>CM026071.1:6353500-6970000 GCA_014839685.1 Anableps anableps
TTAATGTGAACTGAAGGGATTCAAGAACTAGTGAAGGAGAGGAGCAGTAGTGGGACACCACAGTGTGGTGGCCCAGAAAGGTCAAAAAAATGTTGCTAAGAATAGACAAGAAAACATTTGAAAACGAAACATTTTTCTTTTAAACCTACAAAACCCTTTGTATCTTTATAGTTGCAATGATTTTTACAGACCTCACTCCCTCAAAAATGACATTATTGTTTCATAAAATATATTGTGTACAGTTTGTTTAGCAGATTAAAATAAATCAATGGCCCACATGCAAAAAGTTTGGACACCACTGGAATAAGCATTTCAGTGTTTATCAGGACACCATCAGTTGTTCATTTAACTGACTGTCATTATTTCAAGTCATGTTAATTTACATGTTCGCCACAAACCCTTTTCCTTTGTCGGATCTGGGTGTATAATTTTGAACTGGGGAAACCCAGGATACGTTGTCTTTTTTAAAATTTATCTATACAGGTAAAAATCTGAAAAGTGTGGCATGCTTTTAAATTTGCCCCCCTTTAGTCTGGTACCCCTAAATAAAATAGAGGAGAAGGTTGTGGAGAAGTTAAAGCTGGGTTAGAGTATAAAGTAATATACAAACACCATTCTGATTGTATACCACAGACCATAACTGTGCTATATTTAAAAATGCTAATGCATTGTGGCTTCTTGCTTCCTCAGGGCTGTGTTCAGATGAGCTACACTCTGTGATTGACTGTTTAATTATTTAATGCTTTGAGGATCCATAAAACTACTGTTAGGAGGGCCTTGTTTCCTCTTTTTCACTCTTAACACGTTGATGAAGTGCTTGTAATGTCAGGAGTGGCCTTTTTGGCATTCGCTGATGGTCCACTTTGTTAAACTGCTGCGGTGAATGATCGTCATTTATAGACTTGAGGATAATGGCGGCTCATTAGTAATGGATTATAAAGATTAAAACCCCTACGGCTTTTACAGTGGATCTTGGGTAGCGCAGGACGTGTTGGGGCAAGCATGGGAGGTCTAACACCTGCTTTCTCCAACGAAAGCACCGCTGCCTTCAGGGTGAATGGATCCTGTCATAAAACGGCCTGAGTTGAGCGTATGTGTGGGTGTTTGAACATGATAGATGTGTGTGTGTAGTCTTTCTTTTTTGTTTTAAGGGAAGTAGCTTTTATCCTGTGTCCGTTTACTGCAGCCACTTGGTCAGAGAGCTGTGAAAGGGACACTATTCACCCCCCCAAGCAGACAGAGAGCCCCTTCAACTCACCGGAGGGACACACACAGAGAGAGAGACCCTCTGTGTCTGCCTGTGAACTAAGGGGAGAGAGATGCCCATTGACCCCAATGAAGCCAACGGAAATGGAGAAAGGCCAACCCCGTACATCTGCCTCTCATAATGTTAGTGATCTGAACATACTGATCTGAAAGTCATTCTGGAACATACAAATGGAAGCTGTAGTGGATAGTCTGGATTAATGTTGGTTTGATTACTCCACTTGTATTTTAGCACTTCAGCACTGCAGGTTGATTACGAGCAGTGGATTCATGCCCCTTCAATTCTTCCACATTACAAACACAAACTTCAGTGTATTTAATTAAGACTGTATACCGGACTGGGTATCAATCAAAAATGTTTGATACTGATATTTTCACTTCAATACCGGTTCCTGAACGATGCTGTTTTCGATGCCAATTTTATAAAGTAGAAAATTATATTACATGTTACAGTACAAGTCTTGAGTTTTATTTTCTAACTTTGGTATTTTTCTATTTCAAGCCGTTTTCTTACATAAAAAATTATTACCAGTGCAAAAGTATAGTTGCAAATGTCGGTGTCTAATGCTCACTTCGACATACTGAGGACCTTTTCTCTTAGCAGTTTTTGTTCAGAAAAAGCAACATGTCTGCTGTCTCAGGACACAAACAAGCTTGCTCCTGGCTGATAGCATCACCAGCAGTAGAAAATGTACGCTGAAACTTGGCACCGAAAGACAAGGCAAAGTTGCATACTCTGTTCTACTAAAGCACTTCGGTCGGTACCATAAAAGAATCGAAGTTCTGTACCCAGCTCTAACTTTATATAATAGACCAACACACAGTAGTGCATAATTTTGAAGTGGAAGAATTAAGATGCATGTTACAACCCGGCTCAACCAGGGGGAAGGGGAAGTAATATTAACACCCAGATTTTAAAGGTTTAAAAGTTTAATGACTTGTTGTTTGGTTTCCGTTCCTTTAGGTAAGCATGAAAATTAACAATCAAAAGTCAAAACACAATCCTCAGAGTGCTACAGCAAGACAAAGCTATCGAAGAAAAAAAAAAAACCACCCAGCAAAGAGGCGAGCTGCTCAAACAAAGACACAGCAACAACTGCCTTTTCTGTGAGAGAATGCAGGTTTAAATAAGGAGGCCTCCTCATGGATTGGTAGGGCAATCAGGTGGGTGTCCAATCAGGATGAGTGGAGACTTGAAACGGGAAGTGATAGAAGGAAATACAGGAAGTGACACAGGGGAAGGTCTGCACTAAGTTCCCACAGGGGAGCCAGCTGGCAGGAAGCTGCAACTGCACCTGAAATTAAACAAATGAGAAAATAAAAAAACAGACAAAGGCCACTGGCCGTAACAACGCATTTCCACAAGAAAAATCTTTGTTTGCAGCCCTCTGTAGTCTGATACCCCAAAATGAAATACAACAACCACCTTCAGAAGTCACCTAATCAGTAAACGGGGTTCACCGCAAACCTACCAAGATGTGGCAATCAACCTATATCTATACTAACAATCATGGATGACTTTGATTGTTAATCCAAAGTCATCCAAAGTCAGCACTGATTTAAGAAAAAAATCAGCCAGAACGTTCATGGTAATTCTAGAGAAGCTGCAGAGATCCATGGCTTTGGTACGGGCAGCGTCTGAGCTCTACACATTTTGGCAAAAAATGTGATTTTTGATAGAAGTCCTTCTTAAGGCCCCCACATACTTGGGTGTACTGTGCGTATTCTATGAGAAATCTGAATGGATTAATGCAAGTTCAATGAGCCAGTTGGGCCCCTAGCCCCTTTTCTTCTCTGCCAAAAAAAAAAAAAAAAAAAAAAAAAAAATTACCTTTGCGTGGACGTCCACTTTGAGTCTGCACTGAGTCCACCTCGAGAACGCTCGGACCTCTACAGAGTGAAGTACGCCCGAGTATGTTTGCCACAAGTCATGTAGGGGACACAGCAAACATGGTGAAAGGGGTACGACCACGCTGCAGTTCAACTGGAGTGTGACAAAAAAACGTCACTGCTTGTGACAACCATCAGACTTAATAGTACGTTAGGCATTTGGGTTTAAATTCGCCTGCCTAGTGAGAGTCCAAAGTGATATGCCTATAAAATAGCGTTCCAGATCACATTGACCCTTCTTGTACTGTTCTGTAGAAAACAATATATTAGAAACTGAGTGGACCATCTTCCACCCATGTGGGTTGGGTTCAGGGTATTTCAGTCTGTGGCTCCAGAGCTGTGGAATAGTTTGCCTCTGAGACTTGTTTTGCTGACTTTGTTAAAAAAAACAAAACAACTGTTGAAAACCTTTTTGTTTTATTGTGCTTTTATATCATGATTTCATTATAATTTTTAAAATTTTGTTACGATACAAAGATAAATTGGCCTTGATTTCCTTGATCTTGGGCGATCGGTCGATACTTGCATGTGAAACTGATCTTATCTACCTGACGCAAAGGTCAGAAAATCAGCCACTGTCCCATTTTGCTCTGCCGTGAGAGAGGGCTGTCTGACAGACTCTCCCACCAGGTCAAGTCTGGACATGCGCGGTTAACAATCACTCCACTGTTGCCAACTTTGCAGCTTCTTCTCTATATTTAGTGACTTTCCAGA
The DNA here is from genome assembly GCA_014839685.1 of Anableps anableps. Lineage (NCBI taxonomy): Eukaryota > Metazoa > Chordata > Actinopteri > Cyprinodontiformes > Anablepidae > Anableps > Anableps anableps. The sequence goes on from CM026071.1 coordinate 6,357,371, forward strand.
CAAAAAAAATCGGTATCAGCCAAAATCAGAATCAGTAGGTCAGGCTTTTTAATTATCATGATCGGCCAAAAAACTGCAATTAGTGCGCCACTAAAATTTTAATACTGTTTGTAACTTCATTTTCCTTGTGTTGTACAATACTTTGGGCCTTTTAAAAACATTTTCTAAGTTTTCAAAATAACTGTTCATGTGTTCGAGTGGCCTAGTCAAAGTGCAGACCTAAATCCAGTTTAAATTCTGTGGCAAGACTTTAAAAAGATATCTCCTCAGCCACTCTTGGTCCAATCTGAGTTTGACCAAAAGATTTAGTGTCTAAATGTGCAACAGTGGTGGAAAGTAGCCCAAAAGTTTCCTGCACTTCACAATTAAGCACTACTTCGTGATGGTCCATCACATCAAATTTCCAGTCACTGTGGCTTACCACCCACAGCAGTGTGTGCCCCCATCAGGTTGAGGTAGAAAGTAGCTCATTCATCTTGGACATCAGTTCGGTATAAATTTCATGGTGCAGATTTTTCCGTCCTCAAATTGGGTGACAAAATGAAATTAGTGGGAGTCAGTTCAGACGCTGCTCAGTTACACAAGCAAATTGCAATCCATTTGTGCTAATGGACTCATACTTACCACAATTGTGGTCTGCTAAAGCCAAACAAATTTCTCTTTCTTTCTTTTGACATTTAACTCCAGCTTGGTCATTTCTGCCTCAAACCCTCTGCAGTCTGGGATGAAAGTAGCAACATTGGAGCAATTAGCAAGAACAATGTTCGTGTGTTTGCTGCATCATATGAGATGTTGCACTATTGAAACTTCTAGTTTTGGTGATTATACCATGGAGAAAATTTGGCAATGCCAGCTCCTAGTTTGCATATTGCCATGAAAGCTTTTACACTTGATGCTGAGTATGGCAGTTCACTAAAGGCTAAGGGTTTTAGGGTGTGGGCATTGAAAACTTCTTAGTTCAGCAAGTTCTTTCTAAGCATGCCACAACACTTGGAGGGTATGATAAAATCCTCTCTGATTACAGGAACCTTTTTACTTTCTCTGCTTTTTCTGTTTCCACCATTTAGGAAATGTGGTTAGTTTTTAAAACTGCATCAATTTCTATGGTGATGAAATGTATCTAATATGAATGTTGTCTGCAAGTGTAGGTTGATAAATGGTGAACCAATGAATTATCCAGTGATTTAAGTAGGTCAAATCTCCCTTAATGTATTATTTCCCCCCATTCCTGTTCATTAAATTTATCCAAACAGAAATCTCCCAGTCTCATTTTTTTTCAGCCTTGATCTGCTGAAAATCTCACCCTCATGCAGCCTGAATAAACCACGTTAAGATGTTGTTCCTTTCCTTTCTTGAAGCTTCCCCCTGTTTTCATTTGAAACTCCTCACCGATACTGAAAACAGTTAACTGAGTCTTCAAGCTGAAGGTTTGGACTTAGAAATTTTTCTGGGTTTCGTGCCTCTGATAAGGCACAGACCCACCAGTGGATAGGAGCGTTCCGCCACTCCCATCCCAGCCTGCAGTGCCTCTGGCCTGCCACTCCAGGCTAACACTCCTCCCCTTCTGTGCAGGAGTTTTGGACCCCACCAGTGGATGGGCAAGTTCGCTGTGTTGGAACTTATTTGCCCAATGTGTTTCCATCTCCCCTTTAGCACATTAGCTCCTTTTTGAAAAAGCCAAAAACCACCTCAGGTTGATGGAAATACAGCTACTGTGACCTTGTGGCACAAACAGATTCCAGTCACCAGACAATTTCTTACTTTGTACATATCTCTTGTAAAAATCTGATCAGATTCGATGCATCTGCATTGATGCAGATCTTTTATTTCTTCTAAATTCAAAACTACTACATCTATCAAGAGGCCTTTGCAGCACTCTTTTTGTTTTTACAGGCAATATCTGTTACATTTAGTTGTTTATATTAAAACATAGTTCACAGTAATGATTTCACTCCTAAATTTGAGATCATCCAAAATCAGAATCCATTGGATCACCTCTGAAAGCTGTTATTTATATATTTGAGTTTGGAGACACATAATGAAAAACTCTTCCAGATCTTATCCTTTTAGTTTAGAACTATGTTGTTGATTAGTACGATTTACTAATCAACAACTTGTTTTTTTAGATTTTTTTTTTTTTTTTCGCTTCGATTACTGCAACATCTTTAACTGTTCAGCTGGCCAAGACATAAGCAAGCTAGGGATCCTACAATCCTGAGAAAATTAAGAACTGATTCCAACAGTTCATAAGTTATTGCGTGCCCTGGCACCTGCATTTCTAACAGATTAGTCTTGCTTTATTCAAGCAGGCAGCATCTTAAATCTTTTGATCAAGCCATCTTATCTGCTCCAGTTCCAACTTAAAACCCAGTGGTTATCAGGTCAGGCTTTGGAAGTCATCACTCCCAGAGTTTGGAAAACAGCCCTCCTACCTCAGTTTTCATTTCCTGAATCTATTTATATATAAAAAATATTTTGCTGATTATTCCAGCTGACATTCTGTCCTCCATTGTTGCAGGGTATTATGATCCTTATTGGTTTTGAATGTATTTGTGCTTATATCTGTTTGCTTTTGACTGATAATTGTTGAGCTTTTTTCTGTTGGCAATGTTTTTCCCAGGCTTTAGCATTAAGAAGACTTGGCTAACGTTGCAACTCCAACTTTTCAGTGACTGGGTCATGAGTGTCACCCAAACTCAAATGTCAGTACTTTCCACAACGCTCCTTTAAAACAAATCCAAGTGTTTACAGTCGAATGCAAGGGCCTGCTCTGTCTGTTCTCACTGCTTCTGCTATTGGCCCTGCTGCCCTCACCCACTGTACTGTATGTTTGGATGGGATCCACAGATGCTACTGTTGCAAAGCCCGGGGCCTACAGCCTGGGGCGAGGTGTGGGCCGACCCAACTTTCACATAACAATGCAAAGCAATGCTCAGTGTCTCAGGGCCCAATGTCCCCCACTATCCTGAGGCCGTTGACCTCACATATTTCATGGGGGCTTTGGTGGTCGGTAGGCTGTCACGGCTCATTAAATGTTTTAGAAATGAACTTCCACAGCAGCCCCTGTAAGCCCTTAATAAACCTAGAGAGAGTGAGATGGAAAAGTAATTATCCCCTTATAAATTTCTTATGTTCTTAATTTGTTGACAAACTTTAATGTTTCAGATAATCAAACACATTTTCATTTTAGTCAGATAACCTAAATAAAAACAAAATGCAGTTTTCAAATGATGATTTCATTTATTAAAGGAAAAAAAATCTACTTAAAATAGAGCCGCTGCCTCTCCGCATTGAAAGTAGTAGGAAGCCCCCCGGGTGCCTCCGTTTGGGGGTTTTGCAGAGACTTTGTTTCCTTTTTTGGCCTGAAATGCACTAAGATCCCCCAGGATGAGCGAAATGATGTCACTGGGGAGAGGAATTTCTGGACCTGTGCAAACCACCCCCTCCCCCACCTGGTTTCGGATAAGTGGAAGAGAATGGATGGATGAATGGAAAAAGCTACTCACACCAACCTGACAGTTAGTGGAAAGAATTTCCCCCAAACCCTAATACCTGGCAGAGCAACCATTGACAGCAAGAATTGCCTCCAAGGTTTTGTGCTCAGATTGAAATCTGGGCTTTGACTAGGTCACTGCAAAACCTTAGTTTGGTGGTTTAAAGGTAAAGATAAAAATACTAAACAACTGTGAAAACCCAAGGTATTCAAGAGATAAATGTGAGATCACCTTCCCAACATCTGAATCACAGCAAAGTTGGGTCACACATCAGGACAGTGATCCCAAATTCAGTTGAAAATCTACAACAGAATGGCAGAAAAAGAAAAGAATCAATGTGTTTCAGTGGCCTAGCCTGGTAAAAACTAGCCCCTTGCTCTACGCTTTGCTTCACACAGAGGGTGTAGATCCTCGATTTTTGAGAAGTGATTGCTTGCTGGAGGCGTGGACCCTGTTAAAGTTTGAAACAATTGGATCTGATTTTACCCAATTGCTAACGTTTGGCCATGATGTATGTAATGCACCAGCTCGACCGTAAAGGAAGCTACGCGATGAAGCTTATCGGAAATTACGTTGACTGTAAACAACCATCCCCAGTTGCAAAGACACAAATGCCGAACCGAAGGAGATCTTTGCCAGCAATAAAATGTCTTATTACTTTAATTGCTCAGTATTTGGAAGGATGACAAACATGGACTGAATGACTTCACTCACTTCCTCCGTTGCCATTGCCAAACTACAACTACAAGCAGACTGCAATTCTAAAACAGTGCAGAAACTCATCGTCATTGTTTACAACTCCTTCTGTTCACTGATTGGCCCAGTTGAAATTCTCCTGGAGAAATTGAACTCAGTAGGAGAAATCCCAGATGAAGCACTGAAGGGAGATGAAAATCGAGCTGAATTGTGTAGGAAGGTTATGGTGAGGTTAATTCAGAGGAGTGCCGAGGTCATTTGTCTGCTGCATAATACAAGTACGCTTGAGCCTGAGGTCACGAACTGATGTCCAGACATTCTCCTCCAGCATTTATTGGCAGAAATCACTATTCATGGTTCCATCAAGTACATCAAGTTTTACAGTAACCGCAGCTCTGAATCAGGCCCAGGCCTTCACATTATCACCACCATGTTTGACTGTGGTTAAGATGCTCTTTTTCTGTTTCATGCCAGCCACTTCCAGGAACGTTTATCACAGCTTCATGCGGTTCACAGGATTCCCAAAGCCTTAGAAATGGTATCTTGAATGATAAATGTCAGTGACTGTTTCTTATCTCTTCTATAGTTATTCTAGATTGTGACATAATGTGTTGCCTTTTGAATCCTTTTAGCCTTCACATCTCGAGTTGATTACTTTTTCATATAGGGAACTGCTTTTTCAGACCCTGTTGGGGGCCGAGGAAATCCCTCCTCTGTTCCGAGGTGCATGTTTACTCCATATTTTAGATGGGGCTCTCCTTTCCCTTCCCCACCAGAGGTTATATTTAGCTCACTGGTCTGTCACCGTGGTGTAACACACTGCATACCACACACAACAGATGAACTATGGGAATTGTTTATGGACAGCATGAGAGAAACCACTCCTCTGCTTTTCTACAGGGTGGTGCTGGTATTTTGCTCCAACATTGCTAGATAAAGAAGAAGCGTTTACAACATGCAGCAGATGAGTACAGTAGTACATGGTAGTACAGTCCAGAGCGGTTGTGTTGATGAGTTAGATGAGGGCTGTTTAAGGGTTGTCAACATCAGGAGCAATGTCCCAGAGTGGACTTCCTATTTTCTTTTTTATGGGCCGGCTGGCTGTATTTCTCATGCGTCCGTTCTTCCCCATTCATCTTCACTTTGTTCCATATGACAGTCAGACAGTCTGATGTCATGCTTGCTAGTTGGTAAGAGGAAGTTCCCATGGCGTTGAGGATTGCTGTAGGCTATAAATATGTTGGCCGGTCAAAGAGCAGGTGAGGACGCCTACTCTGGGTAGCAGTGAGAATTTATCAAAAACTGTTCCCATGCTCTGCTGAAAAGGCTGGATTACGATTGAAAGTAGCTGGAGCTCATTGAAAAAAATCTCGCCTTACTCTTTTAAAAGAGTAAGTCTGCTTTTGGTTTTATGTCTTTGCAACCTTTAGGTGAGAGTGCAACAATGAAAACTGGAGGTTTGTCTGGAAGAGGAGTGAACTGGTTGGGGAGAGTACCAGGAGGCCAACAGCAGCACTGAAGGAGCTGAGGGAATTTCCAATGAGTACTGGGTGTTCTACATTTGACAATAATCTTCTGGATTTTACATATGTCTGGACTAAGAGAAGGGTTGGAAAACACCCCTCACTAATGTCTCCCAGAAGATTTTGTGAGTATGTATTACCATCTGAAGGAACAAAACAGGCATTTTTTGGCCATAACTCCAAAATATATAATTAGCAGAAAAACCTCAACAAGCATCTGCAAAAGAGAACCAGACCTGCAATAAAAAATTGTTGCGGCAGCATCATGCTTTTTTTTACCAGATGACAGAGATGGCGACTCAAGCTTGAGACTCCAACTCGAGTCACACTTAAGTCGCAAATATAAAAGATTTAGACTCGACTTAGACTTGTGCTCTAATTTTTCTGAGTTTTGTGCCTCTGATAATTCACAGACCCACCAGTGGGTGCGACAGTACACTATGTCAGAACTTATTTGGCAAATGTGTTTCCATCTCCTCTTGAACTCTTTTTCGGAAAAGCAAAAAGCCACCTCAAGCCAGCATAAAAACATTTTTGTGAAATTGAGGAAGTCATTTAAAATGTTGCCGCTTTCATCAACCTTTTCTGAGACCATACTTTACAATGTACATAAAAAAAATCATTGATAGAAACGCGACACTTTTACTGTGAAAGGATGAGCTTGATTAGCCAGTGACCTTAGAGGATTATGGGATGTCAGTGGCTCATAACAGTCTTTTCATGTTAGCTGTTGCTTCATAATGACCACATGAATGTCTCCCCAAATAAATGCTGTATTAACCAACTTTGGATCATTTCAGAGTAAAATAAACTTACCCCCGACATTTTCTCGCTGTTCAGTTCAATTCAGTTTATAGCGCCAATTCACAACAAATACCGTCTCGAGTCACTTTACAAGAAAAAAAAAAATCAGTTCAGTCATACATAGATTCCAATTGATCCTAGTTATCAAACAGTACAGTAGCTCAATTAATTATTCTAAGTAGTTCAAAAAGTTTCTAAGGAAACCCAGCAGAGCATCGAGTCATTGACCTGCAGCATTCACTTCTCCTGGACGAGCATGGAGCGACCGCATGGCGTTGTCGTCGACTTTACAGCAATCCCTCATACCGAGCATGCATGTAGCGACAGTGGAGAGGAAAAACTCCCCTTTAGTAGGAAGAAACCTCCAGCAGAACCTGGCTCAGTACAAGCGGCCATCTGTCACGACCAACTGGGGGTTTGAGAAGACAGAGCAGAATGCACAAGAAAAACAGATCAACTGATGCAGGATTATTTTCGATGTTCGATAAGGAAAGTAAAAAGTTAACAGCAGGAGAAGGAGAACGATTAGTTGATGGCAGCATTATCTCAGCTGAAGCCCTCCTCCAGGAAGGTATCACAGCCTAACAGAACGCCAGACCAAGTGTAGCTTCTATGGAGAGAAAACAAAAAGTGAACAGCTGAAATAACAGCAAATAAAGCATTAGAAGTCCTCAAAGACTTGAGCTAGCTGTGTCATTGCAAGGACACTTCACGCTGAAAATATCTAAATAAAAATACTTCCTGTGTCGTTCATCTAAAAATATCAAAACAATTCCTGTTCTGGTTATCCAGAAGTTTAATACTTACTCAGTTACTGCCCTTAGTCTCATTTATGATGTAATTTATGTCTAAATTTGTTTATAATTGAGAACAATAGTTTTAAATGTGGATTTAGAAAATGGCTTCCCAATATTATTAAAAAAAATCTCCTGCTTAGAGTGAAAACTCTCCAAAACATTTTTAGTGCAATATATAGCAAAGGAATGAACACTATGAAGACAACGATAAACAGGTGTTAATTTAATAATTATAAAAAAGCCATTTTCTTATTCAGAACTTAAACATTAACAAGGTTATAATCTTTTATTTCTATTTGGGTAGATATTAAATTAGATCAGTTTTCAAAATACCAGTCAGTCTTTTGGACTGACTGAGTCTTTTGGATCAGAGTTTTGGATGGTGAATTAAATGTCACATTATAAAAGAAAACTGTTAATAAATATTAAAAGATTTAAAGGTTATTATTAAATGTTTATATGGTAATTTAGGTCTAAGGAAAAAGAGTACAGGTTTGGAATCCAAACCTACAGCAATGCAGGCTTACAGGTGACCTAGATGTTGTTGATTTGATGACAAAATATCTATTTTAGAAATTAGAAACTGGAGACTTGGCTATGAAATGGGTCAAAAGACTTGAGACTTGACTAGGACTAAAACCACAAGACCTTAGATTTGACTAGGACTTGCCCCTCAAAGACTTGAGATTTGACTAGGACTTGCCTCTCAAAGAGTGAAGACTTGACTTGAATGTGGTAAAAATGATTTATGAACATCTCCGAAAGTATGTTTTTTTTTTGTTGTTGTTTTTTCAAGGTGGATAAAATTATAAACGCTTCCATATACCAGTTTTGATTAAACCATTCAAGTGTCTTGTCATAAACTGAACAGAATGAATTTACCAGACAAAACTTCATGCTCTGTGACTGTCCAAACCCAGAGACCATTAATAAATCTGAAGAAATCTGTGCAGTGATCTGAAGAGAAGGTGGAGAAGAGCTGTCCTCGTAATGTGATGCACTTGAAGAACTTTCATAGTGGGATGCCGATAGACTTCCAAGGCACACTGAAGTGTAAAAACAAATCAGAAGGTGTTTTGAATTTAAGTTCGAGTTGGTGCAGCCTTTTTTTGGTCTTTGAATCTGTACATTTCAAATGAAAACTCATGAAGCCTGTTAGGGGGAAAATATCAATGTCAAACTGAAGGTGGAACAAGTTAATATTTCTTTATTTTTTCTTTTTGTGGCATTTCTATTAAAGTCACAAAAGCCTTGAATTATAAAACGGGTTGTGTACACTTTAAAGAGCAACTGGAGTTTGAACTGCAATTTCAGATAGATGTTTAATCATGTTAACAACACCTTGGTGTTTACTGTTGGAAAACATTCATATTTCTCTTCCTTTAATTTTTTTTTTATTGCTTTGTGCCTCCCATATTTTGGTCTTTTTCTTTACCCTAAGGGGCTGTAAAGAGATGCTGTAGCACAAGATACCCAGATTTACCACCACGGTATTTTTTGTCAAGGCGAAGTCTGGATAACAGAGCGCAGTCCAGTTGCTGTCAGTTTATGATTTCATTTGAAAAAATGAATGTAAGATATTATTCTGAGCCCCTGACATTCAGGTTAGTGCTTTAAGATAGAAAGCCTGTTGTATTTATATCCGGTTCCAGATTGTAGTGTTGCAATAAACATGCGACCACAAACCCTCCATTCCAGATCACTCAGTCCTTTCACATCTCACAGATTGATCCTCTGAGATTACAGGCTTGTGTGCCGGGATTACAGACCTAAAGGGGCGTAACCACCAATATACAGAATTCATCCGAAGGAATAAGGGGAAAATGTGTGGGGGGTTTCCCCCATTTCTGAGAGGGAATCCCCCACAGATCTGAGCTCCTCAAGCAGGCTGTAAAAATGCATTCAGTGCTTTAAATAAAGGCAAAGTTGTTGAGTTGCAACATTAACATGCTATTATCTGCATCAGATTCTCCTGACTAATTTATGTCCTCAGATCAGATGGGCACTGCAAGATCATCCAGTGGGTCCACTCTGACTCGTGCTGCTGCAGCTGTCACATCACTGCGTCCCACTCATTCCACTCTCCTGTTATACAGTTGAAACCAGAAGTTTACATACACTGAATAAAAAAAACAAACATTTTTTCTCACTGTCTGAAGTTAAATCAGACCAAACTCCTCTTGTTTCTCTTGTTTTATACTGAGAATACTTAGAATTACCTAAATTAGTTCTATTTGCTATATGCCAGAAAACTTAGTGAGAACATTTTTTTTTTTAGAGATTTTTTATTGTAACTTTCGTTAAAATCAAGTTTACATACATTTGGTCAACTGTATGACTTGGGTCAAACCTTTGGGTTTCCTTCCACAAGGTTTGAACAATAGTTTGCTGGAGTTCTGACCCCATACTGACCAAATGTATATAAACTTTTGATTTTGAAGAAAGTTACAAAAATATCTCTAAAAAAATTTTCTCGCTAAGCTTTCTGGCATTTAACAAATAGAAATTAGGTAATTCTAAATATGCTAAAACAGGAGAAGTTTGGTCTGATTTAACTTCATACAGTAAGAAAAAATGTGTGTCTTTTTATTGAGTGTATGTAAACTTCCGGTTTCAACTGTATGTCTACATTTTAATGTGGCTACATATTTTTTTCCCTTTAATTACTTTTAAAAGAAACTAAATCTAATTATCATCAGCAAAGCAGTGGAACTGCTTATTATACTGTCAGGTTTCTTTATTTCATATGAAATTGTTTTAGAGCATTGTTCATAAGGTGAACATAAGCCTTTGGCTCAGATCTAATGAAAATTTGTTCAAGCTATCAGGATTAAAAAAAGGAATTCCCATCTCCTCCTGAAACCAGGCTTCTGCCTAAATCACACATGAAGGAGAGGATTTTTGTTGTTTTTATACATGTATTCAAAAAGACCTCTCTACTGTCTCTGAGTACAGTCTGAATAATCTCTGATTCAACCACTCATCCGGCAAACCCAAAACTGTCGTCCTCAGAAAGTGGGCATGGAGGTTATTTCTTATAATACTTCTTATTGTGCTCATGAATAAGTAAAGAGGAGGCAAGAGATGCACTCATCTGACACATGCACCTGCTCCTGTACGGTGCCTGCTTTTGTACAAACATAACCCACAACCCCCTCCTTGTCTTTGTCCTGATTGCAGCCATGGGGGGTAGACACTTAGGTAAGATGCTACTGCATCCTTAATGTCATTGCAATCTATTTGCACCTTGAGCGATCTCTGCACAATAATACATTTTTCTTCATATGACAGCTTCTCAAAGATGTAGATTTGTCCACTCTGTTATTATGCAGAGTGTTGAGGTGTAAATAATGCTCGCTAGTGCTCATCAAAGTGTCATTCATGTCCTCAGTTTGAGGTGCGCTCAATCCACACTTACTTATTTCACTGACCTTTCCCACTGAAGGGTCTGAGAATTCTGCTCAATAATTAAAGAGCTTCTCTCTAATGCAGAGGCTCTCAGTGTCCACAAAGCACTTTCCTCAAAAGTGTTGAGTGATGGCTGTTGAAACGGGGAATGAGAGCTGATGTTTTGAAGGCTTCATATATAAAGGATGCTGCGGCTGCTGGCGTTCTGAAAACACTTGATAATAACGGTGACATTTGGAACGGAGTCAAGTAAAATCGGTTTCGGCTGGGAGCTTTGAAGATTTACAGTGGCTGTCTAAAGTCTACACCTCCTGGTTTAAATTCAAAAATCTGGTGATGAAACAAAATGAAACCATGATCGATTATTTCAAAATTGTTCCTTCGAATGGCATTGATACTGTGCAATTCAACTGAAAATTAGAAAATTATCTGCTTTAACCACGCTCTAGTTGGTTGCCTGGAAAGTCTGGTTTATTTGGGAATGCGCAATTGAACTCTCACGCAGACCAAAAAAGCAAACTCTGGTAGGACTGCAACTAACAATTATTTTAGGAATCTATTATTCTATTGATTTAATCTGATTAATCAAACAAAAAATTGGCACATTCTGCAGATTTTTCATTTAACCACTTTAGGTTATTTTATAGATATTATAAATACATAAAAATACAAATAAATAATTCAGTTCCTTTTTTAAATTAGAAAATTAACATTTTATTGCCTAAAATGGAATAACATAGCATTCCTTTAATGTAGCAAAGGATGCATCTGCAACTAAAACACATCAACATCAACATGTGGAAAGCTCAGTCCTTTCTGCTCAACTTAACATCAATACCGTGTAGGGCTGATGTGGTGACTGTTTTTGGATTAACTGGTTAACAATTGGATAGCAAAAGGTGCTTCATAGAAAATTTTATTTCACAGAATTTGCACCAAGTAAAGCAAAAACTACACCACCTGAGTTCTGGGTAGAACATGTTTACAGAAAAAGAAAGAATAATTTTTTTCATCTTAATTTCAAGAAGTATATACTTTTTGTACGGGGTTGACTTAATGCTCTGACTGTGTTGTTCTTTCAGAAAATGGCCTTTTTTTTTAAGTCCGTATACTCTAGTTACCATTTGATCGATTACTAAATTAGTTGATTATTTCAATAATCGATTCAACACGATTCATCGTTTCAGCCCTAAACTCTGGTCTGCCTTTCATTAGCACTTTTAGAAGCTTCTAATGCACATCAAATATCCTCTCTAACTATTTTTTCTTCTTTTTCTTCCAACAGAGTATTTGCCATGCTACATGGAAACACTTTAAACTACTGCCTGGTCGTCTTCCTCCTTCTCTTCATTTTTGCCTCTGCCCATGCTCACTCCTACCCCCGGTTTTCACGCAATGACACAGAGTTCCAGCACCTGGTGCTGCACCCGGACCCCTCTGTGGGGACGGTGTACCTGGGAGCCAGGAATTATCTCTTCCAGCTGGATGGGTCAGACGGACTCCTGCTCCAGCAAGAGGAGACCACCGGTCCTGTGAGCGACAGCAAAGACTGCCTTCCTCCTGTCACAGAAACCCACTGTCCCCAAGCTAGAAGAACCAGTAATCACAACAAGCTGCTCCTGGTGGATCCAAAGGCACTGGAGCTGATCACCTGTGGCAGCGTCCATCAGGGAACCTGCCAGAAACGAAGCTTAGGATCCATCAAGAAAGTTCTCTTCTCCACCGAAAGGCCTGTGGATACTCAGTACGTCGCAGCCAATGATCCGTCGGTGTCGACCGTTGGGTTAGTGGTTGGAGTTCCTGGCGGGGAGAGGACGGTGATGTACGTGGGGCGGGGCTACACCGCCAGCCACCCACCCATCTCCACCCGCCACCTTTCATCACAGCTCATATTTTCCTACGAGGAGACCGCCAAGCTGGCCGTAGCTGGACGTCTGTCGGAATACGACCATAACTTCATAACTGCTTTCACACGACACTCCTATGTGTACTTCCTGTTTTACCGCAGAGACATTAAGTCAGTATCAAGGGACTACCAGACTTACGTAGCCAGGGTGTGCCTGGAGGACACCTCGTACTATTCATATGTAGAGATTCCTCTCGTCTGCCACTCTCCGTCTTCTCCTTCCATGAAATATAATGTGCTTCAGGCAGCCCAGGTACTCGACTAAAACAATCCATCTTGTTAGATTAGCTGTTGTACTGTTTGCATCATTGGCATGCTTCTTTCCTTAGAAGGTTACAGAGCTGTTGTACTGTCCTGAGCTTTTTCCCCACACCTTTGTTGCAACAGGTGGGCAAAGGTGTGGGCCAGCAAGGCGAAGATCTCCTGGGAGTCTTCTCCACCCGCACTGGCTCAACAAACACCCCAGTGGATTCCTCGGCCCTGTGCGTTTTCCCTTTGGATGAGCTTGACAGGCACATCGACTCAACCCGTGACCTCTGCTACACCCAAGATGGGTGGGTTGAGAACAGAGAGGAGGTGGCCTATATAGAGTACGAGGTGAAGTCCAGCTGCGCCAACCTCCCTCTGGTAAGGATCCAGGAGGAAAATGTTTCGGGTGTCAAACAGAGTTCCAGATGTTTAAGTTGAAAAGCAAACATTTTAGAGCTGAAGGGTTTTGAAAGCTCTCCTTCTCTAAGTGGGGACTGACAGAGTCCCCACGTTTTCTCCTTCCTATGTGCTACAGTCATGGTCAAATTACAGATTATTACTGGCATTAATGTCTTAATAATTATTCTTAACTTGAAATGTTCTAACCATTCTTTTTTCAGGGTGGAATGATCATACAAACATTTTACTGAATTTACAAGGAAGAGTGGTCTGCACAAGTTAGAATTTGTTGTGGATTTTCTCTTAACCTTCTGCTTCCTTCCTTAAAACCTTGTATGGTCTCTCTCTCTCTCTCTCTCTCTCTCTCTCTCTCTCTCTCTCTCTCTCTCTCTCTCTCTCTCTCTCTCTCTCTCTCTCTCTAACCTTCTATGTTTCAATTTGTCCGTCCATCCTTTTCTGTCCTATGGTTCGAAACACATCAAAAGGATTTTGAAATGGTCATAGCAGGCTAACATTACCTTAACCCCATAGTAGATTCATGGACTCTCTTTAAAAGTCAGGTTTGTGCAAGAAAACCGTACCAGTTTGAGTTTGAAGAATTATCAAGATTAGTCAAATATCAGTCAAAATTATGCCAAAAGCTTGTTAATGGCTCCAAAAGCATGTGTATGAGGCGCAACCTGCCAAGAGACATTTAATATTATGTTAGCGAGAGGATTTGTGAATATCAACATGCATGTATGTGTTGAGTCTATGTGCTGGAAAAAAATCCACATGGAATCCAAACTTCATATCCAAATTCTTGTTTCTTAAAATCATTCCAGATGTATTCTGTATGTTTAGTCCATCCTGCAAAAAGAATGTTTCAAAGAAACCATTAAAAGACCAGTTATGGCATCTATACCCATGGTCGATGTATGCAGGATCCTAACTGAAACTGTATGCCTGTGTTATTAGCTGAGATATAGGTTTTACATTAGATGCATTACCATTATATATCATGAGAATAATGCTTGCACCTTAGCTGTATCGACTCACTTGTCTTAAGTGTTCAGAATAAGGTAAAACAAATGGGATGCAGAGCAAAGTAACAAGGAATGACGGGGCTGGCATGATTAGGATGAGTAATGGATGAAGTCTGGTAATGAGGCCCTTTTTGAAAAGCTCGGAGCTCCCAGATGCCCGAGAAGCAGCTTCACCCAGCTGTCCACAGCTGTCCAGAGAACCCCCTTCCTCTGAACGGGAGCCATTCCAGTCCCGTCAGCCCTCAGAACCGTTTAATGGGATCGTTAGAGATCAATAAAGAAAACCATCCCTGGATCATATGTTCTGCTGCCTAATGAGCTCCGACAAACAAAGATAGGAGGATAGAGATGGAGTCGAAAGGGGAGGAAACTTAAACATGGGAACAGAAAACTGTAGCACAGAAGCTGATGAGAGGAAAATGGAGCACTGACAGGATGAGGAGGAATGATGAAAGAGAAAGATTCATGAGAATACTTTTCTTCTCAAACAATGATGAGCCTACTTATTTTATATAAACAAAGCATAAAAGCTGAAATAAGTACTCCCACACTGCCTTTTTTCTTCTTTGCCAATCATTTGAAGTCATGGCTTTTGCTTCCGAGCAGGATAATAGTTGTTACTTTACATAATAAGGCGTTTCCTAACCACTGTGCTTTAATCTATGGTATGCTCCTGTTATATTGAATTAAAAGGAATCAAGATGATCTGTAGGATTATTAAGGAAATAACCTTGTTGTTCTAAAGGGTTGCAGACACAGACAGTATTGTAGGCAGTTTATTGAGATAAAATATTCTCAGAGAAAGATGCAGAAAAATCAGACTTTTAATTTGAGTTAATTTGGTCAGGGGTGAGGGGTACATATCGTATCAAAAATGAAGATAAAGCATTTTTAAGTTAAGTAAAACGTGCTTTTGTCATTCCAACTATTTGTTTTGAGTGATGCCAGAAAAAGAACAGCTTCTGGTCTACTATTACTATTATAAACATATGAAGTTTGCAAAACTTGCCTGGAACTTTTACTGGAAGCATCTCCTTTGGTCACATGAGACTAAAGCTGTGATCACACTCTTGCCTATCTGGTCTTGCATGCTGCCATATAACAAAAACACATTATGTGTGTGTAAACATGAGGAAAAGAAGGGGATTTTGTGGAACTTCAAGTCCTGTCTTTATCAGATTTAATGTGCTCTCATTTTGAATAGTACATGTAGACTTGGATCAGTGGTGTGGAATTCAGTTTCCTGCTGTATCATAATCGGGTATGCTACTTTTCTGTGGAATCACCATTTTGTTTTATTTTTATTTTTTCATACAAAGGATTAACTGATGCATTGGGCATTAAATTCCAATACTCTGAGTGTCCCCAAGTGATAATTATGAACAGAATTAATCAAAAAAATATGCCAAGTATCTTCAATTCAAGAATCTACCCTTCCTATGTGAGTAAAGTATTTCCACAGTATTGGATGAGATCAAGTAATGTTACTTTTGTTGTGATATTTGAGTGACAGTTGCATTGGTTCTGTTTCAGTGGTGTACATGTGCGTGTTGCATTGGATTTGCAAGTAGAATGTTTTTTGTTTTTTTTTGACCTACTCAAAATGGTTGCTTGTAATCAAAATTATTAATGCTATACTGTTGCAATGTTAAATACAATGTTAAATACATTGGAAGGTAATGTGGGAGAGTTACTTTCCTGTGGCATTGTGTCTTCAGAGCCATTTCAACTAAAGGCCAATATGAAGTACAACAAAAGAGGTATTAGATTGAGCTTTTCAAGCTAATTCAAGGTTGGTTTGATGTAAACAAATATTGAAAGAGAATAAGCAATGAACACTTAAGTACGGTGGAGGATCTGTAATGATGTAGTCCTGCTTCTCTTCCAAAGGCACTTGGAACCCTCTTAGAATGCATACTACCATGGACACGAAACATCAGAATGATCACAGATCTGTCTTTCTGCATGCTCCAACCTTGTGAAATGTTATAGGATAGGACTGAGTGTTGTCCTGTTGACGGAAAAAATGGTTTATATAAAGTATTGCTCGCAGAGGCACCAATAATTGCAACACCAGTGATTTTGTTGAAAGCAGTCACTTAAAGGGCCAGTTTTATTTAAAAACGGATTTTTTGAGCTTTTCATCATGTTATAATGTTATTCCCTCATCAAAAACATACCTGCAGTGTTGCCTTGATTCTTTCATGCATGATTGAGAAATCCTTGAATCTCCCGTGGCAACAGTTCAACAGTGCAAAACGCCTGGGTGGATACAGCTCCACTTTCGAGGCACAGCTCAGAGCTGCAGTTTCTAAGCTTCAGAGCTTCCGCCTCAGGTCCTTCAGACTTGCCAGCTACAATTAGCAAACACCTGGTGTAACTGTGCATCTCCTGAGCTACTTCTCAGTAAAATGCTGATTAAAAACGTCAGTAAAGGGTTAATAGAGGAGCGCTGCTGTGATGACTTCCTGAAGGCTTCAGGTTTCAGAAAGAGCAGGAGTTTTTAAAGAGACAGAGGCCCAATTTCAAATTGCTAAATTATTAAGTCAAATTTTCAAGTCAAGTTTATTGGTGTAGCACATTTCAGCAGCAAGGCACTTCAAAGTGCTTTACATCATAAAAACATCAATCAAGTATACATCAGACTCATCAAAACATCAAAATCATTGAAGCAAAATCATCAAAATTATCTAGCTAATACACATGAAAATCATCAAAATCACTGGCAAAAACATTGATCAATGATTCACTTACTTTATTTAACTGGTTTACACTCAAACTTCCACCCTTTGGAAAACCAAGCTCATCTTACCCAGATTTGTTTGCAGATTTATGGTCCAGACTACTAATCAAAGGCAGCTCTAAACAGGCAGGTTTTCAGCCTTTATTTAAAGGAATTTAGTGTTTTGGCTGTTTTGCAGTTTTCTGGAAGTTTGTTCCAGATTAGTGGTGCATAAAAACTGAAGGCTGCTTCTCCATATTTGGTTCTGGTTCTGGGGATGCAGAGCAGACCAGAAATAGAAGACCTGAGAGGTCTGGAAGGTTGATACGACAACAGGTCTTTAATGCATGGTAGTGCTAAGCTGTTCAGTGATTTATAAACTAACAGAAGTATTTTAAAGTCTATTCTCTGAGCGACAGGGAGCCAGTGTAAGAACTTTAGAACTGGGGTGATGTGCTCTATTTTCCTGGTCTTGGTGAGAACACGAGGAATAGCATTTTAGATCAGCTGGAGCTGTCTGATTTTTTTTTTTTATTTATTTATTTATTTTTTTTTAGGTAGACCTGTGAAGACACGTTTGCATTAATCAATGCGACTACAGATAAACGCATGGATGAGTTTCTCTAGATCTTGTTGAGACATTAGTCCTTTAATCCTGGAAATGTTCTTCAGGTGATAGAAGGCCGACTTTGTAACGGTTTTTATGTGTCTCTGAAGGTTCAGGTCTGAGTCCATCACTACATCCAGATTTCAAGCCTAATCACTAGTTTCTAGCTGTAATAACTGAAGCTGCTCACTGATTCTAGATTGTTCCTCTTTAGATCCAAAGACAATGATTTGGCACACATACATGCACTGATTTGTTCTAAGCATCTGTTTAGTGCTCAGATGGGTTCGGAGTCACCTGGTGACATCGTAATTTAGAGCTGTGTATCATCTGCGTAATTATGGTAATTAATCTTATCACTTGTTATAATCTGAGCTAATGGGAGCATGTAGATATTAAATAGGAGGGGTCCCAGGATTGAACCTTGGGGTACTCCACATGTGACTTTTTTGTCCACTCTGATGAGAAGTTGCCTATTGACACAAAGAAATCCCTGTTCTTTTGGTAGGATTCAAACCAATTAAGTATCATACCAGATAGTCCAACCCAGCTCTCCAGTTGCTTTAATAATATATCATGGTTAACTGTGTCAAATGTGACACTGAGGTCCAACAGAACCAACACTGTGGTACTGTATTTGTGTGGGTGTCATTGAGCACTTTGACGAGGGCAGTCTCAGTTCTGTGGTGAGCATGGAAACCGGACTGAAAGACATCAAAGTTGTTTGTCATTGTTAAAAAGCTATTTAACTGTTGAAACACAGTTTTTTCAATAATTTTGCTGAAAAATGGAAGGTCAGTAATTCTGCAGTAGTGATTTATCTAAATTGTTCTTTTTTAACAGTGGTTTGATAACTGCTGTTTTTAGAGCCTGGGGGAAACACCTGATGAGAGGGAAGAGTTTACTATTTGAATCAGGTCAGATGCAATGACAGGCAGAACTTTCTTGAGGAAGGTTGTAGGTAGGATATCAAGACAGCAGGAAGAGGAGCTAAATTGTTTTAAAATCTCTTATAAGTTTTCATGGTTGAGTTGGTGAAATTCAGCCATTTTCTCTGCATTTGTTATGTTTGGGCATTGCATTGTTATTTGACTTCGTGTGGTTGTGCAGATTAACCCTCTAATTTTTTGAATTATCTCTGTAAAAAAGTTGGCAAATTCATTGCAAGCCCTGGTAGAGTGGAGTTCTGGTGGTAAAATCACAGGAGGGTTTGTTAATCTGTCAACTGTGGCAAACAGGGCATGAGCGTTGTTGATGTTTTTGTTTATGATTTCTGCAAAGAATGCTTCCCTTCCATGTTTTAATGATGAGTGATATCTTCGTAGCCTTTTCAAAGTCATATTTAACATATACAGCATTTTTGTAACAACTGTGGCTGGAAAACCAATAATACTGCCTCTTTAACATGACAATCCTGTTCCCCCACTGAACAAATTTACTCAAATTTGAGGTTGGTATTTTCTATTTTTTTTTAGCTTGATTGCCAAGATGTCTGTCTTTTATGCAATTGGTTGTTCATGCAGCACCTGACCAAACTTTTCACCCTTTCACATGTTTTAGAATACCCTCAATGCATACCCATGTGGTTCTGACCACACTCCCAGCCCCATGGCGAGCAGAGTACCTCTGGAAGCTAAAGCTGTGTGGCTAACTTCAGTGGCCCGTCTCACCGCCGTGGCGGTCAGTGTCAGAGAGGGACACAGCATCGCCTTCCTGGGAGACGCCAAAGGCAATCTTCACAAGGTAGTCACCCCCCCACAAACACACGCACCTGGCTGAAAGCAGGAAGACGTTCCTGACTCATCACCATTAACATGGAAACATCTAATCCATAAGGCAGCTTCCTGTTAAGGGAGTGTTCTAATCTTGCACTTGCTGGAGTCTTGCAAGAGTTTGTGCTCAGCTAATGCTCTGTTCATACAACCCTGCCCTCACAGCTCTGTCTGCTTGTCTCTGTCATGTTCCAGCAAAGTGAGCGTGCCTTAACTCCACTTTAAGCATTTGAATTCAGCTTCCTGGATGCTTTGTTGAATCTTTTACATTTAGATTTAAAATTATTTTCATTCAACCAACATAATAAAACAATTTAACAAGTTTTAGGTTTAAAGTAATCTTCTAATTTTACCAACATGTCTGACAGATAACTTTAAATCAAAATCTGCTAGGGGTAAGAATAATTTTGGGCTTAAGTATACTTTTGCATCACTACAAAGCAAAGTGTGATAGCTATAGCTAAAACTGAAAAAAAGTAAATAAAACTTTAGCATATAATTGTTTTAATTCAAGAGAAAAGCAACAATTGTTCCTTCTACTGAAAAATAATCTAATAATCAATTCAGTTAGAATAGAATAGAAATATTCTTTATTGCCCCGCACTGGGGAAATTCAGGTGTAACAGCAGCATCAAGGTATATAGGTTCACACAAAAATCAAAAAATACTAATCACAACATGATTAAAAAAAACAAGATGATTAATAATAATGTGCTATACAAGATTATAGGATAAAAATAATGTGCAGTTATCAGAAATAGCGTACTCTGATCCAAGAGAGCTGCAACTGAGTAGGATGATTTTTTTTTTCTTTTTTAAATGTACTTATTGTGCATAGGTATTTGAGCATTAAAAAGACAACAGACTATTCACTAAATATGAAAAGTAAAAACAGTGCAGAAACAGATGTGCAATACCAGCAGAAATATTAGCCAGCTAGCCAGCAGTGGCAAGTGAGGGAGGGGCAGCCCTGTGTAACTCCAAGCTTCATATAGCCAGAAAGTGTTGAACAGTGAAACCTTGACTGGTTAAAACTGGGAGCCAGCCCATATCTAATCACCACAGTCTGATTCACAGCATTCCAGCAAGAACAGAATAACATAGCCCTATGATCCCATACCTCAGACATGCACTTTCTGTTCTCAGGCTGAGACTGGGATTGTTGGAAACTAAGTGTATTTTTTGACGGAAGGATTTGAAGTGGCATGAGTAGCTATGAACAATTTGTGGACTTTTTTCTTTACTTTTCTCTGTGTCTGAGTTTGTTTTTTCCTTCTAGTTTTGAAGAAGCTGATATATAACCCAGTCTTTTTAACATCGACATAGCTCTGCTGCTTGCAGATCAGAATTGAGATCAAAGGCAGAAGTATTCTGTGAGGTTTTCTGTTATCAGAATGTGTGTGTGTGTGTGTGTGTGAAAGGAGGGAGACGCGGCACTAGACTTAGTCATTTTAATTAGCAGCTCTAACCAGAACTTTGTAACTCATTGTAGCAAGCTGTTATAACAGGATTATTGTATCACACAAAGTCAAATCCCTCTTTATCCAGATACACATCTTTGTGTGTGTGTAGCCTATGCGTACATTCTACATATAGAGAACCGAAAAACATGTTTAACCAGCAAAGGTAGGTCATTTGAAATGAGGACATTTTCATGATCCTTACTCGACTCTACTGGTTAAGTTTCGAGGTACGGTATGACTCTTTAGCCATCAGGAAGTTTTGTATTTTGTCCCAGAGAACCCAGATTTTTTTCAAAATGGTTTCCTCAAGATCTTGCAACATTTTTGCTGGGACATTGGCTGCTTTTTCTATTTTCAGACCACTTTCTGTACCTGAATTTTTTTTGAAGAACTTTTAAGTTTCCTTAACTGTGACTCATAGTTTATTCAAGGATTAAATGTGTTGGATTGGAATTATAAAGTTACACAGATATTTTCCCTGTTAATATTCTTAGATACATCTATTAAAACTTCATTTCACCACTAAAACATACTGGATTTTATCCATTAGTAAGTGGAAACATAACTTCTTGGATCCGTGCTTCCCTCTTCGACCAGACATTGTTTGCGCTCGCTGCGCAGACAGCAAAACCACCTTCCAAAAGCAATCAATGCTATTATGAAATTTAAAATCCAACCACAATGCAGAGTTGGATCTCCATGGAAGCTTAAAATATCTCTGCTGCTGTCATATTGCCTTCTGCTTCCATCTGAAACTCTACATCTGATGGACAATTAAAAGGTTACCTTGATCTCTTGATCAAGTTGTAATCAAGTTCTTTTTTTGTTTTGTTTTTTTAACGTGTCCTGTCCAGTAGTGTGGCACTCAGAAGTGTTGTCTGAATGTCAAAGTAAGGCCTAACAGATTTACTTTCACAAGCGGAGCATTACGGCTTCCGCCATGAGGCTCCACTTAATATGTATATGAAACATTATTAGAAATTGCTTTGGGTTTATTTCAAATGTACTGGACACAAAGATGGGAAGAAGGGGATAGGAAAGAGAAAGATGGAGACAAGGTTTAAAGGGAAAGAAGGAGATAGAATCATCAACTCATTTAATAATCGATAAATCAGTAACTGGAGTATACAGACACAAAAAGCCATTTGCTGAAAAAAACAACACACTCAGAGCAGTAATTAAGCTAAAACTGTACAAAAAATATATACTTTTTTGCTTTTAAGTTAAAAACACCTGTATCTGTAAATATGCTCAACTCAGAACTCCTCAAGTAGCATAGCATAGTTTTAGTTTCGTCTGATTCACATTCTTTAAAAAGAAAACCTATTAAGCACCATCCAGTTATTAATCAGTTTATCCAAATAATCACCAGATCAGTTGATTATGACCACTACACATCTACATTATGACCACTATACTGACGTTAAGTCAAACAGAAAGGATTGAGCTTTTCACATGTTGATGGAAGAAGTATTTTTTAGCTGTAGATGGATCCTTTGCTACAAAGGATCAAGCACTCACTAAAAGAATGCTACGTTGTTGCATTTTAGGCAATAAAATGTTTATTTTCTTATTTAGGAAAGGAATTAAATTGTTTATTTGCATCTTTTGTGGTGAAATGAAAAATCTGCAGAATGTACCAATTTTTTAATCTGATTAATCGACGAAATAATCAATTTCTAAAATAATTGTTAGTTGCTGCCCAAATCTGATCAGAGAACCTTGGAGTGTTTTGTTCCCAGGGAGATGAGGGTTAGATATTTTTCCAGTGTTGCCATTTTGTAATATAATCAGGTCCTCATGGTTGTTTCTTCTACATGATTTGTGGAAAACTTAGAATGGAATTTTTTTTTCTTGTCTTTCTTTAAACAATAGCTTTTTTTCCTTTGCCAAGTGTCACAACTTTTTCACAACCAATCTGATGTTGATATCGGAAATCGGTCCGATATCAGCCAATAAATGAGTATCGGACTATGTCGGCCTGCATCTAAAATGTCCGATACAAGCATGCCAATAGAAGCACTCCACGCCAGCATCTCACCCGTCACAGCATTTCTATCCAGCAACGCTTGTATCCTACAATCAGACTGGTTAATAATAAATGGGTCAGTTGCTCACATACCATTTGTTGTTGACTATTGTTCTCTGTTTGATTAATATCACTTAAGCCATTTCTAACATTCCACACTAAAAAATAGGTAATAAAAATATGTATGATTTGTGCTCATATCAGGTCATCATCGGTAATGGCCAATAGGGACACCCCTAATCAGAGTGTCAGGGAATGAATAAGCCTAACTTCTCCAATTTTTATTTGTAAAAACAACCGCACTTTAAAAAAGAAAAACATGCATCCCTTTCCTTCCACTTCACATTATTGTGCTGCTTTGCATTGATCGCTCACATAAAATACAGATAAAATACACTTAATTTTGCAGTAGTAATGTGACAAAATAAGTTCAAAAGTTATGAAAAGTTTAGAACTTTGGCAAAACAGTGAAACTATGTGAGTTCTACTTTTAGAACTTCCACAGCTCTCTCCAGGAGAAAGATTTTATGAAATTACCTTCATCAGAGAAACACTCTGCTGCCTCAGTGGACATAAAATGAAACTGGAAAACCCAGTATTCACATCTGCATGAGACTATTGGGACCAATGTGCCAAAACTAAATATAACATAGGAAACAGTTGTTATGCTAGGTTGCCAATCATTGCATACGACTTCCTTACAATTATGTGCTGAGTGCATCCTCCTAATGGGACAACTGATTCTCTTTTCTATTCGTAGTGATCTTATTAACACGAGGTAACATGAGCGTTTGAAGGTCTGGCTTTCACTCCAGCCAGAGGTATCTTCCTGTACTTCATATTAGATTTGTATGTGATAATCAGATCTATGCCCACTTCTGCTGCGATACTGTGCAAGTGTGATTTGATTTGGTGTTTGAGCTGTAAACCAGAGAGGTTAGTTCTTTGTGTTATTTCCTTTTTTTCTTGTCAAATATTGCATTTTAGCGCTGTGGCATTGTGGCCTATTCCTACTTCAAAATGTCTTTCAGTCCAGTTACTGAAAAACAAATGCATAAGAGTGACGCTTCCTATTTAAAGTATTAAATATACTCAAATGTCCAAAAAGTTTTCTTTTTCTTGTATTCTTGGTCAGGTTTATCTTGGCAAGGATGGGGAAGTGGAGGTGTATGCAAACTCGACGATACAACCCAACTCCCCTATCAACAGTGATCTGTTACTTGATGATCGGGGCTCACACATCTACATTATGACCAAAACTACAGTAAGTGTGGTGAAATCAAACTTCATAGGCCTTTTATTTAAAGTTTTCATGAGGTGTATAAACAGATGCAGCCATCTTCATTATTCCAGTCACTTACCCAGATGTCTTCATAAATAAGAATGAATATGGCTTCTCATTTATCAATTTATGGTTTGTCAGAGTTTTTCATGCATGCTTCCTCAAGCTGCGTTTCTCTAAAGACAAACTACAGGCTGTGGTGGAAACAGAGTAGCCAGCTGGCAGCTGAGGTCAGAAGTCGCTAACCCCAGTGAGATTGGCATAACAGTCAGCAGGAGGTGTGAGGTCACACCTAACAATAGTATTGATCTGGAAAAGAAGTCTGCATTGTCTTGGCGTGCTCCCTACAGAGTATGTGTGGGATGCTGTAGATTCTGATAAATGATGATGAGGAAACAGCAAGGCTACACTCTAAATGGTTTGTATCAAAAGAAACAAAAGCACAATGTCTCAATTGAAGCTTTTCTGGGATTCAGAAATATTACAACACATTTGTCATTGTCACCAATGCTAATGATGTATGGTAAAACATAATGATTTCCTTAATTGTTAGCTAGTCTATAGCTAACAGTTTAGCTAAACTCTTAGGTACGCTCTAGCTAACAATTTTGAGTGTGTGGAGATTAGCTAGTCAGAGATGATATCTAAATGTGTTTTATTTAGTCCAAAGCTTACTTAGGTGCCAAACAAAAAAATGATGAAAAAGAAGATAAATGCCTTACAGTATCATTAAACCGATTATTAAAACTATTTAGCTGCTAATTAGCTTAACGTTGTGATTTGAAGCCATCTGAACATTAGAAAGTGATGTAGTTGTCAGTAGAAACTTAAAATACAACAAGTCTTTGAAGAACCTTGAATAATGAGTTACAACAACATTTAATTTCCCTTTGGGATCAATACAAAATACAATTCAAACTTTTGAATTTGAAAATGGCTAAAAGGAAATGGGACATGAAAGTAGAGCACTTAAATTTCCAAGCTTTCTTGACAGATGGGAAATTCACATCATGAGTGTTGAAATAGGAACCATCCATAGATAATGTTAGCAGAACACAAGCTGAGCTAACATGTTCAGGATAAGAACTAAAATCACTTATTATTTCTAAAACAGGATAGTTTTTAACCTCTAATTAAAGATGACATGTCCATTATTTTTTTATGAGAAAGACAGAGATGCTATAAATGCTACACGTTGAAGCTACAATGCTGCAGCTGGAATTCAAACAAATGATGTAAACTGATAAATGGTGAGCCTTCATGAAAACTTAATCTATTTGTGTTACCAGATACACAGTTATTGACTGGCAATTTTCACCAGTTTGCAAGCAGAAATTAATTGCATTGTATTATACTTATAAAAAACTTGCAGCGTGTGTAAGTGAATTTGAGCCTCTCTTTGGATTGGCTTAGTTTTATTTTCCTGTGTGTAAGTTAGAACTGTTTGTCTTGTTGTGAATTTGGACTATATACTGTAAGAATCCTGATTTGAATTATTGATTCAGTTGACAGCTTTTGAAGGTGTAGCACTTTTGAACAACATTTAGATAGATTTGTGCTTCTTTTATATAATCCGCTCATAATATTCTGTCAAAAACCTACCTTGTGCTTGCTCAACTGTCATTTTCAGCTAGAGAAGCGACCTGTAGCAGAATGTGGAGATCACTTGGACTGTCAGTCATGTCTGTCTGCCAGAGATCCTTACTGCGGTTGGTGTGTCCTTGAGGGACAGTGAGTGTTCTGAGCTTGAGTTTGCATCTCCACTTCTCCTTGTTGCTTTCATTTCTAATCATTTTCATGTGTAACACTGCTATGCTATGGTGTTTCAGGTGTGGCCAGCGATGGGAGTGCCAGCGAGGCTCTTTGCAGGGCCAGTGGTTGTGGAGTTTCAGCCAGACGCAGCAGTGCCTGAGCATACAACGCCTTAGCCTCTACAACATCAGCCTTGGAGAGAAAGCAGATGTAATACAGAGAGCAGGACAGATAAAATAGAAGAGCAATGCACCTAAATGTTTTGTTGTCTTCCATAGTTTTACATCATAGCTTCTAGGGCTGTGCGAGAAATCAATTTTATTGATTAATTGAATTTTTGGTTTTGAAGATTCAAGTTTTGGAAAATCTGGGGTTTTTTTTTTTTTTTTAAATCAATGCACTCTTTGTGTTCTCAAAGTTCAGGGATGTCAGCATGCTCATGGCCACCATTTTGTTAAACAGGAGCTGTAAAAGACTTGTTAATTTGGATTTTGAATTCAGGTCAAATCTACAACGGAGTATTAGGGCCTGGCTATGATTTTATTTATTTTTCTTTTTTTTTAAATTATGAGGATGAAGTCATAACATTACAAGATTAAAGTCTTATGACAATAGGGTTGAAAATGATACGGCAGTAAAGTCACAATATCACCAGACTAAAGTCATAATATTAGGAGAATAAAGTAGTAATCTAATGGGAACTCCTATATGAAAAATAACAAAAAATGAGAAATGTTGAGAAGCTGTACTTTGCTATCGGTTTTACAAATCAGGAAACACTTCAACTTTTAACACATCAGCATCAAATTATTATCAGTAGCAGGACACACAATGATTATGCAAATGACTGTGTGTATTTAGAAGAAAGAACCACAGACTGAGCTGATCATGTCACATCCAGATAACTCTGTTGAACCTTTTTGCTTATTAAAACGACTTCTTGTAATTTTACAATGTTCTTTTGGTAAAAATGCGTCTTTATTCTGCTAATAATTAAGCAAAAATTCTCATAGCCTGGGCCTAAAACTTTGTTGTACAACTCACAGAAGGGATGATTGAAATAGTAGCCACTTTTTTGAAAATATTGTCTGTCATTTGTAATTTCTTTTAAGTAAAGAAACAAGAAAAAAAAATGATTGAAATTGGATCTGTAAGCTGTATTGCTCAGCGCGAATAGCTTTAGTAATCAAGCTCCACACTAAACAACACGACATTCAGGGTTTGCTCTTTTTGCTTTTCTTTCTGGTGTCTTGTCCTCATTCAGATTGCACTGTCAGTGGAGGGTCTGCCCAGTCTCCAACAAGATGAGGCCTACTCCTGCTTCTTCCAGGACACAGAAACTCCAGCTTTGCTCACCACTACTGGGGTCATATGCTCCACCCCAGACACCAGCAACCTGCCCCCCATCGGTCTGGGAGATGGTTAGTTTTCTATGCTCAGTTGATATTGTTGCAAAAAAATCCTTAAAATGCCTTAGTATTAATCAATCAACACTATTGAGAATGTAAAGCTAGGGATTACTCTGTGAAAATTGTTTTATTGATCTCTTTTATTCCAACACAGAGTTTGTGACGGTGACCTTGGCTCTGCGTTTCATTAACGTGACTGTAGCTGAGACAGAATTCACCTTCTACAACTGCAGCCTGGTGCAGGAGCTTTCTGGGCGCAGGCCGTGAGTAGACGTTTTCTGGCTAATTGGCCTTGAACAGGGACCAGCCTGTCGGAAACTTGTGAATCCGATCTTATTCAGATCAGTGAACACACCATAAATAAGTACTAACAGGTCACCCTAACTACATGACTCTTCATTGCAGATGCTGCTGCTATGTGAAGAAGACTCAAAATTACCTATCTTTAATATCAGCAACATATTGAAAATGAATTCAGACAAGAAACAGACATGTAGGAGGGTGTTTAGAAGAATACATATTTTCTGTGACATGT
Organism: Anableps anableps; assembly: GCA_014839685.1. Lineage (NCBI taxonomy): Eukaryota > Metazoa > Chordata > Actinopteri > Cyprinodontiformes > Anablepidae > Anableps > Anableps anableps. The sequence continues at coordinate 6,385,243 of CM026071.1, forward strand.
CTAGACATGCCTGTGACTCATTTAGGCTGAAAAGGAGTGACTGTCAGCAGATAACAGGACTGCTGCTATGAGTCCAGCAAAGTATCATTTTAAGCTTCCGACCTCAGTTTGTCAGAGTTTAGGTAGCAATCTACATTCTCAACAGAACACACACTGAGACAGCTGTTTTGTTAGTAAAACTAACCCTGTTAATCACTAACATAAGATGTTAAATACAGTTACATATTTTGTTTTCTTGTCTTTGTTTTAGAGTATTATTAAAATCCAGTTTTGTCGCATTCATTTTTTTGCATATCGGTATCAGTCTGATACCATTTGCAGGGGGTGGGTGTTTGGGGTTTTTGGATGGGGATGGGAAGAAGTTGGCCATATGGTATTTCTTAGTAATATTATTAGCGGATATCATTCCAGATTTTCATATCTGTTCATCCATAAATATTTTGAATGCTTGAACTGTATCCTCTTATAGTATAAAAGAAATAGGAGTCAACTGAAATTCATAGCAGGTCAAATCTTTACAAAGGAAGTTATCAGATATCTGGCAAAAAAAAAAAAAAAAAAAAAATCATATTGGTGGATCTCTTCTGTAAACTCTAATCAATCCTTACATAAGTTCTCATTTGATTGAAATTAACCTGACTGATGATATGCTATTAAAAAGAAAATGTGTAAACAGAATATTAAGTATAAGTAAGCAAATTTTCGTTGATTTGTGCTGTTTTTTGTTTTTGACATTGAAGCATTGAAATTTTCATCTTATTGCTCTGTTGTTCTGCCTGCATCCCTGCCAGATGCCAAGGGTGTGTCAGTAGCCGATGGGGGTGTAACTGGTGTATCCATGAACATGTCTGCACACATAAACACTCCTGCAGTCAAGGAGTCACCATCCAGAACCAACACGTGAGTCATTATTTGGTCTAAGCTAAAGCTTATTGAGAAACATTTCAGTAGGAGTAGGTTTCAGGAAACCAGAACTAAAAGCAGTGGGTTTGTGCTGCAGAGTGTCCCGTACTGGGCACGTACTTTCTGTTTGATTTAGTTTGCTTCTTTGTGTCTTTTTAATTTAAACCATCAACCATTTCCCTCTCTATTATTTTTAATTTAAAGTTATTTCTTTATGTTTCTGCATATCCCATTTGTTTCATCCTAATTTTGTCTCCATCCACCTGCGTTTCCTTTCTCTCTCCCCCTCCTTATTTGTGCTTCACCATCATCAAGTTCACACCACAAGCACCCACCATCCCACCACCAACCAGAAATCCTACCCCATCACCTCCCTCTGTTCTGACTGCTCCAACAACAACAACAACTACAACAACAACACAGGCACCTCCCACAGAGACATCTGCCACCACCAAAGCAGCTGTCTCCTCAACGATTACAGACAACCCCCCCAGCAGTCCTAACGCTGAATCCAGCACACCAGCTTCCTGCTCCACAACTTCCCCTTTTGTCAGGATCTCCACCCAGGCCCGCACCACTCACACCGACATTGCCACCACAGATGGGGGCCTCTCCGACATGGAGGGAGCCACAAAAGAAGCCGTTGGTTCTCCAAGTGGCTCTTTAGAAGATGAGGACACCTTAAATGTCACGAGCCCCACATCACAGAGCAACACCAGTGGCCTCTTAGACTCTCTGCTGAGAATGTTAGACCCATCTGGTGAAGCTGTGGCCTCTTCCCCTGAGATAAACTCTACTACTTCCAGTAAAGTGGCCCCTTTAATAGACCCCTCAATCAGTGAGGACGAGGAGGCCGTTCTTTTGGCCACTTCTCAGGAGAATGTCTCACCTCCGGGGCTGAGCGGCTGGGAAGAGCCTGAGAAAAGGACGGAGATGAACTCTGAAATGACTCCATCTGTCACTCGTTCGTTCATCCCGACACAATCACCAGAAATGGTTGTTGATGTCGCCTCTGAGTCTCCAACAAACCTCCAGTCTGATTCTTCTTCTGAGTCTTTAACTCTGGTGAGTTCATAGGTCATGTTAGAAACAGGGTGCAAAAAATTTTCCTTAAGTCAACACAGGAAACGGGCTGTTTATTTATATTATACACCTAAAAAGTTTTCACACTTTGTCACATTACAAAAACAAGCTTCAGTGTATTTTGTTCTGATAAATAAATTGTCTCTGCAAAAGAGGAGTGCTCATTATCACAGATTTAGACAGATTTGTGAACAATATTTGAGAGAAATGGTTATTTTGGGTATATAGAAAATGTTTTAGATCTTTGAGTTGAGCTCATGAATAATGGGAGCAAAAACAAAAGTGTTGCATTTATATTTTAGTTCAGTGTATTATCAGAAAATGGCAAGCCTTCCCAGACATGGCTCTCCACCTTAACTGACATGGAGAGGATTAGACAGAGAAGCAGCTTTGATGCCCATGGTAACTCTGGAGGAGCTGCAGAGATCTGCACCTTATGTGTTAGAATCTGTTGCTTGGACATGTATTATCTATGGATGCCACACACCTGGCCTTTTGTGGAAGAATGGCCATTGTTGAAAGAAAAAGTCACAAGGATTCCCATTTGCAGCTGCAGACATGTCGAGCACATGATAAGCATTTGAAAAAAGGTGCTCTGGTCAACAGGGTGTCTGCGCATACTTTAAAAGTCTTAAAAAGTCATAAATTTATGTATCTAAAATTAAGGCCATAAAATGTCTTTTATTTTTAAAAAATTGGAGTTAAATACGTTAATCACAGGTCTTTAATTTTGTCTTGGCAGGACAATTTAATCTTGTATGTTCTTGTATATGTAGTTTTTTTTCTTCTCACGTGAGTTGTTCGCAGACCCCTTCATTGCGTTCTGTGACTCGAGGCGGTGAGGGTACTGGTAACTAGCTGCTAATATACCCTAGCTAGCTAGCTCAACCGCAATGAAGGCAATGAAGATCTCTGCAAAGATGTCTGAAAAACTAGCTCGCTAGGTTTTCTGCGTCTATCTTGGGTAAAAGCGAATTTATTGCTGGATGGTTTTCATTTTTGCCACTGACTCACTTGGGTTGCCAACTCAACATTAGGTGCCTTCTGTGCAAAAAAAAAAAAAAATCTTTGATCTTAGCACTACTGGGATTAAGGCTGTAGAGAGCCATAAGCAGTGTGAGAAGCACAAAGCTGCTGCTAAGAGCTACAAACAGACCCTAGAAATTTTAGATTTGATCCCCTTGGCATATATTTAGTAGGTGTCTTTTTTTTTTTTTTTTTTTTTTTTTTGCAGTTATTCATACAGCTATTGAACGAGAGAATTTTTTATCACTATGTTCAATAAACAGACACAAACTAAACTTGAATGTGTGACACACATGCTATGCTTGATTGTAATACAGTAGGATCCCCCAACCATCCCCTATATTTGTTTTTTTCAGTCTTACATTTCATTCAAGGTGACATTAAAAGTTCTTTAAAAGTCTTAAATTTGACTTGCTGAAACCTGCAGATACCCTGATCAAGAAAGATCAAAACTGAACTCTTTGAAACACATGTAGCATCATACTTTGGAGATGCTTTTCTTCAACGGGAACAGGGAAGCTGGTCAGGGTTGATGGGAGGACGTATGCCGCTAAAAATGGGACAATCCTGGAAGAAAACCTGTTAGAGGCTGCTAAAGACTTGATACAGAGGCGAAGCTTCACCATCCAGCAGGGCCAGCAGCACTAAACATCCAGCCAGAGCTGCAGTAGAATGGTTGAAATTAAACTGCCAAGCCTGATTGAGAATCTGTTTCAAAACTTGTAAATTTATATTCACAAACGCTCTCTGTCCAGTCTGACTGAGCAAGAGCTATTCTGCAAGAATAAGGTCAGATTTTTGTTTGCTTAACTTCTGAAAACAATGTTCCACTTTTCACAAACCTGCACCGCTGTGTTCGCTGATCCCAACCCTAAAATCCCAATAAAAGATGGCTGTTAGCATAAACACTGAGGTTTGTTAGGAAACTGCTTGTTTGGTGCTTCGCAGTCATACCAGTATCCATCTAGATGCATATCAGAAGCTGTTTCAGGTTTGCAGGTCATAACTTGTAAGACTAATCTTTTGCAGAGAGGAACACTGACTGTTGACCTTACTTCCAGTCTTTCTGCTAGTCTCTGTTAGCTGAGGGATCAAAAAAAGTTCACCAAATATCTCAAAGTATTCCTTTATTAGACTTTCTTAACCTCGGAGGATGTAAGCTTTAACATAAGGCACCACACTGTTTACTGCTCAGCGCTTCCAGGTTTCTTTAAAGGCTCTCCAGTCTATAAATCCAGCAACGACTGACAAGAAGTCAATGCAATCTCAACTGTGAGGATGCAGCGCAGTAATTTAAAGCATTAACCTGACAGGTTTTATTGACTCATCTGCTCTCTCCATATCATTTCTGGTCACCTCATTTAGTTCTGCAGGCAGGTAATAATGTTAAGCTAACTCAGCATTTCCTTCGACATGCAAGGGTTTTCCAACATGCATATTTCTATTTCGCTGTCTTCTGTTGGTATTACTTTTTTTTTTTTTTTTTTTTTTTTTTTTTTTTTTTTTTTTTTTTTTTTTTTTTTTTTTTTTTTTTTTTTTTTTGCAGTGAAGACAAAATCAGTCATAGCATGATTCTTTGTTTTTTTTGCAGTGTGATACACCCTTTTTTCTTCTTGAAGTGTAAAAAAATTTGGATCATTTCATTATCGGCAGAGTTGATCAGATAAGCAGATGAGTGGTCTATTCATGGTTTGAGTGACTGAGAAAAATTATTCACTTCTAACTCATCTTTTTATTTGAGTAAATGATAATGGTTCAGTGAATCTCATGACAGCACCTGTATGCTGCACTGGTGGTTAAGTGGGGACGTTGTGTAATATTCAGACTTCAAATGTTTAGTTTCTAATGTTTTCCGACGTGTGACCAGGAATGCCCGTGTGTGGAAAGAGTTCTGGATTCTTCTCTTCTCCCGGTCAATGTGGAGAGGAAGATCACGTTGGTGGGCCAACACCTAAATCTGTTTCAGGTAATAAAAAAAAGCACATACTTTCATCCTATGTAAACATTAAAAAATATCTGGTATGTCTTTAATGGAGTTATAAAGCAAAGAGGGATTTATTTCTTCTTTTTATTTTTTGCTACATTTGTGTTTCAGGATGAAGATTTGCAGTACGAGTGTGTGCTGGATGTGGAGAATCAGTCAGTAGTTGTTGAGGCCTCTGTAGAGTCCGATGCTGAAACACCATCAGTCTTCTTTATCACCTGTCAACCACACCAGGTCAGTAACAAGCACTTCCTGGGACTGGGAATAATAAGGAGGTTGAACATAGTTATTTAATCCTTACATGATTATTATATATTTAACCTTTGATCCGAAGTCCAAGCATGTGTAAAAAATATAAAACATATTCCAGTTAAATCCACACGTTAATGAATGTCCAATAAATGTGGGGGTTTTAGTGTTTTTATTCGATCTTGACTAATTATACAGCATCTAACTTCAATGATTGTTAGACACCAAAATTAGGTGCACAACTTTGAGTTTGTTGGGAATTTTCTCTTGTTCCCATTCAATTGTTATGTGAATTTTGAGTGTGCTTTTAAAGGGCCAGTAATATGTAAAATTGACTTTTTTGAGCTTTACATCATGTTATAATGTTATTCCCTCATCAAAAACATACCTGGAGTGTTGCCTTGATTCTTTTATGCATGTTTGAGAAATCCTTTAATCTCACGTGGAAACCATTCAGCTGTGTAAAATGCCTGGGTGGATACAGTTCCACCTTTGAGACCCAACTCCACTTCAGTTTCGAAGCTTCCGCCTCACAGAGCGAAGGTTTTGGCCGGAAGCAATATTATTCACACATTTCTAGTACGCCTGTAAATCTGACGCACAAACGGCATCCGCAAACAGCGGTGTATGACAAAGCCACTTCTCTTGGCCCACAGGGAGTTCATTTTTGCTTCAAAAAACATCTGGGGATGCTGGAAAAGACTGTTGTTATGTGCAAGTTGTGCAAAAAAGAGTTGGCCTATCACTGAAGTTATTCAAATCTAAAATAGCATCTCAATGCTAAACATATTCCTGCAACACAGAAGTCCCCAACGCTAATGTCAGCGTCCTAAGTTCACATTTCTAAAAAAGTATTTTTTCAAAGAAGTTCCATGAATGATTGGGTGTTCCTGAAACACATGAAGGCTAAATGGGTATAATAGCACTTTGCACCAATCTGATGGTTGAATTACCTAAATAATAGATTATAAACAATATGTCTTTTATTGAGATCATAAGTCTATTTATTCAATACTTTGGCAGCAAAAAGGGTTTTTGATTAAAAATGTTGTTTGTTGTCAATACATAGTTTTCGATTACAATTTGATTAATTCCGATTAATTAATTACAGATCCTGCAATTAACTCGATTAAAAGTTTCAATTGAGTCCCACCCCTATTTTCTACATATAATCAGTTTGTGTTTTTGCCCTCATGTGCCCTCATCACAGTAATTTAGTGGCCAAAACATTCTGAGAACACAGTCTATCATGCCAGTCAAGCTTTGTGAGCCCATCAAAAGTTAGTATTTACAGAACTTACAATTTTGCGCTAAAGAGTCTCTCAAAGCTAATGCTGCACATGTTGGTTGGAAGAGAAGCTAAAATACTAGTATGTAGTATGTTGTTTGGTTGCTGCAGACACTGGTGCAGCTACTTGCTCTAAGTAAACATGCAGGAGGAATGTTTGGAGAGAGCAGTGATTCATTTAATGAGATGTCAGCAGACTTTTTTTGTTATTGTTGTTTTTTGACTGAGGACACATTGAACCTTAAAATCACAGCCAAAAATAATTTTTCTGTCTTCACTGGAACAAGAACTGTGCTGTGTACTGTTCCCTCAGTTTTAGTCGCTCCTTCCCTTAAAGCTAAGATTCCAGTTGCTATATAATCCTGGGGCCAAACTGGTTTAAATTCAGAGACTTTTTCGAGAGGAAAGGAGAATTCTGTCTTCTCCACCTCTTTATTTCCTTGAGTCTCCTCCACTTTTCTTACTTTGAATGACCTTTGGAGAAAGTAAGAGTGCTTACCCCATCTCATGGAGTGTCATGCATCCATTTGACTTATTCCTGTTAGAAAGGCCTTTTTAGACAAGAAACAATCTATTTACTGTCTACAACAATAGCCACTCAGAGGTCCCAATTGACATGTTGCTATCCGTAAAAAACAAAAACAAAAAAAAAAACAAAAAACAAAAAAAAAACATAGAGAGTGAAATTGGCCCTTTAAGTGTCCCTTTCCAAGTTCCAATATGATCACATGCTTTTGTAGCTATACTTTCCTGGCATGATTCTTTGACACTTCACCCTGACAGAATTTCTAAAATTCATTTAAATTTAAAAATTCTTGAACAATAAAAGCATTTGCACCCTGTTTCTGTTGCAGTATGTTTATTCTCTGTTGATGGAGGAATACTCTGTGACGATCAATGTGAGGAGAAAAAATAACTTCCTCATTGACAGCACTGAGGATCTGCATGGTGAGTTCTGTTGCTAGGAGTGTGGATTTCTCTGTGTGGTAAAAGCTACTTAATGTGTGTCAAAGATGTGTCACAATCTAATTAAATCTGTATTTATTGTGTGGTTATTCCTTTGTCTTTATTTTCTTTCGCCTCAGTCACTCTGTTCAACTGTTCAGTGGGCCGATCCGACTGCAGCCGATGTCGAACAGCTGACCGAAAATACAACTGTGTTTGGTGTGGTGGAGCTGGAAGCTCTAGCTGTGTGTTTCGAGACTCCTGCACTAATGAGATCAAAGACATATGCCCTGCACCGGTCATTCGCTCTGTAAGAACTTTTCACCTCAGTGTAACAGTGGACATGCAGAGCTTATTCGTCATGTAGTCATTCAAGTCATCGATGGTGCCTCTTCCTTTTATGGCAATCCTTGGCACGTTTAACCAGTAACAGCGAGATGCCGAGGAGGCTTTTCTTTTAATTCATACTTTGCTTTTTTGAGTAGATCACTTTTTTCCCCCTCTTTCCCTGGGGTATAAATATAATGGAATAATTTCGATTTGCCTCTCTCCAAAATGGGAAAGACAAGAAAACATGTCATTACACTAGGGTAGATGTGTGTTGATCTTCAGGAAAAGGCTAAAAGAAAAAAAGATACCTATGCCAGAAAGACTCTATCACAGATGTAAAGCTGTGGAGTTTTGCTAAATGCAACGGTGTGCTTTGGTCAAATGAGATTAAATTGTAACTTTTCACCAAAACAAAGCTGTAGAGAAACTTACAAGGTAGGGTTGTAGAAAGCACTTCTTTCCTAGTTTTAAGTAAGGCAGAGGATCTCAGATGATGTTGGCCAGTTTTCTTCCATGGGCCTTGTGAAGCTTGTTGGTGTATGCCATTATCTCATTGAGGTGTCAGTAAAATACTAGGATGTTATCAGTGGTGGGCACCGCTAATTATAAAGTTAGATGTGCTAACCCTAAACTACTAATCATAAACATAAGTTCTGCTAACACTAAAGCACTACACTGACAAGGTATTTAGTGTAAGCTAATGCTAAAGTGCGAATTCCAGTTCAAATTATGTCTGACTACAGCCCTCAAGCACCAATTTAATTTTAAGATTATAATTTACATAATCTATAATCCCATTATATATTGTATTTATGTTGTGGAAAAAAGAGAAAGAACATAAGGAGAGGAAACAGAAGTGCTGTGTAAACAGTCTTCAACCACCTCAAAATTAAAGCTTGAAAATAAATGTCTACTTGAAGAGTTCCTAACAGTCAATAACTAAACTTTAACTCAAATGTGGAAGTTTATTCAACTGAAACTTCACAAAACAGCCAAGTAAATTAGTGCTTTAGAATTTAGAATTAATTTAGAGGAAGTTAGTGTGCTGAACGTTTTCCAAGTTAGCAAAAACGCTAAAGCGCTAAATGAAAAATTAGCTCTGCTATCAGCACATTAGTGGATTAGCGGAAGTGTGTCCAGCATTGGTTATTATCAACAAAAAACTAAAATAGGTTGTCAGTTGAGCTTTCAGCAGCGTAGTGATCTAAAAAATATGGACACAAATGAGCAAAAAAGTTCTTTAGATAGAAATGAATCTTTTTCCTGGCCTCTGGCCTTTCCTTTTCATGGTATCGAAATCCTATATAAAATCTAGTGTGAGCACAAAACATATGGATCCAAGACTCTGGCTGATGTCTATGCTCCAACCTTGTGAGATACTGTAAGAAAAGAACTAAAATGCTGTTGTATTTGCAAATAGATTTTAATTATTAAAATTGTTTTCTAAAATTCAATTGTTTTTACTGGTTGAATAAATATACTCAAAATAAATAGCAGATTTGTTTTTAAAAAAGTCAGCCTGCTACTGCAATAAAAGATGGATTTATTTTAGCTCGTTATGATGTTTCACATATCAAAGCAGAGGATCAATTTTATACTGTCCTTATGCCTCCTCCTTGATTTGCAGTGAAGATGAGTCTAAAGATTTGAAGTCAAGTTTAGACACGATGGACCTGCTCAATGAGACAATGTTTGTTTATGGCTGCTGTGTGAAAATGGACTGCCTGGATAAACTGAACCATGAGAGGGAGCATGCAGGAACTGATGTCATTTTCTGTTTTGGAATCATCTAGTTTTTCATGCTTAGAAAATTTTGAGAAACTTTAGGGAGTAAATTAAGATCAAAATAAACAGCTGAGTTTCCAATGCAGTGCTACTTCTTAAAGTGATTGTTGATCAAATGTTCATTTTTAGTGTGAAATGTGCCATATTCACCCAACCAGTTATAATGTTTCAGTATTATTTGAATATAAAAACAGCTTTTTGCTGTCTTACTGGTTCAGTGTTTATTGAGATCACCCAGAATATGCATGTTACATTTGTTCTTTTCTTGTGTTTTCAGTTGGAGCCGGAATCCGGTCCGATCGAGGGAGGCACGGTTGTAACCATTTCCGGCTCTAATCTCGGTCAGAGGGCCGAAGACATCGAGAGCTCTGTCACAGTGGCCGGAGTGCCGTGCATCGTCATCCAGAGCAGATACGAAGTCTCCTCTAGGCAAGCCGTTAACGCAACTTAATATGGTCGTGCACTGAATCTGTTCTTTCTTATGCTAACAGCTGTGTGACTGTATAATGTAGGATAGTGTGTCAGACAACAAGCAGTGGACGGGAGATGAGGGGCAACGCCTCAGTCAGTGTAAGAGATGGAGGACGCGGGCATTCTACTAAGATCTTCAGTTTTCAGGTCAGTACGGTCATGGCACTCTATTAAGATGACAAAGCAGTGGCACTGGAACAGGGAGGGCCATTGGCCCCCACTTTAGGGCCCGGCCCAGGCGCAGTCTGGGCCCAGTAGACACTCCGCCAGGTCACACTTGACTCTGGGGGGAGGGTTGTCCGAAGGTAAAGAGATTGTGTGCATTATTGAAATGACGTACAGTGTGGACATTCTGGATGGCAAGGAAATGTTCATTAAAGAGTGGTTCGCAGAGATGGCCCCTCACCGTGTGTTATGACATACTGGCCCCTGCAGGAAGAGCTGTGTGCGTTGTTCTGTTCAACGCAAGTTTCTGCAGCAGCTGGGAGAGGAGCTTCATGCAGTTTTTAGAGGGGAGTCAGCCATCATAGCAGGCAAAAAAAAAGGTGGAAGTCTTAGCTATCAGAAATCAAGTGCAGTAAGCTCAGAAAAGGAGATTGTGCCAGGTGCGGAGAAGCTGCGCTGTGTGAGCTGCACCAGCCAAAGAGAGGTGATCTGTGCTGGCTGCCAGTTCACACCTAGTGTGTGTTGTGTTACTTTATTTCATACTTGCTGATTGCCGCTTATTACATCTATTTTGGCAACTTTTGAGCTGATCTTTATAATTTTGTTTCTGTGATAAAGTAAGAGTAAATTGTTGTTGATTTATAGTAATTTATTTTTGTTAGATTCCTCTAACAAATTGCCAGAATTTGTCTCGATGTCATAATAGTTTCTTTGATGATGATGTATAGGTAAAAGCTTAATTTGTAATTAATTAATTAATTCGTGTTAAATACCATCTTAAAGGTTATTTTCAAAAGGTACTTTTTATCTAACAAACAAACCTCCTCAGAACACTAATTTATTGAATACCTAATATTACTGCACTGGTATGCTGGTGATATTGTGAATTATGCACACAGAAAAACAAGGAGGAGTTCGCAGACAGCTTTTATGGTGACAAGATCACCAGCTGACTATGTACAATGCCATGGAGAAGTATTTGCCCCATCATAGATTTAATCTGTTTTTTAGCTTTTTGTTACATGTATGTTTCAGATAATAAATGCCATTGAAGCTTTTTGGGTTACTCTTATTAATAAAGTTGTTTTAGTTCAGCTACATTTAGGGGTTTTCAAGCATGAATCGTCTGTTTACGGTGATGGCACCTTAAATTTCTTTAGATTGGGGCATGATGTGTTGCTTTTTGAGATCTTTCAGCCTACTTCATGTTGTCAGACAGGTTGTGTTTCAGTGGATTTTTTTGTTCAACAGAAGCAGTAATCTGACCTGGGCGTGGCTTGTTAAATTAAACAGAAAAAAATATGGTTAATCAGCCAGTTGTCACATATGGTTGGTTTGGATAATATTTTACCTTTTTATAAATCAAAAGAATATAATTTGAAAACTGCTATTTTGTTTTCTAAGTCAGGTTATCTTTGTCTGATATTAACATTTGGTCTGAAGCATTTAAGAGTGATGAAAAACAAAAACAAAAGACATCTTTAAGGGGATTTTTTTTTCCCTATAGCACTGTATATATACACATACTATATATAGCAGTCCCTTGAGAAGTTAGCTCTCTTAGCTTGACTATGAAAACTGTGATGCTGCACACAACATTAAATCAAATGTCAGAAGCTTAGGTAAATACCAATGAGTGCTGCGATTATTGACAACAATCTGCTGCAGTTACTTTAAGTTCTGGCAAGTTTCCCCAGAGTTTAGCTCAGTTCCACACATGAGAACCCTGTAATGATTTTTGGGTGTGGACTGAAATGGACTTTTCAGGAAGCAGGGGGGATTTCTTTGGTGTTTTAGGAAAATAAACACAGAAATGCTTCATTTGAAGAATATGGTCCTAGTGCGATGTGGTGGGGACTTAATGCAGCACTGGGACAAATCGTGCATGAGGAAAAAGCTTTTAAGATAACTGTCCAATTAGGGGAAAAGCAGTTCCCCCTGTGGCTCTTCTTAATTAGTGCCTGATGAAATGTAAGTGAACCTCTGCAATACAAGCGGAACAACTTATTTACATAATCGTAAAACACCTGTCTCTTTCACAGCACTACTAATGAAACAACCTAAATGACAAGGAGCTTAATTAATACATTACATGGCTGTGAGGCAACCTTCACATGTTTCCCAGAATTCCCTGGTGTTCTGTTTTATATCCCTAATAAATCATGTGCTCAGTATCGGGTTATTGACTGGATTTCTTTTCCTTTTCATCTTTACATCTTTCACTGCTCCTTGTTTCCTGCCTCCATCTCCAGAATCCTTTACTCAGCAGCATTTCACCTTTAAGAGGGCCCAAAGCTGGGGGCTCGGCCCTCACCATCAGGGGCCGGAGACTGAGGACCGGGCATCTACATGAGGTCGGGGTCCTGATCGGAGGAGTGCCCTGCACGGTGTAAGGGCCCCCATGAGGGTTTTTAATTAAAAAAGAAAAAAAAAAGATTCTTGGAGACGATCGATGCGTTCGACTTGTGTGTGACTGTGTGGAGGAGATGAGAGAAAAACTGTTTTCTGTTCAGGCTCACCCAGGACATCCAGGCGGATCAGATCAAGTGTGTGACCAGAGGCAGCAACCGAACAGGAGAGCACAGCATCATGGTCCGCTTTGGTGGAGCAGAGCGCCTTCTGCAGGGTTTGATGTATCATTACACCCCTAATCCCAACATCACTAAGGCAGCGCCATCCAAAAGCTTCCTCGGGTACTGTCAACTATTTCTATCTTTTAGTAAAAGATAAAAGACAAGGATTTAAATTATTATATATATATATATATATTTTTTTTTTTACCTTTTTGACTATTTTAATTGCATTTACCATTTCTAGATAAAGATATTAAGTCTAATGTCTAAAATTCTAGTGTACTTTTAGTTTGAAATGTGTGTAAGTCGAAATACGAAGACTGATTTTGTGGCCTTGCAGCGGAGGGAGGATCATCAGAGTCGAAGGCCACAACCTGGATGTGGTCCAGGAGCCAAAAATGAGAGTGACCCTCAGCCCCCACGATGCTCTGCCGCCCAGACGGAGAAGGAGCGTCAGGAAGAGGATTAAAGACCATGTTAACAGAGGACAGACCCACCGGGGTCCGCTAAGGAGATGGAGGAGGATTGTTCCAGAAGCAAACTGCCCCGAGGGAACACTCTGCCATGTGAAACAAGTCAGTTTTAGCTGCATTTTCTGTCTTTACCTTGAAGTGTGTATAGAGGTGAAGGCTCCAAGCATTACAGCTTCCTTTTTCTTCCGTTCAGCATGAATCCCGCTGCACAGTGCACAACTCCACACTCATCCTGTGTCCGACTCCTGCTGTGGGTTCAGAGGCCACAGTGGCCAGGGTTAAAGTTCACTTCCTTTTGGACAGCCTCCATTTTGACTTCAGCACTGTGGGTGGCGAAACCTTCAGCTATGAGCCCAACCCCAAGCTGTTTGCGTTGAACAGGAACGACCCGAGCAAGCCGTTCCACCACAAACCCGGCAGCGTCATCTCCGTCGAGGTGAGCTCCACAACATCTGGATTTAGAACATCTGTTGCCTCAAACTACTAGCTTCACAAACAAGGTTTTCCTAAGATAGTTTCAGTTCTTGCAGCTCTGCTCCTAAAAATCAGTTAATTAAAGTTTCTTTTCCTTTTTTTTTTTTTTTTTAGGGAGAAAACCTGGATCTGGCCATGTACAAGCAGGAGGTGGAGGCCCGAATAGGAGGGGGCTTGTGTGTGGTGAAGACCCTGTCACACAATCACCTCTACTGTGAGCCGCCAGCGAAGCAGCCTTCCATCATAGCCAGAAGGAAGCAGGACGGCCTGGAAAGTCTGCCTGAGTTCACTGTGAGTGAGATGGAGAGAGCTGATGGAAGATGAACGCATCTTCCTTCATTTTTGTTTTGCAAATTGGTGGTACATCTTCTCCTTCATATTTACATAAAAACCACGAGGTTTTCTCCTGACCTCCTTTCTAAGACTCCTGATTTATAGTGAGGCACTAGAAGCAACAATACCAAGCAAAATAAATATTTGTCAGCTATCTTGAAAGGTTATTTTAAACATGGCAGACATAATGATATTGAATATGAGAGACCATATTTATTGTATTAAAAAAATCTCTTAAAAAGTGTCATTTATGTCAATAAATTTCCTCAACTGATGGCATCTTTTAAAAGATTACATCCAACTCGCTTAAGAACCCTGCAGCCCACAGGACTAGTGTCAGACTAATGGCACCCTAAAACTTCAGCTAGTTTTATTGTGAGTTTTTTATGATAAAACAAAATAAATAATGCATAATTGTGAAATGTAAAGAAAATAATACCTGGTTTTCCTATTTTTAATAAAGATCCTTTTACTCTGATCCTGTTAAATGACATCAAATGCAACTGAGCTAGCTTCAGAAGTCGCCTAATTGGTAAATAGAGCCTACCTTTGTGTAATTTAATTCAGTTGTTCTGGATCTGGCCTTAGAGGTTTGTTAGAGAACATTAGAGAACAAACAGCATCATGAAGACAAAGAAACACAGCAGACAGGTCAGGGAGAAAGTTGTGAAAAAATTTAAAGTTGAATTAGATAATAATATCCTAATCTTTAAACATCTCAGAGCTCTCTTCCAGTTATCTTCTGAAAATGGAATGAGTATAGCATGTCTACAAGCCCACAGAGATATGCAGGGTTCATATGTAGTCATAACAAGTCTGCAGTAGTATGGAATTTGCATTTACTAATTTCAAAGTATGGAAAAATGAAATTGAATATGGAAAGAATTTTTGTTTTTGTTCTTCCATCCAATGAAGGTTAAAGAGTTTTATATTGATTTATGTTTTAATAGGATGCTTTATGTTGAATTTGCCACATCATAACTTGGGTTTTAAAATGTTACCTTTCTGTGTTTGGGTTTTCTCTTACTGACTGAACATAAACTCAGGAAATGAATCGATATATTCTAAATTCACGACTTGGTGTTTAGACATTGTTAAGCTCAGGTTGAACTGGACCATGGGTTCTTGAACTGGGTTGTGGTTAGAAAGCCAAACAGAGTACTAAAACAGGACATAAGTACCAGAGTAGTCATTACAGCCTGTATGCTAAATGAGTAGTGAAATGATCCTTTAACACATTTTGAAGACTTTTTGCATCACTTTGTTTTATGATTGTGGGACCAATTACTATGTAGACCTTATTACTATTGCTATGCAGATGAAGGTTAATATTTTGTCCTTTAAATGTCCAGAATGTTTGAAAAACTACTAAGTTTGGGAAAGTTTGGAATTTTTAAAATTGAAAAATAAATAACCATATTAATATAAATGCACACCACACCTTTTTACTCTACCTCACAATAATGTACTATAATGTGTCAGCTCACATAAAATCACAATAAAATACATTGAAGTTTGTGATCTTATGACAGATTGTTAAAAAGCTGAAGAGGTGTGAATACCTATAAAACCAATGTAGGAAGAAACAAAAATCAAGAATCATATTAATAAGAGAATCCTTTTGATAGAATAGAATAGAATCAACCTTTATTGTCCCACAGAGGGGAATCTCAGGTATAATCGGAGCATCAGATATATAGGTTCACACAAAAAGTTCCAAAAGTGTTAAATATATATATAAAAACATGATGAACAAAAACTACAATAGTAATATATTGTACAACATTATAAAATTAAGATATTGTACAATTAGAATATAAATATTGTATTCACAATCCCAGGAATGTGCAACTGAGTAGTGTTTTTTTACAACGTCCATAATATGTGTGTGTTGAACTTAAAAAAACAAAAACCCCATAATAGACTGTTTCCAATACAGTGTATCAGTTCAGAAAAACAGATGTGCAATAACAGCTGAAGTGTTATTAAAAATGAGTAAAATGTAATTAGTACTTTTAGATGAACCAAAGAAAGTCTAAATGTGTAAATGTTGCTTTTAGGTGAAAATGGGGAATCTGAACTTCTCCCTGGGCAGAGTGCAATACGACATCCAGGCTCAGTCTACGTTTCCTCTGGAGGCTCAGGTGGGAGTTGGGGTGGGAGCTTCCATTGTGGCTCTTATTGTGGTCATCATAGTGCTTATATACAGGTAAGCATGGAAACACTTTACGCTTTGTTCAGATTAGATTTTTACTTTATATCTTTACCAGAACGTGATCTGTTGGTGTTTCAATCAGGAGGAAGAGCAAACAGGCCATGAGAGACTATAAAAAGGTCCAGATCCAGCTTGAAAACCTGGAGACCAGTGTCAGGGACCGCTGTAAGAAGGAGTTCACAGGTACCTTCACTTTCTCCCACCAGTTTATGCTCACATGAGTAAATTTACCAAAGCACCTGACTTCCTGATTCACTTTGTAGACCTGATGACAGAGATGATGGACATGTCCAGCGATTTAGTAGGTTCAGGGATTCCCTTCCTCGATTATCGGGCATACGCAGAGCGCATTTTCTTCCCGGGCCACCAGGAGTCACCACTGAGGCGTGATCTGGATGTTCCGGAGAGCCGAAGACAGACGGTGGAGCAGGGGCTGGTTCAGCTGTCCAACCTGCTCAACAGCAAACTGTTTCTCACCAAAGTAAAATATTCAAAACTGTATCGCAAATAACATTTTCTCTAGTTATGCACACAAAGCAGCTGTTTTCACATCTGTGTGTTGTTCCTCTGCAGTTCATTCACACTCTTGAGGTCCAGCGGACGTTTTCCCCCAGAGATCGGGCCTACGTGGCCTCTTTGCTGACTGTGGCCCTCCACGGTAAACTGGAGTACTTCACAGATATCCTTAAAACGCTGCTGAATGACCTGGTGGAACAATATGTGGCCAAAAATCCCAAACTCATGCTCAGAAGGTGAGAACACGTCACCAAAAAGTGAAGAAGTAATCTTTTTTTTCCCCCATCTGCTTGTAGTTTCTGGGAGCACTTTTTCTTTTTTTTTCTCCAGAACGGAATCAGTGGTTGAGAAGCTGCTGACAAACTGGATGTCCATTTGTCTCTATACCTTTCTGAGGGTACGTGATGCTGGATTTTACACCTTATTACCTGAGTTTGTGCTTTTATAGAAGTTAATTCTGGAAGTACAGCTGCAAAACTCTATACACTCCTGGCTTAGATTACTCCTCATTCTGTTTGTTTGTTTCTTTGTATTTATTGTCTAACTGTTGTTTTGCGTATACTTTTGTGTTGTTATTGTGTATTGTAGATATTTTTGTATTTTTACTGTACACATGTACATTTTTCTTTTATAACTTTTGATACTGTGTTCTTGTTTGCTCTTTTTTTGCATGGCTCACTCACAGTTTCATTGTACGGTACAGTGATCCAGTGTATTCTACAGGAAGGGGGAGGGGTTTGCCAAGACACAGAAATGTACTTTTTTCTTTTGCAATTTTTTTCAGTGCTACAAGAAACACAGGACTGTTCAAAACATTAGAATATTTATATTCAGCGTTTATCAGTGTTGATCAGCACAAACATGACAAATAATGTAGTTTATCATTTTAAATTATGTTACCTTGACAGCACTATTATTAATGTGTTTTTAATTAGGGCTTAGACTTCAACATGTTAATTACGATTAATGAATTAGATGGATTTTAACATGTTACGGTTTTTAACGCAATTAATTGAATCAAATATTTTTAGTTTTTTTTACATATAAAGCTGAATGGTTCTGGCCGGAACCACTGAATTTGCACGTTTCTGGTACTCCCGTAAATCTGACACACAAGCGACACCTGCAAACAACAGCAATGAGAGATGAAAAGCCACTTCTCTTGGCTCACTGGGGATAAATTTTTGCTTCAAAAAAGTGATCTGATGGAACGCTGGAAAAGACTATTGTTGTGCGCAAGTCGTGCAAAAAAGAGTTTACCTATCACCAAAGCTATTCAAGTCTAAAATACTGTCTCAGTGCAAAACATGTTGCAGCAGCACAGATGTTCCCAACCCCAATATCAGTGTCCACTGTCCACATTTCTAAAGTAGTTTTTCAGAGAAGTTCCTGTTCCTAAAACTAACTCGATTAAAAATTTTATTGGCATCCCACCACTGCTGTTTATGCATACTGCTCTACTTTGGTATCACTTTCAGGCTACCTTCAACAAGCCCTAAAAAAAAAAAAAAGCAAAGAAATAGCACAGTGGTTCTCTGTTTCAAAATGAAATGTTTTAATTATTTTTATTACTATGATGTTTTTTTTTTTAAGTAAACAAAATAAATACATTAAAGTAATATTTTTTACCAGGTTACATTTGTTTACCTTGTTTAGCAGACCATAAGCTGCTCCGTTAATGAGATGTCAATAAATAGGAGTAACTTTAGGAAATAGGGTTCAGCCTAAGTCAAGTCCAACCAGGTACTCTGGTTGCAGTGCAGTACAAAGATAATGCCTATGTCCTTCAAGATTCTGGTCCAGTCTTTGATTGATTAATTTATATAGTTTTCTAAAAGCTACTATACTGTGTTTTTAACTGCATCATCTGCTGTAAATCAGCATCTAAAGCTGTTCCACAGATCATCTGCATTGAAGTTACTGTAAATCAGATTCAGTTATTAAGGGAAAGACGGTCGGACCTGGCTGCTGAGACAGAGAACAGTTGGTGTTGGAAGAAGTCCTAAATGAATAAATCCTTTGTGCTTCGCCAGGAATCAGCGGGGGAGTCGTTTTACATGCTGTTCAGAGCAATAAAACACCAGGTGGACAAGGGACCTGTGGATGCCGTGACAGGAAAAGCCAAGTATACTCTCAATGACAACCGGCTGCTTCGGGAGGACGTGGAGTACCGCACGCTGGTGAGGATTAGTCCGAATTATGTTACCTACATTGTTCATAAGAGAAATTTATGAAGAATCTTACAAGAAAAAGCACCAATAAAAGTACTCTTATTTTTATCCAAATTTCAAGGAGATCTAGTTAGTCACTAGCAAACACCAGGAAGAGAGGAAAGGATGACATTGTCATGTTGAATATTGCAATGATAATATGGATCACGATCAACCGACCTTTTTGTCATTTGTTTTGCAGTATTACAATGTCCTCGCAACTCTCCAGGAGTTTTACAGTACCTAATAAACATATTCACCCCCTTGGATGTTTTACCTCTTTACTGCTTTTACAAATCAGTTATGATCAACAAAAAAGCCCTTTAATATCAAAGTCAAAATTGATTTCTACAAAATAATGTCAGACAAATAAAATAATTAAACAGAAAAGAAATGATTGCTTAAATATTCACCCACTTCAAGTCAGTATTTAGTAGACGCACCTTTGGCAGCAATCACAGCAGGGAGTCTGTGTGGACGGGTCTCAGTCAGGCTGAACATCTGGATGCTGCAGTTTTCCTCCGTTCCTCCTCGCAAAACTCTTCAAACTGTGTCAGGTTGCTTGGGGATCAGCTGTGAACAGCCCTTTAAAAGTCCTTCCACAAACTTTCGATGGTATTGAGATATGGGCTTTGACTAGACCACTCTAGAGCATCCACCTTGTTGGCTTCAGACCATTTCTGTGTAGCTTCAGCTGGGCGCTTCGAGTCGCCGCCTTGTTGGAAAACAAATGCTCACTGAAGCCGTCGTTCTGTTGCAGATGGAAACAAATTCTCCTCCAGGATTTCTCTGTATTTTACTGCATTTATTTTATCTTCCACCTTTACAAGCCTTCCAGGCCCTGCTGCTGGGACGCATCTCCACACCATGATGCAGCCACCACTATGCTTCACAGTGGGAATGGTGTGCTTATGGTGAGGTGTAGTGTTTGGTGTTTACCAATCATAGTATCTTGTCTGACGGCCAAAAAGCTCCAGTTTGGTCTCATCAGAGCAAAGAACTTTCTTCCACTTGACCATGGAGTCTTTTCCCACGTGCCTTTTAGCAAATTCTAGTCGAGCCTTGATCTGAGTTTTCTTCCACAGTGGTTTTCTCATCGCCACTCTCCCATAAAGCTTTAACTGGTGGAGAACCCAAGCCACAGTTGGCGTCTGCAGAGTCTCTGCCATGTCAGCTTCTGAAGCTTGGAACTCCTTCAGTGTAGCCATGGTAACCTGGTGTCCTCTCTCACTAGTCTCCGTCTTGCACGACCACTCAGGTTGTGAGGACGGCCTGATCTAGGCAGATTCCATTTCTTGATGATGGATGATGTTCAGTGCCTTAGAGATTTTTGTATCCATCCCCTGACTTATACTTTTTAATAACCTTTTCTCAGATTTGCTTGGGGTGTTCATTTAAATTAAGTGAGACATTTTAAAGAGGGTGAATGTTTATGCAATCACTTCATTTTATTTGAAATATTTTCATTTAATTGTCATTATTGTGTAGAAATCTGTTTTCAGTTTCACAATAAAGTATTTTTGTAAGTTATTCTAGTCAAGTAAAGCCAAATTGTGGTGATCATGATTGATTTGTAAAAGCAACAAAAAGGATAAAACATCCAAAGGGTGAATACTTTTACAGACACTGTAAAAAACATGTTTTTCTTCCTAAGTGCAGATCTGAATAACTGAATGAGACCAAGAGCCTAACAACTTCCCCTTGTCCCTGTTCAGACTCTGAATGTTGTGATGCCGGCCGCAGCTGCCGGTGGGGGCGCCACCAATCAGACAGTCCCGGCAAAGGTTCTGGACTGTGACACCATCACCCAAGTGAAGGAGAAGGTTCTGGAGCAGGCCTGGAAAGGAATGTCTTTTTCACAGAGGCCGCACGTCGACTCACTACACCTAGGTTAGTTTAAAACTCAAACCATCCCTCAAAGTCCGCACTGCAAAAACCCAAAATCTTACCAAGTATTTCTGGTCTAGTTTCTAGTGCAAATATCTTGAATATGCTTGAAATAAGACAAAACTAACTTACAAGTAACTTTTCAGCAGATATAGGAGCTTGTTTTAAGTCAATAATTCCTTAATATTGATGATAAAGTTGTAGTTATAAGTTAAATAATCTGCTAGTGGAACAAGACAGTTTAACTTCTAATATGGGAAAAATGTCTTGTTCCACTGGCAGATTATTTCGCTTATAACTAGTAATTTTTCATCAATACCAAGGAATTATTGGCTTAGAACAAGCTCCTATATTGTACTGAAAAGTTGCTTGTAAGTTAGTTTTGTCTTATTTCAAGTGTATTCAAGATATTTGCACTAAAAACTAGATCAAAAATACTTTGTAAGATTTTGTGTTTTTGCAGTGTGAATGTGTCAACTGTTTGCCATGTGTGGCGGCTAACTGACTTGTATTTGATTGTAAATAGTAAATATTTAAAATTTTTACCTAAATGGGAAGCTTTAAATGAAATGTTTGCTTGTTGAACCATACTTTTTGCTTTACCTCAAGTTCATAATAGAAACCTTTTACTTACGTCTGTAATCTGCTGTGTAGTGTTACTGGAAGTCTTGATTGTTCAATGATCAGCAGAAGCATGACTCTGCATGAACGTTCCTCCTCTGCAGAGTGGCGGGCGGGGGTTGCAGGTCACCTCATCCTGTCAGATGAAGACCTGACATCAGTAGTTCAAGGCTCCTGGAAGCGCCTCAATACATTACAGCACTACAAGGTCAGTGCACGTCTCTAAACTACTTACAGCGGCCTGCAGAAGTACTTATACCCCTTAACATTTTTTTTTCACATGTTCTCACTTTATAACCACAAACTTTCATGTATTTAAATCCAATTTTATGCGAAAAAAACTAACACAAAGTAGTGAAGTTGTAGGGCGGTCCTACGAGATTTTTAGAAAATTTTGCAAAAAAATCTGAAAAGTATGCCGTGCATTTATAGTTACCCCGTATTTGACTAGGCCATTTAAACAAAACAAAATGCTTTGATCTATACCATCCCATTGCAGGTGTGGTAGTATTTGGGGTGTTGTTATGCTGGAAGGTGAACCTCTGCCACAGTCTCTAGTCTTTAGCAACTTCTAACAGGTTTCCTTCCAGAACTGCCCTGTTATTAGATCTGCGGCTCCCCAGTTCTGCTGAAGACAACATCCCCACAGCATGATGTTGCCACCACCAGCTTCATTGTGAGGAAGGTGTTTTCAGGGTGACGTGCAGTGTTATTTTTCTTCTACTTTTCTCCACAGAAGTAGTTACACTGCATTTTATTCAGAGGTATCAGAGTAAAGAGAGGCTTAATACAAATCACTAGTTTCATATTTTTGTTTTTGAAAAATGTTACAAACTACATATCCGTTTCCTTAAACATTAACACCCGCTGCTTGTTGTTGGTCTGTCAGGAATTTCTGTTAAAATTCATGACGGTTTGAAGTTGCAATCTGACAAAACGTGGAAAAGTTTAGGGAATGCTTTTGTATGGTTTTGTTTGTGCTTTTTGCATGCATGGGAAAAATGTTCCACAGCTGTGATGCAACCGTTTGATGCAGGTCCCTGATGGAGCAACCGTGGCCCTCGTTCCCAGAAATAACAAGCATCACCTACATGACAGCCATGACTATATGCCTGGAGAAAGTAAGTCACAAACCCACAGGAATCCAGACAAGAAACAGTTAGGACATCCTTGGACAAACTGTGTGTTTTCTATCATATTTGGACAAATGGATAATTAGTATCAAATTTGACAATTCTGAGAAATTTAAGTACTAGAAATAAACAACAAAACTTCTTGGGATTGGAAAAAAATGCAATTTCTGGTGAAGAATAAATAAGGACACCCCCAAACCGAAGCCAACTGAAAATAGTAAACACATCTCGTATGCTGTACATGATTTGGCCATTCAGCATTTCAGAGGACGTTTGGCCAGTTTGTGAGTTTTGCAAGGGATTTAGAGAGGCACAGAACCAGTCCACTGTACAGAAAATAGCCTCCAAGAAGAGGACAGTCAAACAACTTCTAACATGGTCATGTTTGACTGTCAAAGCAAGTTCACCCTGAAAGCAGACCGTAAGATGATAAACGAAGTCTCTGAAAACCCTGTACAATCAGAAAGGTACTGCATAATTTTAACTTTCATGGGAGGTGCAAAAGCAGGAAACCTTTGCCCTCTGAGGAAAAAAAACGCAAAGTCCAGAGAGAACATAGAAAAAGACCAGGATTTTGTGGAACAATGTTCTTTGAGTCCAACTCTGAATTATCTGGGTACCAGAACAGATGGCATGGAAACATTTGGAAAGTGTGTGGAGAATTCGAAATAGGCTGCACTTGTGGGAAACCCCTCAAATAACTCAGCTGAAAGTGAGAAATGGGACGAACTTTCCTCAGACTGATGTCAGTGACTGGTAGCTGGCTACTAGAGGCACCTTACTGCAGGCATCTCAGCCCAATGGGGATAACACTAGCTACTAAAGGGGCAGGGTGTCCTAACTTTTATCCTGAGCTAGTATACACATTTTGGTAAATAATTTTGCAATCTCCAACCTTCTAAGAGGAATTTGTGAAACATTTCTTTCTGTATAAAATCTGGGCTGTTCTTGTGTTTGGAATTACTTGTTTTCACTTGCCCAGAATGACCAGTGGGGGTCACTGTTGAGCTTTTTTGTGTAAAGGTTACGTTAATGTGGTTTGACTGAAGTTTTGAGGCTGAGAATTTGAAAATAGATGTTTTGCTGGTAAATAAGGTTTTAAATAGGTAGTTTGAAATTATTTAAGACTTACAGTAAGGAAAATATTGAAAACCAGTTTCCTAAAGGTCATGAGCATAAAAAGTGGGAAATATTTTTTCTTATCAGTTTTGATTTAAAAAAAGCAGTAATATTTCTACATTTTATTATGTACTATAATAATATCAAAACATAGTTAATAATGTATCAATAATATTTGACATATTAGATTTACGATAATATAAGATAATGTATTTAGTATTTCTCTGTTTCTCTAAGTATCAGCCATTCTGATCTAGCTGTTCTTCTTTCCCTACAGAGACCCCTATGTTGGATGATGGGGAGGAAGGCGGGGTGAGGCTCTGGCACCTGGTAAAAGCCAGCGATGAATCAGAGCTGCCGAAGCACAGGAGAGGCAGCGTGAGGGAGAAAGGAGGGGAGCGAGCGAAGGCCATTCCTGAGATCTACCTCACACGGCTGCTCTCCATGAAGGTAACACAGCCGAGTGGAAAGAAATGGTATCCGTCAGGTGATTGGTGGAATTTTAGGCAGCTTGTTTTGTGCTCAAACAACCAATTAAACCACTGCAGTCATTAAATGCAGTTCTGTAATTAGACAGTCTGAAACGAATCAGCAGCAGGAACAGGAATGTGATTCAGATTAATGTTCATAAAGAACAGGAAAAACCAACTACACTTTAAATGTTATGGTTACAACTGCCATCAGCAGTAGTCTCTTAAACATCAATAATATAATATTAGTCTTCCCCAGTAGTATTTAATGATTTATCACTGTGGGACTTTGTTCTCATACGTTACTCTGGCCTAATGATGCAATAAAACGTTAGGAATGTTTCTCTCAGACAGAGCTTCCGCTTTTAAAAAGACCTCTTCTGTCTTTTGCATTTTTCACACCATCCTTCATATTTAACTCTACTCAGCAAACACTGAAGCACAGCGGCCCTAATGACCCACGGCTCTGTGCCTTTCTGAGCCTGTATTTTCAAACAGAAACCTCCATGCGTTGTGAACTAATGTGAGTTTCCATTATTAAAAGCATTTGAAATATTCATCTTCATGATGTATGGTCACCCAATATATTGTGCATCAATTGTTTTACTTTAAATGTGCACTTTCAGACAAACTTTGTGGGACGCAGTGGGCTGTAAAGTAAAATGTATAATATGTCTGATAGTAAAATCAAAGTTGTATGTAATAAAGTTACTACAGTGCAGAGTGCAGTTGCAGTGCAGTTCATCTATTAGGCAAACTTTAGAGGGTTGTTAAATTAAATTGCATATCTTAAGATGAACGAAAGATGTTTAAATGTATTGATCAGGCTCTTTAGTATCATGTTGATTCCAACAAACTGTTACAGTACAGTTTTAAACAACGGTTTGTGTATTGTAAAATTTTTGTATTATTATAGCAAAAAAAAATTTTTTTTGTTTTGTTTTTTTTGCAACCTTTTCAAATATTCTTGATCAAGGTTTCTAGAGATGCTCTAAGAATTCATCTGGTGACTGGAATTGGCAGATTTTAAATTCAAAGAGCCAACATTCATCCAATCAGTGAACGCAGAGTTTTTGATAAAACTGTGAAACCTGTTGCTAAAGGAAGAACTCAAAATGTTCTATTTTTATTGTCAGTAGCTGCGTTTCCACTGACCATAAAATTGCACAAATTGGAATTATGAAAATAAATTCAATTAATGGAAACACCGATTTAAAAAAACAAACAAACAAAAAAAACCAAAACGCTTTTTTGCTAAAAACTTTTTGCATTAGGATGAGGATGCATTAGGATTTTCAGCCATATCGATATTGGTGTATTTCGCAGAACTGCAATGGAAACACTTTTTTCGCATCATACAAGTCACGCCAGTTTGTATCCAGCAGCAACATGCTTATTTGCAAGAGGTCTGACAGCATCACACAGTTCATCAAAAGTCGAATTTGTCATATTGGATCCATAGCTCTTCTGTAAAATCACCGACTACAATTTTCCCCAAATGCCACATATATACGTAGGCGTTGTGGCTGAAATATGAATATATCTCATGTAAGTGTTTACATCCGTTGCCACCATGATTTTTAATGACTTATCACGTGAACAGGCTTATTTACGTGTGATTTTCATTACATTTCTTATTTAATTGATACACTGCAATTGTGAAATTGTGTTTCTTCGACATTCACAGACTATAGAAGTTGTTTTGCGCACATTTGTAACAGAAATGCAGCTACAGTGGCATCAGAAGAAGCAGAGTGGTGTAAGAATCTGTTTAAAACTAAAATGTATTTTCTACAACATCTTAAAATATGTCTGCAGTTTATTGAGGTTGCTTCAGGAAACTCAGTGTAGCACAGCAAAGCTGGCATGCTTTAGTCTTTTGAGCTTTCAACCTGTCTGTCATGAAGCACACTAGATTTAGAAATGCTGGATTTCTTCATAAGGTTTTTGGAAACCTTAGAGTTCAGGTAAATATCTACATTCTTTTGAAATATAGACAGAGTCTGCTGTTTATCCGATGCTAGCTGTGCTTATTGCGAACAGAAGATGCTAAACGGCTAAATCATTTTGTCTTTGCTTTAAAGTATTAGTAAAACCCTGTTTTACAGCAGCTGCTGTACAGCTAAAATCAGCATGACAAGGTCAGAGGTGAACAACAATCAGAGATTGGAAATTGGCCAATTTCTTACCTATTGCAGGGGTTTACTTAATAAAGTGAGGAAAATGGACAACAAAGTATCTGGAAAGTATCTGGTGAGAATCACCTTGTTGGTTCTACAGTACTATTTTTGGTGTCAAGCTTTATATAACAAGAAATTAAAACAAATGTTGTACTTTAAACTTTTGTGGAGAGTTAAATCTCTTCTGCCTTCATGTATTGTAGTAGCAGCATCAGAGCCAGGGACTTAAAGAGGCTCAACAACCTGATAAAGAAGGCTGGTTCTGTTCTGGGGACGACTGTGGAACCACTGGAGATGATGGTGCAAAGGATTCTTCATAAAATCAAGAAAATTATGGACAACCCTGACCATCCTCTTCATGAGATTGATACAACAGTGTTTTTAGTCAGAGGCATCTTCAGAACCGCTGTATTACAGTTTGCTACAGGAGAGCCTTACTGCCCACAGCCATCAGTATCTGCAACACCTTTTTGAAGAAAATTATGTAATATGAGTTACAACAACGTTTAATTTCCGTCTGTGATTAATAGTGTTTTGTATTTGAATTGAATTAAAACAAGTTTCTGGTCACCAATTGCCTAAAGATCGAATTTAAAATTGGTTCTTAGCTGAATTGCCTTGTGTTTAGATGCAGCAGTGGCTAATCTGTTGAGCTAAGGAGACTTTTTGTACCTAAATGATTCATAGGGCAAATTAAGGAACAAATATTCCACTGAAAGTGACAGATGAAGCAGCCCACATTTTTGAAAAAAAGGAAAAACTTTGAAAATCCTTCCGAAAGCCTGAAAAATATAGCGTAGTATAAGGACACCTGGCTCAATAAAGGCAAAAATAGTAAGAATCTCTAAGTAAGTCAACACTTGAGTTCAGCATTTTGTGTATTTTCTAGGGAATTAATCCAAATACTTGATATTCAATCATTTGTTTTTAATTTACTTTAAATTACTTCAGATATGGTAACTTCAGCATTTTCAAAGAGCTTCAGGTGTGAAATCTGAGGCTCTGTCACTGACAGCCTCTTATCTTTTATTTTGAAACCTATTTATTACTGTCACCTTCTCTGTGCTATCTCAGGGCACACTGCAGAAGTTTGTGGATGATTTATTCACTGCCATCCTGAGCACCAGCCGTCCCGTGCCTCTGGCTGTCAAATACTTTTTTGACCTGTTGGACGAGCAGGCTCTCCAGCACAACATCACAGACCCAGAGACCATCCACATCTGGAAAACAAACAGGTAACTCGGGTTTGGATAGAAGGGGGAAGGAGGGACAACTGACTGTTTTTGGTGTGTGGGGAGAGCTGCACTTAGGTTATTCAAGGAATTTTAGCACGGTTTGACATTTTACAGCTTGCACAAATAGAAACAGGACATCAGTATTAAAGCTGCAGTATGTAACGTGTACAAAAATATATTTTATGCATATTTGTTAAAACTGTCACCATGTTGTGAGACAGATAGTCTGTGAAAAGATGGAGCTCCTCCGCTTCCTCCCTGAGCTGTTATTGCCGTCTCAAGAAATGCACCGCTCCCTACCTAAAACAACCAATCAGAGCCAGGAGGAAGGTCTTAGTGCTATCAATCATCCTTGTGTACGTGCCGCTAAATGTGCTTATGGTGGAGAAACAACTTACCGTTTCAGGAAAACTATTTATCTGCTGTCATCAGTGGCCATGCTCACTCGCCTTATCTTTCGTGGCAGGCTGTGTTGTGGTGAACCAGCTGTAGCGTAGCAGAGAGCAATGGGGAGTGTGTGAGCGGCGTGTATATGAGAGTGATTGACAGCGCTAAAACCCTCCTCCTGGTTCTGATTGTTTTTTTCTGACTGAGAGCTGTATTTATGCAGTTCGTACTGGGAGCACTGGGAGAAGGCAGAGGAGCTTGATTTTTTTTCCACAGATTATCTGTCTTATTACTGTCATGACATAGTGATAATTTTAACAAATATGTTTTAAAAAAAACAACCATGTTTTTTTTTATTGAAGTTACGTATGGAAGCTTTAGTGTACTGGTTCAAATGAACCCACAGTATTTTCCATGTAAAGCATAAAATTTTGCAATAAACAAAAAAATTCAGCAAAATCATGATAGAAAACTGAAATTACTGTAGGTTGTTTGAGACATCCATTTATAGGTATAAATCACCCCATTAAATATTTGATTCTTTATAAAGAAATTTGCCCCCACTTTTATTAGCCATTGAAAATTACCATGGTGAAGTAATTGGCCAAAAACCACACCCCAAAAAAGCCATAGGAATGAATGGTGTCTGGTGTTTAAAAATACTGAAAATCCATTATTTTTGAGGATTTGCCGTGTCATCGTAGTTTCAGCTAGAAAGACCATTTAACTTTCAGGTGTAGAGAAAAACGTCTTCTGTTCAGAACGGAAAGCAGTATGTTGATACATATTGCAGTTTTTACACAACTTGCCTCTAAGCACCCTAAAGTTTGAGGAAAAACCTGGATTTCAGAGTGACTGCCCATCAGTTAGTGAGGCAGAGTCTCTTTTTTTTATTTTTATTTTTTTATTCCCCCCCCCCACTGACACCAATTTTTTTTTTTTTTTTTTTTTTTTTTGAACTTGCTCTCACGACTACAATTTTGCTCTACTATCATGATATTCAGTCATTTTATATCCCTGCCGTGTTTTCATACAGTTTACCACTGAGGTTCTGGATCAATATTCTGAAGAACCCCCAGTTCATCTTTGATGTGCAGACCTCCGATCATGTGGATGCTGTGCTGTCCGTCATCGCCCAGACCTTCATGGATTCCTGCACCATTGCTGACCACAAACTGGGAAGGGTGAGGAGGTCTTCCAACATTACAGGACAGTCATTCCTCACAACAGACACTCACCACTTCTTCCTGCCATCCTTTAATCTATCATCCATTTGTCCATTTTTCTATCCATCCATCCATCCCATAAGCCATCTATCTGTGTTTTGTCCATCCGTCCCTTTATCCATCTGTTTGTATATCAGTGCACCTTTTTGTTCTTTCTTTCTTTCTTTGCTAATGTACAACTTTAATTAATAAATTACCTAAAGCTATGTGGCTCAAGGCTATCTTGTGCAGGCAGAAGAGATTTAGTTCATTCTTTTTAAATTTGTATTACATTGACCATTTACCTGAGATATCAGGACTTTATATGTCTTCTTTGTCCAGGATTCTCCCATCAACAAGTTGCTGTATGCCAGAGACATCCCACGTTACAAACAGATGGTGGAGAGGTAAGAATATGCCAGCCAGTCGCCCCGTTGACCCCAGGCACATAAAACTCTCTGGAGGAGAGAAGAGGGAGTGAAGCTGAGGACATCTGTTAGTGGCAGACAGAAGGTAGACTAAGCCTGCAGGGCTTCCATGCATGGATAGTCTGCAAGCAGACTGCTACAGTTACTACTGTCAGCTGCACATTAAACCATTGCAGATTACGCTAGTGATATGTTAAAGCTTCACTGAGCAGGAGTCTGTCCAACAAATTAGCTACTTTCATTGGCCTTATGAGGTTAGTTTAAGAGCGACCACTGCATAAACTCTTCAATTTCTTTTCTATGTAATGATCCTTTGAAGCATTATAGATTTGTCAGGTTTTTAGAACAAAATAAATTTGAAATAAAATACAGTTAAGTAAAAAATGTATTGATACTTTTATAGAATATATAAATAATTTCTTTAATTTACTATTCTCTTTGTAACTGAACTCATCTTTTCCTCTTTTCTTCTTCTTGTAGATACTATGCTGACATCAAACAGACTATCTCTGCCAGTGACCAGGAGATGAACTCAGCTCTTGCAGAACTCTCCCGTGTATGTAAATATTATCAAGAACTGATAGCTTGCGTGGATCCATAAAACATTTTAAAGTAAAAATTTACATCTGTTACAGTTTTTTTTTCTGTTTTCCTGTCCCAAAACAGAATTATGCAGCTGAGGTCAACTGCCATGTGGCTTTACATGAGCTCTACAAGTACATCAATAAATACTATGATCAAGTGAGTATCACAGGAGCTCTCTGATATACTATTTCATGGTAATAACATGCAAATTAGCTCTTTATAGAGTAAGAATAGAATGAGACTTAACTTTCTTGTAACCACAGGGTAGGTGAAATAACCTTTTCTCAACCAGCTGATAGGCAGTGCACAGCAACAAGTATTGGAGAGGTAGCATTGTGTCTAATCTGGAATTGATGCATACAGAGAAAACCGTCAAAACTTTCTCTGACCTCTCATTAAAATGGACTTATAAACCATTGGAACGGTATGACTAAGAATGGTACTGATTCTAAACATCACTTAGTGTACCTTGATAACAGAAACTAGTCTTTGCTTTCTCTGCATTTCCATTTGCATTGCAATGGGAGTCTAAGCATGAGTGAGTCTTTTGGCTGTTCTTAAACTTTAGTGTATTTTTTTTACTGATTGATTGGGGATATAAGGCCTGTATGGTAAGATCTGTGAGAAATCTGCAGTTTTTGCTTCTGCTGAAATAACATTTTGAATAAATTCAACCTGTCTGACCTAGTGTGTTTATCAGTTTTTTATATTGTCTAACAAGGCTGGTAATGAAATTATTGGGGGCTTGTCCAGGATGCACAATTTTCTTTTTTTCTGGGGGGGGTAGGTTGTGTCTTTCAGCAATTCTTTTACATTTTTTGCACTTTATTAATGGCTTGGATTTATTTTAAAGTAGTTCAACTCAATACATGCAAAAACTAAGTATATAAATGAAGAACAGCTGCAAATATGATTTATTACTGCTTCCTGTTTTGTTCAGCATCTTTTTTACCTCTTTTTTTATTGACTCCTTGCATCTTTTGTCAGATTATCACGGCTTTGGAAGAGGATGCTACAGCTCAAAAGATGCAGCTCGGTTACAGACTCCAACAGATCGCTGCTGCTGTGGAAAACAAGGTAACGGACCTATGACCCCGGCACCTGGAGAGATATTGTCTCGATTCATAAAGGGAAGGCATCATTAGGAAAACTTGTCCATGGTCTCTCTTTGACAAAAAAAAGAAGTTATTTTTATCTAAGTACAAAAGAAGACGAAGAAATATTGTGACATGAACTGATATTGCTGGATGGACTGGTTTTACATGAGAGATTGACGAATCGGACTGCGTTTCTGGTGATTTAAGTCGTCCTCTCAGTGGAAGAAAAGGGGCGCCACACCAATATGGAGGGAAAATGTGAAAAGAATGTGGAATGAAGCACACATCAGTATGTTTTTCATTTATCAGTTTTCCTCCAGTCTGAAGTTTTCCTTAAAAAAACATAATTTTATTTGTTCATCTGGAGAAACTGAGCAGAACATTCCCACCCAGCAAGGTTCGCTTTTTATTCCAGAAGATACATTTCAACCTAAATGTTGACGCTGTTGAATCATTATTTTTCTCTCTAAGTCTTACACACAGGATGCACACATCTTGACTTTTTCATTTTTTGATCAACTACATTTTTTTCCTCTTTGAAGCCCTTTTTCCAAGTCTTAAGCTATATTCCTCTGGATTTCTTTTATGCGTTGTTTTTGCTTCTGTCTGTTATTCCTGACTGGATTACATTACAAGGAGGACCACTGTGGGTTTTGTTTTTCTTAATTTGGCGAAGACACCTTTTTGGCTCATCTTCTCAAATATTGATGTAAATATTTTTCAATTATTCACATTAATTCCCCAAAATAAGTTGGATCATATTGACTAAAACTTGAAAAAATGTAGAGATTTTTTTTTTATTTTATTTTATTTTTTTTTTATAATTACAAAACTGGGTCCTTCATTTGTAAAATTAAGAACACAAAATTAGTAAAAGAGGTGTCCTGATTTTTGAAAACTCCTCAGTTAGACATAAAATCACATAAAAAAAAAAAGATAAGAAAAAAACTACAGACATATTTTTGGAAATAATCCAAGAAATAAATTCCGTCTATACTGGCACACCTGAAACCTAAAAATCTGATCTCCTTTCAGTCAGTGAATGCATGGTAACCATCTCATACTGACCACACTCTTCGGTGTGATAGCAGTTACTGATTGAATATGCACAACTAGATGTAGCACGAAGATGTAAAAGCAATCTAAAAAGAAACGGTGTGAGATTGTGAGAGGGAGCAAAACTATCAGCAGAGGACAGGAAAATTCCATTATTCTTCGAAGTTTTTGCAACCTCTGTTGTGGAACATATTGGATCTGGAAAGGATCTATATTCTGTAGAATATACACACAGAACTGACGAAATTCAGTATTTTCAGGTTTACAAATTCCAGAGATCAGAAATCAGCCTCAAATCACTGATTGGTGCATCTCAACACATTGATTAGCCCTTCAGTCTCAGCTTCTGGATTTATGTTCAGTTTCACTGTATATTTGTCTTTCCAAGCCTCATATATTGTTGCAGAACAAAAGAAATATTGACAGATTTAAAACCCTGTGGAAATTCCAAAAATAATTCATAGTGTTGATTCTCTTTGTGTTTATTCAGATCGTTTCTACATGAGCATTTTCTAAATTTCATTCAGCTGCGTTACCTGCAATATTTTTATTAATTGTGCCCTTTTTTCAGTGGATTTCCTTATTATTTTGGGGGAATGGGGGCTTTTTTATTTCAATGAACCGTGTCAGCTCTATTTGTTACTACTGTATGTCAAGGAGCTGACTACATCCTCTGTGTTGTTTTTTTTATGTAGATGTTTCCACTGACAAATCAGCTGTGCCCATTTTTTTTTCTTTCTTTTTGCTTTAATTAACATTTATGTTGTTGCTGTCAAAATGGATGTCAGATTTTAGCAGTCTAGTGGCACAGCGAAGCTTTTTATCTTGTGAATAATTCAGCCCGTAGGATTTTAAACAATGTGCCTCCTGCTCCACAGTGCCACATGTTGGAAAGCTTTTAGTTGTCGTTTTGAAATTTAATTTATTGTTTATTTATTTTAATGCTTATGCTGTTGGTTTTTTCTGTCAGGCCTACAAAACTGTATTTGTTGTGCCCCGCTAATTCAAATTCTTGTTTTTGTCGTAGAAAAGCAACTCTGTCCTTTTGTACTGTGTGGTGTTGCTAATTGTAAAGGATCAAGTCAGATTCAAACTCACAATCAGCTTTTCAGATGAATCACTGTCTGTTTTCCTATTATAAGCTAGTTGGAGATTATGATTTCACATTGCTGCAAGCAGTAACCTTGTACATAAAATCATTTTCATTTTTTTTCACCATGCACATTAATGTTGCCTGCAGATTATGTGTATGCAGTTCAGATGTGTGTTCTGTAGATACATACCGTTACCCAGTAATCGCAACTCTTAGCATTCTCTGACTAACTGATAGGATGAGCCTAACAACAGCTTAATTTGATGCAATAAAGTGATTCATATGTACACAGATGTTTTAGGTATGTGTTTGCACTTTTTTCCTTTTAGAAACTCAGTTGTAGATTTATACTGTTAAAATAGTGACTATATTGTCATCACAATATCAGTGTGTGCGATATTCATATCGCAAGACTGTTTGGAGTGAAATAATTGTTATATTCCAAGTGTTCTGAACTTGCATTTTATATGCTAATGGAATATTTCGCCAGTTGGACAGAGTCCCACATCAGCAGATGCTCACACCGGACAGAAGTGATGTTACTCAAAATGCTAAAGGTGACAGAGTGAAGTAGCCCTGGTTGATATGGTTTAAAAATAAAAGCCCCGGTTTTTTATACCAGATCCGATTTCCAATTCTCTTTCATTTCTTAAAAAGAAATTGTGAATTATAGAAAATATTTTCAGTAAGTGGCTTTTATTTCAATCATCCCGTCTGAGTATTAGGGGCAGACTATGATCATTTTTGTTTAAGTACGAAAATAAAGTCATAATGTTAGCAGAATAAAGAAACTATTTTACTAGAAAAAAATGTCTTTAAAGTATAATAAAAAAGTCGATTTGATGAGAAAAACGCTTCTAGAGTTATCAGTATCTGACATGACCAGCTCAATCCATGTGTTTTTTTTGTTTGTTTTTTTCTAAATAGACTCTGTCATTTGCTTAATCATTTCAAAGTCCTCCTACTGATAATAAATTGATGCTGATGTGTTGAAAGATGAAGTGTTTTTTTTATCTGAAAATCCAATACCGGTTATAAACGTATAACTTTATAAGATGCTCAACATTTCTCATTTTCATTTTTGTTATTTTTCGTGTTGGACTTTATAAAATTACTATGGCATTCTCCTCATGTGACTTTTTATTCTGCTAATATTGTGCCATGATTCTCATATTATTTCAACTTTATTGTCATACAACTTTATTCTCAATAAAACAAATAATCGTTGCCTGCCCCTAACACGCCATTGTAGATTTGACCTGAATTCAAAGTCCAAATAAATAGAAGCTGTAAAAACACGCTTGGCAAACAAGATGGCGGCCCTGGGCGTGCTGTCCTCACTCTGAAGTGTGGAAACCCAAGGAGTGCATTGGTGGAAAAAAATCCAGACTTCCCAAAAATGAAATCTTCAACAACCAAAAATTTGATTAATCGATAAAATCAATTTGTCACCCAACCTTAGAGTGAAGGAAGCACAGATGAGAAGGACAGGAAATAATAAAGTAGGTATTTATCACAACTGATATCCTCATTGCAATTTTTGCCGATATTATCATTTAAAAAATTAAAAGATATGAGGTAGGGGAAACAGTTTCCAGATTCCGGAGGGGCAACTTCCATCTCTATGAACAATTATATGCAAGTATAAAGACCGTAGGAATGTCCTGCCGTTGAGGAAGGAAATAGCTTCTGTGTCCCAGAGATGATTTTTTTTTTATTTTATTTATTTTTTTTTTTCTGGTGCATATCAGCTCCAGAATACAAGTAACAGGAATTGTATGAATACTGGAAGAAGTTGTGTCAGTTATCCAGAGTGAAGCCAGTACTACATGAGTTGAAAGACTGCATATAGAAGAAGCAATTCTTCCAAAAGTAAAATAAAAGCCAAAAAGTTTGCAAATTCACTCAGGGATAAAGAACTTCGTTTGTGGAGACATGTGCTGTGGTCTGAAAAAATGGAGGCGGTAAAGTAAGGTGGTGGTAGCGTCATGCTGTGTTTTGATATAGAAGTGACTGGCGCATTGCACAAAACCGATGGCTTCATGAGGAAAGGACATGATGTGGAAATATTAAAGCAACATCTCAAGACATCAACAAGTAAGTTAAAGTTTGGGTACAAATAGGTCTTCCAAATCAACATCAACACTAAAGATGTTGCGAAGTTAGCTCAATAAAGTCAATGTTTTGGAACGAACATCACAAAACCTGGATGTCAGGTGTGTTTTTATCAAGATATCTCACAAACCTAAGTCAGCTACAACAGTTCTGTCTGGAGGAACGGGCCAAAATTCTAGCAAACTATTTTGAGGAGC
Organism: Anableps anableps; assembly: GCA_014839685.1. Lineage (NCBI taxonomy): Eukaryota > Metazoa > Chordata > Actinopteri > Cyprinodontiformes > Anablepidae > Anableps > Anableps anableps. The sequence goes on from CM026071.1 coordinate 6,421,074, forward strand.
TTGTGGAAAGAAACCCAAAACATTTGACCCGAGTCATACAGATTAAAAGGTGGTTTTAATAAATATGAAGGGAATGTATGGACCTTTGTAAAACATTTTAAAAAGTAACTGACTGACTGTTCTGGTGTTTAGCAAATAAAAATTAAATGGAATAGTTTGGTAATCCTGTTTGACCTAAAATAGAAAGAGTTTAGTCTGATTTAATGTCAGTGAGGAGGGAATTTTTTTTTCTACAGTGACTGAATATATCTGATTAAAATAGCATACTGAAGTATCTGGTTATCGGCGCCGAAAGTGTTTGGCAAACAGATATAGAAACTCACCTTAAGCTGAAACTGTTACACTTTAACAGCAAAGCAATAATAGAACGGTTCATACCAAAGCGTATTCATTTGTTAGAATGGGCTGGTCAAAGTCCAGACCTCAACCTAATTCAATTCAGTTTGTTCATGTAATGCCAATTTGCCAAATTCTGGTTGTGTATCACATAAAATCCCAATAAAATACACTGAGGGTTGTGATGTGATGGTTCTCACTGAAGTTGTTGCCTGACGAGTTGATTGCCTCCAACTGTCATATCTGTGTTTGGTGGGAGTCAGTATGTTTATATGTTTTTATATAGATATATGCGTGTGTGTGTGTGTGTGTGTGTGTGTGTAAGTGGCGGCACAAGTGGTTTAAAAATGCTCAGAGACCTCTTTAGCAGTACATTATTTCCCACTAACCCAGTGGTCTAAATCCTGCAGGAGTCTTATTACAACCCTTTGGAAAAAGAAAATGGTACCAGCCAGAGGCCTTTCAGCTTAAGCCTGGCCCATCATTAGAGTTGTGGGCACAAAATGGGACGGGAATAAACACCTACACAGTAATGCAATGTCAGTGCCAGTGGAACAGCTGGGGGAGGATTTAGGAAAGGTTTTTTATGTTTGTCGTTTAAACTGCATTAAAATGAGGTGCTGCAATATTACAACCCAGACGGAAAATCTCATTTTCAAACCTTTTGGATAGTCTAATTTAATTTGCTTTCCCCTGAAAAAGATTTTTATTTGTATTTGCAAATCAAATGCAACATCACACAGGTGTAGCTCCATGTAATAAGAGAACATTTGTTGAAGCATTCTTAAACACTGCAGTCTTGTAGTGCATATGGCCATTGTTGTTTTAGCCACAAAAATTGTCCCCATTTCTTTACTTTTGCTAATTCAGCAGTTCCTGTTTATCTCCCACTGTGCAATGTTCATGTCCATTGTGCTCTTTCTTTGATTTAAACCATTCCATTGAAGCTCTGGCTATAAGTCTTGCAGGAATGTGAGCCTCCAGTCTGAAGTCTTCTGCAACCTGTAACAGGTCTGCTAAAAAAAAAAAAAAAAAAAAAAAAAAAAAAAAAAAAAAAAAAAACGCATGATGCTGCCAACACCTTGTTTCTCTGTAGGACTTAAGTATTTAGTTAGTGTGATAAGATTTTCATCACGCATAGCATCTTAGATGTAGGACAAAAACTTTAGTTATGGTCTCATTTGACCAGACCACCTTCTTCCATGTGTTAGCTGTGTACCTCACCTGTAACAAATTATAAACATGACTTGTTATGGTTTTCTTCTTGCCACTTTTCAAAAAGGCCAGATTTGTACACAACTAATAGCTGTCCTCTTAACAGATTCTCCCACCTGAGCTTTGGATCTCTGCAGCTCCTCCACACCTACTATAGGTTTCTTGGCTGTTCCTCCACTCAATGCTCTTCTTGCCCAGCAGGTAAGTTTAGGAGAACGGCCGTGTCTTGGAAGGTTTACAGTTGTATAGTTTACAGATAAGAATGCGTTTGAAAGGTAATTCAAATATAACTCCTGCTGAGGCCTGAAATGTCTACTATTTTGGTTCCACAGCAGATTTTTATTCAGAACAATGTGTTAGATATAAAAAATAGACACATCAAAATCATCTAGAAACAAGGAATGTTGACGTTCCGTCCAACCTTCTTCGTCCTGACGTCATTGTGATGGTTAATCGTGTGCTGAAGGTAGGAGATTTCATTTTCATGCCAAGTTTAGCCCAAAGGTCAACCGTCCCATGAGACCAAACTTAGAAAAAAACTCGCCAGCTGTCCCCCACTCTCTCCTCAAGTCTGTTGGCCTTATGTGACATTCCTCCTTTCTCATTCCTCTGCTCACTGCTGTGGCTTTCCTTCAGTGGAGGACTGGGATAAACGAAGCAAAAGATAGACAGAGAGATGGAAACATTTAAATCCAGCCAGGAGAGAGGGAGGGAGTGAAATCTGGCAGCAGCCAGGTGAGGGCTTGACAGTTGGTGAGTTTGGTGTCTGCTGGAGATTTCCATGTTTAGATCCTGCTGACTCCTGCTGGTGCTCCTAGCCTCGGGAGGGATCAACCCAATCGCCCCCACCTTCACCCCCTCGTGTTTCTCTGCTCCTTTTTTCTGCTGCAGCATCAAAGGTGAAAGCATTATTCATTTCTCACTACTGTATTTGGCTGCTGTCTCAGTGTGAAGGCAGGTTTCGATCTAGCAGGCTGTAAATAGCCCTCAACTTTAAGGGTTAGATACTGAGATCCTCAACCACCTCACGATGCAACATCATATGTGAGTATGCTGTGTTTTGCTCCTCAGATGCATGCTATCTTTGGGTTTTACTGCAAGAAATTTTTAGTGCAAAATCAACTGAAAAAGAAGAAATAGACTTACTTTAGATACCAGTGTTGATTCAAATCAGTTTTTCTTAAACTGAAGATGCCCTGGGAAAATGATGTTGAATTTCCATGTTGAATTATATTTTTATTTATGCAGCCTTGTGTTCTTGCTTGACACCAGAACTAAAACTCAACTTATATTTCCTCACATACCAATGTAGCTTTAAGAAATACGTTTCAGCACAAAGACGGATCAGGATAATACCAGGCCTAAAAGAAGTGACTTATTTAGAGCTTTAGACAACTGGTAATCTTGGAGGAAATACAAAAAAATAGGATGTTCTACAATCTGATGCATCAAACCTAGACAACAAAGTTGTGCTTATTATTTCCAGACATGACGTGACTCAAGGTCTTCCATCCAGTCGGTGCTCTAGAAGTCTGCAGCAGCTGAGACGCCGAGTTCTCAGGTTGCATGAACAGACGGCAAAATAATTTACAGCAGTCAGAAATAGTGCAACTTCCGACACTGTTGGTTCACTTTCTGAGTCCCCAGCAGTGGGACATGATTCCACTGCAGAGGGTCACTGGGGAAACTCATCTGGCCAAAAAAACTCACCACAGAGTTTGACACAGCAACACCTTTACCTGTAGAATGAACAAGAGATGAAGCAGGAGGCCAAAAGAGTCCAATGTTAATTTCATGTGCTATTTTGTGTTTTGCAGCATTAAAGGTGGCTCATCTGATCATTTAGGAACCACTGGAGGCCACAAACAGCTCAGTACGAAGGAAAGTCAGGACTGTGAAGACCCCAGAGAATACTGCTATGGTGAGGCTCATGTAGATGCTTGTTTCTGTCTCAAATGAGACGTGTGACACTTAAAACATAAAGGATGTATCTTTTGGGGAAAAGCAACATGTTTTTTATTCACATTTTATCCAAAATACCATGTCAGAAATGATTTACACTGTTCTTATTAATCAAAGGAAAAATCAATATGGTATCAAAACAATCAAACCCTCTCTTTGCCTGTTTCCTCTGATGTTTTGATGATTTATCTTTGGTGATGTGCTCCAAATCTGATTTTGGTGGGCCTCCTTGCCATCTCCTCAGTCTTTAACTCAGAAACATGTTGCTTTATCTGCTAGAGGAATGAATAATTTTGGGCTTAACTGTATTCGGTTTTGGAAGTCTTACTTAAAGGATGGTTCAGATTTTTTGAAATTGGGTGAAAAGTTATGTGCCAATATCCGTTAGGTAGAAACTTCAGTCTGATGAGTCAGCGTGTAAGACAGGGACAAGACTAAAACAGACTTCTGCCATTTAAAATTATTTTATTAATACATGTCAGTGATTATTTACATCACAGAGGACTACTGTGTGCAAAAAAACAAAACAAAAAAAAAAAAACAACCATAGTGCAACATTACAACACTATAAATTTGAAGGCAGCACTATAAATTGTCATATTCTTTTGGGTGAAGTACTTTGCAGCTTTAGTTATTACAGCTAGAAACTAGTGATCAGGCCTGAAACCTGGGTGTTGTGATGGACTCAGACCTGAACCTTCAGAGACACATAAAGACAGTTACAAAATCAGTCTTCTATCACCTGAAGAACGTTTCCAGGATTAAAGGACTAATGTCTCAACGAGATCTAGAGAACCTCATCCATGCATTTATCTTTAGTTGCATTGATTACTGCAAAAGTGTCTTCACAGGTCTGCCTAAAAAAAAATAAAAATAAAAATAAAAAAAAAAATCAATCATACAGCTGCAGCTGATTCAGAATTCTTCACATCACCCCATTTCTAAAGTTTTAAAATTCTTGTACTGGTTGTCTGTAGCTCAGAGAATAGACTTTAAAGTACTTCTGTTAGTTTATAAATCACTGAATGGGTTAGTAACAAAATACATTAAAGACCTGTCGTCACTACATCAACCTTCCAGACCACTCAGGTCTTCTGGTTCTAGTCCTCTCTGCATTCCCACAACCATGACCAAACATAGAGAAGCAACTTTCAGTTTTTATGCACCACAAATATGGAGCAAATTTCCAGAAAACTGCAAAACAGCCAACACCCTGAGTTCCTTTAAATCAAAACTAAAAATTTGTCTGTTTAGAGCTGCTTTTGATTAATAATAACTGAAACATTGATCAATATATTTGTATATTTGCTTGATGATTTGATGATGGCATTGGACAAAATGTAATGTTTATTGCTTGTTTCATAATTGGTGACTGTATGACACTTTTATGATGTAAAGCACTTTGAACTGCCTTGTTGCTGAAATGTGCTATACAAATAAACTTGACTTGACTTCTTGACAGAGAACACAAGCAGTGTGACCTGAACAACGTAGTTCTGAGAATAAGTTGGGCTGCAGGACTTTTTAAGGTCACAGTTTTACTGTAAACTGTTCTTTCTATAAACCACAGATGACCAATACTGCTTGGTTAAGATCTGTGAAAACAACATAGAATAGAAAAGCTTTGCGCAGCCCTCCTGGATCCTTCATTTTCATGCTTTAATCTACCTGTTTTTCCACCTGACCTTGCTTCCTGCTCCTCTGTGTTGCGGCTGTGCAGGTATCAGCACCTCTGCTGTCCTCCGCTGTCTACCAGATACTGCCAATGCCTGACGCCGTTATAAATTGCACACTAGCTGATATCATGTTCTGGTATATTAGAAACAGAGATCCAATCAAAATTCTTCAATAATAGTAAAAATACAAATTAAAAATACAGCGTGCCATGTGTCGTGTGGGTTAAAGGAGGACAGAAACAGGATTATTCATCATCTTGCTTGGGTGTTCCGGAGGCAGGTCTGAGCATATTACTCACCAACAGTTATAGTAAGGCTTCCGAGGACGACGTTGAGCCAGAAATAGCTCAAGCTCCAAAACGATGTGAAAGAATCTTCCTGCTTCTTTTTTTAATATTCAGATTAGTTTGGGAGGCATTGGTTGCCAAACCTCTATTAGTTATTGCTGTGTGTTCCTGTGATTAATCCTGGATTTCATTACCACTGTGTGTCTCCTCAGGTGGGTACCATCCTGTCCAGATTGGTGATACTTTCAACAGAAGATACCAGGTGGTGTCTAAGCTCGGTTGGGGCTTTTTCTCCACTGTATGGCTCTGCATGGACCTCAGGTGAGGTCCACCAGGGTTTAGGAAAGGAAAGACTAAAACAATGAGGGGTGAAACGATCAATCAGAATAATCGAGATAAATTGATTATTGAAATAATTGCAACTAATTAAGTAATTGATTAATTGTTAACTGGAGTATACAGACTCGAAAAAATCCCATTTGCTTACAGAACAACACATTTAGAGCAGTAATTAAGCCAAAACTGTGCAAAAAATATATACTTTTTGCATTTAAGATTAAAAAAAAAAAAAAAAAACTTCATCTGTAAAAATGTTCTACCCAGAACTCCTCAAATGGTATCGTTTTAGCTTCACCTGGTTCAAATTCTGCAAAAAATAAATAAATAAATAAAAAAAAATAAATAAATCCTAATAAGCATCTTTTGCTGTCAAATTATTAATCTGTTAATCCAAAAAATAATCAACAGATCAGCTCTACACTATACTGATTTTAAGTCTAGTAGAAAGGGCTGAGTTTTTCACATGTTGATGTCAGAGGCATTTTTTACCTGCAGATGCATCCTTTACTACAAATGATCAAGCATAAACTAAAGGAATGCTATGTTGTTGTGTTTTAGGAAATAAAATACTTATTTTCTTGTTTAAAAAAAAATTTGAATTATTTGTTTATTCGCATCTTTTAATGTATTTCTAATATTGTATAAAAAAGCTTAAGAGTTTGAATGGAAAAATCTGCAGAATGTGCCAGTTTTTTAATTCAAAAAAATCGATTAATTGTCAGAATAATCAATAAAATATAATCGTTAGTTGCAACCCTAAAAACAATATACAGTATCTTGAACTTTTCCATGTTTTGAAATTCACGACAAATGTCAGTGCAATAGAAGGAAAATGACACATGCCTTTAAAAAAATGTTTTATTTCGAAAATTGTGGCATACATTTAGCACTTTACTCTATTTACATCGATACCCCTAAGTGAATTCCAGTGCAACCAATTACCTTTGAAGGTCACCTAATTGGTAAATAGGCCTCAGAGGTTTGTTTGAGAACATTAGTGGACAAACAGCACGAAGACCAAGGAACTCAGATCATGTTCAGATCATGGAGAAAGTTGTGGAGAAGTTAGAATACAAAGTTTTGAATACTGTTTTGAATTCTGTTCAGTCCATCACCTGAATATGAAAAGAGAGCAACTAGAAACCTACAAAGACATGGTTGTCCACCTAAACCGACAGGCCGGGCAAGGAAAGCACTAACCAGAGATGCAACCAAGAGAATCACAGTAACTCTGGAGGAGCTGCAGAGGTCCACAGCAAAGGTGGACGGATCTGTTGAGAGGAAAACTATTAGTCATGTACTCCATAAATCTGGCCTGTACTGAGAAGAAACAACTAAAAAGCTTATACTGACAGGAAGCTGTAAAATATTGCCGTTCACGGTTTGTCACGAGCCATGTAGGGGAAAAGGCAAACGTGTAAGGAGGTGCTCTGGTTTGATGAGAGCAAAATCAAATAAATGGTTAAAAAGCAGCAGTGGCAGTGTCATGCTATGGGAATATTTTTGTTATGCAACAACATGTAAGTTGGGTTGGTGTGAAGATGAATGAAGCTAAAGATAAGGTAGTGCAGAAAGTAAAGCTGTTAAAAGCAGGGATAAAGGTTCACCTTCCAGCAGGACAACAATCATTAATAATTTGCAGTAGGGCTGCAAATGATGATTAATTTAGTAATCAGTTATTCTATTGATTAATCAATTAATCAGATAAAAATACTGGCATATTCTACAGATTTTTCGTTTTACTACATAAGCCTTTTTTATGCAGTATTATAAATACATTAAAAGATGCAAATAAACAAATAACTGAATTCATTTTTTAAATAAGAAAATAAACATTTTATTACCTTAAATGCACCAACATAGCATTCCTTTAGTGAATTTGAAGGAGGTAAAGCTTAAACTGCCACTTGAAGAGTTTTGGGTAAAACATACTTGCAGACAAAGGAGTTTTTATTTTACATGCAAAATGTATATGTATATATTGTACAGTTTTGGCTCAATTACTGCCCTGAATATGTTGTTTTCTTCAGCAAATTACCTTTTTTGAGTCTGTATACTTCAGTTAATTAATCAATGACTTAATTAGTTGATGATTATTTCAATAATCAATTAAATAATAATTTCAGCCCTAATATACAGCCACATCATAAGTTGATAACTGGTGTTAGAATGGTCCAGATCTAAATCCTGCTGAGAATCTGTGACAGCACTTGAACATTGTCTGACCGAGTGCGAGATGTTTCATAAAGCAGAATGGGCAAAGTGAACAGTGGTTCACTCTGGGAGGCTGAATAGAAATTCACACCACACTTTTCAGATTTATTTTTTTGTAAAAAAAAAAAAAAAAACAAAACACAAAAAACAGGTTTTCTTTTGCCTCCATCTAACACTTTCTGGACATTGCTTTGTGTTTGTTTGTCACGTTAAATCCCAATGAAACACACTGAAGTTTGTGACAAAAATAGAGTGCTGTGGTGTTTGTGTCGGCAGGTCAGGTCGGCGAGTTGCTGTGAAGGTGCTGAAGAGCGGCACAGGATTTGCTCAGGCAGGACAGGATGAACAGGCTCTTCTACGATATGTTAGTTCCTCTTCAAGACTTTTTGCTGGTGTGTGCGTGTCCGTGGTAACACGAAAACACAACTTCCCTGTCTCATTCTTCACTGTTTTTCTCTTCCATCTCTCGTTCATCAGTCCAGTGGTCCTGTTAGCCGTCACCCCTCCAGCCAAAGGATTGTTCAGCTGCTCGATGAATTCAAGCTCGCTGGGGTCAACGGGATTCGTATCCTTCATCATTTCTTTCACTTAGCTTTCTAAACTTTAGGCAAGGATGATATGTAATAGGGGTCAAATTCTGTTCAGTATATTGTCCTGCTGACAGATGCATTGTGGGGTGAGCATGTAGATTATAAAACTCTCCTTAACCTGCAATGGTGAGACCTGTGCCTGGTGCTGGAGCTGCTAGGGCCCAACCTTAGGAGCTTGCAGCTCTGTTTTGGGAATCCAGGCCTGTTGCAGCCTTGGGTTAAGCAAATACTCACCCAGGTAAGTAATGCAGGACCACAGTAACCTGTAGATCTGACTGCATTTATATACAATTAATAGCTTAAAATAAAAATCAAACTTTTTTTGTGACAAACCATTTTCAACATAAAGGAAAGAGTGCTTTTCTTTGATCTGTCTTTCTTTAATTTAAGCAATATTTGAATTCTCTATTTCTCTGTAGGTTCTCCAGGGTTTGGACTACCTTCACTCTCAATGTAAAATCATCCACACAGACATCAAGCCAGAAAACATTCTGCTGTACCAGAAGGACCAGACCCATATTACACCAGCAGGGGGCAGCAACTCCCTCTCTTTACCAGCTTTAAAGGGGACCGAGACCACAGGCACAATTGTTTTCTTGTTTTCAGGCTTCAAATATTGAAAGTTTGTCATCTGCAGATCGATGAGGTATATATTCTTAAAGCAAAGGCAAAAAAAGGACAAAACAGAAAGTAATATATCATTAAGGGAAAAATGTGATGTATGAATTATTTTTTATGGTGCTTTAAATATTTCAGCTATTACTTAACTGAATTGAATTGAGTTTAATGCTAATTTGTTTGTCTATTTTAGAGACAGAGCAAGTGAACCCGTACAAATTGAAAGAAATTTCTGTGAAGATTGCTGATTTGGGAAGCTCCTGCTGGGTGGTTAGTATTCCTGTTTTCCTATGGCCACGTTCGCTTACAGTAAGGATCTGTCTTTGTAACCTGCCCATTTCTTACACTTCAGGTTTGTCCCATGATAACAAAATGTCTATTTTATGTTTAACCAGCTGTCTGGTGACCCCTAGTGGTCACAAAATAGTTTAGACATTTAAAAAATATCTTTATAGTGCAAAAAACACTAAAGTAATGTAAGTCAGAAACTATACACACAACTCTAAAGGTCATAGTGACGTATTCGCTGTTTTCTGTCTAACTTCCTGTCTGATGTTTTTGTCTTTCACTGTCCTGAACCAGTACAAGCATTTCTGTGAGGAGATCCAGACCCGTCAGTATCGCTCTCTGGAGGTCCTCCTTGGATCTGAGTACGGTCCGCCAGCTGACATCTGGAGTGTGGCCTGCATGGTGAGATGCCAACTGACCACAGTTTGACAGGGTCATCAGATAGTTATTTTTTACGTTACTCTCAAGAAGTAACATATCTTTTTGGGAACTTTTGGCATTTTCATTTATGGGAGTTCAGAGTTCAGAACAGGTCTACAAACATTTCTACTGAATCTTTAAATTAAATAATCACAACTGAAAAAAAAAATAATAGTCAACATTTTCCTCGTTAATACATTTCTATTAACATGAAATGTTAATAGAACACCAGATGTTAGAAACAACCCAAGTAATCAATAGGTGCAAAGAAATTACAGGAAATTAGTCCATAAATGAAGTTATGGGTACAAGATTAGAATTACATGCATAATAAATATGGAGCATGCTTATAGAAATGTAATAAATACCTTGTGGAAAAATCGGTTTTGTTAAATGACACTGATTTTGACCTGTTCTACCACACAAACTGTCCCCAACCCCTGAAGGTTGAGGAGGTCCTTTCTCTGCTCTCTGACTGTGCGTAGAGGCAGTTGCACTGGAGTGCATTACTCATTGTTTTCATGGGGGAAATGGTGCATGCTATTTTCAGGGCCTTCTGAAGCTCTCTTTGAGGAATCCTTGGATTATTATTTTGCCTTCTCTTTCAGAAATCATATAAGGGCTACCTGAATGTTGCTGGTTTATGGTAAAATTATGTCCACTTGTGCGTTTCCACTTGCAGAGTATGGCTCCATTACCACTCACTGGAACATTCAGAATCTTAGGAATACAACTGTAACCATTGCCATCAGTATACTTTGTAAGAGTAAGACTTTGTTGTGAAGGTCTCTTTGCTTTTACCAGTTGCACCACTCTGTGCAATACTTTAGTAATGAGAAACCTTTTTCTAGGCCATCACTTATGAAAACTGCTGATTTTAATTTACATCAGCACTGCTTTCTAAATAGTGACAGATTTTAACTAGTTTACTGGCTTTCTGTGCTTTTTTGGACATTTTTTCTTCATGTGTTCAATATTTATTCCCTGCACCATTAACACTTCATTCCACATGATTTACTTTATCCACCTTTTCTTTTAATTTCTTAGTATGTCAGAATTACTAGAGTTGTTATTGACATCTGGTGTGGATTTCATGTCAACAAAATTATTAGAAGTCTATTTACTGAAAAAGTAGTGTTGAGATGTTCAAATCCTTTTTTACCTCCCGTGGCTACAGGCTGGAGATAAACCTGGTTTATCTCCAGCCTGTGTATAAACCCCTGGTACACAGAGAACCAGCAGTGACACACAGTGAAGAGATGGTCTGAGGAGCCTGAAGAAGCTCTGAGGGAACGTTTCAGCTCCACTGTGTGGGGAGAGCTCTGTGCTCCTCATGGGGAGGACATTGAAAGCATTGCATCACAGACTGCATCATGGACTATGTAGGTGGGTCATAGAAGATGGCTGATGCCACTAAAGAGTCAAAGAAGGTCTTTAGGAGCACCCCTTGCACTCCAAAAGACCTCAGCCTCTCAGCAAGTAGAGTCTGCTCTTACCCTTCCTGTAAAGCACATCAGTCTTATGAGTCCAGTCTAGTTCATTGTTCAGGTGAACACCCAGGCACTTATAAGAGACCACAATCTCAATGTCCACTCCCTGGATGTTCACTGGTGTCAGTGAGGTGGGTCTGTGCCTGAGGAAATCCACCACCAGCTTCTTAGTTTTAGCAGCATTGATCAGGAGGTGGTTCTGCTGGCACCAGTCCACAAAGTCCTGAGTCCACTGTCTGTACTCTGAGTCGTCCTCACCTGTGATGAGGCCAACTATGGCAAAGGCATCAGAGAACTTTTGCAGATGGCAGCTTGGGGAGTTGATGGAGAAGTCTGCAGTGTAGAGGGTGAAGAGGAACAGTGCCAGCACAGTTCCCAAAGGGACCCCCGTACTGCAGACCAGCCTGTCGAAGACACAGCCCTGTGTCCTCACATACTGTGGGTGGCCAATGAGGTAGTCCAGTATCCACTGGGAGATGTAGTGGTCCATTCCTGACAACTCCAGTTTGTCCCTCAGAAGTTCCAGCTGGATGATGTTGAAAGCACTGGAGAAATCAAAGAATATGATCCTCACAGTGCTTCCATGTTTCTCCAGGTGGGTCAGAGCTCAGTGAAAGAGGTAGATGATGGCGTTATCCATTCCAATGCCAGGCTGGTAGGCAAACTGCAGCAGACCCAATGAAGATGTCACCTTGGGGCATAGATATTTGAGGACCAGCCCCTCAAGGGTCTTCATCAGATGTTACGTCAGGGCTACTGGCCTGTAGCTGCTGAGGTCTTTTGGATGTTTGGTCTTTGGTACTGGTACAACACAGGAGGCCTTCAACAGTTGTGGTACTTTCCCCAGCTTCAGGCTCAGGTTGAACATGTATCCCATGATGCCACACAGTTGATCTCTGCAGCATCTCAGGAGCCTGGAGCTGATGCCACCTGTACCTGCAGCCTTTCGCACCTTGATCTTTCGCAGCTGGTTCTTCACCTGAAGTGATCAAAGGGACAAGATGAAGGTGGAGGAGGGGGGCTCTGGGATGGAGTCCTGTGAAGTGAAGGGGGTGGATGATGGCTGTGAGGTGTGAAGTCCTGAGAAGAAAAACTGGTAGTCGTTACAGATGAGTAGGGTAACAGCAGGGGGAACTGGTCAAACCCATGAAAGAACGGGTTCAAGTTGTTCACCCACTCTAAGTCTCCTACAACCTGAGGGTTTGGTTTGTGGCCTGAAATTGACTTAAGACTTCTCCAGACTCCACTGATGTTGCTTTGCTGCAGCTGATCCTCCATCTTCTTCTTATAGATGTATTGTTCCATCCCTAATTTTCCTTCTCAGTTCCTTCTGCACAGCTCTCAGCTCCTAGACATCTGGAAAAATCACAGTCAGTAGTCCAACAACAGATACCAGCTGTTAAGTCATAGACTCCTGAAATTATCTTTTTAACTTGACAATTTAAATGCAATGCATCAACAACAAAGATCGGCATAAAAAAATAAAAAACTCAGAACCCCCGAAATAAATGATAAAATATCAAAAGGGCTTCAAACTGTTAACAAAAATAAAACAAAAATATATTTTTATATATCAACCATCACAAAATTATTAGCAGTTAGCATAGTTGAACATAAACTGTTTCAGATCAATGATCTGCCAACCCTCTAATGGATGTAGTGGTTTTTCATACTACCATGTAAAACTACTTAGTTTGATTAAAAAACAAAAAGCATAGTCACAAGTTGGAATGACTTCCCTCTTTTAGGGTGACATGTGTGGCCAATTAATGTTCTCCTGAATTCTCCCAGGCCTTTGAGTTGGTCACCGGAGACTCGCTGTTCCATCCCAAAGCCAGCGAGTTCATTTCCCTGGAGGAAGGTGGGTTTTATTCAGTGAGCTGACACTAACAGAGAGGAAACACACACTGACACGGGATTAAATGGGATTACTGCATGCCTTCATTGTAGCCATAGATGCCAATTTGTCTTGAAACTGTGTGTGTGTTGCTTAATGTTTGTGGTGCGTCCGTCTACCTCAGACCATATCGCCCAAATCATTGAGCTCCTCGGCAAAATTCCACCAGATGTTGTCCTGTCGGGTAAATACTCAGCTGAATACTTCAACCGTAGAGGTACGTCCACACCTTCTTCTTCTTCAAACTGAAATTTGCTCAACTTTGTTTCAGTTTTAAAAACAAAACCGTATGTGTGTTCTTTAAGACTATATTTGCTGTGTAGGTGATCTCCGTCGTGTAGGTCCACTGAGGCCCTGGGGACTGTATGATGTTCTGGTGGAGAAATATAACTTCCTGCTAGAGGAGGCCTCTGAATTCTCAGACTTCCTTCTCTGTATGCTGGATTATCACTCTGAGAGACGAGCAACTGCTGCACAGTGCCTTCGACACCCATGGTTGACCTCCGGTTAACCTCCTAAAGACCCTGCAAGCCTAAAGGCCATGTAAAGTTCTCACAGCCAGATGTTTTCAGCAACAAGACCTCAACGGTTTCAGGGCATCTTAGAATTTTCATATTTGGGGAATTCCTGTTACACTTGTTTAGCATCAGAAAGAGAATCTTCTCCGCTTGAGCTGTATAAGCACTTTAGGGTTTTCCTCCTCTTCTTTATTCTCCCTGAATTTTGTTGTTCGACCTTTGGCATAAAGAGGTTTATTGTCTTTACACTGCTAGACCTGAACTTGAACTGTCATGATCATCAAAAGGTATTCATTTGTCTATTTATTGATCCTTTTTTCTTAAATGTTTTTAGTAAAGGCTTTTTATTTAGATACATTTTTACAGCAAAGCAGTAGATTTTCAATTGTCATGTTTTATTAAAAGACCGCTAAATGCATGTTGAGTGAATTTTAATTGTGTAGTCTGGTATTATCGGATAAAGGCATTCTGGTCTGTATTGGTTTTTTGTGATATTGTATTAAAAGTCCTAGCCTGGCCATTTCCTTCCTATGCAATTCCGCTCGATTCTCATTTCGCTCCAGTGCTCCATCTGGGATTTCTCCCATTGAGCTTTACTTCTCCAGTTAAATTTCAATTGGGGAAATCAGAGAACAGAAGGAGATGTGAACAATGACTTTAATTTTCTGCACTGTTTTAGAATTGTAGTCTGCCTAAATAGGGTTGTTGTCTGGCAATGGCAGCAGAGGAAGTGAACGAAGCCATTCACTCCATGTTGACTACACTTCCAAATACTGAGCAATTAAAGTCGGAGCAAGAGGAATGCTTAAGACATTTAATTGCATTTTAAGCCTGCAGCTCTCATTACCAGCCATCTTGTTCAGTTTGGCACTTCTCTCTTTGAAGTGGAGGGTGGTTGTTTGCAGTGCACGCAATTTTTGGTAAGCTTCACAGGGTTTCCTCAAGGTTTTCTTTTAAACCATGGTGATGGACTGTCGGGGGGCGACAGGACTATAGAACAACAACATGGTTTTGACTGACCATTTCAAACTGAATGTTTTTTGAAAAACATTTATACACTATATTCACACTGTACAGCTGAAATTACAAATTTACTGTAGTAATCTAATGGCACAATTTGCAGCCTGGCTCAGAGCATTTTATTTTTCGGGGTTTCATTGCATCTGATACCCCATGTAATACATCGGCTTCTAAACTTTTCAACTTGAGATATAGTTTATAACAGCAGCTGATTTGACTAAATCAGTTGTACAAGAGTATAATGACAGCATAAAGTGCCTCAACAAACATACCATTTTGTCCATGTATCACCACAGTTTAAATCTCTCGTAATCATTATGACAAAGTAATTTTACATCAGTAACTTGTAATGCATTGTTGTTTGCTTAAGATCCATTTGTTTGGTGTTTTATGACAAAGTGGGTTGAGGACCCCACCTTGGGACCCATGGCATGAAAACTCGAGTTATGTTGATGTCAGTTTATTAATATAGCACATTAAAACAACAGACATTGACTAAAGTCCTATACAATTCAATAAAGTGAACCAAGATAATAACAATAATAATAAGAAAAATATATTAAGAAGTAAGGTTAAGACAAAATACAGATATAGGCCATAAACTCATTATAAAAAATTCTCAAATATTTAAAATTTTAAAAGCAATACAATCTTAAAATCAATCCTAAAACAAACTGGAAGCCAGAAGTGGAGATATATGCTCACATCTTCTAGTACTTGTTAAAAGAGAAACTGCTGCATTTTGGATGGTTTGTTGGTGAGGAAGAGACAATTTTTCTAGCCCAACATGCAAGGTGTTGCAATTATCTAACAGAGAGGTAATAACTGCGTGAATCACTTTTTCAAGGTCTTTGCTTGGGAGATATGACTTCACCATGGCAATTTATCTTAGTTGGAAAAAAACTGGATGTCATGACAGCATTTGTTTGTCTAGATAATGTTTTCAAGCATGGCTAATAATGCCATGCTTGAAAATGTGACTTTGTGTCTTAATATCTTTGACTGAAAAAATTTGTCAATTTCAAGCTCCAGAGTTAAACCGAAACAGGTGGAGAAAATACAGAAATCTGCTTGAAAATGTGACTTTGTCTTAATATCTTTTACTGAGAAAATTTGTGTCAATTTCAAGCTCCAGAGTTAAACCGAAGCAGGTGGAGAAAGCACAGAAATCTGCATCACGCTCCAAAGGCCCCAACATACTTCAGCCAAAGTGCTGAAATCGGGTCTCATTGACATAGACGCATGACAAAAATTGACAAAGATTTTTTTTCACAGAGAGTCATCCGCCTGCCAAACTTGACACCAGACTCGATTTCGACAGGACTCTGTGCGAAGTGTTATCTGATTGGTCAGAGGTTTGTTGCCATGTTTTATGCAAAAATGCGCTCAGACGTTGATATTTCTCTTCAACTAGTCTGCAGCTACTATCTGGTTTTTGTATCCGCCGGAGACATGAACACTTTTGAAGAACATTATCTGTATATTTGTATGATTCTTCACTAATGAACTACTCTAATAAGACTGGCAAATGGTTAACTCCTGGATGGAAATTATAATGGTGTTGTCCACAGAGAAGTTCTGTCTGCACAAAAGTGTGGCGTTCTCTCTGTGGAAAGCAAAACGGTGACTGCAGGGAGGGAGGGAGAACCCCAGAAGGTAGGGGTGTGACGTACACTGAAGTGGGAGGGGTGTCCCCCAGGTGGCATGCGACGTTGAATGAAAGGTGTGTGCGAATATGAACGGTTCACAACCATGTGACTGCACGTTGACTGTTTGGCCTCGGATGAAGTATGTGGGAGCCTCTAGGGCACCTTAACTTTGGTTCTGGCCAATAACTTTACAAACTGTTTTCACTCTTACATCAAGCAGTTTCTAGTTATTTGAACTGTCCTCACTAAAACTTTCTACATCACCAAAGCCAAAATGCCCAAATCTGTGGGACAAATCGAAAAAGTAATGAGACATGAACATAGTTGAATTTTTCAAAGTGAGTCCTCCCTTTATGTCAACCAATCCAGCTGTAGGCACGGCACTCAACCAGTGGGTTTTCCTTGTAAACGACCATATATCCGCAGTCTGTCCACACCCGATGACACTTCTTCGGCCATGAGGTGGGTTTCATTGGCCTGCATAGGGATAAGGAGCACTTATGAGTCACCAAAGCATTTCAAAAAAATCAAACAAACAAATATGCCAGAGAGAGGAAGAATCTACTCACGAGTAGCAGTAGAACCCAAACTCATGACAGAAGCACTTATCACAGCCTCTCCTGAAGGTATCCCCAGGTTTGAAGAATTTGTCCTTGTACAAACAGATGCCTGAGGAGGAAAAAAGCACCACAGTGACATAGCTGTTTGATCTTGAGTCACATGTTCTAGGAATCCAAAGTTATGACCCTGCTAGGTGAAAATGTACTTTACACAAGTTTGTCCGGGAGGACTTTTACTTTGGCCTCTTGGTGAAGGATGTGAAGCCTCGCTGGAAGAGGTCATGCATGCTAATGGCTAAACCTACTGTCCTCGGTAAGTTCTCCTCCCATGCCTGAAGGCTGTGAAAAGCTTTCCATATGGGGTTTGTCACCTTGAAAAGGGAGGTCAGAGGAAATGCACTAATCTGTTGCGAAGAGCCCCAAGAGGCCGAACGCAAGGTCAGACGATAGTGGACAGAAAGTTTGTTGTCAGCCATTTAGAGTCGCTTCAACTGCAAGCTAGTGTTGATTAAAAATTGCAAACTTCTGCTATGGCAGGGCTTTACATGCTTTTGATTAATTACTACCATGAATAAAAGGAAGATGTGCTTACCTTTTTTGCGGTACACTGAGGCCTCCGAAGTTCCACTGCACAACAGAAGGACAAGAGCAAACAGCAGCAGCAAAGAGGATAGCTGAACATTATTGGCTGGTTCTGACATTGTGAAATGAAAGATGTATCAACCCTTAATGGTTTCAAGTAGTTGTATTATTTAAAGTCAAATTCCAGCAGTTTGCGTTCAAGTCCTTTTCGAGAGTCTACTAGAGACTGCCTAATATTTATAGTCTAACATCGCCGTTCAGGGGAGAAAAAAAAAATGTATCCACATGTTTAGTTTAATGTTTTCTGCCAACTTTAGTTTCAGAGTGAGGTGTGTTTGGATCTTGGCTGTGTACTCATGCGTCCCTAAGTATTAGCTTCAGCTGATGCCACATAAAGGTGGGTGTGAAGAAGGGCAGTGCTTTGTCGTGATGGTCAGCAAGTGTCATCAGTGGTCTCTGAACAGCTGGGGTCTCTTGTCTGCATGCTTACCGTGTTTCTTTTTTTTTTTCCCTTCATTATTTATCACCTTCAAGCTGGAACAAACAGATGCTGACTCTTGAAAGTTTAATCTATTTTTATGACTGCTGACTCGTGTAAGGGGAAAAAAAGCTCTCTTTGCTGACATTAGACTTTATCTGATGGACCAAATTATCCTAGCAACCTATTTTATAACAGCGAAATGGACAAATTATGTCTAATCAGGACTTCTCAGGAGCTTTTAAATATTCCTACCAGACTGGGGAACTGCAGAACAAAGAGAAAATGAAGCGTCTCAGTTTATGCAGGGCATTTTCTGATAAATGTTTAAGTTGCTCTCGATAAAACACAAAATAAAAATTCTTTCACTGCTGAAAAACATGTCATGTATTGTTCTGAGGAAAAGTCTGGAGTCATTCCTTTTTTCTGTATACTTGATTTCTGGTAGACAGAAAAAACAAACCAGATGACTGAAATTAAAAAGGATTTTTATGCTTTTGCAAGTGACTTCCCAGTTGGTAGCATTAAAACAAAACCAGAGGAACAAAGATGCTGCTAGTAGCTCCTTTTCTGATGAATGCTGCCATAAAACATCCGAAACACAAAATCCTTACTGTAACTTTAATGGGACAGTGTTATTTATTCAAAGGACCTACACTTGTGTTGCAATCAGCGACAAAGATGTTTTTACCCTTTCTTCTGCGGAAACTGTAAAAATACCAAAAATAAGACAGCCTGGCATATTTTTTTTTATAATCAAAAAAATAACTTTGTAGCAACC
Organism: Anableps anableps; assembly: GCA_014839685.1. Lineage (NCBI taxonomy): Eukaryota > Metazoa > Chordata > Actinopteri > Cyprinodontiformes > Anablepidae > Anableps > Anableps anableps. The sequence goes on from CM026071.1 coordinate 6,439,994, forward strand.
AGATGAAACCAAAAGTAAAATAAAGTTCCTCCAGTCACACGTTTGTATGCTTTTTAAGTATTTAATACATTTAAATACCATTAGCTGCAATATAATAAAGGGAGATCATAATTATATTCATTCTAATAGATAAACTGTTCAACCAATCAGCTCTGTAGAAAAAAAAAGTCCTGATTTATTACTCACAATATGCATTTTGTTACATTTTTAATTTTTTTTATTTAAAAAAAATGCATTTTTGTTTAGACTCCCTAATTTTGATATCCCTTAATAAAATTGAATTCTGCCATCACCTAATACAGAAGATTTATTAATGTGTTAATGGAAATGTTAAACTAGTCTTCCATAAGTGCCTTTGTGAGGTCAAACACTGATGTTGGACGAGAAGGCACAGTTTACAGTCTCCACTCTAATTCATCACAAAGAGGTTCTGTCGAGTTGAGGTCAGGCCACTACTTACCTTAAAATTAAGGCAAAAAACATAACTACTAAAAGAAAAATACTTTGTGTTGTAACTAATACTTTGCATTGAAAGCTGCAGTATGTAACTTTTATAAAAAATGTTTTTTACATATTTGCTAAAACTGTCACTATGTCATGACAGTATAGTATGAAACAAAAAATTAAGCTCCTCCACCTCCTCACAGTTATTGCAATCTGCAAAAATGCACTGCTCCAGGTCAAAAACAACCAATCAGAACCAGGAGGAAGGTTTTAGTGCTGTCAATCACGCTTGTGTACCAGCTTCTCAATTTGCTAAGGGTGGAGAAACAACTTACCATTACAGGAAAACTGTTTATTCTCCATCATTGGTGGCCATGGTAACTAGCCTGTACATTCGTAGCTCTGCTATCAGGAAGAAGCTGAGCAACGTAGAGAAGAGCAAGGGGGAGGGTGTGAGCAGTGCGTACACAGGCATGATTGACCCTCCTCCTGGCTCTGATTGGTTGTTTCTGACCGAGCTGTTTATTTCTACAGATGGCACTGGGAGAAGACAGAGGAGCTTGATTTTTTTTTTTTTTTTCACAAATTATCCATCTGTCATGACATACCAACAGTTTTAACAAATATGTAAAAAACATCATTTATAAAAGTTACATACTGCAGCAAGTCCATATGCATCAGATTCACTTGCTGAAATTTGTAACATTGTTAAACTGCAGTTGGGGGGGGGTCCACAAAAGGCCACCAGGCCACAATTTGGACACCCCTGGTCTGGATCTTAACCCGACTGAAATGCTCTGTTGAAACTGAACCAACTTTTGTAAAGAACAACAACCAAAATACCTTCATAATTATGCAAAAGACTGATAAAGTCAGATTTGAAAAAAACCCAACAACTTCAGCTTATTGTTGTTTAAGGTGCATCTACAGATTTATCAATCATAGGGTGTACTTAGTTGTTAATACACAACTTCTCTATTTTGGCTACATGTTTGGCTAATCAGTAATAACACTATGTTAAGTGTTTGTTATACTTACATGACTGTAAACCTGCCATGTGGTAGAGATTCAACAGAGGAATGGTGCATTTGTCAGATTTTATTTCCTGTTTCTTCCTACCTTAAGCGCACTTTGCAAAATCTAGTGTCATGGTCAGGTGCAAGAAAAAAAGAACGAGAAGCAGATAGTTTCCCCAAAAAACCTTAATAAATACTTTGATCATCAAACATATGATCAAGGCCAACTTTAAAGGAATACAAGGATAGACAATGAATACAATGACTCTTACATTAGGAGAGAAAGATCAGGAAGTTCACAGTTATGTCATGACTACAAAATGTGGAACAGAGCCGTTGCACCTCTCTCTGTCTCCATAACACACAAACCCACACATGGACACAGATTTTACTGGATGTGTGACGGACCACAGGGCAGTTTGTGGTCGGCCCCTTCCTTCCTGACAGCCTAAGGTCAGTAACCATTTAACAAACCATGCTCTGACAGAAGAGAAAACAAACCAGACATCAATGGCCTGGAAGGAAGCGGAGGTAGCTAAGGGGCACTGCAGAGGCAATTCACCACCAGCCTCCATGTCAGCTCTACAGTTATGCAAGATACCACAGAGTAGCTTGATGGCTTGGTGTTTGACTTGCTGTTTCTCAACTCAGTGTCCAGCGAACGCTGAATTCTAAAATACTGTTCTAGAGGATTTAGAATGTTATAAAATCACATTGTACAGGAAGCTAAACTTTCTTCAAGAGATCCAGGTGGAGCTGGGTAGTTTACTAACACTGTTTGTTTGTCTAACTTCAAAAGACTGCCGGTATTTTTGGATGTCGATTGGGGAGAAGTTCCACGTTTAGATGAGACTACCAAGAAACCTTGAATCCGCTGTAGTTGTCATTACAGGGCACTATGTGGCGCTATGATTTTAGCATGTCATCGAAACGAGGATGCGCTTTAACCCTTAACCTCCACCATGAACAGCGATATGTTTGACACCATTCTTTGAATGCAGGTATTATTGTTGCTGTTGGCATACAGTGTTGTCATGAAACTTTTGCACTTTTAACTTTCTATGGCAGGAAAGTAATTTAGAACCTGTTCTATGAAGTAAAATAAAAAAATAGTAAAAGTATAAAGCAGATCTAAGGGGGAAGAGGAGAGTAAGAAAGAAGATGGAAGGAGAAAGAAGAAAGAAGAATATACCATATATATATATATATATATATATATATATATATATATATATATATATATATATATATATATATATATATATATATATATTTAATATAGCTAATTATTTTTTACTAGTTACAGAATGCCTTCTAAGATTTTCTTGTCCATTGCAAGGCTGTCAGTTGGCCTGCTGTTCTCTAAAACCCTGGAAAAGTCACTATAATTTTTGCTAGAGGCTTTCTTTTAAAAAAAGTTGCAACGTTTGAACACTGAACTGAACAGTCATTTTAAAAATGTTTCCATTAATGACAGTTTTATTGCTTAAAGATTTTTGTGTGGCGTTGTCAGAATTTTGTGTAGAGTATTTTTTTCAATATAATGTGCTGCCCTTTGAGTATGTGGGTGTGTGTGTTTCCTGGAACCTTAATTAAAAAAAAAGTATTTCAAATTATTCAACTTTCTAAGAATTCCAGTGTCTGAATGCTTTTTCAATGCTTTTTGGGTAACACAGAGTGTGTGTCACAAGGTCTATCCTTTAAACAAGATTTGAATGATGGATTAAAAATGAAAAAATGCCTCTGACAGGTACACGTCTCCTATTCTGCCTTTTCACAAGAGTAGATAGAATACTTATAAACTAAATGCGAACTGTGTTTAATGACGGTTAAACAGCAAGGGCTGGAATTTCTGGATGTGTTCAAACAGCATAGTGTATAGAGTTAGTTTCTTCTCTGTAGAGTGTTTGGTGTGATCCTTCTCTTTCTTATAGATGCTAATTTGTTGTAGCAAACATGCAGAGTTGAAACCAGGTATTTACATAGACTTAATAAAAAGGCACAATCATTTTTCCTCATAACCCAAAGTGCTGCTTTGCACTTTTCCCCTCTTTATATTCCCCTTTTCGATGGAGCTGAAAGAGAGTATTTCTACACCATTGGCTTCTTTGCTCGTAAACAGGAGATATAGGAGAAGTCCATGTTGGAGAAATGTTTTGGGGGATATATTGCAAAACAAAAATAGAGGTACAGAGTACAATGACTTGCACATGTAACTTTCGGTTTGGTTTATGTTATCAAGTTTTTATAACTCCACCATCTAAAATTCATGTGAAGTCATTTGTCATAGTTTACAAACTTAAATTTAGTTAGCAAGCCAAATATTTAGTTTGAAGCTAAATATTTAGTTCAGAGCTAAATTACCTAAATATTTCGCTCACAGCTAAATATTTAGGTAATATGCATTCTCATTTGCCAGAAAACTGGATGTGGACCACCAAAATAAAAGCTGGATCTTCCAAAGCTCTTTATAAACTCCTGCTTTCAAATCACCTGACGTCAGCTCTTTATCATTGTTTCTTTTCCTCTTGTCTTGTACAACGTTTCAGCTTAAAACAAAGGCTGAACCGTTTTAAAGACAATACAGACATTTACCAATGGATCTACAGCAACAGCGACTGCAACAGCATTAAAGGATTCAGTCTCAAGACCCAGCTTTTATTTTGATGGCTCACTTCTGCTTATCAGCAAGTGTCTTTGGAAATTAGCTAAACATTTTGCTCTGAGCTAGCTAAATATTTAGCTAGCTCAGAGCAAAATATTTAGTTTGGAGCTAAAATTGTTTGCTTCCTCACTATTCATGGACCTAATATTTAGCTTGCTAACTAAATTTTTACGTTGGAGTTAAGTATTTAGTTTCTAAGCTAAATATTTTGCTTCAAACTAAATAATTAGCTTGCTAATTAAAATATTTTGTTTAAAACTGTGACATTTATAAATGAATGAATAACATGATGAAAATATGACTTTGAAAAAATGAACCCCCATTTTTCTCTCTTATGACAGGCTAAATAACCCAAATTATTCCTGTTAATTTTTGACTGCGTAACTTTACAAATGGCACTGCAGACTTGGTAACTAATTTTGCCCTTAAATCCTATGGAAGCAGCAAGGGTATACTTGGTTTTTCTGTATCCAGTCTTTAATTTCAGACTTAGTTTTTTTTTCATAAATACTAATGGCAATGTGAAATCTGATGGGATGGTTCAGATGTATAGATTTAAAACATTTTCAAACCTTATAAAGACCTAATGATTTTCAAAATATTCTGTGTAAAACTCCTGAATACAAAGTGGATGTACTTTCTTTTTACCTTGGCTTTAGGACTCTGCTGCTGTGAGGCGACTGAATGACTGCGAGGCTGTGCCACCACTGACAATGCAAGAAACATGAATTCTTTTCAGAGCCATAATGCCTGTGCAGGGTCTTCAACTTTCAGCCTCACCTGCTCCCTTCTACTGCTTTTTCAAAAAAAAAAAAAAAAAAAAAAAAAAGTACTGCCTTTTCTCACAAAAATAATTTCTTTAAAATTTAATAGACTGCTAGCTTTGGAATTATTTTACCCTTTCCATTTATATTTTCATGGAACTCCAAAGAAAAAAATCAATTTTAATTTTTATGGTCATTTAGCTTTCCAAGAATTTAAGAATTACTGAAATTCTTTGTACAGCTTTTTGAGAATCCATTGAGGGTATGAAAATGAGCCACAAATAGCGCAGTTTTTATGTTTTAAATTTTTTGACCTATAGTACTGTCTCTTTCTTTCTTATTTTTTTTGTTTTTATAGTTTTACTTTTGTGTGAACCCGCATCTGTGACCCCACTCGGAGACAATTAAGGATAGTTCTACTTTAAAAAAATCTAAAAGAGAATAAGGTTGTGTGTCGTCTGAATTATCGTATCAGTAAATAGATCTAATTTGTTGGGATCATTGAGCCCAGTAAATAAATCCCATCAGTAAAAGTGAAATAATCTCAGAAACCACCATCACCTTGTGAGGTAACTGCACTCGGTTTTTCAGCGAACCAACAACCTGTCATTTGCATTCTTGCTGGAAAAACCCCAGATTTTTGTTTAACGTCCCGGTGAATGCGGCACAAGGATGTTGGCGACCGGCTAAAGAAGTGAAGGGATCAGTTAAATGTCTGTGGTAACAGTGAGGTAGGTTGAGGTCAGCAGCTTCTTCATGAATGAATGAGTATGGCTGGCTGGATGTTGCTAAGGGAAATAGGTTTGCCTTTAGAGTGTGGTGGGTGTTCTAAGAAGCAGAGACAGCAGATTAGGACCACACACACACTGACATGACTGTTATTCATCGTCGTCGTAGCGATGCTGGCAAGTCCAAGTGGAGTCCTCTACTCAGCTTATAGAACCACAGAATTGCTTGAGGGCATGGTCAAATCATGCATTGGTTCATGCTAAGGCCTAAACAAGCATAAACTGTTAGCTGCTGTGAGTTTGCATGAAATTTAAGAAGGTATATTATGAACCCAATGGCAATATAAGTTTTCCTGTATTCTGTTAAAGTTATTGTGATGTAAAATGTGCAATCTTTTCCACCTTTCTCCACCATTAATGTGACACAAATGCTGTTCAACTAAAAAACAAACAAAACTGTTTTAGAGAAAACCGTAAAAAAATTAAAAGCTACAAAACATTGCCTATGTGTGTACACCTTTCAAACTACAGCTATGCTGAAGCAACTTTTTATTTCATTTCAGCATTCAGTTTTAAGAGGTACACACTAAACATCCATGATAGTTATTCTAATTAACCTCACTTCATTTGTTTTAGCAACTCGATTCTCTAAGTGAAACACATTATATAGATTAATTCCACACAGACCGTTGTTTTAAAGCCTTTATTTCAGTTTTTTTATGATTATTTTCTGCTTACAGCTGATGAAAACATTTAATTTAATATTAGATTATTACATCAGACCAATACAAAATATTTTAACAGAAATGTGAGCTTCATGAAAAGTACGTCTAATACTGACTTAAAGGTTGTTATTTTTAAAAAGTACTTTTCATCTGACAAATGCACCTCATTGCAATGCATATAATTTAGTGAATATAATTGCATTCTGTATATCGCCCAGAATTTAATTTTCAAATACAGGATGATTCCATGTTGTAATGTAATATGGTAACCCTACCATTCATCCAAGACAGAGTCACACAGGGCAACAGCTCGATCAGACATCTCCAGCCTGTTCTTTACCTCGCTACCTTCTTCAACTGATCTGAGGGGACTCCAAGGCATTCTTCAACCAGCTGTGTGATATAAGCTCTCCAGTGAGTCAGGGGTCTACTTCAAAGCCCCCCTTCAGTTAAAAATGTCTGAAACAGTTCATCCAGAAGGTATACTTACCAGATGTGCAAACCATGTCAACTGACTCCTTTCCATGTGAAGGAGGCTACTGCTGTCCTTAACTGTTGGCAGTTCTGCACTCAAGGAAATCGAATGCTGGGACTGAATCTAAACAAAATGGCTCAACAACGTATTTGTTTAAAGATACACACACAACCAGATTGTTGTTGTTGTTGTTATTATTGGATTCAGATTTTTCCTTCTTGCAACTTTAATTGAATTGTACAGCATAAACTGTACAGTCATATTCAATAAATTAGAATGTGTTGTGATGAGGCTCGTTTGTCCGATTAAAACTACCTTTTGGAACTAACATCCTATACGTGGATATTAAACATACTTTTCATTAACCCCACATTTCTGTATTAAATTTTTTATTTTTTTTATTGCGCTGATGTAACATCCTAATTTTACATATCATGTTTTTATTAGCTGTAAGTGGGAAATCATCATAATTAACAGAAATAAAGGCTTTCAAACATCCATCTGTGTGTAAGTAATCAATAGGATGTGTTTTACTTGGTGATACATTTCCTGAAATAAATGGACTTTTCAATAATATTGAAATAGTATAATAATATGGGTCTGTATGTTGCATTAAAGGTGGAAAAGTTGAAATGACTGCTCATGGTCTCAGTCTGAAAAACCTAACCTTTTAACAGGGTTGTGTCGACTTTTTATACCCACTGTATGTTATATACTCTGTTGAACCAAAGGTGTGTGGCACTTACTGTAGTTTGAAAATAGATACAAGATCTCGCTCGGTGAAAAGCACTGCTGGGCGCCCAGTGTTGTAGCTGCTCCATGTGGACCTCACAGAAGAGGAAGCCACTGATGAATTACAGGTACTTACTGTGACAGCCTGTGGAGTCTCCAGTCGCAGGTCACGCCACAGTCTGTGTGCGCATCTGTGTACAGTTGGGTCTGTGTGATATTTTTGGCTGCGTGACTCAACATCAGCACTACAGAAGACCTGGCAAGTCTTACATAAATAATAATATGTCAGGCTCAGCTTTATGTACGGTGATGGATCCGGGCCTCAGGTCACTGTGAAGCCTGGGATTAATGTCGTCTGATAACATTAACGAGCAAAATGCAAAGAGTTGGTCATTCAAATAAAAAAGTAATATTTTTGATAATCGCTTCTCCATTGTATTCAAAAAGTGAGTAAAGCTCAATGACATATGTAATGCGCCAGCGCAGTGAAGCTTACCGGAAACTGCATGCGCTGTGAACAACCTTGTAAGGAGTTGGGCCACAACGTCTTTGCCGTCAATAAATCGTCTTAAACATTCCTCTTGTTCCGACTTTAATTGCTCAATATTTGGAAGCGTGGCCAAACATGGACTGAATGGCTTCATTCACATCCTCCACTGCCAAACTACAGGCAGATCACAGTTCTAAAACAGCACAGAAACTCGATGTCATCATTCACAACTCATCCTTCTGTTCACTGATTGGCCGGGTTGAAACTATACCGGAGAAAAGGAGCTCAATGGGAGAAATCCCAGATGGAGCACTGAAGTGAGATGAGAATCAAGCGGAACTGTGTAGGAAGGCAATGGCCAGGCTAGCTTCCCCCCATGCTTTAAAGTAACTTGCAGGGAATCAGTGTGACCAAGTTAAAAAGTCTGAGGCAGGAATTATCAATCTAACTCAGGCTATCCCTGCTACATGCATCCGAACAACCGCCTCCTCTGTAGGGGAAATGACACCACACCTTGGCTGTGCTGGGTTCTAGTTGCAAGACGGAGCGGAAAGACTAATTACTACTCAACCATTTATAACCACTGAATGTTTTCACATTTGGGGATTTAATGCAGACCAACACAGGGCAGGGCATACTTGTGAAGTGGAAATAAAATGATACATGGTTTGTGAAATGTTTTAAATGTATAAATCTGGTCTGGTGTGCATTTGTGTTAAGCCACCGTTTGGTGTGATACCCACAATTCAATTCAGTTTGGTTTATATAGTGACAATTCAAAACAGGTGTCAACTCAAGGTACTTCACAGTAGAGGTGGACAGATTCATCCAAAATATTGACAATCTCGATACCAAATCAGTATCAGTATCGGATCAAAATGAATGTGGTAAGATCAATACTTTAGTTTCAAATTAATTCCCTCTTGAAATTTTTTCTTAAGTAGCTGATTGGCTCTCAAATGATATTCTTGCATTTGTTTTTGGAAAAAATGCACATAAACTTGTTTCTATTTTTGTTGCTGTTTCTCGTGTTCATTTATTCAAGTATTTTGTAGACACCTTTAAACTTTGCCTGAATTCTGTCCCAGCTTTTAACAAAATAATTCAAAAGAAAAACCACAAAAACCCCTGAATGTCAGAAGTTTGATGATATATCAAACCTAAATAATAAAAAGTATCACTATTGGTATCGATATCGGTGATACTGACCTTGTATTTCCTTGGTGTCGGATCGATATTAAAACATACAGTACCACACACCTCTACTTTACAGGACAAACAGATCCAACTTATATAAAGAAATATACGATCAATTCAATCCAATCATATGGGCAGATACTGACTTAATTAAATATATTGTGATTCTTGTCTGCAGTAATGCCGACTTCCCTTTTATTCCCATGAAGCAGGAATTGAGCCAAAAAGCCAAGTTGTCAATCTGCTGACCTGTCTATGTTTCGACCTTCACCTGTTGTCATGAGATGTGAACCAAAAAAACCCAAAAAGCAAGATGAACACTAACACAAGATGAGGTTGGAGTTTGAGCTCTCCTCTTCCCCTCAAAAGGAAACTATTAAGTGACTGAGTTTCAGCTTTTAACGTGTGTAGCTTCAATAAATCAATCACAACTGATTTTGAATGTAAAATATCTTTATTTACCTTTTTCAAAATGTGTTTTAATAACAGAATTTCTCATCACTGTGAGGTTGAATACTATTCACAAATAGGAATTAGACATAATTTTCAAATCAAAATCAGTATGTCACCCTTAACCACAGCAAGCAACAGGCCCCATTGAGACTCTGTGCTCATTCACGATCAAGCAACTTTAGAAACAGACTTCTCATTCCTTTTATTTTTCAAACATTTTGGGCATTGAGATCTCAAAAAGCAGCGGCCCATTAGTGAGTCCAAACTCAATTGAGGGTTTTAGGTCCAGTAAGACCACCGAACCGTCATATTTCATACCTAAATATTTTGAAAGTAAAACCATAACAGAACAGAAGAGTCTGCAGTAAACACATAAAAACAAAGATCTCATCAGAAATACATGACAAATATCTGTATATCATTCTTTTGTTGTACAAAAGCAAAACTGATTTTTTTTTTCTCATGGTAACACATGATAGTTTATGGTATTTTGGCAACATCTGCATTTCAGGAGTTAACAGAAAGTCAACTAGAATAACATAAGTCACTGAACATTATTCTCTTTTTTTTTTTTTTTTTGTTCCCAATCTGTCCCACCCCACACAATACATCTTTATATATGATATTGCATGATAAAAAGGTGATAAATCATTGACATGTCCATGACATTTACATAATCCACAAACATTTTGTTTGTAGCAAGAAATCAGAAATTACTTCTCACTGACTCTTGACAACCTTTCAGTCTTTTTCACATCTTTAAATGATCTCGCAGTGCTAGACTGAGATGAATTCAGCTTTGGAGTCCAATTGCAAATTAAAATAAAATATATATATCTATGTTTTTGACTCCTAGGTTTTATGTATCAAAATGTCTCCACAAAGTAAGGTAACTAATTAGACCTTGTCTTAATTTCATCGTTTGAAACTGAATTGACCTCAAGTCTACAAATAACCCATCTAGTTTCAGAGCTCAGTCTGAGTGAGTAGTCTTTAGTAGAAAAAAAACCTACCGTGTCACTACTTGTTTTGCTGGTTCTGCACCACATCAGAATTAATTCAAGAGTTCTTAGAGGCACCTGGAGTGGTACAAATATGTGCTCATCAGGGTTAAGGTATTTTCAGTTCCTTTTTAAGGTTCTTTTTTTCCATAGGTTCATTGTCAAGTCCTCAGGAACAAAGTACCCGGAAAGAAGACCAGAACAATGATCGTACAGGTATTGATTCTTGGAAGCCTCACATCACCACTTAGGCCTCAGGGCTATGTTTTTTTTAAAATATATTCTAACTGTTTATATGTTATGAAATATGTCCTGGGCCTGTGAAAAAAACAAAAACAAATGACAGATGCACGCTACAATGTGTGAGAAACATCACTGACTGCCTAATGCAGCCCTTTGTATGGAACAGTATACGAATTCTACTCAAATAACTAAACAACATCAAAAGCAAATATGCGTATACTTCTTTACCAAATGGTTGAGTTTCACTGCAAATATTTGTCTATTTTTTATGTTTGCACAGACAATTCAATGTGAAACAGAAAGAAACAACTCTTGAATGAGGGCCCAGCACTTTTACACTATGACAGCGGATAGACATAGGCCAGGGGTCTGTGCAGAGCCTCCATAGACAGCATCATTAGATTCAGCATAAGGGCTGTTATCATATTGTCTTAAAGGCCCAGAAAGAAAAACAAGATCAGTGCTATTCTATTCTACACTTTATCAAAAGAGACAGTGCGGAGCAACGCATCATTTAAATGATGACCTCAGCAAGTCAACGTGTCACTCTTATATTTGACTTGTTTGTAATTTTCATAATGAGCCTTTAATACAGTACTTAGTACACAGCTTCCTGAGAATTAGCTAGCTACCATTCTAAAAAGACACTGTACATCTAGCTATCTGCTTAATTTATGTATAGTAAAGGAATGCACTGGAATCAACTGTAAATAAACCAAGTGAAACAATATCCAATTGGTTCAGTTGGTAGGCATCTTATCTTTCATTTATAAATTAGCCGACTTAAAGGTTGATTGAAAGTCTTCATGAGAGAGAAACATCTGTTGTTTGAGTTTTGGACTTTTCCACAGTGAAAGTATCAAAGTAATAACTGACAGTTTTCAGATGTCTTAACTGGAGTAGACAGTGGTCAGTGCAATCTCATGAGAAGATTTTGTGTGGCAAATTTCTGCAAGTAACTAACTCCCAAATTTGGCATGGTTTATAAAAAAACTAGTTCACAACTCTGAACCACGTCACCTTTGAAAAGAAAAAACTTTTGGCTAGCCAAGCTAACTGCTAATCCCCTTACTAGCTAGTTAGCTGAGCGGCATTTAGCTAAATCCAAAATATTTGAGTGGTTTATTAAAAACACTTTCACACCTCCGAACCATATTACCTTTGAAAAGTGTTTTTTAGAAACACTTAAACACACTTGTGTACCCAAACAGTAGTTGCTTGCCATGTTACAGTTTTGTCACTATGAACAGCATCCATTTGCTTTGTCATTTGATTCTACACAAAAACAACAAGTGGAGCTTTTTTTTTATTATATAACATACTAAACCAGAACTTTTGAAACCCTATGCCAGTCAACAGATACAAAGAAATTATTGTGGTGAACAGGATGTTGCATTTTTGGGAAGCCTGCAAAGATTCTCCCGTCATGAATTGCTCGAACTACTATCTGCTGCCAGTAAGACATTGACTACTCATACACTCCCTTCAAAACCTTCCTGAAAAATAAAATCCAATATAGAATGCATCCCTAACAACTCATGACATGGGTTAAAGTTAGTTATAACGCAGTAAAAGGGTACTTTATGGAAGCTGTATTCTTTATGTGATTTGGCCCAAAGTGTAAACTATAAGGTTGATATTCGATAGCTCAGTAAAATTAATTTATCTACTTAAGAGGGTTTATGGTATGACTTTACCTTTCCTTTGCTTAGGCGCAGCAAGTCAGTTTCTCATATAAAACAATTATCCATGCACACAGCTAATTTTATTCCTGTCATGACTTAAGCCAAGCTTTGGGAGTTTCAGTTACAGTATGTCAGCCTGAAGGGTTTCTCTGAGAGGGATAAAAACCCCCATGGTGCCCTGGATTACAGCAGAGCAGACTGCTTTGTCATATTGTGCAACCATAGTTTGCCATGGTAGAATCCCGCTAGTCACTGGAACCATAGCAATCAGTGTCGCTGGTGGAGAAATGTAATGTAACCAAAGCATAAGGAACCCATAATTTGGCCAACAGGTACAGTAATTGATCTTAGACAAAAGAAAACAATCCTCTTGCTGGTAATTAGCAATGTAAAGCAAGTAATAGCTTTTTTGTCAAATTACAATAAATTAATTTCACGAACACTGACAAACTACTGTATTTCTTTTGTTCTTGTGTAAACTGATAAACCAGTACCCATCAACTTTTTAGACAAAGATGTGAAAGCATGCTTATGTTAAAATTTATCAGCAAGGATAACAATTAGTTTAATGTCACAGCTACATGGATAATGCAGGAAATTTCTCGCAGTTATCCCAGAGGACAGTGTGTGGTCTGCATGTTTTTGGGGAATTTTTTTTTTAGCAAATTTCAGGCCAATAAACTCAAAGTTCCTAAAGAATCAACAGTCCAATCGAATTATATTTTGATTCTTCAAAAGTAAAAGTAAAAAATGTCATTTGCTTATATTATTTAAGTTCAACACATAGGTACTAATGAAGTTCAACATTTGAAACCACATCAACTGTTGATTCAGCAAGAGAACCAACTTGTGACGAGAGATGGACCAGTTTCAAAAACTACTCAAATGTTTCATTACACTGATGTTACATTTTAAGGCTGAGAAACTGCCAGACTGACATATGTTATCTCTGGCTGTATGGTGTAAAGAACTGCACAACCTCCCCCTTCCCCACCTGTTGCTGCACACTCCTGAGCCAAAGAAGGCTACTACACCTTGCCTTTGTAACAGAAAAGACAAATCGAGTTGTTTAGAAATGTTTCCAAGACATACAGCTTGAAGCGAAAGGAGTTTCACCCATCGCTCTTCTTAAACTGTTTTAAACTTAAGTTAAGCTAAGAGTGGCATATCTATTATGCAGTGGACAGCAAGCTTGCTACCCGATTTGATATCCTTACGAAATAACCAGCTAATATAACTTTTTTTATATTTATATTGTTCTATAAAGAGCAGAAAGGCAAAAATGAATAATATGCTGTTCAATAACCAGTTAATCCAAATTTTAACCTAAGTTTCACAATCATCACAATCAAAATAACAATAATAAATGTTTTGGATAATCTTTAAAACTTTAACAATCAATGTGTTTTTTAAGAGCAATAGAAAAAAAATTGCCATTCTGCTTAAAATAAAAGCAATTTTGTTTTCCAATTTTGTGTAAATAACATGATACCATGAGATTTTTTTTCTCATGGTTAATACACTATCAGTCATACCGGCTCATGACCATTACTGACAGAAAATTAAACAGATGGTTGTCTCGCTCTCATGTTTTTTAATGGTGATCAACCAAACCCCACACACAAAGCAGCTTTCCTTGCTGTGAGACCAGCATCATGTTTTCTCACACACATGAAAGATTTTTTTAAAGCTTTAAATTCACAGCCGAATACAGAACTAAAGATAAAAATCTGGAAGTTTAAGCTAGGCTCGTCTTAACCATCCAATACAGAAAATCTGCTGCCACTTTGTCACACTCTAAGATGCTATTTTGTATTCAAAACCATCTTGAATATTTCCTACTTTATTTCCAATGTCATCTGGGTAGCAAACACTCTTTTAGGAAAGTCAAAAAAGTTTATTTTGATATGCCTCTTCATAGTCAGTTCGAGCATCATAGCCTCCACAGTTTGATGTTCACACGTTATTTTTGGTAATGTTTGTTCATGGAACTTGTTCATAAAGTATAGGTAACTTTTAATATTTTGTGTTCTCACAAACACGTGCCCTGATTAGCTTAAAATTTGTCATTTGTAACAGGTTTTTGAATCTAAATTGTCATAACTCAGAAAAAAGGGCAGTATTGTAAAATGATCATGCCTAAAGCAAAAAGTTTAAAAAAGAGGGAGTGAAAGTTTAGCTTTGTAATTACTACTTTGTATTTCAATAGTGTTCATAAATGAAGCCGATGAGAGGAAAACAGGACTTGATGCAAAATAATTAAAATGCACTCATTTATCAGTATTTGGCTAAATGTTGCATTAAAAAGTTTTTTTTTTCCCAAGAAGCAGAAACTTTAGAGCAATAGCTTAAATTTGTGAGCTTCTTTAAAGTTATCAGTTGGAGTTCCCTTACCTTTGTGAGACAGAATGTCATATCACAGCAGTTTTGTAGAGAAGTAAAGAAATCCAGTGGAAGGCTAATTAGCTATTCAGATGAATAAGCCCACTTAAGCTAATTTTAGAAATAAAAAATTGAAAAAACTAAAAATCTTTATATCCATGGGATACACTGCTATATTAGCAGATATTAACTGGGTACATATAGAGAAGATTCAGTTAAGTTTTTCACAGTTTTTTTTAGCTAAACAACATCTGTGTGACTTTGCTCCAGTTACTTTGGTGGAGGCCACTGGCTGTATCGATCCACCTGGGATCATTTCTGAACCACTGTCAGACCTGTAAAAGCCAAGGAACTTATCATTTGATGCAGTTGCAGAAATGACATGTTGCAAAATGCAAAGTTTTCCTCCCCTCTTAAAAGAGTTGGCGAGTCAGATTGACACATTCAACAGCTTCAAATAATGTAACATTACTGTACACTGCTTGGGTGAAAAAAATTATATTGGTCACTTGTTAAAGTGTACCATTTAACATCCTCTATTATAGCTTTATATCCCACAGATTTAACCATTTCCAGTGTTGTTGTTTTAAATGGCTAAAATTAGCTAAAGCTATTCTGTCAGGCTCGCTGCAAGTCTTCAGTGGTTCAGATGAGTTCTTTATTTGTCAATGAACTCATTCCAACACAGGTAATGAACTGGATTTGGCACAAAAAGTAAGGAAATTGATGTTTGATCAATGTTTTTTGTGTTGTTTGCAGCAGTACTTCTTGGCTTTAAATCTTATATTGTTAAAAAGCCTGTGTACTTCCATTAAACCATACGTCTAAAAGAATATGTTTTGTGGGTCGAGCAACAGAGTTGAGTACATGGGTCCCACCCATGAAAACGTTCCCTAAGCCACTCAGGCAAAGCCAAGCAGTTTTTGATGGAGGCAATGTTATGGTGTAGGGCGACAAGCAAGCAAGGCCTTTCATCATTGAAGGCAATCTCAGTGACAAGAGATGTAAAAAAATGAATTGATAAATTACAAATACACTGTATGTCTTGTTTCTTCAAACCTCAATCTTTCAGTGCATTCAGACTGCAAAACTGGAGCTAATAGCAATGTTTAGCCTTAGCATAGAGGATTTGGTAAGCTTTTCATGGGCGTAGCCCATATATTCAGCTCTGATGCTCAAACCTAAAATGCCTTTTCTTTTCAAATGTGACACCATTTCAGAGGAAATTAAATTAGATTAAAGGGATTTATAGCCAAGAAACATTGTTACAATAAAGAAATAATCAACTAAACACAAATTTTCTTAGTTTAAGTATATTACTAATACCTTCACAGTACCTCACTTTAAAAAAATCCAAGCTATCACTTTAGTAATTGCATTTAAATTTTAAAATCATGTTTAGTGCATTCACTCATTCACATTTTTCCCTTATTTATAAAGAACTACACTGACGAAGTATTAAAATGCTTGTATTTCAGGCAAGTTTTGAGGTGTCTACTCTTTTATTTTTGCCACGCTAGCTTTAAATTATGCACTGCTGTAACGCAAATATTATTCTTGTATTTATAACAGATGGTTGTCCCACCTGTGAGTTCTGTAGCTACTGCAAACTGTTTCAAAGAGGCATATAAGTGACATCACCTTAAGACAGTGCAGCACTTGGGGCCAGCTCTAGCAGTCATATTCATACAGTCTTAAGACATCTGTAGCGTAAACTGATCACTGAATGCTGGAACTGTAAATTGGAGTAAACTGCACACTGAAGAGAGGAATTGTGAGATGGCACAAATGAGTGAGACATAAATAAAAGATTTTTCTACATGACAGCTGCAGCTAAATTCAACGGTAAAATCTACAACATACTAAAGGGTGAACATCTCCAATAAGCAGCTTCTTTTGAGGCCATGTTGACGCAGGAGAAGTGTCTTTTTTTTACCCCACCAAAAAAAAAAAAAAAAAAAAAAAAAATGTGATCAAACACAATTATTCTGAGTCATGGTGCTCTGCTTCTCTGTGGATCTTCCAGCTATGATATCTGTGTTATTCCCATCTGTGTGATCCCACTAAATCAGTAGTGAGGAATCATAGGAACACAACAAATCTGCACGTACTCAGATGCTCTTCCAGCACAGGGAACACTGAAACCAAGGGTAGAAATACCGTACTCGAATGCATTGGAGTCAGATGAGGTTTTGTTGTCAGCTGTTTGCGTCAGCAGTTATGTTATTTACATTGTTTAGTATGTACAGTAGAGAATCTCCCAGAGATGTTAAATTCTGTAAAGCTGCAATGGGGTACTCCTTTAAATTCGTCACATTTAAAAGTCCTTAGATGAAGAGCCATACGAGTCCCTGGAGTGTTTTTGTATGTGTGTTATAATGGAACGTTCTGGTATATTGCAAATCTTGACTCTAACTGTGCGAGGAGTACAACTAATCTGTTTGATGCTTTGAATGTGCACATCACACAAACTCAAAATCAGTAAATAGTGACACTTTAAAGAAAGAACTGTAAAACGGACATTATGGTTCTTCATCTTAAGGATCGGAGTTCTCACACAAAAATCAAGACTTTAAATACAGTAAATAGTTTTCATCATAAAGGTATTTGTTGAGAAAATTGAGTGTTAAATGCACTGTACAACCTTTTGTTTTTTTTTTTGTTTTTCAAAATATAGTTTATCCCCATGTGTTTGTTGTAGTTTTTTTTTTTTTTTATCTTACACAATCCTGTACACTTGGTGTCTGCATTGAGATTGGGTGATATCCTGATCATTGGATAGGAAAGGAGAAGAATAGAGGGCAGAGAGAAAGAGAAGAGAAAGAGATAAACAGAAGTTGTTCAGTGCCATTGTTCCCATCAGTGAAGACGTTGCACTCCGTATCGTGGCTCTCTTCTGTCTCGTACCTCAATCTGTGAGAAAAACAAGACCGAAGAGACATCACTTATCTGTTTATGAAAATAAAATATAGATAGATGACCATTTATCAAGTACAAAAGATAGATTGTTATTATTTCTCAATTAAAATCATAACAAGGCATATGTGTGGTAAGTTAGCAGTAGCAATGCAGTATAGCTAACTGCCGGCTCCTTTGAAGGATACAGCCCCTGAATTTGAACACAATCCTTGACCTATGTATCCCGTCCATGGTACACCCAGGATTTCTATTTAGCATTACCAACTTTAAGCTACTATAACCACTACAAAGGTATTTTGGGAGGTTGGGATATGGAATCCAAACAGGCCATGTTTTGAGCTTCTGTTGCAGATGTGACTTCCTGGAGAAACCAGATGATGAACTGGTGGACACCAGCAGTAATAGGACCTCTTAAGCAGCAGATAGACACCAGGTGACCATAATTACTACAGCTTCTGTGGGAGCAGAGAAAAAACAAAAGGCACAAAAGGTATTCCCTTGTCGCTGAGCAAGTAAAAGGACTTTTAGTTGGCCACAAGAAATTTCCAGCATGCTGTTAGATGACTCTAGAAAAAAAAGCAACGTCCATCCCAAGCTGGATGGGTCTGAGTGAGAACTGCATACCTGGATTGACAATATCACTTTGTGGCGAAAGAACTTCAAGGATCTCCTTAATCTGGTCGACATCTCCTCCAAACATTTTTTAAGGAGGCTGAATTTGAGGGATCAGAGGAAAGTAAGTCAATCCTGTTGCAGAGGTGGCTGTGGTTGTTAAAAAGATCCCCGTTTGCAGGAAACCAGGAATAGACAAGCTTTGTCTAGAGATGCTGAAGCTCTAGACATTCTGGCACTGTAATGGTGGTAACACCTCTTCAATGTTAAATGGAGGGCCATTACTCTCACAAAATTGCTAATAAAGTCATGGGAGTGATTGGCTGGTCTATTTACATGTGTTATATAGATTTGTAGAAGTCATGTGAACAAATCCCTTGAGGCATTTTCAGGAGGGTGCTTTAAGAGAATGGGGTGTAGGGGATGCTATTATGGGTAATTTCATCCATGTATGAAGAAAGCAAGTCCTGTGTCTGCATTCTCGGTACAAAGTTAAGCCTATTCCTGTTGAGCATTGAACTTTGTCAGGGCAACCCCTATCCTATTCTCTGATCATGTTTGTGGGGTTCATAAAAAGGACCTTGAAAAGTTCCTTGGAGAGAGGGATGACTTGTTTGGGAAACTTAAGGCCTCATGTTTGTGTTTTTTATGTGGTCCTGTTGGTATCTTCACACCATGTCCTTCAGAATACACTGCAGTGGTACACAGTCAAGTGCAAAGGGACCAGCATAAGTCTGACATTATGGTTCTCAGCCTGTTTTGGTGTAAGTATCTTGGTGTTTTGTTCAGAAGTGATTGTATGATTGAGTGAGAGATGGATAGATAGATTCTTATTTTATCTGTAGGAATGCTTGAGTTACTGTTACCGTCACCATGGGAAACACTGCCCACAGCTGAGCTGAAAGCCAAAGCTCTTGATTTACTGTTTTGTCTGCGTATAAACTTACACCTTTGGTCTTGAGATATGGATCATGACCAAAGCACTTGTATTCAAGCAGTTGAAATGAGCTTCCTTCAAATGGTGGCTTGGCTCACCCTTAGCAATAGAGTGAGGAATGCTGTTATCTGGTGGAGGATCGCAGTAGAACTGTGGTAGTTGAGGTTGTGGGGCATCAAACTATGATGACTTCTAGGTGCCTCTCTTTGGAGACTCTCCAGGTACCTCCCACTGGGAGCAGACCTTGTGACAGGCCAAAACATGTCAGTGGGGTATTTGTGTCTTTTGAAACGGAAAACCTCTTTATAACCCCCGTGACCCAATTTTGGATAAGCAGAAGACAATGAATTGGATAAATTATTAATTAATTTTTGGTTTGCCATCCCGGCCCTCTTCCTAATTGTCCACACTGAGGTCTCATCTTAGAACCAAGATGGTAACTACTTTGATCTTTCATTAAAAACCTGTCAGGTTTAATACATTTTTAAGATTTGCTGCATTAAACATATTTTGAGTATGTTTTCATAATTATTTTTTTTTTAAAGTTTGAATTCATCATGTATGATTGCCATTGTTAAGCAGTAAACTTACAAATGTTCATTATAGTTGAGTACTAACAAAAATTTTAAGCTGCTAACACTGTCAACCTAAAAGGCTATTCCATATACCTTACACAGACTGGTTTTATTTTCAGCATATTCTTCAACCATGCTGCACATAAAAATATGCTGCACATAAAATATGTAATGCAGAACAACTTACCCTCGAAACAGCAAAATCTGCAAAGACAGAAAAGGAAAACTAGTGTTTACACACAGCAACACAATGAGAAAGAATTGCACAGTTTTACAAAACATGAACACTCTTACATAAATATGAGTAAAGCATTTAGGCCATCTTCTTACTAGGAGGAAAAACTGCTTTAATTTGAATCTATATTTGACCTGTGTGTGTATATGCATTCATATGCAAATATTTTGTGAATTAATAACTTAAATGAAACTTTGTTCGTAAATTTATCCACCCTCCATTCTGTAAATATAAAAACACACACACACACACACACACACACACACACACACACACACACACACACATATATATATATATATATATATATATATATATATATATATATATATATATATATATATATATATATATATATATATATATATATAGGCCTATGTGATTAATGACATGACAGAAATTACTAAATTATTCATTCTGCCCTAATGTTGGGCAGTTGTAACCAACCATTGGGTCAGAGGTGGAAGTTTTTTGGCCGTGAAAAGAGACAAAAAGGAGCGTCATCAGACATTTTGAAGGCCACAATGAGCTGATGAAAAAAATGCTATGATGTTAAAATTAAGCTCTAATAATGTTAATTTAACTATTGATTTTAATTCAAAGAAGAGAAAGAGTTTGTTAACTGAAAATAGCATTAGTTTTGTCAAAGCTAAGTTGTTGAGACAGGCTAGTGCTAGCTATATTCAAAAGTCACACTTTCAGCAAAGAAATGGGAGGAAGCCATTTTTATTTTTACTTTTAGTTTTATTGCAATTCTGCACTGTGTTGAGTTATATTTATTTATTTAATTTATTTTGGAGTTATAATCAGATATGCACAGAGGACAATAAAAATATGATTATTTAATATAGTGCAATAAATGTAAAATAGAAAGTAAGCAGATGCTGGTAAATTTCTTTGTTGTAATTGTGTAATTGCTCCACGTCAAAATACAGCAACATTTAAAGTGAAGGCAAATATTTCAAACAGTATAAGATTTATAAGCATCCTTGGTACAAGAAATGAAATGTTGTTTCTTTACTTTTTTGTGCTAAGTTTATCTTGAGTTATTTTATTATCCAAATTCAGTTGTTAATATGTTTCCTATTTCCATTTTAGTTTTTGTATTTTCTCTTTTAAATTCAGAATTATACACAAAAAGCATTCATCTTAAGTCAAATAAGCTTTTATATTTGACCTTCAGTCAATTTTGTGTTTTGAAAACCTAACTCAGTATGCTAGCTCAAACCCATAACCCAACCCTGTAGTGTGAAATTAACCCATGTCAAGATCGCTCTAAATTTGGCCTACCAATGTGTTAGCATAAAATGTGTTGTATTAACTTTATCTGAGCTATTTCTAGAAGGGCATAGATGGTCCTTCGTGTTCAGTCTTCTATATTTGAAATTTGCCGGTGGGATGGGTAAATGAAACAAAAAAAGGGGCACTATTTTATTGTTTAATATATCGACTGAGCCAAAGGGCCTCTTGCGGCTCCGGAGAGGCCTCTAATCTCGCAGTTGAAAACTGTGATTCTATCTCAATATGGCTGAAGCTAAAAGTCCAACATCTTAATCTTTAAGTCATTGTTAAAGAAAAACTGTGAAGGTAAAAAATGAAGTTGGTCCAAGGGACCTATTGCTTATGGTTTGTGTGCCAGCACGTGTCATCCTAACAAAGTTATTTAGTATTCTCTCTTCAGTACGGGGGTCATAACAGGGGCCAGGACCAGTTCTACAGGGGCACTGGCCCCTAATGGCCCCCGTCTAGAACTGCCCATGTTTGAAAGCAATTATAAGTAATCTGAATTGTGGACAAGTGGACAGTGAGTTGCATTGGATTCACAACACATTTTTGAAAATCTCAGGATTTACTTCTGCAAAAAAAAAAGTGATCTGACTTCTTGACTAAGCTTCAGCTATTTAATGGTTCTACATGGAACTTGTAGTTTCAAGAAAGAAATTTGAGTATAAAACAAACCATATGCAGTTGATAAAGTGTTTGGGGGGCGTTTTATGTGTAAACTCACTGAGACTCTCAGTGAGGTTAATCAGATAAGAACAGAAAGACACGCCCACGCTCTGGAATATCTCAGTTACCATGGAAACCATCATGAAGATAGCTCGTCGGAAAACCGAGACATCTTATGTCACTATACTCCCTTACTCTTCCTCTCCTTCCTGCTCTCTCTTTTACTGTTTTGCTTTCCTCTCATCCATTACTATGTTTCATGTCAAAGATTTTTTTCTCTCCCCCACTTTTTTTGTAACATTACTCTTTGTTTTATGATGATGCACTTTGGGTTTTTGGAGTCAGATGAAACACAAAATCCTTATATAAGAAGACTATATTGTTCAAAATAATATCTCCTGCCTTTGCCCTTCCACCATCGCTCTTCCTTTCCTCCTCTTCCCCTTTCTTCTTAGAGCATAGAACAATGTGATTGGCCTGCCCTGATGCAATATCATGCAAACTGTCAGAAAGCTCCCAGAGGACTCTCCCTCACTTTTAGATTCAGCACTGAGAGCAATTTGGCTGGAGATACATAGGTCAGATTGAAGTGTATTCATTTTTAACCAATCAAATCTTACTTTTGGTAATGGTAATGGTCTCAGTTTAGGATCAAGAAATTAGAAAAGTTGGAGAATTTTACCTTTTGAAGTTACTTTCAACTAGGAGTGCAAATTTAAAAGTACCTTACATTTTAAGTAAAGTTAATAAATGCAGAAATTACACTGTAAGTTAGTTATCTTTAAACCATCAAATGCAAGAACTGTTTATTGAATTAAGTAATGTGTAAAACTTTAAACAAGATTAAATTCTGTCTGAGATCCAGGTAGAATTCCAGTAAAACAATTTAAAACAGGTCGAAAGCAGATGTTTTAAAATATTTAATGATATCCATAGGAGATTTATCAAGACAGAGAGAGGTTCAATATCTTCAGCCACATTGTGATCTCAGCATTGATGAATTTAAGTGCAGCCTACAGAAGTGAGCTTAAAATGTCATCATCATATAATAACAAATTGTTGCATAGAAATAAATACATTCATATAAACATACATCTGTCAAGAAATTAGATTAGATTAAATTAAAGGGAACACTAAAATAACAGATCCGAGATCTCAGTTAATTAAATATTCTTATTGAAAAACTTTATTATTAACACAGTGGAATTGATTGAGAAGAAAATAACACAAAAATTATCAATGTAAATCAAAATTATTACTCCATGGAGATCTGGATTTGGATTCATACTCAATATGAAAGTGTTAAATAACATGACAGTGAAAATTCCTCAAGACAAGTCTAAATGAGGCTCAGTAGTGTGTGTGGCCTCCACGTGCCTGTATAACCTCCCAACAGCGCCTGGGCATGCTCCTGATGAGACGGCGGATGTTCTCCTGAGGGATCTCTTCCCAGACCTGGATTAGAGCATCAGTTAGCTCCTGGACAGTCTGTGGTGCGACGTGGCGTTGGTGGATTGACCGAAACATGATGTCTCAGGTGTCCTCAATTGGATTCAGCTGTGGAGAATGGGCAGGCCAGTCCATAACATCAATGTCTTCTTCATCATGCAGGAACTGCTGACACACTTCAGCCACATGAGGCCGAGCACTGTCATGCATAAGAAGGAACCCAGGGCCCACTGCACCAGCATATGATCTCACAATGGGTCTGAGGATCTCATCCCGGTACCTTATGGCAGTCAGGGCACCTCTGGCTAGAACATGGAGGGCTGTGCAGCCATCCAAAGAAATGCCTCCCCACACCATGACTGACCCACCACCAAACCGGTCATGCTGGAGGATGTTGCAGGCAGCATAATGTTCTCCACGGTGTCTCCAGACTCTGTCACGTCTGTCACATGTGCTCAGTGTGAACCTGCTTTCATCCGTGAGGAGTACAGGACACCAATGGCGAATCTGCCAGTGTTGGTGTTCCCTAGCAAACACCAATCGTCCTGCACAGTGTTGGGCTGTTAGCACAAGCCCTATATGTGGACATACGGCCCTCATACCACCCTCCTCATGGAGTCTGTTTCTGACAGTCTGAGTAGAAACATGCACATTAGTAGCCTGCTGGAGGTTATTTTGTAGGGCCCTGTCAGTGGACCTCCTGTTCTCCTTGCACAAAGGACGAGGCTGCGGTCCTGTTGCTGGGTTGTAGTCTTCCTACGGCCCACTCTATGTCTCCTGGTGTACTGGCTTATCTCAAAATACCTATTCCATTTTCTGGACACTGTGCTGAGAGACAGCAAATCTTCTTGCCACCGCTCACATTGATGTTCCGTCTTGGATTAGCTGCACTACTTGAGCAACTTCAGTGGGCTGTAAAAAACGCCTCATGGTGCCTCTATGCGTGACAGCACTGACAAAATGAAAAAGTGACTAAAAGTTCAACCAGAAAGGACAAGAACAGAGAAATTATCTATGGTCACCACCTGCAGAATCACTCTTTTATAAGGGTTGTCTTGCTAATTGCCTCTCATTTCCACCTGTTGTATGTTCCATTTGCACAGCAGCAGGTGAAATTGACCTAACTGGTGACACTGATTCCACAAACGTGTTGACTGATTTGGAGTTACATTGTTTTGTTTAGGTGTTTCCTTTATTTTTTTTGAGCAGTGTGTGTGTGTGTGTGTGTGTGTGTGTGTGTGTGTGTGTGTGTGTGTGTGTATATAGGCACATTCAGGATGTGCTCTGTTTTTTCCAAAATCTTATTACACAAGTTTTTTCCAACAGGGTTAGTTGGTCCAAAGTTACACTCTTTCAATGAGTGCCATATAAATGTTCAGCATATATAGTGCATTTATATCAATTTCTTTATTTTAAACAACATAAATCTAGTTTTGGATCAATTTTAAAATAACTTATTTTTTATGAAACCAACATTTTGGTTAATCAGGGTTTTTTTTCCCCCAAGAACTGCTTTAAATTTTCTCCATAACAAAAAAAGGTTGCATCACCTATAAATACAACAAACCTCAGTATATTCATCACCTTCATTATCACTATCATTATTTATCACTCTACGTTTGTCACTGATATACATAATGAACAGTTTGGGACCCAATACTGAAACTCTGGGACACAACAAGTTATGTTCAAACATAAATTTTATTCAATCGTACCAATTATGATTACCCAATTTGTACAAATTGTTGTTTATTACCAAGATAAATTTTAACTAGTTGTTTGCTATTCCTCTCAAACCATTATTTTTCTATTTTTTGTAGCATTATTTTATGATCAATTTTATCAAGGCCTTTTTTTCAGGTTGCTTAAGATGAATACTGCATATGTTTTATCACTAATTCTACTTATATTTTCCACTAACTGTCTTACTGCCATAGATGTTGGTCGAGTTGATATAAAGCCATACAGACTCTCCATTAAAAAAAAATTTTCAGTAAAGTTGCCAATCTTTGCTACAGACAGATTTTCAATATGTTGAAAATGCTGAGTAAATAAGCTCAGTATTTAGGGTACAAACTTAATTGTACTCTTGAGTGATGCATGGATTTCAAATTTAGTGTAAAAGTGCTGTGAATGTTCAGTCATTGTCAAGAGCGTTTCAGGCTTTCTGTGCAATTTTGATTTCATCACCCCATTTTTATCTATTTAAACAGTCATTTACCGTAAATTATGCAGACAATGTCTGTTGTATGATAACGGTGGAAGGTGATAAGCTTCAATCAACTACCTCAAAAGCCATGAAAACTTAAAGACTGAAAGAAAAAAAAGCTGCTTCTGGGACTAAAATAAAATGAATTTTTAAATGTTTTAAAAGGTATAAATATATTACAGTGATAATAGAATTAATTTATTGTATATTATGTTCAAATATTATACATTTTAAATGAAATACAACATCAAAAATCATTTTAAAATAAAATGATCTCTGCATATTCTAATTCTGGTGAAACTTTTAATAAACCAATATGAAAAAAGACTATGACATTGCTAGAAAACCACAAATTTATCTTAACATATTGTGAACAAATTGCTCATTCAGTCTGAGCTCCTTTTCTGAAACAAATTGGGAGAGGGATTCTTGCACAGCCATTTTTGTTTTTAGCTGCAATTTTCTTGGTATGCCCTATAAAATTCAGAAAAGTTGGTACCATTAAAGACAGATATTTACATACGTTTTAGAAAAATTATTTCTTTTCTTTCTTTGTTTCTTTCTTTCTTTCCTGGATCACAGATATATTTCACAAATGTTATGTTTTCTTTGACTCCACAGAAAATTGCACCACTCATTTATATCTGCAAACAACTACACGCACAGTTTTATTAATGCAAGTGTTAAACTAAAATTGCTAATAAAATACAAAAACTGTTCAGGAAAAATGAAGTATTATGTTTGATTACTCCTTTACTTACCTTTGTTGTCTGTCTGCAGATCATCAAGATAGAAGTCTGTCTGCCGGTTTCCCAGGACGAAGGCCAGGAAGGAGAGGATGAGGGCGTCGAGGATGCCCATGATGGCCAGCATGTAGGCCCAGCGTACTGAGCAGTCACCCAGAGAGTATTTCCCTGAATGCTCCCCGCACATATCCCGAATCACTTCTGCATCCCATCCGTCAGGGAAGATCATGCAACCCAGCACCAGGCACACCCCTGTACAGAGAAATGGGAGAGAACATTTCCTATGTTAAAGTGGGGGGGGGGGGTAATTGAAAGACAATGATCCTAGAGCGTTTCTTCTTCATATATAGTTGTGTTAAATGTGTGAACATCTGTGTTTGGTTTCCCCTAATGATGGATGACATAAAATGCAACAATGGAGCAAAGTGAAGAAAGAGAAAGAAAGAAAACAGGAATGTGACAAAGAGATGATTAAAAAAATCCCCAGGCTTTTTTTGCTCCTCTCATCTGGTTTCTTTGAAACATTAGCTTAGCTAACACCGGTGCTTCAATTCTACCAGAGTCTAGCCTGGCCATTGCCTTCCACATAATTCTGCTCGATTATCATCTCCCATTTATGGATGTTGAGAGCGGTCGTTGTCGCATGTTTATTTTCCCGATGATTAACTCGAGATAATGAGTTATTTATGTCATTATAACGACATGACGAATACTGTTTTCTCGAGATAACAAGATAATTATGTCATTACCACAAAATAATGATGGCTGTTTTCTTGAGATAACAAGTTAATTTCCCAATGGTTTAATCACACGACCAACGACATAATGTCATTATGGTTTACCTATCACTTATTCACAGAATTATTCACAGAATTACACATGCATGCCATGACTTACACTTATAACTCCTCTCCTGCTGGTGTGGCATGCATATGAATGATGGACTCAGGTTTAACACACACACACACCAATCATCTCGTGATCTCGAGAAAACACATTTTGTTTCCTTGAAATTAAGTCATTATCTTAAGAAAACCATTGTGATAACTTGCTATCTCGAGAAAACCATCAGAAAAAAGTTCATGCGTAACATGTCCACTCTCGGCTTCCATACCCTCAAGTGCTTCTTCTGGAATTTCTCCCATTGAGCTCAGTTTTTCTGGATGCATTTCATCCTGGCCAGTCAGTGAATTGAAGAAAGAGTTGTGAACAACGACATCAAGTTTCTGTGCTGTTTTTGAATTGTAGTCTGCCTATGGTTGTACTTTGGCAATGACAGCGGAGGAAGTGAACAAAGCCATTCAGTCCGTGTTGGCCACGCCTCCAAGTATTGCAGCTCGGCACTGCTCTCTTTGCAGTGGGGGAGGGTTGTTTATGGTGTACGTAATTTCCGATAGGCTTCATAGCTTAGCTTCCTTCACAATTGAGCTGGAGCATTACATACGTGACGGCCAAACTTTAGCGATTGTTTTTGATTGAAACCAGTCGTTAAAAACTTCAACAGAGTCCATGCCTCCGGCAAGCAATCGTTTCTCAACAGCCGAGGGTCCAGACTGTATGAAGAAAGCGTAAAACAAGCAGCTGGTTTTTTACCAGGATTACCTGGAAGTCTGGTAGACTCACAAACTCACAAATTTTATGAACATCCTAAGACGACGGCTGCTTTACTCTCCATGTATTGAAGTTGTGTTTTGCTTTGAATGTCACTTTTTCAAAGATTCTAAAACATGAGGAACTTATTCAGGTGATGAATGATCACTTTTTATCAGAAACATTTCAGTACAGTAAAAAGACCCCAAAACCTCTCAATCACTGGTAACTCCACTCCCAGATGTTACATTTCTCCCAAGAGATGTGTCAGCTGAAGAACACTCTCAGGAGTGCTTCATGAAGTTTTCTACCAAGTAGAAAGTCAAGCAAGTGAAGCTTTCTGTGGGTCTGTGGTGTGGAAGCTGTGGTTTGTGATCTTCTCAATGACTTTGCTGCAACAAATTCCAGAAAAGTAGGCTTGTTTTCAAGATTCCTGTAGAACTAATGCTTTTTCGATTTTTGATATTCAACAGGTTTGGTTTTGTTGGCTAGTGGCATATAAATGGCACTCAAAAAACAAGACAGATGAAATAAAGAGTTAGAGTTTGAAAGGAATAACCTATTTAAAACACCAAATCCTTTGACAAACGAAAATCTGAAAAACATTAGTTCTACAGTTGTCTTGACAACAAGCCTACTTTTCTGGAGTTTGTTGCGGCAAAGTATATTTATTTGAACAGCTGTTGTGATCAGTGTGGCCATTTCAAATGATGGAAACGTCAGTAAAAAGGAATTGAGAATGTTCAGAAATACCAAGGGCTCATGGAATATCTGGAGAGAGCCTGGCAGGTGAGGGCAACAGTAGATCATTGGAACAGTTGGGGGAGTGACCCCCACACTGGAGAAGTAGTTCCAAGAGATTCCTGGAGGAAGATCTGAGGTCTCAATCCAAAAGTCCTAGGAACAGCAAGAATATTGTGAAGGACCATCAAGCATATCAAGAACAATCATATACAAGAGGCCCTACCAGAAGCCAGGGGGATTCTGGTAGGGCCTCTTGTATATGATTCTGATGATTCATTCAGCTCAACATGTCAGATACTTGAAGTTGGAAGGGAACTGATAGCTTGACCTACTTTCTTATTAAGTTGGCTGAATTTTATCAGACCCCTGGGGAATACTCACAAAATATTAAGCTTTCATTCTCAGGCAGCTAAAATTTAAATGTGAATAAAAAGAATCAAGCAAGATTGTGACATTGTGGCAAAAGTAACAAACCCCATCCTGATGCAGCAGAATACTGGGAATTAGAAAATCTTGTTTCTTATTTTCATGCACTGTTCAGAATAATCCAGTTTCTGGTGTCAACTTGTAAGTTACAAGGTTAGGTTGCAGTTTCGAAACCAAAGCAAGGACACAAAGTTGACTGTTAAGGGAATTGTGCCGTGAAAACAAAACGATTGCCATCCATCAATCTTGTTAAACAACTCTTTAAGAACAGAACAGCAAAAAGTGATCAGAATTTCTGCAATACCCATTTAATGAAATGCCACTGCCAACTGTAGTATAAGCTTAGTTTGATACCAGCTTTAAAAGACATGTCATATCTTTAGCTTAAAGAAACTGATTGCTAATGACATCAAGAAACTGAGTGACTGTCAATATATTTGTCTTTACTCTCATGGCTCTGTATTGAAAGCAGTTCTATACATGTTAAATATATAACTTGAATATAACTGTAATCTTCAGTGTTATGTTAGTAGCAGCTGGAAGAACTGTCAATTTTTTTCTTTTAAATCATCGTATTAATACTATGATATAATTAAACTCCCATATTTTTACTTGAAGTTTTCATACTATTACGGTTTTGGTCCCACTCATGGCTAACAAGGTGTAAAAAAATTTTTGGCTTTCTGAATAAAGATATCTACTAGTTTTTGTTAAATGTTCAAATCAAGATCCATAACCACTAAACATTTCCAAAAAGGACCAATTAAATTTTTATATAATTTAATATTGTTTTCCCCATGGGGAACATTCAGGACAGGTCAGCAGACGATTGCAAGGCTGTGTGACAGAAACACACAGAACAGAAAAACCAACAAACCATATATGCACATGCATACAGTTAGAAAAAGGAAGCTATGGTTTTGTACAGGTGTGCAGGGAAGACAGTAAAATTCCCAAAGGAACTGTATGTCATATTTAGAATATTGCAGCCACATTACACACACATATAAATACCCTAAATCTAAATGTGCTGTTGTCATATGAAATCTAAATTCTTCAGTTTATTTTGATCTTGATATATGGTTCAAACTTCTCCCCACAAAGTGAATCTTGTTGATGTGAACAGTAGGGTAGAATCGCATTAGGAAGTGCAAATTTGGTCTAAACTATTGTTTCCTGCAGATGCTATTTCTATGCATTCTGCATAGAGGGAGATTTTCTACTGGAGATGCTTTCTTATGGCTGGAAATGTTCTATTTAGGGACATCTGTCTACTGTACAGCATGCAGAAACACCTGCTTTCAGGTGGGCCAGAATGGAGGAAAATGTTATGGAGATTACTGTTCTTTTCTTTACAACAGGTTGAGAATAGCAAATGAAGCCCTTTGTAGAGTTAGCTTTTAAGGCTCCATTAATACATGGATCTGAATGTGCCCATGATAACCAAGAGTAAGCGGAAGGCAACACACAGGTCAGTGGAAAAAAAAGAATGAAGTAGGAAGTCTTACAGCGGAAAAAACTGAAAGAAATAGATCACATGCAAAATCAAAGTGTTGACAGCACACACTGTAAACCCCTTCAGGGAAATGAATGTATGCATTCTCAACGCTGCAGCAGAGAGGGTAATCCATACATTGCACCTGCTCATTCATCACCAAGGGAACTGCTTTTGCCATATTCTGTGCTCACCAATACTGCTTAACTAGCAGTCATCATCGTGTGCCTCGGGGGGCTGTAAGTAAAGCAGTGGGTACATGGAGAGATGGGACAAGCGTAGTAGATGACAAGAGCTTCCTTTCACACCAGTCAAGTCTTTTCTACAGGCAACATCTTTTGTGGTACACATGAAAAGTCACTCAAATTTAGCCAAGTCAGTGGTTTAATGCTTCCCTCTTATAAATGTTTAAGGGGTGATGTCTGGAGCACAGTTGGGATAATTTTAGGTGTTCTGTATGCACTGAATGACATTCAGAAACTGGTAAGTCAGATATCCTGACCCGTCTGCCCCTTGAAGTCGGAATTCCCACAGGGCAAGTATAAGGTTGCAGAGCAGCTTAGAGTTCAGTATCCAACATGGCTGCTATTGAAACCTAGAGAAAGTTGTAGGTATAAAATATTTATTTGTAGCCTGGCCACTGCCTTCCAACGCAATTGCCCTCGATTCTGATCTCCCTTCACTGCTCC
The DNA here is from genome assembly GCA_014839685.1 of Anableps anableps. NCBI lineage: Eukaryota > Metazoa > Chordata > Actinopteri > Cyprinodontiformes > Anablepidae > Anableps > Anableps anableps. The sequence goes on from CM026071.1 coordinate 6,471,570, forward strand.
GTCTGGGTTTCTCCCATTGACCTGGATTTCTCCGGAAGAAATTTACCGGGGCCAATCAGTAAACAGAAGAAGTTGTGAATAATGTTGCTTTTCTGTGCTGTTTTAAATTTGTAGTCTGCCTGGAGTTTTAGCAATGGCAGTGGAGGAAGTGAACAAAGCCATTCAGTCCGTGCTCGCTCCGCTTCCAAATATTGAATTACATTAACAGCATTTTCATTTGACTCTGCACAACTCTCAGGCAGTGGGGGATGGTTGTTTCCAGCACAGGAAATTTCCAGTAAGATTCATAGCTTCAAACTGGTGCATTACATACGTCACGGCCAAATGTTAGTGATTGGGTAAAGTTTAAAACTTTAACAGAGTCCACGCCTCCAGCAACCAATTGTTTCTGAATACCCGAGAGTCTAGACCCTCTGTATGAAGCAAAGCATAGAACAAGGGGCTCGTTTTTACCAGGCTAGTTTAGTTGTAGTTGCAACATTTTCATTACTCCTATGTCACATATTGTATAACCTTAATTTGTGAAAATGTCCCCTTATTGTTAAAATACGTAAATTGCAAAGGAATGTACTATCATCAGCTTCTTGGCTAGTTGTACCTAGCACCAAATCAAGTTGAGCACTTCTTTCTGACCTGCAACTAGACTAGCTTAACTCTGTGATGATATCAGTCCTACCTCTGAGCTCCGATCGCTGAGACAATTTAAACACACCATAAAGTCGCACAAAGATCAATATGTTGGTAAAACAATTGCAAACAGAACTTTGCTCCAATATAATATATGGTTCAGACCTGATGTCTAACAATATTTACCATCCTATTTTGGGATCTGAGATGGTTCTCACACATAGACACTGTTCCGAAGAAGGCCCAGTAGAGACTTTACTTCCTGTGGCAACTCAGGAAGTACAACCTACCTCAGGAGCTGCTGGTCATCTGCTACACAGTCATTATTCATTCTGTACTTTGTTTGTCCATCACTGTGGTTTTGGCTAATCCTCATAACAGGACAGGACTAGACTGCAACCAGCAATCAGGTCTGCAGAGAGGATCATCAGGGCTGACCTTCCTTCATCCAGGACTTATACAGGTCTAGGGTCAGGGAAAGGGCAGGTAGCATCTCTGTAGACCCCACACATCCTGGACACAAACTGTTTAGACTTTTACCTTTAGGTAGGCATTACAGAGCGCTATTTACAAAAACCAGCCTTCACAGAGACAGGTTCTTCCCCCAGCCTGTCTTTATGGTCAACACTTAAGTCAGAGTGCCCGGACTGATACCAATCTTGTCTTTTGTAAAAACACTGTATACATATATATTTACAAGAAAGAAAAACTTTTTTAAAATTTTGCTGTTTGTTATATATTTATATTTAAATGTCGTGAGAGCAAAGTGGAACCAAAGTCATTTTTTTAATTTATGTGTACAAACTTGGCGAATAAAGCTGATTCTCAAAACCATCCACTTTAAACAGGTCTGGACAAAGATAAGATGGGGGATGATAGACAGGTTTACCATTTTTAAAAGGCCAGTGTTTCAAATCCTAGTGTGACTTTTGCTGAGAGGAGCACTCCAATCTCCCTCACCCCAGTTCACCTGCTAAGACTAGCTTGTCAGGCTCCCAACATTATATTCACATCACGCTATTGCGTATGTCCCTTTCTATTCTTTTTCTTCTTTTAATTCTTTCACTTTTTTATTTACCTATCTATTTTTTTTCACCTGACATGATAGATGCTGTAAACTAAAAGGGTGGATGGCTTCCAGACATCAAAGGTAATTCAATTAGTTATCTGATCACTTGGGAGAACTTTAAGAGCACTGAAATTGTATTCCCAGATGATAAGTCCAGTCTTCTATATGAAGAAAAAACTAACCTGACTTCATGGTAAAATTAACAAACCCTTTCCTGAACCAGCAGAGCACTATGATGCACTATTAAATGCACTGTTGAGAAAGAGACTGCATCAAAAGCAATACAAACGCTTCAAAGACATGAAAGAAAATTATGTTCTGTAAAATACACGTGATTTTCTCCTGCTTAGACCAACACAGTGTTTTCCAATGTATGACAAACAGGAAACAGTCCGACAGCAGCTCATGTTTATATTGTGCAGAATGCAAAGAAGTGGTAATATGTTGCCCAGTGTATACTTTTACTGAGTTGATAAAATTTGGCTGCAATAAACTGTTGTTAGGTCTTCCAGCGATACAAAAAAAGTTCACTTTTTAAAATTATTTATTGTTTGTTCATTTCATTTATTAGTCATTTCTTCTTACTCTTATCTTCCCTTTTAAATCATATGCCAACCCAAATTTATTTACATGTGTTAAAATCACCACATAAATATTGTCTATCCATCCATTGTTGACACATGCTCTTTTCTTTGCAGGGTCACAGGGCGCCTATCTCCAGCAGTCATTAGCAGGACGCAAGGTACACTCTCAACAGGTCCCCAGTCCATCAAAGGTTAACACATAGACACACGGGGCAAGCAGCCATGCACACACATCCTCATACCTCCAGGGAATTTAAAGAGACTAATCAACCTGACAGTCATGTTTGTGGACTATGGAAGTGTGCCGGAGTACTTGAAGAATTCTTAACAGTTGATAACTAAAACTTTAACACAGATGTCAAACTTTATTAAACTGAAACTTTACAAAACAGTCAAGTAAATTAGCACTTTAGATTTTTTTTTTTTTTTTTTTTTTTTTTTTTTTTTTTTACAGAAGAATTGATTTAGGGGAAGCTAAGTGTGCTAAACGTTTTCAAAGTTAGCAAAAATGTTAAAGTGTGAAGTGATGAATTTTCTGCTATTAGCACATTAGCAGTAGTGTGACCACCAGTGCACTTCTCTAAGACCTTAGAACTTTAAAATGATAATATTTTACTGAGTCAGTAACCTGCAGTGGAATTAAAAAATTAAAGTAAATATAGCTTTAGTCAAAAGTTTAAATAAACTTATGATTAACTCTCGACAGAAAATTTAACATCACCTTGGACTGACAGGGCACGAAATTAGTCACCTTCAAGTTCGACTGCCATTTGCAGCTGCCCTCTTGGACAAGCCAAATGCCTTCTGGAGAAAAGTTTATAGTTGGACAAGATAAAGATTTAGGTGTTTGGACACAATGAAAGAAAAAAATATTTGGAGCAGTCAAAGTATGTCTTTCAAACCTAAGAACACTGGACCAACTTTTAAGCATGGTGGTGGTAGCGTCATAACATTTGACTGTTTCTTTGCCAGCTGCACTGGTTCACTGCACAAAGTAGGTGGAGTATAAAAGACAGCTGATATATACATATGCACCTCAAAATTTTCATTTTAACTTTAAATTAACAGCTAAATGATTGAAACCTAAACAAAAATTGGTGTTTCAACAGGACCAAGATCTCAAGTCAAAATTAGTTTTAGAATGGGTAAAGCTTCTGAAACGGATCAGACCTCAACTCTATTAAGAATTTGTGGACTACACTTAGGAGTGGGGTCTTTGCCATGGAACCAGACAAGTTCTGATCCACCCAGAATTATGCCAGAATCTTCTTGATGTCTACAGAAAGTAGGGAGTCACAGAGCTGCTTCCTAAGGGACATTAATTTAGATGCTTCTTGGGTTGTGAATATATCTTTAAGTCTGTCTGTGTAAATGTGTGTTGATTAGAGAAATAACATGAACAATTTCTAATATGTGCACACAGCTGTTGTTTTTAAAAGCAGTTGAAGTTGTGTGCTGTGTAATCATTTCATCCTGCAAAAAACAAAACAAAACAGTCTAAATAGATAATTAAAAGCACATAAGGATGTTTATATCCATGATAAGCATATGCAACACTCTGACCAGGCCTGTAAATCTACAGAACTATAGGATAGACGTAAAACACAGGAAGAAAATTATTTTTTAAGGTCTATAGGTAGGAATACTGACTATGAAAGTAAAGTCTATTAATCACACGCCTCTACAATCTAATATTGGTGATTCCCACTGAACCTGTTTTTTTAACATACTGGCAAGCCATTATGAGAAAATGGTGGGCGATGAACTCATGGCAACAGATGAAGGAGGATATGAGATTAGTCACCACCTCTCTGTGTAAACATGCAAACACAAGGAGTCCTATTTTAGGCTGAGATGTACACCGTTTCAAACTGTGGCTGCTGCTCCGACAATATGATTGCCCGTGTAATGAGAGAATATAATGACGATAATACAGTAAGTAATGAGAGAAAAGAAGAGCAAAGGAAGGAGTTATCATGGGAAATCATCATGTTATTAGCTTCTTTTATGACCTTTATGCGGGATATTAGCCATGATGGGTGAAGATAAAATCATTAACACAGTAATGAGCATCAGGTAACATGTTTTATGGATTTTTGATGGATGTGCCTCCTCCTGGCATCAAGCTCATCCAAAGTTTGTAGTGTTTGAGAACCACACACACAAAAAAGGTTGGTGGTTTTAATGTTTCAGCCTGATGGCAACTCATTTACCAGTTATTTCCCATTGTGGTAACTGTTATTTATGGCATTCAATTAGTCCAAGCTGTAAAAGCTGCAATTACATGTGTTCATGAGCGCAAATTACACTGAGAGAACAGGGAAATATCTTTGGAAGGTCAGGGTCTCTCTGTCTGCACTAATACTCAGATCCAAAGTAATTACAGTAATGTTACAGTATGTTAAAACTGCAGCACTCATGATGTTCACACTAACGACAATAACTACAGTGCCACCAGAAGGTATTCATACCCTACATATTTTTTTTTTTTTTTTTTTTTTTTTTTTTTTTTTTTTTTTTTTTTTTTTACATTTTATTACATGACAGAATTATTCTAAAATGGAGTTGACTGTTTTTATTTTGCAAATATCTAAACATAATACACATAATATTACCCCAAAAACTGGTTTTAAGAAACTGTGCATTATTTTTATTTCCAAAAGTTTGTTAATCCAGTGTTTTCATGGTTTTAGTATTGGCAGCAATCACAGCCTGATGTCTTCTTGGGTATCTCTCTGTGAGATTGGCACTAGAGGTGGGAGGATTGAGCTATAATATCGCTACCAAGTTGGTATTAGTATCGGATCAATACTAGTGGGGTAAGAGCGATACTTTAGTTTCAGATTCCGTCATGCAATTTTATGTTGTTTTTATATTACAGTTTCTCAACTCTACCTCAAAAAAAAGATTTTGGGTTGATTTGAAAAAATGCACAACAATTTGTTTTGTTTCTCTTCATCATGTTATGTTATTAAAGTATTTTGTAGGCACCTATAAATTTTGTCCAAATTCAGTCCTAAGTTTTAATAAAATAATTCAAAGGGAAAACCACAAAAACACCTAAAGGTCAGAAGTTTGATGATATATCAAACTTTAGTAATAAAAGTATCAGTATCGGTGATACTTGCCCTGTATTTACTTGGTGTTGGATTAACACTAAGATATACAGTATCACACACCTCAACTTGGCACACCTGCTTTTTGGGAGTTTTCTCAATTGTCTTCTCTGCAGATCGTCTCAAGCGACATTCAACAGCCACTCGAGCTCCTTTGTTATCTTGGCTGAGTACCTCAGGTCAGTGTCAGGTTAGAAGATGAATCATCAACTTAGTTTGAGTGCCAGTGCACTCTCAATGAAGTTTTCTGGAACAGTCTCTCTACATTTGGCTGCTGTTAACTGACGCACTATGCAGACTTGATGCACAGTTCCTGATGCAGAAAAACATCCTTACAGCATAATGCTGCCACTAATAAGCTTCACAGGAAAGATGGTGTTAGCCAGGCCATAATTAGCCTGTTTACGTCCAGACATGACTCTTGGAGTTCAGGCTACAAGGCTCTATTTAGGTTTTATTAGACCAGAGAATTTTGTTTCTCCTGTCCTCCTCTTTAGACTGAATTTGTGGAGTGTGTTAGCAATAGTTCAGCTTCTGGAGGGTTCTCCTATCTCTACTGGGGAAGAATGGAGCTCAACCTCAGTGTCAACTGGATTTATGGTGACCTCTCTAACCAATAATTTTTGAAGGGTTCTTGTGGTTCAAAACTTCTTCCATTTCTAAATAAGTTCATTGCTGCTGAATTATTTGCATCCTTCCCCAGATTTGTGCCTTAACACAATTTGATAAAGACAAAGATGTAGAGAAACATTCCTTTGAATTCATTGTTTGCTTTCAGCTGTAATATACCCGGTCAAATGTGTGATCTTATAATGACAAATAACTTTCAATCAGCTTAATTCAGCAAAAATGGACTTCAATCAAGTTATAGAAGCATCTCCAAGATGATCAGTGTACCTGAGCTCAGTTTATTCAAAAATACCTGAAAACTGGTTTTTATTTTTGACAATATGAGCTACTTTGAGAAGATTATTTTTAAAGAGAGCTATATCCAAATTTGCTTCAGAATGAGTCTGCAACATAACAAAATGTGAAAAAAGTGAAGGGGTGGGAATACTTTCTGCGGGGCTTTGTACAATCTTCTGTTGCTGTTGTATATCTGCTTTTGTCTGGTGAGAAAAACAAGTTTGTAAAAACACGTTCTAATGTGGATATTTTTAAAAACTCTGCTTTAGGCACATCATTGTACAATTGATTTTCAGAAACACCACAACGGCCTATTTCGCACACTCCCACTCCCTCCTCCTTCACCATAAACCCTACCAACAGTTGAACTGTTTATGGATGTGTTTTGACTCTGTCAAGATTGGGAGCAAAACACTTTAGAAGTGTATGATGAATGAGAAATACACCCCAATACACACCAATTTCAGTCACCACAGTGAGCACTGGAGCCACCTAGATGCTGATCGCTGAACCTGAGTGAGGTGCCTTGCATCCTGATAAGAACTGTTTCTTTTATTTTCTATTAATCTACTGTTGCTGCAGCTAAAAAAAAAAAACACTTAACTCAAAAACACTTAACTTGAAAGAGAAAAGAAGTAAGTCCTTGTTGTAGTAGTGTGCTTCTGCCTAATGCCTTCTACATGAGGTTTTAAAATCTGGTTTTGAATCACATCAAAGCACTGACAGCACTTGCAAATGTTTTAAATGCCATTTTGTTTTTTACTGACTCAGAGAGTTGGGTCTTTTTAGTGCTTTTGAACAGTAGAGCATAGTATCCTTATTCCCTCATAGTTGGGATTAAAATATTGTTTTTTTTTTTTACAAGGGTTTAAGTCTTAGGGTGTTTTCACACCTGACTGACCCCTGACTGGGGACAAAAAATTGCAACATTTGTTATATTTTCAATTGGTGTGGTTCACTTCACTCGCCTGTGGTGGCGCTGCACCAAGAACCACTGAAATAAATGACACGAAAACCTCAGAAGAAGACACTGAGCACAACTTCCTTCTTCATGAAATATAAACAAAAATGGGCAGGCGTCAGATTTTAGAAGCTGTAGGATTTGTCTTTGGCAGAAGACTGCTAGCCATTTCTCCCGCTACTGCTAGACTCACATTTGCTTTGGTTGTATTTACCCAGAACGCCCTGCGCACTCTGGGTAAATACAAGGCCACTTCCTGCTTTTGGAGCGGTCTGTGGTCCGCTTAGCATTCACATGTGTATTTGAACCGCACCAGAGTTCACTGCAACCAAACCGAGACCAAGGTTCTCCGGTGAATCAGAGTTCAATTGTGCATTTACACCTCCCCAAACAAACTGGACTTTCTAGGAAAATGAACTAGAGATCGATTAAGGCGGACTAAAGAGGGCTGGTGTGAATGTACCCTAACTCTAAGTGGTTTGCTATGAATTTCTGACATTACTGTAAAATGAAAGTAGTCACTTTAAAGTGGTTTCATTTTCAGGTTCAAGCATCCAGCAGGCCGAGGTGACTTTAGCATTTGGGTTGCATAACACAACACTAAATAATACTGGGTCACTGCTGTGATATTTGAGATGTGCTACGAGGCTTAAATTTATAACCCTGTCAACAGTGTGATGAGGTTATAAAATCTTGCTTGTTCAGTTGGTGTACACAGCCATCTGACATAGTCTCTCCTGTGCTATCCGTCTTTCTTCTCCATCTCAAAATATTCAAGTGGGTACTGAAGGCTAAAAATAACCTCCACCTTCCCTCAACCCGAGCAAAAGCCCTTTGAAGCTGGAAGGGGGTTTCCCCCTCCTCCCCAAACTCAAGATACTGCGTTCTGAACTTGGAGGGAAGGAACTTCAAAGGCCACAAGCAGAGGGATTGAACACAAAAGGTGGATTGAAAGGTAGTGAGGAAGAAGAGCTGAAGAATAAAAGGGCCCAAAGAAACAAGTGTGTATTTAGAGAATTTAACTCCATTTTGTCTTCTTTTTTTCCTCATTGTTTCCAATCATTCTGGTTTTTAATGCAGTTCCGTCTACATTAGGATAGACAGAACCAATAAAAACAGCCGGAAACATAGGCTAGATGTCCCACTAAGTTAAATGACTGAATTCATTTATTTATAGCTTCTCAATGATATTTATAGACTGGTTACATAAAAGTTTTTGCCAGACTGTTTCATCTACATGTCTTCACACGTCCTTTTTTTTTCCTTAAAACAAAACGTCACAAATATTATGTAACACTTCTAAAAATACCATGAGCGTTCTATGTGTGTGAGTGTGAGTGTGAAGAAGGCTTCACACCATTTCTTCTGAGCATCTTGACTCCGTGTTAGCTGTGACGCCACCAAAACAGTCTTTTTTTGGTCGAGGTTGGGCCATCTTCAGCCTACATTACTGTCATCTCTAAGATCATCACTGTGTCAGATAAGAGGAGTAGAAATGACTTGCAACGACTGACATGGGATGCAAATTGAGAAAAGAATGCTATGAAAAAGACTTTAAGCTTGCAAGAATTCAAAAACTATTTCTACATTTTGCATATTTTTTATTATATATATATATATATATATATATATATATATATATATATATATATATATATATATATATATATATATTTTTTTTTTTTTTTTTTTTTTTCACTTAAAGGGTAATTCGGATTTTTTGAGTTCTGTGAAGTTATTTTCAGTAACGGTTGTGTCAAAAGAAGTCTGGATGTCTCAGTGCTAGATTTTCTAAACCTAAAGCCATCATGGAAGTGATTGGAACAGCTAAATTTAATGAATGGAAGGGGTGAGGGAATACTGTTGTATGTACAATACAGTGTGTGTGTGTTGCTGTGGAGAAAAACCTGTTGTACCTTCCTGGACGTAGGAATCTGCTGAGATAACGCTGCCAACAAAGGTGGGCAGTAACAAAGTAAATTTACTTGAGTACTGTTCTTAAGTACAGCTTTTGAGAATCTGTGCTTTATTTGAGTAGATATTTTGGGGAAAACTTATTACTTTCCCTCCACTACATTTTAATGGTAAAAATCATACTTTTTACTCCTCTACATTTCTCTAAAGGCTTTCCATTATTCATTGCTTTTGTGCTGTTTGCATCTATTTTGTTCCACCGACACACTGTAAAATTACACACTACACACCGACTACTGTTGTCTTACAGGGACATACACAGATTGGGTAGGTGGTAAAGATGGCTATACCTGCTGTACATCAGGACGACTCTCTACCAGAGCATCCATGGCCTTATCTTAAACCTATGTTCGAGGTGGTTGAAATAAAAAATGATTGGTATCGTTTTAATTGTTTGCCGTGCACAATCTTAATCATGGCCTATGAAAGTGATTTAGACATGTTTCAACACTATTGTGGGCCTTTGTTTAGATCCTGATCAGTCCTTCTGATTTTAACATGGATTCATCTCATCTAAAACTTAAACCATTTTAGACTTTTAGTCCATTTGGTCTATTAATGACCAAATGGACTAAAAATTTGATGTTGTTAAATTGTTGTTGTGTTTGTAGTTTATTGTAATAAATGTTATTTATAATTCAGTGAACCAATACAGATTTTACAAATAACAACTAAAAAGCTCAGTGTGAAATGCTTCCCCCCAAGATTAGATCTAGAGCTCCTTAATTACTCACTTAATACTAGGCTCTATAAAAAACGGTATAATTAGGACTATATAGATTTCAGTGGTGCAGGCCTTTGCCCTGCAACCAGAAGGTTGCTGGTTCAAATCCCTGCCTGACTTTATGCTGTTTTTTGTGTCCCTGGCCAAGAAACGTAACCCAGCTTCCCCATATATAAATATGCTGGTGTGATTGTTATAGTCTGGAGGAACCATAGGTACAGAGGAGCTTCCACCACTGAGTGTGACTAAGGAGTGAATGAATAATACATGAAATTGTAAAGCGTCTCTGAGCATCTAGAAGACCGCTATGTCAGACTAATTCATTATTATTGTTATATATTTGGAGTTACTGATCTGTCCAATATAGCAGAAAATTTTCCTAATGATTCTTGACTACATTCAAGTGAATTTTTTAAAAATGTCAAATTTTTAATATTTTCAACACTTATGTATTTTCCAAACCACATACTCCAGTATTTTAACTTAAGCAATAATTTGATAAAGCTACTTTTACTTCTATTGGAGTAATATTTGACCAGTAGGATCAGTACTTAGACTCAAGTAATGACACTGAGTACTTTTTCCACCACTGCCTGCCAACAACTAAATGTTCTCCCTCTCCTGCTATTAAGGTTTCGCTTTTCATTAACATAGAAAGTACTCCTGTACCAGTTCTTCTGTTTCTTTATTGTGTATCTGCTCTGTCTTCTCAAACCCCCAGTCAGTCGTGGCAGATGGCCACTCATACTGAGCCAGGTTCTGGTTCTGCAAGAGGTTTTCTTCCTGTTAAGGGGGAGTTTTTCCTCTCCACTATTGCCACATGCATGCTCGGTATGATGTTTTGCTGTAAAGTCAACAATGCAATGCAACTGATTGTCGACTGTCACCATGTGGTCATACAGGACGAGTGAATGCTGCAAGTCAATGACTCCATGCAATCTGCTGGAATTCTTTTGATGGCAAACCTTTTAACCTATTTGAATAATGAGCTGTAAAATAAGTAGAATCAATTGGAATGTATGTATGACTGAACATACTTTTTTGTAAAGTGATTTGAAATGACGTGTTGTGAATTGGTGCTATATAAATACGCTGAACTGAATTGGTACCATTAACCTTCACGTGCAGTAGGATTTAACTGGGACTGCAAATACATAATCATAAATGGTTTGGATCATTATTGGGGCTTATAAAGTCTTCAATGGGCAGTAATTAAAGTGGCAGAGGATATACCACAAGGAAAGGTCAAACAAGTTCCAGAAGTTAGTACATTCATCAAAATTACTATGTTTTTACTAAAATCATCAAGAAAGATTTTTGTTTGATTTTACATCCCTGTAGTTGAATGTCTCAGCCCATGATGTAAATAATTGCAAAAAGTTTAAAACAATAATGGATTACACAGATCTGATAAGGAAATAAAACCCACAATGATAATTATAATAATAATAATAATTTGAATGTGAACTTTTTTCAAAGTATAATCACAATCAGAATGCCTTTATTAGTCTCCCAGGGGGGAAATCACATTTCAATACAGCCCATCCAAGAGAACAAAAAACAAACAACAACATAAGACATGGGTAGACGGGTCCCTGAGGGTGCAGCCGTCACAGAGAGGCGCTGCCCTTTCAGTTTACCATCAAAAGTTAGAACTTTGGTTACAACTTAAATGTTTACATTCTAAGACAAGTATGTTGGCATAAACATACATTTTTCCCTTATTGAGAAGGCATTTGTAAGCAAAGGAGAGTGACCAAATTTATTACATATAGATGACAAAAAAAATCTTGAGCTTTAAAACTATCAAAAAATCCTGAGCACTAACGTCCGATGAAAGCTTTGGCCTACTTTAGAAGCTTCTCCTTGAGTGTGAAGTCCAACATAGATCTCTGGAGTACAAAGGTGTGAACACCAGTGCATTAAGAAATCACCATGTTCTAGCTATAGCTGTCTGGGGTCTGCCTTTCTTTCTGCCTCTGTGTCTGGACCCTGGCCTGATGTTCGCCATCCAGCTAATGGACGCAGACTTACGGCACAGACTGAACCTTGTGTGTGTTTGTGTGTATTGTGGTTGTGTGTGTGTGTGTGTGGGGTTCTTTTGAGACCGCTGATTGCTGACGGGGCACTTTACAAGATGCTTTGCTGCCAGAGTTCACCAGCTCACTTGGCACCGAGCTCTGTCTCTTTTGTTCCATCTTTACACCCTTTCTCTCCTGACCCCTAGTTGTAAATGTGTTAGTTTCTTTGAGATTTTGATATTTATTAAATACATGCTGAAGATTGTCCAGAGATGATCATAAAGTCTTGACGTGTGGTATGTAAACCGTGGACGATTTACCAAATAGAATACCACTTTTGCACTTTCCTCACTTCTATCTCCTTCATCAGGCCAGTCAGAAGGAAGCTGCTGGTATAAATGACACCTTTTGTGAGGATCCTTTCCATTGGTCCTTCCCTTACTCACACGAGAGAATTGCATGCATTTTTAATGAGTTAAGTGGGAATGTATAAGGCAAACTGCATGTTTCACCAGTTTCTGAACCAGTAATTCTTACTGGGCAACAAGATCACTTGTCATTTAAACCAGGGTTCTGGTCTTAAGATGACAAAAAGCTAATCTCATTTCTAAAATAACATTTCTGACAATGCAATTGTGATTTAACCCTTGAGGCACCTTTAGTTTGACTATATACACTTATCTTTAGGTCCCAAACTGGTAAATCTTATAAAACTATAATAAAAATTCACAATATATTTTTGCACTTTCGCTGCATTAAATCTTTTCAACAACTTCAGACCTATCCAGAGATATAAAGTTTTTCATATTTTTAAAATCTTTTTAATGTTTTTATGTCTGTTTTGTCCAAGAAAGCCTGACTTTTTGAAGAAGAAAAGCCCGTAATTTGCAGTATTTTCCAAACATAAACTGCTGTTTCAGCCTTTACCAGACTTAAAGACTTAAAATTAATAGCAACATATTAATTATTATTTTTGGGGCAATTAAAGATAAAATTAAGAAAAATGACACGCTTTACTTTTGGACCCTTATAAAAGTGTAATAAAAATATCCGGTAATTCTAACTGAACAAGATCACTTGTCATTACAACCAGGATTCTGGGCTTGAAACGACAAAAAGCTCATCTAATCTAAAATAATATTTGTGACAATGCAATCGTAATTAACACTACAATTTCACAACAGCCATTTTTGACTTCCCTCTTTCTATATAGAGTTGGTTGAGCCTGCCTGTTGTGTCAGTCCAACAGATTTGTGACTAGTCCGTCCGCTAGCTCTACGTCGATGCATGGATGTTGCTCCGCTGGGCAAACCGCCACCAAACACAGCCACTGTCTGTTGATTTATTACACATTGCTAAAGTCAGCTAAAGCATATGAATCACTAGCTTTTAGCTTCCATCATGGAGAATGTATTCACTTCTCAACAAAATCCCAGTGTTATGAAATCTTTCTATTATAGGTAGGTGAATTAGCACTAACTGTGTTTCCATCAACAGTTTTTTCTGAGCATTTTGAAGTATCGCATGGAACGGCAAGTTTTGAAATAACTTCCTTAATTTCACAAAAAAGTTTTTACACTCACTTGGGGTGGTTTTTGGCTTTTCCAAAAAAAGAGTTACTGCACTAAAGGCTAAAGGGGAAATGGAAACACATTTGCAGAATAAGTTCTGACGTAGCAAACCCTCTCGTCCACTGGTGGGTCTGTGCCTTACAAGAGGCACAAAACTTGGAAACATTTCTACGTCCAAACCTCCAGCTGTGAGGGGAGCACTCTCCATTTTTCTGAGATGTGTGGTCCATGCGAGTTTGCAACCTCTACTTCCTGTTTATTACAGCCATGTGTAGCATTAACATCTGATGAACTTATGCTTTGCATAGGCTGGTTGATTCAATCCAAACCAGTAGATGGAAACGTGCATAATTCGCTTTTTTTTTGCAACATTTTAAAAGTTTGCTCAAAATCCCAATGACAATTGAATGGAAACATAGGTACTGACAACTTCACAGGGTCTCACTTTAGAAAAGTAGCATCATCCATCCATCTATGCCCACTGTTTCCATATTTTAGAGATGTGCCGCTTGTGGTGGCAGCATGCTGGAGCAGCTGATACATTAGTTCTGATTTGTTCTTTTTGTAAACTTTCGTTCAAAATCTATTTGATTGAGGCATTGCTTTATTGGACATTTCATCGTAGAATTTCAATTTATGGCCCGAGCCCGACCCGAACCCAACCTGAAATTCGCGCTGGATCGAGCAAATTTGGGCTCGGGTTTTTCTGTGGGTTTTGCGAATCATACAGCACAAGGAAAACTAAATGAGAATGTGCGATATAAAATTGTGTTAATCCGCTTATTGTAAAGGAAAAGGCAGTGAGTTTACTATGTTGAGGTTGAGGAGAGAAAGAAATCAGAGTGCAGAAGTTAATCAGACTGTGAAAAGAGAGAGTAGCGCTGGCGGCTGGCGCATTGCACAACTAACTGCACATGTGCACGCGCATGTGGCCCCGCCCACCCTGCTTTGCTCATGTCACACATCTGAGGATTTGCAATTGACCCACAGCAAGCGACAAAATGGAGCTGAAAAGTATCAAACAAAAGCTAGAAACGGGAGAACTCACTTTACAAAGCCAGCACAGTCTAAAATTTAAAATATTTTTTTTTGATAATTTTTATTGTTGTTTATCACTTCTGTTGTTGTTGCAATCCAAGCTTGTGCAATATATTAGTTTTCCTTAGCCAACTGTTATTCTTTCAGCTCTATGTCTGTTATCTGTTATGGATATTTTGTTTTTTGAAGTATTGGCATAAGCATTGTTATAGAATGTAGGCCTTTTTATTATGTATTGATTTTTCATGCACACACTAGTTTCATTCTCTGGCGTAGTGTGAGTGTAGGTTAAATCGCTCCATCATCAGCAACAGCGGGACTCAGGTTAATTTTGTATGACTTTCTTATAGTTCTAAATTAGAATAACCTTGTTCTATATTTTTCCCAAATAATTTTGCTCTAAAAATATTTTTGTTAATCTGTATAATAGCCTATCTTTAGAATTGATTTTTAAGGCTGTTCGTTTTGTTAATGTAAGATATCCATTTGGTGACTTGTTTATAAACAAGAAATCTTATATCTTCCTTTCTTTGAAATGCATTTTTTAAACGACCTCTAATTAGAGTTAAGTGGCGGGGTCGGATCGGGCTTGAACACAATGCCTATGGGCTTGGGTCAGGTCAGGTCGGGTCGGATCTTTTAGGCCTGAACGAAACTCTATCTACTCCCTCTGGTTTCAGACGCGTGCAGCTGTAGGATTTTTGCTCTTCCTTTTTTACTTTTGGACAGTTGTTTTGATGCATAACTGTGGCAATTTTTGTTTGTTTTTTTTTGTAACTGGGGGCAGCTGATTAGCATCTCAAAATCGCAAATGATGCCTGACCTACAGCCCCAAATTCCAGCTAAGTGGAATAGTAGGTGCCATGGATGCAGAGCAGGACCAAAGAACAGAGAGATAAGAAGGAAGTTCAAACCATCTCTTTCATCGATCATAATGGGCAAGAAATATATCCCTGACCCCAGTGTCTCTCTAACTGACTTTCTAAACATATGGCCAGATGGATATTTAAAGAGCAGGAAGTGGATTAGCAGTGCTTGCCAACAACTGATGGTGTCATCCAGGACATGTACTGTAAAATATATCATCTCTGCTTCCCCAGAATTGAGCTCTTAGCATGTCATGACAGTCATGAGACTGTTATACAGCAACAGTGTCTCCAGTCAGAGGCTTTGTCAGATCTGTTGCAAGGCTGACTGCTACCAGAGATCCTTCCTGCCCACAGCACCACCATCCACAACAACTCTTTGAAGATAGTTGGATGACATGAGTTCCAACAACATGTAATTTCCCTTTGGGATTAATTAAGTATTTCTAAATTGAACTTTTTTGCAGACTGTATCAAAATCTTGACCTTTCCAGAAATATCAGAAGTAAGGTAATAGTAAACCCTTGCTTTTATATTTAAAAATGGGCAACAAACAGATAAGTTTGGGATTTTGAGATAAAAATGTGTAAGAATGCTATAATAAAGGAGCATGGATGAGAAACAGTATAGAAAATTGTTTTCTTTATCCTCATAATTAATCAAGCTTTCATTTTTTTCTCTCTCTCTCAGGCCTTTGAGTGCGGAGCCACATGCATTCAGACTAAGTGACAATGAAGAGAGGGGTCAAAGGAATCCATTATTTAGCTGTGGAGATATTTTTAGTAGCACCCCAGTGACTTTGGAATTATTTATTAACTGCCTGATAATTAAAACATGTACGTTTGGTTGAGAAAAGCCGACAGAAATCTCAGAGAGAGCAGGAGGCGGGGATGTCCCCTGAGGAAACTCTTCCCTCCGCATCTCTCTGCATTTCTGCCCGACCACTGCTGCAGCATTGATTTAACAGGAGCTGCTGGAAAGCCAGAGAGAAGTTGACATCAGTCTAGCAAAATTATAAAGCTGTATCTATGAACATGCAAACGTATGTGTGTAGTATTAACACATCCAAAGGAACAGAAAAAAAACACACATGCTTCAGAAGGAGTCCTCAATAATAATTTAACCCTCACCTCGTCGAGTTTATGTTTATGTGCTGACTCGTGATCAGACTTCTGAATGCACCTACCTACTCGGGTACATACTGTCTGCATGCAAGGAACATCAGTTTTTCATTTGTTTCACCCATTCTTACTTGGTTTCTGCCACCTTCACAAAACACCCTTAAAGATTATTGTGCTCTTTGTTTCCTTTACTTCATTTAAAAGAGCGGAACAAAACAATGAACTTTGGCTAGATTATGATTGTTGACTGTCAAAAACAGCAGTGTTGAACTTTACTTGAGACTTTCTTTTATTAGAGCCTATTGTTTATAACACAAAAAAAGCTCAGAATCCATATCTTTTTTGTCTTCACAAATGTGTAAATGTTTAACAAGACAACTTCCTATTTTAAAGAGTTTGCAGTTTTTGTGAAATAGTCCAGTCCAAGTTTGACCAGTTGATAAGAGTTGGGAAATGAAAGGGAAACTCAAGAACCACTTCCTTTCTTCCTTAAAAAATAACAGTGTGAAATATACCTCAATGTGATAAAAGGAGCGGCTGTAGCTCATAGTAATAACCCACACTTACTCCCTCAGTCACAAGTCACAGACCATCAGTCATATTGCAGCGTTTTAACATTGCAGTTTCTTGTGCCAATGAGATCTTGTTACAAACCTCTTGAATGCATATGAATCTATGATTTACATCTAGTACTTAAACGTTTTAGCCATTGATATTAACCTTTCTATATGTTAGCTAAAATGCTTAGATTAGTTTGGATTTGTAATCATGTATGGACACAACAGTTTGTGGACATGATCACATACTAGTACATCTCAGAAAACTAGAAGCAGCTTTTACTACCTCTGGCAGTGTGGGCAGGTTCCAAGTGCTGCTAGAAGATAAAGCAATAAAGCATCTTCATAAAGCTTGTCCGCAGAAGGAGCCATGAAGTGCTCTGGAGGTTCCTGCAAGATGGCTGCATTGACTGTGGTCTTCAGAAAACCCAGAGGACTGACACCAGCACATGACATGGTGCCCCACACCATCACTATGGAAACTTCACACTGGACTTGAAGCAACATGGATTCTTTGTCTCTCCACTCTTCTTCCAGACCCTGAGAACTTGATTTCCAAATGAAATACAGACTTTACTTTCATCTGAAAACAGGATTCTGGACCACAGCGCAACAGTCCAGTTCCTTTTCTCCTTAGGCCAGGTAAGACGCCTCTGACATTGTCTCTGGTTCAGGAGTGGCTTGAAACAGGGAATGTAACATTTGTAGCCCATGTCTCATATTAGCCTGTGTATGATGGCTCTTGAGGAATGGATTTTGCTTGACAACTCTCTTAAGGCTGCGATTGACCCTGTTCCTGGTGCACCTTTTCCTACCACACTTCTTCCTTCCACTTAATTTTCTATCAGTATGCTTGGATACAAAACTCTGTGAACAACCAGCTTCTTCAGCAATGACCTTTTGTGACTTTCTCTCCTTGTGAAGAGTGTCCATGAATGTCTTCTGGACATCTGTTCAGTCAGCAGTCTTCCCCATGATAGTGTAGCCTACTGACCCAGAGAGAGACCATTTAAAGGTTTAGGAAACCTTTGCAGGTGTTTTGAATTAATTAGCTGATGAGGGTACAACACCATGAGTTCCATTAATGACCTTTTTCACAGTATTCTAATTTTCTGGGACATTGAATTTTGCATTTTCATTATCTGTTAGCCATAATAATCAAAATTACAAGAAACAAAGGCTTGGAATATATCACTCTATGTGTGATGATTCTATATAAGATATGAGTTTCACTTTCTGAGATGACTGGCAAGAAATATTGTGCTTTTATGCAATACTCTAATTTTTTGAGATGTACTACTATCCTCCCTCTGTGGCTTCTGCTCATCCATCCATCCTTCCATCCAAGATGGCAAAGATTTATTTGTAACTGAAATTAGCAATGCATTTTAAATTGAATAAATTTAGAGATTACCTAAGATTGAAGTTGGAAGGACACATAATCTCCACTCTCCGTGCGAATTGTGTAGTAATTCTGCTACTGGAGCCCCTAATCAATAAGTAATCAATAACTTACATTATTTTGGCCTTTTGATGAGCTTTCCGGATACTTTGGATCAGCAGCTTACAATATTCATCAACTTTAAACAGCTGAGTAGGGCACTTAGCCATAAAACTACTCATTTTTAGCAGAGTCATTTCACAGTATTGTGATCTTGTTTTCTGTTCCAACAATGCAGATGCAGTTAGCATCTGCATTGTTGGAACTAGAATTAGCCTGGAGTTCAACTTTGTCTCAAAGAAGAAATACTAGTTTATGAAAACATGCTTAAAGACATCTTTTGCTCTAGATTAAAAATCTCAATACTTAGACTCTTCAAACATGGACTAGATTATTCTACATTAAAAGCAGAATATTTAAAATCTAGTTTGTGATTTGTGATATCTTTATTTGATTTGTGGAAGTTCAATAAAGGGCCATTCTTGGTAAATAGAGGGTTGCTCATAGAACGTTGAAATTTAATTCCCAGACAGTCAATTGATTCTTAAATATCACAAAGTCTATCTTTTTGGTTAGGCTTGGTTTAAATGTTGTCTTTTTAAAAAAACAAAAAAAACCAAAAAAAACAAAAAACATACATGCTAACCAAAATCTTATGCAACCATCACACAATTGTGTATCTGCCTCGCATTTCTATGGCATATGAATATACACTGTATTAGGGAAATAACAGCCCTGCATCCCATTTCTATGTATCTAATATTTTAGCATATCTAATTTCATCTCCACCTAAGCCAGGATGTCACAAGTCAAATCAAGTTTATTTTTATAGCACATTTGAGCAACAAGGCAGTTCAAAGTGTTTTACATAATAAAAATATCACACATTCACCAATTATGAAACAAGCAATAAACATTACATTTTGTCAAATTCCATCATCAAAATCATCAAGCAAATACACATCAAATATGTTGATCAATCTTCCACTTACTACTAATCAAAAGCAGCTCTAAACAAGTGGGGGGCAATTTAAAGGAACTCGGTGTTTCAGTTGTTTGGCAGTTTTCTGGCAAACAGCTAGAAGTTTGTTCTAGATTTGTGGTGCATAAAAACTGAAAGCTGCTTTTCCATGTTTGGTTCTGGTTCTGGGGATGCAGAGCAGACTAGAACCAGAGGACCTGAGTGGTCTGGAAGGTTGATTTAATGACAACAGGTCTTTAATGTATTTTGGTGCTAAGCCATTTAGTGATTTATAAACTAACAGAAGTATTAGTAAAGTCTATTCTTTGAGCTACAGGGAACCAGTGTACGGACTTTAAAACTGTGTGTGTGACATTCTGGATAAGATGCAGCTGTCTGATTGATTTTTTTTAGGCAGATCTGTGAAGACACTGTTGCAATAATCAATGCGGCTAAAAATAAACGCATAAATGAGTTATTCTAGATCTTGCTGGGACATCAGTTCCTTAATCCTAGAAATGTTCATCAGGTGATAGAAGGCTGTCTTTGTAATTGTCTTTATGTGTCTCTGAAATTTCAGGTCTGAGTCTATCACAACACCCAGATTTCGGGCCTGATCACTAGTTTAAAGCTGTCATAACTGAAGCTACATGCTGACTCTTGATTGTTCGTCTTTAGGTCCAAAGATAATAACTTCAGTTTTGTTTCTGTTCAGCTGGAGAAAGTGATGGCACATCCACGCATTGATTTGTTCTAAGCATCTGTTCAGTGCTTTGATGGGTTAAGAGTCACCTGGTGACATTGTAATGTAGAGCTGTGTATCATCTGTGTAGTTATGGTAATTAATCTTATTTCTTGTTATAATCTGAGCTAGTGGGAGCATGTAGATATTAAATAGGAGGGGTACTCCACATGTGACTTCTGTCCACTCCAATAAGAAGTTACCTATTGACACAAAGAAGATTTTTTTTTGCATTAAAAAATGGCACGAGTGTCACAACATGGAACCACCACATCTACCACAAATATGAAGCACTGTTGGGGAATTTACACAACTGCATCTTGAAGATTGTGGTAATAACCTAGTTGCCTCTTACGTAATGCCACACTATGCCATGCACACTTTCTGCACTGATGAAGATTCAGTCAGTATGCTAAATGCTTGGAGTGGCTAACATGGCAGGGAAGTTGGACGTATTTTTAATTAAATCAGGTAATAACTATCTGACTATCTCTTAGTAGCACCCATAGATTGTGTATTAAGAATAGGAAAAGAAACAAAAACATCACTCCAGCGTCATTGCTTGCACCTTCGGTCCTGATACACAGGGCTCCATCACAAGTGGCATACATACTTCATATAAGAACAGAACTGGATGTTCCACCAAAAAAAGGACAAAATCTTTTCATGTTCCTACCCAAGCAAACAGCACTTTCAGATACGCCAATGTACTTGACAACACAGGAAAAACTGTGACAGCAGTTTTTACATCTCTCTCTGTGATGGACTGGCGACTCGTCCAGGACATATCCCACTTTTTACCAGATGACTGAAGGGAGAAGCTCATGCCTCCCCTGTCCCAGTGATCCTGAACCACACAAAGTCGGCACAGAAAACGAACAGATTAAAAAAAATCACTAAACTGAAAATAAACTGCTCCAAAATCCCTGAGAGGCATCAAACTTTCATCCATCCTTCAGATTGTCTTTTTTACTTTCACAATATTCCTTCACTGACACTATTTCCATATTTTCTCTTTCTTACACACACACACACACAGAAGCACAAAGACTGAACAGTCATTGACAGGTCGATTCTCCCAAGACAGCGACTCTCTTGTGCCTTAGCCCATGTCTTGCTTAGTTCTGTTTAATATTGCAGCAGACAGGGTCAGACGTTAAGGATGGATGTGTGAGCTGATGGAGAAGAGCAGGGAGAAAGGGAGCCATCAAGATAAAATGGTTGGCATGTTCCTGAGCTTTGCTATAGTACCTCAAATCTGCTGGAGGAATAGAAGAAAACCATTAGAAGAAGGGGAAGGTGGTAAACATCTCTTAGGATCTGTTGGGATTAAAAAGTTCAAACCCTCTTTTTTAAGGTTCCTCAAAGATTTAAGGATAAAATTAATCTCTGTCCATCTTGGTTAAGTTTAACCAAAAGCTCCAGAGCTTTCCCTGAGAGCATTTTCTCCTGAATTAATCAAAACCCTAGCAAAGGTGGGAGCAGCAAGGTTCTTCACAGAGTCAAGGTGCTTTTGGGAAATCCAGCCCTATATTTGCTCTTTACGTGTGTGTGTGTGTGTGTCGGGGGGGATGCTGCTTAGTCTGGATTCTGAGAGCAAAATGACCCCATTATTCACTTCCCCATTGAGGTGAGAAATAACTGGGGGAGATAGCCAGGAAGCCACCCATTTGCAGGGAGCCGTTGATTTTTTAATGCCTCTGACTGAATCCACTTTCTGTTTTTCAGCATTTTGTATTCATAGTTTACCTTTCTGACCCCACAGTTGCATTCAGTTTGTTCCTTCACTTTTAACCCAACACAGTTCAGCTGAAGTTTCTTTTTATATTTAAGACTTTTCATTTCGGGTCTATTGTTCAAATGGAAAAGTTATGTCATATTAGTTCATTTTGGTAGTTTGGCATGTGTTTGACATCCTTTTAAAACAAAAAATAGAAGTTATGAAGTTAAGTGATATGAGTTTAGATGTTATATGAAAATCATAAGGATGAAAGAAAAATGGTTTGACATCCCACTTTCATGTACAGTGCCTGCCAAAAGAACTCATTTCATTTTCTGTTATGTTACAACCATAAACTTCAGCGTATTCTATTGGGGTTTTATTTGATAGACCAACACAAAGTACAATATAGCTGAGAAGTGGAGGGTAAAGGACACAGTGGCTTGGAAAAGTATTCACACCCCTCGAACTTATCCATATCTTGTCACATTACAACCACAAACATACATATATTTCATTGGAATTTTATGTGAAAGACCAACACAAAGTGGTATACAATTTTGAAGTAGAAAGAAAATTATACATGATTCAAAACATTTTTTCAAATAAAAAACTGAAAAGTGCGGTGTGCAAAAGTATTCAGCCACCCGCAGTCAAGTCTTTTAGGGTCTGTCTCTACCAGCTTTTCACATCTACTGACTGGAATTTTTGCCCATTCTTCTTTGCAAAACATCTCAAGCTCAGTCAGATTAGATGGAGAGTGTTTTTGAACAGCAGTTTTCAGATCTTGCCACAGATTCTCAATTGGGTTTAGGTCTGGCCTTTGATTGGGCCATTCTAACACATGAATATGTTTTGTTTTAAACCATTCCATTGCAGCCCTGGCTTTATGTTTAGGGTCGTTGTCCTGCTGGAAGGTGAACCTCCGCCCCAGCCTCAAGTCTTTTGCAGACTCCAACAGGTTTTCTTCCCAGATTGCCCTGTATTTGGCTCCATCCATCTTCCCATCAACTCTGACCATCTTCCCTGTCCCTGCTGAAGAAAAGCACCCCCAGAGAATGATGCTGCCACCACCATATTTGACAGCGGGGATGGTGTGTTAAGAGGGGAGTGCAGTGTTTGTTCTCCACCACATATAGCGTTCTGCATTTTGGCCAGAAAGTTAAATTTTGGTCTCATCTGACCAAAGCACCTTCTTCTTCTGTGTCCCCAATATGGCTTCTGGCAAACTGGAAATGGGACTTCTTATGGTTTTCTTTGACCAATGACTTTCTTCTTGCCACTCTTCCATAAAGAGCACATTTGTGCAGTGCACGACTAACAATTGTCCTTTGGACAGATTCCCCCACCTGAGCTGTGGATCTCTGCATTTCAACCAGAGTCACCATGGGCCTCTTGGCTGAGTCGCTGATCAGTGCTCTTCTTGTTCAGCCTGGAAGTTTAGGTGGATGGCCTTGTCTTGGTAGGTTTGTGCCACACTCTTTCCATTTCTGGATGCTGGATTGAACAGAGCTCCATGAGATGATCAAAGCTTGGGAAATCTTTGTACAGCCTCAGCCTGCTTTAAACTTCTCCACAATTTTATCCCCGACTTGTCTGGTGTGCTCCTTGGACTTCATGATTCTGTTTGCTCCCCAATATTCTCTTAACCAACCTGTGAGGCCGTCACAGAGCACTTTGATTTGTACTGAGATTAGATTACACCCTGGTGGACTCTGTTTAGTCATTAGCAATCATCAGGCAACTTCTGAAGGCAATTGGTTGCACTCAGAGAAAAGGGAGTTGAACACTTTTGCACACTGCACTTTTCAGTTTTTAACTTGCAAAAAATGTTTTGAATCATGTATAATTTTCTTTCTACTTCACAATTTTTACCACTTTGTGTTGGTCTTTCATATTAAATTCCAATGAAATATATTTATGTTTGTGGTTGTAATGTGACTTAATATAGAAAAGTTCAAGGGGTATGAATACTTCTGCAAGCCACTGTAGGTAATACATTTATGTTTAGAACTCCAAGTGTTTTGGGGTATGTATCAAATAGCTTTGTGCATCTTGAGTCAGAAATTTTTGCCCATTTTTCTTTACACAATAACTGAAGCTCAGTCTGATTGGATGGAGTGTGTCTTTAAGAATCCAGAGATTCCCTGTAGATCTCTGCATCCACTTAAGCTACATTCGCACAGCATGTCTTGATGCTCAATTCAGATTTTTTGCTGGAACACGATTTAATTTTATTTTTTTGCATGGTCATTCATACTGCTGAATGATGCAACTGCAATCAGTCTTCTGTGTAAACAATTTATGTCCCCAAAGCAACCCGCATGCACAGAAGAAGAACGTAGACGTCAAAAAGCAACGCATTGTTTACAGAAGCAATAATGAATGCCGCCGTCTATGGATCAATTTTAAAGTTATTCATCAAAGAGAGCCAACAGGATTGTCACAAGATCATGACAACACGAAGGAAGCTAACAGAAAGAAAGCACAAGTAATTGCAACGGACTTTTGTGGCACATTGACTGCAACTTCTCTTGAGAAGTCTGTTTAGATGCGTAGTTGAACCAGGAGTAGTGCGATTCTGATGTGCTTCACTGACACAGACTTCTTTCGTAATTATAATTTTCACCTATTGTTTACATCCAGGTTTACTGTGTCTGGCTTCTTTTGGTGCAGAATTATGATGCATGTGTCATGTCAATGATGTAAAAGTCAGATGAAATGCGACATAACCATTCAGACTGCATGCATTTTAAAAGTATCAGATATGTATCCGATTTAGTACCACATATGGAAGTGGCACAAATTAAATTTTATTTGGAGGGGTGAAAAGATCAGAATTGGGGCATTCAGACTTCTGTGAAAAAGTCAGATATGTGTCACATATGGGGGAGAAAATCAGATTTGGGTCACGTATGTCTGCTGTGTGACCATATCCTTAGGAATTACCAAGGCCATGTCTTGATAGCATTTGTATTTGGGAGCTAAATAAAAATGCACATACCTGACAACAATGAATCTGCTTTTCTTAACAATAATCCTTACCTTCCACTATTTCAGTACCTCCAAGTGTAGGAGAATCTTATAGATTCTTCTTCTTCCTTTGGCTTCTCCATTTAGGGGACCCTATGCCTAGCATCAGCCTCTCTCACAGTAAGGGTCTATACATCCTCCGTCACTACATACATGAACCTTGAATGTTGTCTTCTTTTATTTCTCCTTAGCAGCAGCTCCATACTCAACACCTTTGTCCCGCTTTTGTGCATGTGAAAACCATTCTAGCTTTGGTTCTCTAACTTTTTCTTGAACTCACTCAGTCTAGGATTTCACTTTGATGTATTCCTTTCTAATCTTAGTCACTTTAGTCACTCTCACTTAAAATTTTAACATCTTCAGCTCCCCCTTCTGTTTTTTTGTTGTGACTAGTGAGGTGAATACTTGAGTGAGCCGAAACATATTAGTCTGATAAAATGCGTTGCACCAGACCTTTATTCCTCTCTATGCAGCTTGGAACTAGATTCAGAATCAGCTTTATTAGCCAAGTTTGAGTCCACAAAGAAGGAATATGATCTCAGCTTCACTCGCTCTAAGTATGCAGACATAAAGTATGAATACATAAACTATGGAGGAAATAAAATAAAAGATAAAACAACAATATGTGAATATAGAATTGAAACCAGAAGTTTACATACACCAAATAAAAGGACATGTACACTTTTTCCAAATCATTGTCTGAAGTTAAATCAGACCAAACTTCTTTTGTTTTAGGTCAGTCAGAATTACAGAAATTATTTCTGTTTGCAAATTTCACAAAATTTCACAATGAGAGAAAGAATAATATCAGAGATTTATTTATTATTGTCTTCAAAATCAGAAGTTTACATACATTTTCTCAGTATTTGGTAGCATTGCCTTTGAACTATATGACTTAGGTCAAACTTTTTGGGGTTTCTTTCCACAAGCTTCTATCAATACTTTGCTGGAGTTCTGGCCCATTCCTCCAGACAGAACTGGTGGAACTGAGTCAGATTTGTAGGCCATGTCACTTGCATACGCCTTTTCAGATAGACCCACAACTTCTCCATGGGAATGAGATCAGGGCTTTGTGATGGCCACGCCCAAACACTAACTTTATTGTCCTTAAACCAAATGGCTTAAGGACAAGTTTACAGACAGAATAACTACATAAACTTCTGATTTTGAAGACAATAATAAATACATTTCTGACATATTCTTTCTCTCATTAGTGTGACACTTAGCTAATAGAAATTATTTTGGTAATTCTAACTGACCTAAAACAAGGTGTTTGTAAACCACTGGTGTCAAATCTATGTGCACATCCAATATTTCTTTTTTTCTTTTTTGTCAAATGACAGAGTAAAATAGTGCAAATAAGCTCATTTTGTTTCACGGTGGAATAGCTGACTACACCATCTCTAAGTTGTTGTGTTCTTCAGAGAGACAGCTTGGGGGAAGAAACTATCTCTGTGGCTTCTGGTTTTAGTAAATGTTGTTCTGTAGTGCCACCCTGAAGGTAAAATTCTAAACAGTTTGTGTCCAAGATGTGGGGTCTGCAGAGATTTTAGCTGCCCTATTCCTGACCCTAGTCCTGTATATGTCCAGGATAGAGGAAAAGTCAGCTCTGATGATCCTTTCTTCAGACCTGATTGTTGGTTCCAGACTGGTCTTGTCATGTTAAATGGTAGAGCCAAACTACACAGTGATGGATGTGCACAAGACAGACTAAATAACGGCCATGTAGAAGATGACCAGCAGATCCTGTGATAGGTTGTACTTCTTGAGTTGAGTACAAGAACAAAGTTTATGTGTGAGGACCATCTCAGGTCCCGAGAAAGAAAAGGGTGGATCTAGGGAACTGTCAGTGATCAAGAGTGGATACTATGTTGCTGAGAATGATAAAGGAAGGCACTGTGAGGGGTGTTCTGGGAAGTCCTTCATCATCTCCACAGTCTTGAGTGGGTTAAGCTCCAGGTGGTTCTTATAGCACCAGTTAACCAATTGATCCAACTCTTGTTTGGTATACAGACTCATTATTATCCAATAACACTGGTGTCATCTACAGTTTTCCAGGGTTTCGTAGATAGGTCCATTGACATGCAGTCATTTGTGCAAAGGGAGAAGACGAGTGGGACAAGAACACAACCATGGGGAGTGCCAGTGCTAATGGTTCTTGTGCAGGAGGAGATGCTCCCCAATCTCACCTACAGCTGCTTGTCAGTTATAACTTTGGTGTTCCACTGATAGGTAGATGCCAACACTGTGAGCTGGATGGAGTTCTGGTGGAGGATATTTGGGTTGATGTTGTTGAAAGTTCAGCTGAAGTCCACAAATAGGATCCTGGCATATGTCCCTGGGTGGTCAAGGTGAAGTTGGATGAAGTGCAGTCCCAAGCTGACAGCATCATCTGCTGACCTGTTTTCCTGGTAATCAAACTGCAGGGCATTCAGCAGGGGGGTCAGTGATTTCCTTCAGATGCTTCAACATCAGTCAAAGGATTTCATGGGCACAGACATCAGGGCGACAGGCCAATAGTCATAAAATCCTGTGACCATGTGTTTCTTGGGTGACGTTGTGCTAAAGACTTTTGGATCTCGGTTTTTGTTTTGCCTAAACAACATAGTTCTCACTACCATCTTTTAAACCTCCTCTTTCACTCTTGCAGCCATCATTCCATCACAAATTGACACTTGTATCCACTTACTCACCCTACTTTTATCTTTGTAAATCAATGTGCACCGCTTTGTTTGCTTTACCTTAGATATTCCCCTTTAATCGTTCTTCTTCTTGTAGCTTCAATGTCCTACATGACTAACTTCCATCTACTCACATGGTTTCTTCCTTGTTTCTAATGACTTTCATTCCTCTTCTTTCAGAACGTACCTCCAACTTCTCAAGTTTCACCTGCTTCCACCTCCCAGTATAAAACAGATTGTCATCTGTAAACATGATGATCCATGATGGCTGTTTCCTGACCTTATCAGTCAAAAGATGGCATCACCTTTGGAACCAAAAGGAGAACTCTATGTCTTCTCTCAATCCAGACAGTGCAGCTCCATCTTACCTTCTGTATACATCATCTTCAATATCCTTAAAGCAACTTCCTGACATGAACCAATACTGCTACTCACTGTTTGCCAATTCTGTTTTTAACCTACCTTCAACCTACCTGTTTTTAACCTCCCTTTGTAGATACCACAGTTCTGCAGGTCACCCGTTTTTCTTACTTGTGGAATGTTTTAAACAATCCATGCTCATCACTTTGCACTAGTGCACATTAACATACATTTTTACAAGCCATGTCCATATCAGCCTTCTGTGGCACTAATGAGCTCTCAAGAGCACTGTACCACCAGTCAAAATTCATCAACTAGAAACATCTTGAATGTCAGAGAACCTGTTCTCTTTTTGAAAAGTCATAAATTTGCCTATACTTTTGGACTTGGCCATTGGTTTCATTTCAGTAAACTGGTCCTAGTGGACCTATAACAAAACAAAACAAAAAAAAACATTAGTATTGCAAGAAAAGAGGAAACAGTCAATGGACTACCATGATTAAGTGGAAACTAAAGACTTAATGATGTTGTCCAAAAATACCTTTTAAAAAACCAAAATAAGTTTTGTTAAGGTTATCACTCTTCTCTGTTTTCTTGTTTTTCATATAAATTAAGAAAGAGAGTCATATCTACTTGAGTAGATATCTAGAGCGGTAGATCTTTATGTACAGGTTTCCACTTGGGTACTCTGTGGTTTTGTCAAGTGCCTGCTTTGTCTTCAGGCACACCTCATAGTAAAGCTGCTTTCTCATCTTTTTATGTAAGTTGGTGTACAGAAAAGATGTTATGGTTGTATAAATGTAAGGAAAAGAAGCATATTTTGTCCTATTGTATTTTTTAAGGACATTTAAAGGTATAAATATTGTAGACAGTGGATTGTGCAGCGGTCAGTTGGTGCTGATCCAGGGATTCAGCATGCTGAAATGAATGAATTTTCATCAGCACAGATAGAGGTTCTGCATAGTGTAGCATGAGATTAGGTGATGTTAATATTGGGTAATTTTTTGCAATGTTTGAGTAACACTTGGGTAAATTCTGTAGCAGTGGTTGATAAGTGCTCTTTTTATGGTGTCTCAAAATTGCAATGCTTTTGTCAGTAAATTTTTTTTACATGTCCCAAAAAATTGAAAGCTGCATGACTTCGCTAAAAATCACATTATGTTATAGAGTAAAAGGTGATTCCTGTAGCATTATTTAGTTAAAGCTGTGTATCTTCTTACTTCTTTGAAAAGCAAAACAGGGACACAAGTGTGTGATAGAGTTATAAGCAACCTAGGAAGGACTTCCCACATCACTACTTGTTCTTAAATTTGCCAAGATGTTTAAGAGCATTTGCACTTTATTTCTTTTAAGCTAAAGGGGCAGAGCTACTTAAGTGACAATAGCAGTTTTTGTGTAAATGTAAGAATTTATTTAGGACATGTTTTGAATGTAAAAAGCTTCTCTAGTGGGACAATCAGCTAGTACTGTTTACTCTAATCCTCCACAAAGATATAGACAGCACAATACAAGAGTTCCTCTTGGGATTTTTACAGGTCTGCAACATGCATGTAAAAATGCACCTTTTTCTACCATTGCTGTAGCTCATGTTTGATCCTACATTTTAAATTGGTCTTTAATGTATTCCCAAACCTTTATTTTGACATCATTGGATGCATAATCACAATGTATTGCTGGGAGTCATGTATGCCATCCTTAAGTCATTTTCAAGTGTTTTAACCTCATTCACATTTGGTCAGTTCATCTTATATAGAGGCCAACTTTGGCCTGTTTTCAGCTAATGGATGCCAAGAAGTGCTGTGTCAATCTGCACTGGCAACAGTCCTGCATCCCAGGCAGCATTTTGGCCCTGATTTCAGTTTGTCCTCATCTTTTATTCAACCTTTACTTAACCAATAAGTCTCATTAATATCTGCAGTGAGTTGAACTACTCACCCAGAATTTTACAGGAAGGTTAGCCGAGGAAACTGCCTTCACGCATGGATGTTCAGACCTTTTTACACTCAACCTAAATGAGGGTGAACTGGTTAGTGCATGTATAGTAATGCAACAAAATTCCTGTTTTATCTCTTAGATCCTGTCACATGCACTAGACATCTACAAGAATTACTGTTCAAATGACAAACCTGGGCCCTGGCAGTTCAGATGGGGCCGTACACTATTTGCTCTTGTAAACTGAGGCAGGTCTATGCCAGGAAACCTGCTGCTACACCCCGCCAGTCAAAGTGAATGATTAAATGGGAAACTCTATAGGGTTAAACTGTATTTAGCTGTCTCAAACCTCATACACATGCATCCATTGGGTGAACAATAAAACATTTTTAAGACTGAATAACTCTGGGATGTACTCTGAAACTGAAAGCAGTACAAGTTTTTTTTTTGGGAGGAAAACATGTTCTAGATTTTGTTAGAATTTATACTGAAGAAACATGACGTCACAATTAAGAAACATACAAAATCGAATATTATTTCTTTTCTGACCTTACTTAGAAAGTAAAAAACATTCAAAAGGTTTTGTAAACAGACAAAACAAAAGTGTTCCTGTTTTAATCATAACCCCCCACACCTCCAAAAAACAAAACAAAAACAAAACAAAAACTGGCATTAAGACAAAAACAACACTAAAAATATGCCCTTGGGAAACACTGGAAATAAAAACACTTTCTTACATGTACCACTGAATACCCCCAGGTCAGAAATATTGGCATGTTCTGAATCATTCCATCCACAAGGAGTTTTGGTGTCACTCTGCAACACTGCTCATCACATGTACTTTCTCTGCATCATGGTTAAAACTTTTAGCCACATATTTGTTGATGAATGACAACATTGTGCTAGTTATTGTGACAGTTTATGCAAAAATTAAACAAGAAGTCATGTGCCAAAAATGTTTTAGTACACATTTTATCTGATCCAGTACTTTTCTTCATGGACAGCTGTAAATCACAGGAAGGAGGTCCTGTTGTGCAGCTACTTTAGTTTAATACATGCCAAAGTTCCCTCTGGTGAAACACCTAACCCAACCATACCATCCATGCATTCATGGAGAATGGGTTTGTTTATGGAACAAAAGCTGCAGATTTCTGTGCATTATTAAGCCAATGGCTTCAGAGAGTAACAAGACCCACAAAACACATTTTCTATTTAGTACTTGAAGTGGAAAATTTTGATGAATGTGACTTTGCTCACACACTATCTTGTGTAAAAGTCGCCATAACCTCTTGATTTGAAAAACTCATGCTGTCTATGTGTGCTTCTGTCAAGGACAAGGAGAGGGGCTGTATAAGATAAGAACTGGTTAAGAACTGAACAGTACCAGCTGATGTGAAATTCCTGTTTCTTGTTCAGATCTGTTGCATTGTATGGAATGTACTCCCTGATAACAAAAATGTATAAATATACCACCGTGTATTTGAGATGTTCCTCTGCTTCTCTGACTTGCTCAGTGACAGAGTCTTCAAACGCTGTGTGCCTTTGAATAAACTTACAAAGATAAAGACTGATCTTTCTCTGATTTACTGAGGAGCTTTCTCTCCCTCTTTGATAAGAAAAATTCCACAACAACCCTGGCATCACAAACAGGATTGTTCACAGATGTTTTTTGGTTCGGAGCTGATCGGCCAGAAGCCACAGTCAGGCTCCAGGACTCCCCTTTTTCAACATAGGTGGATTGAAGTTACTTTCTGTCTTCAGGCTGACCAAGTGTCCTTATCCTCTGCCGCGGAGTCCTCATGGGTGCAAAAATAAAGCCGGCAAACTTGGCAGGATTGAGGTTGCCAGACCCCGCAGTATGCCCCACAATGGTGACGGGAGGTAAAGACGGAGAGGGAAAAAGTCACAATGCCAAATATTGTACAGCGGTGGACAGACTGTGTACCAGCTTAACGACACAATTTCTTCAGAGAACTGATTGTGCCACACTACAAAGAGTGATGAGTCTGTATCTGATTTCCTGCACTGCATGGAGGAGGCATTTAACAAACATTCAGGTCTGGAACACCCAACTTCCATCCCTGCTGAGCTGAGGCCCTAGGAAAAGATGATGTGTGGATACATCATGGATGGACTGCTCCCCGAAATTGCTCAGCTCAGACCAAAACTTTATATGTGGGTTGGAGACATGGCGTGCAACTGGCTGAATTAAAGAGACATCCTCTGCACAGCAATGATGTTATCAGTGATAGAAAGAAAAAGAAAGCTGACAAAAGAGACACTGATCTGCACAATGCTGCCCTGACTCTCTATTCTGGTGGACATCAGTTATTTGCTCAGTGACAGTCTTCAAACGCTGTGTACCTTTGAATAAACTTACAAAGACAAAGATCGATCTTTCTCTGATTTACTGAGTAGTTTTCTCTCCCTCTTTGATAA
This sequence comes from Anableps anableps, assembly GCA_014839685.1. Taxonomy (NCBI): domain Eukaryota; kingdom Metazoa; phylum Chordata; class Actinopteri; order Cyprinodontiformes; family Anablepidae; genus Anableps; species Anableps anableps. The sequence goes on from CM026071.1 coordinate 6,504,014, forward strand.
GAAAAATTACACAACATGCTTCTATCACTTCTCTGCTTCTACTCTTTTTTTAAACTCCTGTTTACACATTTGTGCTTCACAAATTTTGCTTTGCAAATATTTTTATATTTTTATAAAAGATTATAAAAAGTAAAGAGATCATAACAGAAAATTCCAAAATATTCCAATAGCAATTTATCAAGTGGTCCTTTAGAAGGGTACCTGTATCCAAAATAGGACATGCAGTGCATTGCAAAAATATTTATACTCATTGAACTTTTTATACTTTGTCACATTAATACAACAAACTGTAGTGCTGTTTATTGGAATTTTATGTCACAGACCAACAAAAAAAAGTACAGCATAATTTTGAAGTTCAACAAAATCCTTCATATTTTAAAATTTTTTTTTACCAGTGGTGGGCACCACTAACTGAAAAGTTAGTTACGCCAACATAGTATTTAATGGAAGCCAATGCTAAAATGTTCATTTCAACCACATAGAGCACATGGGAGCATGAATATAAATGTCTAACTACTTGAAGAATGCCCACCACTGATTTTTACAAATAAAAAGATGTGGTGTGTATTTGTTTTTAGCCACAATACTTTGTAGAACAATCTTTTGTTTTTAGCTTTACACATCTAGAGCCTGAAATGTTTCCCTATTCTTCTTGGGAAATAGCTCAGTTAAATTACATACAAAGCATTTGTGAACAGGAAATTCCAAGTCTTAACCACAGTTTATTAAGTGGATTTAGGTATGATCTCTAACTAGGCCATTCTCTCTTCCCATTAACTCTGATCAGTTTCTCTATCCCTCAGATTTCCCTCAACATTACGCTGCATCTACCCTCTTTCACCATGGGGATGGTGTATTCAAAGCACTTTTAAAACAAAATGCTCAGGGTAATATGCAGTTAGATCCTCCCACAAGAAGGTGTGGATCACTGAGCCTTCTCTGGAGACTCGCCTCTTGGCTGCTTCTCTGATTAATGCTCTCTTTGCCCAGCCTGTTACTTTAGGTGGATGGCCATGTGTTGGTGGGTTTGCAGTTGTCCCATACCCTTCCCATCTTTGGGACGGAAGATGAACAGAGCCCTGTGAGAGGTTGAAACCTTGCGACACGGTTTTTTATCCTAGCCCTGCTTTAAACTTCTCCACAACCTTAGAACTAAACCGTCTGCTGTGTTCTTAAATCTTCATAATGCTGTTGGTTCCCTGATGTTCTCCAAAAATAATTTAAAGTCTTCCCAGAACTGCTGGATTTACATTGAGAATAAATTACACATAGATGGACTATATTTTCTAATTTGGAGACTTTTAAAAGCTAATGGAGTTTTATTTAAGGGGAATAACTGGGGGCTCAATACAAATTCTAAAGCATACTTGTCTGACCGTTGTTTGTAAAAGGCTTTAAAAACCATTTGTCATTTTCATGGATAATATACTTTGTGTTAGTTTCTCACATAAAATTTAGAGATGGGTTCGCAGGTATGCCATACCAGGTCTGTAGGGTCTGTAATTATTTAATTGCAACTGATCACATTTTAATCAAAACAGGTACATCGACAAAATAAGCAACATTTTTAATTCAAAACCCCCCTTTGCTGCTAAATTATTGAATAAATATACATATGAGCTCAACAATAAAGATTTTTATTGTTTTTAATCTGTTATTTCGGTTATTCAACCATCAGATTGGTGCAAAGTGCTATTATACCCATTCAGCTTTCAAATGTTTCAGGAACCCCTGATCATTCATGTAGCTTCTTTAGAAAAATTCTTCTTTAGAAATGTAAACTGTAGACTAAGAGAAGCAGCTTTGTCTTCCAATGCTTTTGTTTGCGGATACTGCTTGTGTGTGAGGTTTACAGGCATACCAGGAACATGTATGTAAAAAAAAAAAAAAGTGATTAATTGCATCACAATTTTTAACGTGTTACCATCTATGTAGTTATTTGAACTTAACATCACAGCCCTAATAAAATGCTAATAAAACACTGAGTTTGTGGTTGTAACGTAACAAAATCTGGAAAAGTTCCTGGGTTATTAATTCTTTTGCAGGGCTGTGTATTCTGCTTGTATTCCCCGTCTGTTCTGTTTACCAAAAATAGAATCAAAGCCAAAATTTTGTTTCTTGAAAGGAAAACAAAAATTACTGTAATTTGACTTCCTTTTATGATTAGATCTGAGGTCTCAGGAACAGAAAACAAATTTATGTAAAATTCAGGAAATTCACCAAAATTATCCTTTAACTACTCTTGGGATGTGAATATTTGTCGCATTCTTTCTGCTCTGCAATAATTTACTTAGATGAAGGTTTGCGTAGCAGCTGCATCTCTGTTAACTCACGATCATTTAGACAAATACAGAGCCAAATAAAAAAAATCTCTCTACCTCTGCTGTCCTGCCCGATTCGTGCTGATCGTACAGCAACAAAACCTCTTTCAACACACTCGGCAGAACAGAGGACAGAGTGGGCAGATGAGGATGAGGAAAAGAACAATACAGAAGGAAAAAAAGTGCTGATCTCTCTCTCCCTCCCTCTTATTCAGTATGCTGACTGTTTCTGTACAGAAAACTGACTCCCACGCTTTTCTGCCTGGCCTATTTATCACACTGATCAGGTTATGAAGAACTCAGATGTACACAGGAGGCTCGTTTGAGATGTGCAATGAGAATGTTTGTGATTGTCTTCCAACCTTCCACTCTGGACGATAGACTGACTTCATTTGGACAACAAAAAAATTATATATATATATATATATATATATATATATATATATATATATATATATATATATATATATATATATATATATATATATATATATAGTATTATTGCCTTTACACATAGCCAAAAAAACAACAAAAACATCTAATTAATTATCCTATGTTCATTTGTTACCCAGTCATACCATTCTTTGGGCTCACAACAGTATCATCAGCTGCCAGTAAAGCCCCCACTTCAAAAGGATCCTACTGTGCTATCTGCAGAGCTATCAAAGTGTCAATTTTTTATCATCAACCTTGTTCCTCTAGTCCGTAGTCAGTATGTCCCACATGTGTTCAGGGAGCCACACTTTGTCCTCAGTAATCTCCTGACAAACTGTAATCTATACCAACAGGGGTGTGTGTGTGTGTGTGTGTGTGTGTGTGTGTGTGTGTGTGTGTGTGTGTGTGTGTGTGTGTGAGAGAGAGAGAGAGAGAGAGAGAGAGAGAGAGAGAGAGAGAGAGAGGAAAGAAAACACAACCTCCCCGAAAACAGTAATCCAATCGACCCGGAATCATCCTCGAAATAGCAGCTACCATCGCAGGGAATTCACATCTCCACTGAACCGTGCACAACACTCCTCCGTGCGTGGACATCCTATACATGGATGGACTGATGGATGGATATTTAAATGAAGGGATGGATGCCATTTGCATTTCATCAGCACAAAGCAATGATCCTGCTGCTGCTGCTTGCTTTGGAGATGCAGTGGTGTATCCTCGGAATATCAATGGTAAAATGGGAGGTGTGGGTGGCTGGAAGGGAGCTCAGGCTCTGTTACCAATGTCAGTGTGTTTAAGGAAGCATTAAAACGCACCTACTCAGGGAATATCCTAACAGTCTAATTAGGAGTCAAAACTAGGAATATATACAATAAGTCTCCAGCACATTTTATACTGATGCAAAACAAAATCACATAATGTTCATGATGCTATATTAGCAAGATTGGTGTCGGAAATCTTAATTTATAATTCTGAATGTGATTTTTAATCATATTGCTTTTCTTTCTGAGATTTCTACATCTTTAAGTCCATCATGCCAAACTTTTTTTTTTATTTGAGCTTCAACCCCATAACTCAAAATGTAGCATTTTTGACACATTTATCTCAAAGATGTCTACCTCTTTAACAATATAACACAAACATATCAATTTTTTAAACTTGTATCTCTGGCAACTACACCTCTTTCACCTCTTAATGCCAGAAATCTAATTTTTAATGCATGTATTTATGGGAATTCTATCACTTTAACCACATAACACCATTTGTAACATAAAAAAAAAAACAACATATTTCCAAGACATTAAACATATACCTCTAACTTTAAATCACAATCTTTCCTAACATATTTTTTATTTGAGCTCCGTATTTTATGTCCCATAATGCGAAATGCAGCATTTTTGACACATCTATCTCCAAGATGTCTTCTTCTTTAACAATATAACACAAACATATACATTTTTTAACCTGTATCTCTGAGAACTATACCTCTTTCATCTCCTAATGCTAGAAATCTAATTTTTATTCCACGTATTTATGGGAATTCTATCACTTTAACCCAATAAAGCAAAATGTAGCTTTTTGACACATTTATCTCCAAGATGTCTACCTCTTTAACAATATAACCTCTATCTCCTTAGATACCATAATCCCAAACATATCACTTATGATTTGTGTACTTTGGAGATATTTACCTCCAAACAAGTCTAGAAAACCAAACAAACTCATTTTGAAATATGTGTTTCTCAGATGTCTAGATTTTTTTAGTTGATACTTTCCTCAAAAACTTTGACCTTTTCTGGGTTCTTTTTCCAAGTAAATACTCTCTCTCTCTCTCTCTCTCTCTCTCTATATATATATATATATATATATATATATATATATATATATATATATATATATATATATATATAGATAGATAGATAGATAGATAGATAGATAGATAGATTGATTGATTCTGTGTATATATAGTCAAATCATGCATTGAGAAGTTCAACTGCTCAAGTTTGGATTTTCTTGGCTATTTTTTTTTTTTTTTTTTTTTTTATGTACAAGGGTTTGAAACCTTCTTGGGGGGTTCAGATATCAGAGCATAACTTACTGCTAGACTTGCCAACTATCAGAGTGGAAGTTTTCTTTCTTTTTTTGTGGGGGGGAGTCTTTCCAGTAAAATTATTATATTAAAGTCAAGAAATGTCAACCTACCGCACAGCAGCTGCATCCAGGCACAGGTCTTGTAAACGGTGGAGGTGTTGCAGAAAAAGAAGAGCGCCATGCAGGCGATGCAGCTGAGGATCAGCACCATGGACAGCAGCACGAACACCGAGGCGGCCTTGAAGGCTCCCGACGGGATGGAGCCGAAGTCGGAGAAGCTGCCCACGCAGGTGAGGTCCCGGCTGGACGCCTGCACGCTGCCCACGCAGTAGTGAAACAGGCCGAAGTGGCCGATGTGCGGCGTCTTGACGCTGTCGCCGATCCAGTAGGGCTGGATGAACACCACCACGTTGACGATGGCGAAGCAGATGGTGAAGATGGCCCACAGAACCCCGATGGCCCGGGAGTTGCGCATGTAGTTGTCATGGTAGATCTTGGAGGCTTCTTGGGAAGGCAACATGTTTGCTGTTTTTTTTCCTTTCTTTTACACCTTTAATCTGTCTTTCTTTACTCTTACAAGAAAAATAACATGAATATGTAGAAACCCCCCACACAGATTGACACATAAATATACAAAGCTCTCTTTGCGCTAAGATTCCCCCCCTCCCGCTTTGGCTCTCTCAATCTGGAATGGGCCTTAAAAAATCATGGGACCTGAAAATATGTATATGACCCCAGAAGACAACACATTACAAAAAAAAAAAAAAGAAATGTAGGGAATGCTACATTAAAGCAATATAAAATCATAGCCTACTTCTGCCTCTGATGAATAATTTACCAACAGCAGTGATTCAACATTGCTGGTTTTTCCTTGGGGCTACACCATAAATGATTAACTAAAAATCCATCAGAATAGGATTTATTTCCTTTCCCAATCGTCAGGTGGATGGGGGGGCTAAAGCTGATGTTCCTCCTCATCCATTAGTCCAGAGCTTTTCTTCAGGATGTCCTTTATCACCATCCGGGGGATGAGATGGTGCCTGTGGCGCCAGCGGTAGAGCCCGTTTTTACCTTCCGAGGCATTCGTGGGGGTGCTCCTCTTCCTCTGCTCGCTTTTCAGTTCTCTAATGTCCACGCAAGCGTGTGGAAATCAAACGCGGCGGGATGATGAAGAAGAAGAAGTAAAAAAAAAAATATATATATAAAAATCTAAAATAAAACGCTCTCTTTGATGCGAGCCCTCTGTCAAATTTCAACAGTCCTTTCTGGTAAATCCGACATCCTCCACCGCCTTGACTCCATTATCATCATGGTTTTTGTCGTAGCCTTAACCAGTATGTCTCCTCTCTCTCTCTCTCTCGCTCTCTCTCCGTCGTCCTCCTCGCGGTTCTCTGCGCGCCCCCCGGAAGATGCTGATGTTGTACTGATGACAGCGATGGAGCGCGTTCACGGCGCCAGCAGCAGCAGCGGTGAGGAGAAATTTGCATCAGTGCGCGTCTCCGCCTTTGATCAGCTTCAATTTGAAATCAGAAAAAAGGCTAATTCACTGTTGAATGTTATGTTTTCTATAAGCTGGACCATACAACCCAGTTTGACGCTTTAACTGACAATCTGTGGAGATATTTGAGTTCAAATAGGGAACAATTGCTAATTATTAATCGCTCTTTGTTACAGTTTTGCACAAACTAAAGGAAATATTTAGACATTTTATTTTTAATAACAAATGTAAAGATATTCTATTTTTTCAGTGTTTTATATGTATTATTTCTATTTTAATTAAAATATTTTTTGTTTTTTGTTTTTTAAAAGTTTTTCTATTTTTCTATTTTTACGGTATTTGATCAATTACAGGCTGCTTCCGTTTTCAGGGCTTAAAACAAATGATGATCTTATAAGATAACCTAAGTAAATACTAGGGATGCACCGATATAAAAATGTGGGCCGAAATCGATATGCAATATTAATATTGATAACTGATAATTACGATATATATTTCACTATCCTTTTGACACCTTGAAAAAAAGAACCACACTATTGACTTCACTACTACTTCTCTGCGTCAGTTAAACTCCCCAACACTGTTTTCACTGTTAGTCCTCATCACATGGGGTCTTTAGACTGTGCTTTGTCTTTACCCTCACTTAGGACCTGTTTGCCATGGGTGACTGTACCGGGGGTATGTAGCTCTCAAATCTGCCCCCATTGTTCAGTTTAGCTTTTATGAATCACATTTTTTCAGAAAACAAAGTTCAATTCCAATAGCCCCACCTATAGAAACAAGAAGTCACATATAGAACCTGTCTGAGAACATGAGGTAGGCTAAACGATCTCAGAAGCAAAACATTGTGCTTAGATTACTTACAACTCCACTTGCCTAGTTAAGGTCAGTGTTCATGTTTTAACATTAATATTTAAAAAAAAAAAAAACTGAACAAAAATGTAACCACCAAAACCACTGCAGACCAAACAGGTCAATATTTACATTAAAACATAACATCTAAAGGTCTGTCTAAAGCATCTTGATGATCTCAAGCTGCTTTGCTGCTTCAGGATCTGTATGACTGCCCGTAAATAATGAAACCATGTATTTTGTTCACTGCCAAAAAAATCCTGAAGGAGAATGTGTTGCCATCAGTTTGAGACCCAAGAGACATAACATAAGAACTCAAGTGCTCTTATGTTAAGAAGTTCACTTCTTGATAGCTCAAAAAAGGCTGTTTTTTTTCTGCAGACAAGAGGGAACCACAATTCCTCTGCAACAATGTAAAAGACTGACTGGCTGTTATGGGTCTCTGGAGTGATGCAACCAGTCACTAGGTTTGGTTACTTTTCACATAGGGCTAGTTGTTCTGAATAGCTTGTGTTTCTTAATAAACAAAAAAAAAATCTCTTCAAACTGTATTTTGTATTTACTTATGTTATCTTTCCCTGAAATTAACATTTGTTTAATGATCAAAAACATATTAGAGTGACAAACAGTAAAACCAGATTAAATCTATGCTTCGCTTTTAACAGGTTGGTTAACTTAGTAAAATAATTTTTACATTGTTCACATTTTAAAAGAATTAGATAACCATGATCCAGTAATAATGCTACCCAGTCTCATGGTAGGCTTTGCAAACACTGATACAGACTCACTCTCCATGGCCTGCCATTACTGCAGTGGACTTGGCCCTGTCTTCTTCAGTTTTCACTGCTTCTGGTGCAGATTCTGGCTGTTTTTCAGAGGTAGACGGTGGATTACATGTTACTGCTGGGGTGAAGGGCTTGGCTCTACCCATGCCAAGCCCATTTCTTTCTTTTTTTTTTTTGGCATGTTGTTCAAATGCACAGGTTTAGTGAGAATGCAATCAGCTGTCCAACTTTTTAACTTTTTAGGCAGACCTGTGAAGACACCGTTGCAGAAATCAATGCGACTAAAGATACACACATGGATGAGTTTCTGTAGACCTAGCTGGGACATTAGTCCGTTAATCCTGGTAATGTTCTTCAGGTGGTAAAAGGCTGACTTTGTAATTGCCTGTACATGTCTTTCAAGGTTCAGGTCTGGGTCCATTACTTCACCCAGATTTTGGGCCTGATCACTAGTTTCTAGCTGGAATAATTTGAGCTTTGTGTTGACTCTTGATTATTCTTTTTTTAACCCCTTAACTGTCACCCTCAAAACACTTACGCTCTCAAGTGTACACCCTCAGTGGTTCCATGAGGACACCGGTGCCCTCATGACAGTTAAGAGGTTAATCTAGAATAAATTACAAAAAAATAACATAATGCTACAGACTATTACACATAATATAACTCATGTCGTAGCACAGTACAATACCCCAGTGAAACTATTGCACATCTCCCTTCAGACTCAACAGCATTAGATGATATGCACCTTTAGGTAAAGAATGCTTCTTACTAAACATCTGATATTGTAGCATAAGTAATTTGGATATTCCATGTCATGACTTTTGCAAAGGATTACCAATACTACTGAGAGCAGATAAGGTATGATTTCACTGGATATCACTTCCAGTCTTCCCATCCCTGTCCTTGTTCTCTATCTACAACAGAGGTCAAAGGACAACTTCAATTAATCAGACGCACAGCTAAAGAACAGCTCTCAGCAGTTTAAAAGCATAGAAAACACCAGGTTCAATATCAAATTAAATTTTAGACCTACACTTCGGTTCTCCATCCATAGCAATGGAGTAAATGAGGCAGACAAACATGCTGGAATACATAATCAGATGACTGGTCATCCTCCCCAGTCTTTGAAAGATGAAGGTGAAACTGTTGAAGTCAATGTTCTCACATGTTTCAATAGGTATTTCCTCTGTCATTAGACCATTTGTTTGCATGCTGGTCAGGAAGTCAAGAACACAATCAGTCATCTTTAAGTTCTGACAAAGATGTAACATGAACAGTGCTTAATTTTTTTCTCATTTAGACTGATGTAAAACCTGTTTTTAGAGAACTCAACGTACTGTTGTGAAAGAAATACAACACCCTATGACAGCAGAAAGATATGAATATTTAATATCAAGTTTAAGAATACAATACAACAACAAAATAAACAGAAGAAAAAGCCTTTTAAAATTTTCAGAAAAATATAATGGGAAACATTTTGTTGAATAGAGTAGTATTCCCACTTTAAAAGGTTAGAATCACACAAAGGCTTAAAATATCAAGTACCCATGGTTAAAGCTGCTCAGCTTTTGAAGGTTTGCCCTGTTTAAACCTCAGGCATTTAGTTTAGATTAAACTGATGAGATTAAGAAAAATGTGTTAGGCATTCAAGAATAGTAGGTTGCAACAGTTTATGCCTCTGGTAAGTAAATCTCAGAAGAATATCAAATAAACCATTCCCATCTTACACCGTCCAAACAGATTAATCCTGAAAACAGACCACAAAATGCTGTGAAAGAAGTCTCCAAAAATCCTCCAGAAGACAAGGACTTCTGAAGTAATGATTTTTGGGCAAATGAGTCAAAACTTGAATCATTTGGACACCAGAACAGAGGATATGTTTGGCATAAACCAAATATAGCATTCCAGGAAAAGAACCTCATACCTATTCAACCTCATGGCCTATTCAAAGCCCAGATCTTCATTACGCAGCAGGCTATACATCCAAAATAGTCTTTAAATATCTCACATCTGAAAGTAAGTAGTGGGGCAAACTTTCCTCAGACCTATTTCAGAGCCATGTAAATGACAAGACTTGAGATGACCCTAACAGAATCCCAAGATCTGTTCGTCTGAGGAGCAGCTACCACCTTAATCACTGGGAGGAGGTCGAGGCCAGGAGCAGCAGTGGCACTGGCAAAGTATGCCCTGAGACACCAGGATATAGTGGGCCAAGTCCAATATGATAAAGGGGGTCTAAGTGTGGTAGCAATAACACCCACATGGCAGAAGTTTACTCCATCTTAACAACTGCACCTGGTGGTAGAGGAAGTATGCCACCAGGAGGAAGCAGATAGGTGTGCCAGAGCTGTGTCCCAAGCCAAGCAAGGCCACTGGATGAGATGGGACGATGTGGAGAAGAGGAAGGTCACTTGGAGTGAGCTGTGGAGCATGGAGTCCAACATCCTGAGCTTTACTATCAGAGTAACATATGATCTTCTGCCCTCTCTGACCAACCTGCATCTCTGGTTTGGTGAAGATCCAACCGGTCTCCAGTGTTCTGCCCCAGAAAAACCTGAAACACATCCTGGTGTGGTGCAAAACCAGCCTTATGCAAGGCAGATGCACCTGGCATCACTGGAGAATAAGAGAGCAACCATCAACGCCATCCCCTTAGAAGCTCAAACTAACTGCTGGCAACCAACATCCTTCATCCTTCATTAGGGAAGGGGAGAAACAGCCAATCAACCGTTCACTTCAGGAATCATACCTACTGAATGCAGCTCAGGATTAGGAAATGGGGGTAGACTTAAGTCAAAGGCTCTCCTTTTCACCCAAAACTGCAGCAACTAACCTATGCCCAGACCTAGTCCTTTGGTCCAAATCCTGCCAGTGTGTCTTCATTATTGAGCTGACTATTCCATGGAAGGAAGCCATCAATGGGGCATTTGAGAGAAAAAGGCTACGAATGCAAACCTGGTTGCCAAATCAGAAGACAGGGGAATGAAGGTTTACATATGTCCAGTGGAGGTGGGCTGCAGGGGCTTTGTAGTGAATTCCATCACAAGGCTACTAAAGGAGGTTGGAATCAGAGGAAAATCTAAACAGAAGATCATTAAAGAGCTTGCAACTGCTGCTGAAAGGAGCAGTCACTGGCTGGAGGTGAAGTGTACGATGTCTGTATGTGCTGCCAAATGACCTCATGGTGCCTCCAAGGTGGCACACACCCAGGTCTGATCAGCCTGTGGTGGGCCAGCCACAAGTGAGGGTGTATAGTGATAAAAGGCGAAACACCTAGTGAAGCTGGGGTGCATAATTGATGATGCATTGCAATGGAGGCGCTAGGTGGTCATCCCCCAGCCAAGAGGATATGTCCAACACCAGTATTGTGCTGATTTATGAAGGGATTTTTAGCATCCAGTCCTAGCAAGTATACTTTATTACCTAACAAGCTGTATATCCAAGATACTCTTTAAATATCTTACATCTGAAAGGAAGTAGTGGGTCAATCTCTCCTCAACACAATGTGGCCAGAAGATTGGCTTGAAAGATTCAATTTCCTTTGTAGTTAATCGCATCACTACTGCATTGGGACAGAAAAATTTAGTTTTGTCAGAGCTCTGCATGGCTACAAGAAATGTCTCAGTGGAGTCATTTCAACCGAAGGGGTTAAGGATAGCTATTAGAGGGTTGGGTGTTCCAACCATGTCCTTGTTTAGAAAACATCATTTTGTTTAATGAGTAAAACAACATTGACTTTTGTTTTTGAATGCAATTGTTTTATTTAGTCTAATGGGATTAGACATTGATCTATGAACTTTTCCTTGTAATAAACTAGGTCTTTAATGGGGTGTCCAAGTTTTTTCACATGACTTTATGTGGCAAGATTAAAAATAGTATGGCAAAACTTAAGTTTGGTTCATTCTGTAAATAGCTGTTACTGCAGCAGATCATGGGTTAACATTCCCATACATCTCTGAATAAAAAGCACAAAATATGCTTTCTACAGCAGCGCAGCATTCACTTCCTGCCTTCTTTATTCAGCTGTCTTGTATTCCTCGGGACCAGATGTTGCCTTAACTATTGAAGCTTTCTTTGTCTATCCATTAAGAGCTTTGTTAGTCACTCAGGGGAGAAACACATCTGCCCTGCAGCTAACAGTTTCACGCTAAACTAGGCCAAGACTGGTCCGTAAGAGGGTGGATTGTATGTTTTGGAGCAGGAAAGAGTGGGGGATTGGGTGTGATGATCATACATTTGGTCTCTTTGGATGTTGACTGAAGCTAAAGAACAAGAATCACATGAAATAGATGAGCCAGATGAAACAAAACTACATTTTTCTGTCCCGATGCAGTAGCGATGCAATTAACTACAAAGGAAATTTAATCTTTCAAGCCAATCTTCTGGCCACATTGTGTTAAAGCACACATAGCACATCTGGATACTGTCTAAACAAACATGGATTTTTCTTTTCTTTTTTTTTTTTTACCCTCTGCTTTCACAGCCCTCTATCTTCCTTGATCCTGAGGCGTCCTATCATCTGTTAGCAGCAACAGGGGAGTTGATAAGCTGTGTGTGCATGTGTGTGTGTATTCCATGTGTGAGCGTATATCCCCAGAGTGCAAATGTGTGCTAAATTTGGCAGAGTGAGAGCAAAAGGTGGTGTGTAGCTGCTGAAGTGAGGACATGTCAGTGGGAGAAAATAGACCTGTGCACAGCTCAGGGTAGCCTCTTGAGAAACAGAAGGTTTTGTCATTAGGAGATCTGACGTTTTTTTTTTTAACTTTTTTTTTTTTTTTTTGAGAGTGTAATGTCTGTGTGGATGCATTCATGCATTTTAAGGGTAGTTTAAGAGAAAAGTGCTTACTGATGTGAGAATAATGCCATAATGTCAGCCTTGTGTTGCCTTTAAACTGCAGTTTGGTCTGCACTTTTTTTTTGCACTGAATAATATTTGAATTATGCATTGCTCATTTTATGAGCTTGCCATAGTTCTGTTCAACACAAAGCTTTTCCCAGCATGCTTCCAGTCCAACACACAGCACATGGATGATTGTTCCCAGGAGCTTGTGCAAGGCTGCCATCTGTTGCATTAAAAATGAATTGCAGGAATCACATTCGGGAAGAATATGAATCAATTCCACAAATTGGCAAAGAGAAACCTATGGTCTAAAACGGTGCAGCTCCCACAAATATTTAGTTGCAGTTTTTTTAAAGCTCAGTAATTTTCTAAAACACCAGGGCCACTGTAGTATTTAGTATGCATTACTCTAAATAAGGTCTATTTTCGGCTGTGTATTAATATATATGAGGGAAAATTAGCAGCAACTGGAATTTTAATACGTTTCCGTGCTTCAGAGGAAGGAAGAGACTGCTCTTTCTAAAAAAAAAAATATTCTTGACTGAAAATTACTTAGTAACAAATGCCTGCATGTCAGTAATGAAAAATGTAATTGTGTAAAAGTAATTTACACAATTACATTGTGTAAATTACATGTTTTGTCATTCATTTCTCATGACCTGAAATGTATTTAAGACCAATTCAACACACTCACCTACTTCCAATTGTGTGCCTGATTCTTTTATTTGCTCTTGGTTAGGTTTAGATACCATGATGGCAAACCCATTAAGCTCATGCACAACAATGTGCCTTTCTGTGTAAATTATTCAGTTGAACCTTAAAAGACAAGGTCTTTGGTCAAAAGGTTTCGTAGTTACAGTTTGCGTGCATCCTGAAGAAACACTCTCATTATCCACCTATTCAGAAGACAGTTTTGTTTATTTTTGGTGAGTTACTTACTGAGTTATTCTAATAAATAAGCATGTTGAAACATATATTTTCTGTTGCTATATTTTACTTTTTAGGGAACCCTTCGTGTTTCACACGGTTTCTTTTTGGCATGGTAAGGGCTCATTAGCTTAGTCAGCTTAGTGCTAGCTTAGCATCAGCGCTACTATGGCTACTCCTGTCTCTCCTGCTGTCTCTGCATCTCCGTCTGAGTCTCCTCCTCTCACTTACGCTCTTTCTCAGATGTTTAGCTACTCCTCTGCCTTTAGTTATAATAGTAGGTGTGATAAATGTAGTTTTTAAGTTGTTTTGGAGGCGAGAGTGTCAGAATTGTAAGCCCGGCTCCACTCTGTTGAAAAACCAGCAGATAGCCGAGGCCCTTTAGCCAATGTGGGGCCAACAAGAATAGATTCTCCGTGTACCAGTCATGTTAATACTTGGTTCTTAAAAAAATGATTAAGTAGCATCACAAGGGGTGCCTTTTCCCTTTTCTTTTGTTGTGATCCTGTACTGAGAAAACTCACGCCATGTTGCTTTAAGACAAAACCGACACATGCTGCTGCGGTGCCGATGCATGCAACCCATATTATTTTTCATGTATGAAAGGACATTATAAGTTTAGTACCATGGAGACCTGGCTTTATATGGCTGATGTGAGTATGTGAAATAAAGTGAAAGTGTGGAATCCCTCATTCATGCTGTCTTAAAAGACAGACTACTACTTCAAGTTAAAGAGGCTAGCCACCGGTTGCTAGCTCTTTCTCCAGCCTCACACTGCACCATTACATGGTCCTTCAGTAAAATCCATGCAGCCGGGACCTCAGGCCGGCTGGGTGACTGTTTGTAGGAAGCATAGTCCCAGAACCCAGTAATGACATCTGGTTACACCAGTCGGAGGTCACTAAAGTTAGAGTGCTTCGATGTGTAAGTTTGCCAAAACAATGTTGGACTCCATAGTTTTCTCTGGTCCCCTGCCTGATCGAACCAGTGACGACATGTTTAGCCGCATGCTGTCATTCAAGCACTGGTTGTCTTAGTGGTGTCCTGAAAACAATGTGTGCTATATTGATAATTGGCTAACATTTTGGGGAAAACCAGGTCTGGCATCCATCCCTTTGGACTAATGGATGCCGTCCAAATTTCTTTCACAGATAAGAAAATTTTCTTATCTGTGAAAGAAAATTATTTCCATACATTTCCTGGTAGAAATCCCTTTTAAACTATGTGACTTTGCCCAAACCTTTGTGTATCCTTCCACTTGCTCCTCACAATTGCTGGCTTGAGTTTAGACACATTTCCTGACAGAACTGATGTAATCAAGTCAATGTTTTGATCAATAGATGAAATAATTAAAACATTGACTTCATTGTCCTCAAGCCAATTTGTAATTAATTTGATGGTATGCTTAGGGTCATTGTCTACCTGAAAGACCCATTTGTGTCCAACCTTTTATTTTGTGGCTCATATCTTGACATGTTGTTGCTTTCTGTATGAACTGAATTGACTCTATTTTGTAAAGTGCACCAGTCCTTCCAGAGCACTTTCATCTCTGGAACAGAGAACCAAAATGGTGCTTGTAGAATGGAATGCTAGTTGGACATTCCCATTGTATTTATGCTTGCATAAACTCTTTGAACAGAGGAAAGCTGTTAGGTCTGTTAAGTCTGTTTACAGGAGAGTGGTGTTGCCAGTGGGTATGGTGTTCCTGCCATCCTCATCCTTGAGCTGTTAATGTGTCAATACTGTCAGATAGCAAAGGTCTTCAGTGAAAGGCCTCTTCAAATTCATTACAAGACCGACCGCTATTGGGTATCCTTCCTGCCCACAGTGTCACCATCCATAACGGCTCTTTGAAGATACATGGATTTGATTTTTGTTTGGGATAAAGTAATTTTGAATTGAATGTCATTTTGACTGCATATAAACTGCTGGGCTGAAACCTACCTGATGGTAACCCATTCCTCCCATATTAGTGTGTGGAATTCATTCTAGTTTAATGTGTGTTTCTCCACCTGCTTTTTAAGAACAGAGCACAAGTTCTCAGTAGGGTTAGGATCCAGAGAGCTTCCTGGCCACATGTCCAGCCTTTTATTGTTCTGAATTTGGATCACTGCATTATAGCTTTGGCTTTGTGACACGGGGCTCCATCATGGTAGACAATAGATTATCACCAAACTACACCTGAATTGTTGGACGAAGTTGCTCTTGCAGGACATTTTGATCCCACCCTTTATTCATGAATGTGTTAACATTGCAATAGTCTTTTGGTGTCTATAGTAGTACTTCCAGCTGAATTTCTGCATGTCCTCAATTTTTTTTCTTGGGCAAAAACTGCTTCGTTGCTGTATTCACAAGACACTCTGAAGTTTTCTTCACTGGAACTGAACATCTCAGTTCTTTACGGATCCTGAAAATTGCTTTCACTGCTCATAATATTGTACAATATTATGAGCAGCATGCGATGCCATTTTAATGCAAAGTGACAGTGACTACATGCTACTGTTTGGGACTCATTGCAAATCTAAAAAGACAATTATTTCAAGAACTCTTCCATCTCTTTTAGAGAAATCAGGTGTCGGAAAATCTGAAAACCATCCATCATTGTCTTTCTATTTCTCGACATACTTTATGTTGGTCTTCCAAACGAAATCCCAAATAAAATATATTAAAGTTTGTGGTTGTAGTGTGACATTATGTGGAAAGCAGCAGACTTTATTTGGCTAAATATCACACAGCATGGAAAAAAACCAAGGTATCATCAAAGACTCTGACCTCAATTACAACACCCACATAGTCTATTACTGAATTATCCTATTACAGCCTTGAAATGCCAGAATAAACAGTGTCCTATCTAAACAGAACACAAAAAAGCTTGTACATGCTTTTATTTTCAGTAGCTTACCAACTGGTGTAATGATGTCTATACATGTCAGGGTAAAAAAAATATGACAGTCTCATAGCCTCAGATAATGGAACTGTGTCTGTACTTGTCCTGTTAGATCTCAGTATTGCATTTGATGCGATCACAATATTCTCTTAGAAAGACTTGAATATATTGTAGGGGTCAAAGAACAGCACAAGCCTGGTTTAAATCTTACCTGACAGATTCCAGTTTGTTCATGTAAATCGCACGCCAAATCTGGCCTTCCATATGTTTTTACATGGCCCTCTTGACTCTAAAGGGTCACTATAATAGAACTTTCAAGATTGCAGTTGGGTGCTGAAAGGGGCAGAATTATGTAAAATTGACTTTTTTGAGCTTCACATCATGTTATATTATTCCCCCATCAAAAACCTACCTGGAGTGTTGCCTTGATTCTTTCATGCATGTTTGGGAAATTCTTTCATCTCCTGTGGCAGCCATTCAGCTGTGCAGAACATCTGGATGGATCGAGCGCCGCCTTTGAGACCGAGCTCCTCCTTAGAGCTGCAGTTTTCAAGCATCCGAGCTTCCGCCACACAGAACATCCCTCCCCTGCGATTTCCCCACTCAGCCCCTAAAGACTAGCCAGCAGCAATTAGCAAACACCTCATAGATTGAGCTCATTATAGGAGGTACTTCTCAGTGCAGTGCTGTTGTGATGACTACCTGAAGGCGGAGTTTCAGAAAGAGCAAGACTTTCTCAAAGAGACAGATTCCCAATTTCAAGTCAAATTTCTTTTAAGTCATATTTGATATATGAAGCAATTTTGTAACAATGGAAGGTAACATAACTGATTGTGCTATAAAATGATTCTATGTGCTTGGAAGACACATAATACTGCCTCTTTAAATCAATCAAATCAAAGCAGTTTTCATCCTTATACTGCCAAATTACATCAGTTTGAAAGATGTTCAGGACTATTTAATTTCAAGGACTCATCAAATCCAGAGACAGCTATTTATCAGTATTTTAGCAGTTTGTTAATGGGTAGTTTTATCAATATATTCTGCCACAACCGGCCTTTAGGGCCACATCAAAATAATGATGTGGCCCAAAATGAGTTTGACACCGCTGATGTAAATGCTAAAACTTCTTCACACTCCAGTGTTACTTGTAGAGTACCACAGGGCTCTGTGCTTTGCCCAATTCTCTTTACTATATATATATATATATATATATATATATATATATATATATATATATATATATATATATATATATATATATATATATATATATATATATATATATATATATGTGTGTGTGTGTGTGTGTGTGTGTATGCTTCCAATTGGTAAAATCATCAGACAGCATGGAATAAATTTCCATGGTTATCCATAAATCCCGAATATTCCAATCAGCTAGTTAAATTACAGGCATGTGTAATAAAAAAGACATAAAGACATAAAAACATAAAAGACATAAAAACCTGGATGATTAACTTTTCTGTTTTTAAATCAAACAGAAGTTGAACCAGTCTTTGAAGAAGAAACTTCTTAGTCAGTCACTTGATCTGGATGGCATTAAATTGGACTCCGGTAATTAAGTAAAAATTGGATTTGGTGTTGTTTTGACCAGGATACGTCATTTAAATCCCATATTAAACAATTATTCAGGAGTTCCTTCTTCTACTTTTTAAAATTAGAAATATCCTATCCAAAAGTGCCAGCAACTTAATTTCCCTCAAGGCAAACGAAGTGAGAGAGCAATGTACGAAGACAGATTAATTTTAGAAGTTGAGAACTACAGTATTTTATATGACGCCATTCATACGTTTTATCACTGGCTTTATCACACAATCTCACATTTCCCACACATGCTTCTCAGAGCACCTCTGGGATTCTCAATTCAATTCAATTCAATTCAGAAATACTTTATTTATCCCAAAGGGAAATTAAATGTTGATGTAACTCATTTAGTCAAGAAGTTATTATAGATGGTGATGGCTGTGGGCAGGAATGATCTTCTGCAGCAGTGCGTTTTACAACCAAACTGCAGAAGCCTTTGACTGAAGAGACTCTGTTTTACAATGAGAGTCTCATGAAGAGGATTTCCAGAGTTGTCCATAATTTTCTTGATTTTATGCAAAATCCTTCTTTGCATCATCAACTCCAGAGGTTCCACAGTCGTCCTCAGAACAGAACCAGCATTCTTTATCAGGTTATTGAGCCTTTTTAGGTCCCTGGCTCTAATGCTGCTGCCCCCACAGATGATGGCAGAGGAGATGACGCTCTCAACAACAGACTTATAGAAGATATGCAACATCTTGCTGCAAACCTTGAAGGATCTTAGCTTCCTCAAGAAGTCCAGTCAGCTCTGTCCCTTCTTGTAGATGGCTTCACTGTTAAGTCTCCAGTCCAGTCTGTTGTCTCGATGAACACTGAGGTATTTATATTCCTCAACCACCTCCACTTCTTCCCACGTGATGGAAATAAGGTTTAAGCTGACCCTGTTTCTCCTGAAATCTACAAACATCTCCTTAGTTTTGTTCACATTCAAGATGAGATGATTGTTTCCACACCATGCCACAAAGCAGTCCACCAGCTCACTGTACTAAGCTTGTTGTCCATCTCTGATCCACCCGAGAACTGCAGAGTCATCTGAGTATTTCTGTAGATGACAGGAGTCTGACTTGTGCTGGAAGTCTGAAGTGTACAGAGTGAAAAGGAATGGTGAGAGTACAGTCCCCTGTGGTGCTCCTGTGCTGGTGACCACCTGTAGTCATTGATTGTTGAAGCCTCCACCTGTGTCTTCTGGAGTTTCAGACGAAGCAGATCAGGCTGAATTGTGTTAAATGCTCTGGAGAAATCAAAGAACATGATCCTCACAGTGCTTCCTGTTTTGTCCCGATGACATTGGGTTTGTTGAAGCAGGGGTATAATGGCGTCTTCAACTCCAACTCCAAGGCGATAAGCAAACTGCAGCAGGTCCTGATATGTGCTGGTTTGCTTACTCAAGTGGGCCAATGGGAGTCTCTCCAGGACCTTCATGATGTGGGATGTCAGGGCAACAGGTTTATCGTTGTTGATGACTGATGGGTGAGTTTTCTTTGGTACCGGAACCAGACAGGATGTGTTCCACAACAGTGGAACCTTCTTTTGGGTCAAGCTAAGGTTGAAGAGGTGTTGCAGAATCCCACAGAGCTGCTCTGCACAGGCCTTCAGGACTCTGGAGCTGACACCATCTGGACCTACAGCCTTGTTCTGGTTCAAGCTTTCCAGCTGCCTCTTCTCCTGTCTTCTAGAAACAGAAAAGTGGGAGGGAGAGGGAGAGGGAACAGCAGTATCTTCTGATTTGGTTGAAGACAAACTAGTGGAACCAGAAGACTCCATGACTGAGGTAGAGGAGAAAACATCTGAGGTGTGACAGGAAAGCTGTGGATCAATGGAGGAGGGTGGGATGTCTGTTTGGCTGGGGGCAGGAGGGGAGGATGGTGAGCTTGTTCCTGAACTGAACTGAACTGAACCTGTTGAAGAAGAATGTGTTCAGATCATTTGCTCTGTCCATACTTCCATCTGTCTGATCCTCCTTCTGCTTGAAGCCTGTGATCTTCTTCATCCCTGACCACCCATCTCTGATATTGTTCCTTTATATGTGTTGAGCCACATGTAGTGTAAATTTGGGGTAATTCCACTAAACTGAAAGGCTCTAAATGAAGATCAGTCATGTAGCTGCAGCTCATTATAAATCCTGCAGCCAGAGTCCTGACCAACACGAGACAATGGATCACATCACACCTGTCCATAAATCACTGTACAGACTTCCTGTTTGTAAAAGGACAGCTTTTAAAATCTTACTGATCTTTGAGGAATGCATGGGCTTGGGCCTAAATATATCTAAGTTTCTGGTCAGAATGAATTAT
Organism: Anableps anableps; assembly: GCA_014839685.1. Taxonomy (NCBI): domain Eukaryota; kingdom Metazoa; phylum Chordata; class Actinopteri; order Cyprinodontiformes; family Anablepidae; genus Anableps; species Anableps anableps. Next base: position 6,524,549 of record CM026071.1, read on the forward strand.
GTAGACATCTCAGGTCATTGGATACCTCAGTGCTACCAGGACTAAGACTAAAACAGGCAGCATTTAGCTTCAGTGCTCCTCAGCTCCGGAACAAACTCCCACAAATACTTGAGACGTAAAGAAACCTTTTAATCCTTTAAATCTAGACTGAAAACATTATTGTTTATTACAACTTACTCATACTTTATAAGTTTATTTTTATCATTTCTTATTTATCACTTTTAACTTTCTTTTTATTTAATGCTAACCTTTTATTATGGTTCTCTTGATGTATTTTGTGTATTTATGTAATTCTTTTAACTCTGTTCCTTTATTTTCTGTATAAAACACTTTGCATTACCCAGTGTATGAGGGGGAATATGTAAATAAACATGTCTCGTCTTGCCTAAATGGTTTATGAAAACCTTTTCAATATGTCATTAACAAATGCATAATATTACTCAATATAGAGACAATAGAAAGGACAAAGTTGATCCAGTCACTCCCTTACATTATAGCATCTACTTAAGAAAAAAAAGTAAATACTATCGCCCTGGGTGTGAGAAGAACCTCCAGAGAGCATCACATGATATTTCATGTTGTAAGCAATACAAATAATATAATTATATATAATAATAAAAAAACTTGGGTTCATGTGCATCTTAAGAAATCAGAATTTTTCAACATTTGACCTCTCTTTTCCCCTGTGGTGTTCGTTTATAAAATACAAATACATTTATGTCTAACAAGTAAATATGTAATTTGGTAATAAATTATCTTTGGTATAATAATAATCCACAAGCCTACCTAAGGTTTAGTTTGCAGGCTTCTTGTCTTGGTTTACACAAATCCTTTCTTGGTGCTGTGCTTAATGTTAGCCACTAGGTGTCACTGTAATTCTGTTTTAGGTAATCCAGCATAGGGAAAGGGAAAAACACCCCTGATAAAAAGCCATCTAGCATCCCTGCAGGGTAGCTATGTCTTTGCCTGCCATCCACAGCAGAGGGGGGAAAAAGCGGTTCAGGCCAACTTTCAGCCAATCATCCTAACATGTGTAATAGATTTTGATGTGTCACTCCAGAGATTAATCATCAGGCTGTCGAGCTGGACTGGGAGTATAAATATCTTGTCTCCGCATTTAATGACAAGCTGACCTTTGGATGTCAGGTGGATGCTGTGAGGAGGGAAGCCCATGAGTGCATCTGGGTTTTTTGTACTTCATAACTGAACTGTTGGCTCTACTTTCTTGAGAATCTGTTATGTTTCCATATAGATTCAGAGCTCCTTTTGTCAGAAAGACAAACTGAGACTCAAGCTATCATCAGAATCAGTTTGAAATTTGAAAATCTCTCCATTACAATAGAATTAGAAGACTGAAAAGGCCACGCCAATGTCAGACACCTCCTGGTATTTATGTTAGAGTATCAAACATATATGAGGGGGAAAAAATAGAAAATTTGATAAATAAAAGATTGATTTTTGTCTTGTAAAAACCACTTTTTAGGTTGCCAGCCCTATTAATGAAATGGAGTCTTCAAATCCACACTCTTTACAGTAGGTGGTGATAAAAACCATGAAAAGTCAAGTCAAGTTAATTTGTATAGCACATTTCAGCAGCAAGACAGTTCAAAGTGCTTAACATCATAAAAAAACATCAATCAAGTATACAGCAAATCATCAAAATCATCAAGCAAATATACATGAAAATTATCAAAATTATCGAGCAAATATCAATGCATCAAAATCATTAGGATTATAAAGCAAATATCATCAACCAAATATAGTTCAATGTTCTACTTACTACTGATCAAAGGCAACTCTAAACAGGTGGGTTTTTAGCCTTAATTTAAGTTATTTCACAACCATGGTTTCACACTATATAAGAAGACATTTAAAGTTTGTTTAGTGAACGTAATAACATGCAGACTATATGAGATATTATGTTTCTAAGGAATGAAGGGATGACGTCTGGTTGCTTGACCCTTTGGAGTCAACACAGAAGTTCTTACATTGCCGATGAAAGGTGTCATATCGTAGGCTCACACATTGAAATTTGCTGAGGTAAGACACTCGCTGCGTTTCTATCACAAATGTATGCAAAACTTTTTTGATATTCTGCTAATGTTGAAAAAACACAATTTCACTGTTGCGGTATTTTCATTAAAGAAGAAATGCAATTAAAATCACACGTGAATAAATTTGCTCAGGCCATAAGTCATTAAAAATCATGGCAGTGACAGATGTAAACACATGAGATATATGCATATTTGAGCCACGACACGAGCACTCATCCTGAGCCATCAAAGGAGACGTCAGCCTTACTAAGACATTGGAGCGACAAGCTCCTGAGACTTGGGAGCAGCTGCGTATGCACCGTTTTTGGGACATTGTATCAAGAGATTTTACAGAATAGCTGTGGATTCAACACTTTTGAATAACAAACACAACTTTTGATGAACTGTGCGATGCTGTGTCCAAGGAGCCCAGTGCCCACAAATAAACGATTTACTGCTGTACACACTAGAGTCTGACTCATGTGATGTAAAAAAAAAAGTGTTTCCATGGCAGTTTTGCGAAATACACCAACTTTGATACGGTTGAAAAAGCAGCTCATCCTAGCACATAAACGTTTTATTGAAAAACATGACTTTTTTCAAAATTGGCGTGTTTCCATCAACATTTTTTATACGCATTTTGAAGTATTGCATTAGAAACAGTGGAAACCGTTTTTACGCTCGCTTGAGGTGGGTTTTGGCTTCTCTGAAAAAGAGTTAATGCGCAAAAGAGGAGATGGGAACACATTTGCCAAATAAGTTCTGATGTAGCAAATGTTCCCATCCGCTGGTGGGTCTGTGCCTTACCAGAGGGACGGAACTCCAAGTCCAAACCTCTAGCTTAGAAGGGAGTACTCTTTCCCTTCTTTGAAGATGCCAGTTTGCAACCTAGACATCTTGTTCATCGCAGCCATGCATAACGTCAACATCTGATGAAGTTATGCTTTGTGCAGCCTGGTTAATACTCTCCAAACAAGTAGATGGAAACACACCTAATTCCACATTTCAAAAGTTTGCCTTAAATTCACTTGACAGTTGGATGGAAACGTAGCTACTGACAAATGAACATCACTCAAGAGTTAATAAATTCAGTATGTGGAAAAAATATCAACTGCTACAGAAACAGCAATCCCGGCCTAAACATCCTATTCTCTATTCATGCTTTATGTTACTCTTCCATGTTATTTCATGAAGAGCCTCTTGTGATCTCTTTGCATAAGAAGGTTGAGATGATCACAGGCTGCATGTTGGCAGTGACTTTGCTGACTATGAGGCATCCAGACACAGGCCTTGTGAATCAAATATGCTGTCACATCATCAAAGACGTTTCAAAACTGGGCTTTGTGTTGAAATCCAGAATATATTCATAGTGAGCTAGAAAATCACAAGCGGCTGCCCATTAATTTATCCACGTCACACCACCTGCATGTGTACTTATTTTTAGCATCTATTTCCTAATGTTCTCACTATGAATGAGTTGATTATTAAGTGTACCAGCTTGCATTGCTACAATCAGCACATGCTTGTGTGAATTAGTAGGTAGTTATCTTAGCTGGAACTATGAAGCATCTCATTTAGCATCGTCAGACAGGTTTATCAATTCCCAATCAGAGACAACTGTAAATGTAGAAGCAAGAAGAGAGCTCATAATTTGTGTATTTAAGCAGGGCTCTCAAGTTTCATGAAAAGTTTGGAGTGAGATTATGTCTGCTGGGGCTGAAAGAACTACAGATTATGTACGTTTTGGCCACAGAGGCTCTTCGACCTCACTTTGTTCTCCCAACTGTTTTTGTTGTTAAGAAAAATGTCTAATTTTACATTATCATTGCTACAAATAACCACAAATAGAACTAATGATAAAAGACAGATACAAAATACAAAAAATATTTTTATTTTTAATTTAAAGACAGCTGGTCACACAAAAATACATTTCTGTTCGACCAAAATGGGCCCCTTTAAACTGCAGTGTTCAGTTTTTGAGTTCATTTCAGTGAAGAGTGTGAATTTTAGTTTAATTGTTGTTTTATGTGTTTGTAGCACACTTAGATGCCTTGATGACAGACAAAAGTGACTCCCTTTTGAAGCACTGTGGCTCAATGTCAGACATTTTTACTTTCAGGACTGAGAACAGTGTTCCATCCAGAGCAAAGGTGTTCCTTGTTTTGGTCTTGTTTAGTCCCACCATGGAGAAAACTCCTTCTCTGTTTGCATGGGAGTGTGGAAGAACTAAAACTGGCTTCGCAACCTCAGACAGTCTTCCTAATCTCAGCACACCTTTGAAAACAATGAATCAAGAAGGTGTAATTCCTCTCCTAAATACTTTAGAGTTTTCAAGTTGATGGTGTTGGGGTGTGTGTGCGTGTGTGTTTTACCCAGTTTTTTCACTGATGAAAGGTTTCCCCAGAAACCCTTTAAGTCAAGTCGTTGGGTCTTGGGGAATGGGGATGTCCGTGAGTCGGTACTCCAGGAACTCCTCACTAAGATGGTCATTCTCTCTGGGTCCATGAAATGAAAGAAGTTCAGCACATCTAAGAAAAGATGAGAAAATAAACTTAGATACATGGACGAGAAAAAAGAAATCACTCCTTTGTTCCCCTATAACCCTTACCTTTCCACAAAGTAAAACACATCTTCCACCTTGTCCTCTGCTGGACATCAACAAACTTGGCCTGCCTGCATAGGGTCTCTTTCATCAAGGAGCCTTTAAGCATAACTCGAGTTATGAAACCAGTCCTGAGCTTTTCTTCCATCTGAGAGATGAAAAAAGTGACTTCTTTATGTGTCACATAAAAACCAACACCACAACTGCAAATTTGCACACTCAAAGTGTGTCACTTTAGCAATACGTGTGTAACATAACTAAGTAAAAACAGTCAGTTTCTAGTGTGTGGGAGCACAGTAGATGTGTACATTATAATGCAGAATGTAAGAATAATACTTCGCTTCATCCTTGACATCTCTTAAAAAGACAACAAAAAAACAATGACATGCTGTAAAAATTCAAAACTTGGACTATTATTTAAAGTATTATTAACATTCATAATAACGCAAATTTTATGGAGGACTGGATATTTGCTAATGAATATCAGCATCAGACTGCATCTTACTGCATTGCATTCTGGGAAAGTGCTAGCAGTGAAGGTACTGGAATAATTTCGATGTCGATATTGTCAATTCATCTTATCCATTTGACTCAAAACCCTGAAACTTTTGAAATTAATGTGGCTTCAGTGATAAAAATGCTTCCTTCATAGAAATGTATGTATGTTTATTTTGCTGACATCTGACGTTCCCCTGAAATGCACAGCATAACTGATTCTGATAGCTGTTACATGAATGTGTGAAGTGGAGCTTAATTGAAAGGTGTTACCAAAAGAAATCAGGTGTATTAATGTTGAATAGGTTTTTTAATCACAAAATGTAACCCTCTGCATTTCAGGGGAATTTCATTTGTCAGGTTCAAATTATAGTTCTGAAATGTCAGAAAGTTAAGTCAGATTACTAAGATTTAATATCCAGTATGATCCCATTTTTTGAAATCAGTCTGTTTCTTGACGTACATAATGATAAATACAAGGGGGAGGAGAAAAAATGAGCATAAATATCAGTGCTTCACACAACCTGTCGCCATCAATTGAGGATTTACAGTAGAATGCAAATCGGTGAGATACCACGAAGTTGTTTTCTATTAACGACAGACCAATATACTGTAGCGGGAAAAGTAGTTATTACCTGATAATTTATTTCAGTTCCAACTTCCAGCGTCCGATGTCCTTCGTCTTTGAGGTCTTTGCGCATTGCTGAAGCGGGATTCCACGCATGGACTTTCCCCACTAAGGTGCACCTCCAGTCGCAGAAGGCAGGGCCTAAACTGAGTTCTGGACGGACAGTTCAGTGAACAGATTACTCTTTTTTTTTTTTACCATTTACTTTTTTTCTGGGTGAGGAATGTCATGTGTGGCGTGTCTGCGTGTGAAGTCAGGAAAACGTGTGTCTCACAGTCATTGCATGAGACTTGAGAGCTCTGCAAGCATCATCAAACTGGTTTGGCAGAAAAAAGCAAGAATTAAACTGCAGCAAAAATAGAGATCTCTGGAAATATTCTAGAAGTAGAAAATCTCTTGGATGAAGTACTGGCTGAAAAAAAAAAAAGATTAAATAAACTGATTGCAGTGTATTTTCCCAGGAACTATTGGTTAGGAATGTAAGGCAAACCATGTCAACTCTACTCTTGCAACAGAGCTTCAGCAGGTTTTATTTAGACCTCAAGGGATGGATCAACACAAAGCAGCACATAACTGTAAAGTAAAAAACATAAAATAAAATAAAATTACATAGCCATTAAATTAAAATCTGTATTTGTATTTAGTACTCCTGAGTCAATGCTTTGAACGAATCACATTTTGCTGCAGTTGAAGTTATCTCAGTTCTATTGGCGTATAACTCCAGCAGCTTTGCAAATCCAGCATTACTGCAAAATTCTCTGTTGCAATAATGGATGTAGAGTCAGGATTTTGAGTTGATTTTGGTTTCTCTTGTGTCTGCATTCTTACAAGGCTGACCAAACTGCTGAACAAACATCACACACACACACACACACACACACACACACACACATATATGTGTGTATATATATATATATATATATATATATATATATATATATATATATATATATATATATATATATATATATATATATATATTTCAACTTGACAAGTGAAATGACCTATTTCTTTGCTAGGTCATAAGCCAATGCAAAGAAATGGGTTTTCAGAGCAGATTTAAAAATAGACAGTGTATTGGCAATAAACTCCAAAGCTGCCACAGAAAAAGTTCTGTCTCCTCTGAGCTTTCGCCGCGTCCTCGGCACATCCAGGAGAAGCTGGTCTGCTGACCTGAGTGAACGGGAAGGATGATGTAATTGCAAAAGAGGTAAGCCAGGGGCAGACCATTTATAGATTAAAAAACAAATAAAAGGATCTTAAAATGACTCCGAAACTGAAAAGGCAACCAGTGCAATGAGGCTAAAAATGGAGTTATGTGCTCTCTCTTTCGTGTACCAGTTAAAAGGGGGGCAGCTGCATTCTGCACCAGTTGGAAGCGAGACAGAGATGTCTGTGAGACACCACAGTATCAGGAATTGCAATTATCAAGACGTGTTGTAATAAATTCACGGATCACAGTTTTGAAGTCCTATTTCTAAAGTACATGGTTTACCTTCACCATTTGTCTCAGTTGGTAAAAAACTGAATTTTACCACTGAAGTGCGCTGCCTGTCAAGATTAAAATCCCTGTCCATTTTTACCTTTACATAACATAGCAGTGACTGTTTGGCAAGAGTGTCTACATCTTCGTTTCGCTCCCATAGGTACTGCAGTCGAGCCCAGTACCTGCCCAGGTAATCAGCTGAAGAGCTTCAACTGAGTGATCAGTGGGGACAGAACCACCCACAGCATAGCTGCTGCACAGCAGAGAAGGGAGAGCAACACAAAACAGGAACAGACACCCAAGAATCGGACAAATGATCAAAATGATCTCATTGTATAAAGGCAGCAAACAGGAGAATAGCATAACCAAAATTCCACAGCAGTTTAAATATCAATGTGTAATGAAGACAGTAGTGAATAATTGAGAGAAAACAGTAACATTACAGAACCAGGATGACAAAATGAAATCTGTTCACAGAGGCTGCCAAGATGCTGACAGCAATACTGAGATCTCCTGTTTTCTCTACATGTCTGGACTGGAGAGTAGAATTAGAAAACAAATACATTTTGTTCCAAAGAAAACATGCCGGTCTGGCTAAAATCTCCCTAATGTGATCTGGTCTGATGAATCCAGACTTGAAGCATAAAATAATAAATTGTGTGACTAAATCAAAAGTATTAATTTAAGAGTGTACATTCGGGCTGCACAACATCAGAAAATAATGCAAAGCCTTCATGATTGGTAAATATTGCAACAATGACATCAGCTGTGATAAACACACATTTTCTTTACTCCTCTCTTTCTTATGTGTGCTTCCAATAGAGGTGGGCGGATCGATCCAAAATATCAATAATATCGATCCAAGTCAGTACCAGTATTGGATGAATACTGGTGTGCAAAGATCGTGACTTCAGTTTAAGATTCCATCTTGAAATTTTATTTTATTTTTGTATTGTAGTTTCTCAACTCTGCCTCAAAAAAGATTTTGTTTTGATTTGCTCACAAATCATGTTATGTTATTAATGTATTTTGTAGATATCTATAAACCTTCTCCAAATTCTGTCCAAGGTTTGAACAAAATAATTCAAGGGAAAAAATTTAAAAAAACACTTAAATGTCAGAAGTTTGATAATATATCAAACTTAAATAAAAAGTAACGTATCAGTGTTGTCATCGGTGATATGGGCCCTGTATTCACCTTGTATTGGATCGATACCAAAATATGTAGTATTGCATATTTGCAACACTACGAATTTTAGCATCTTGTACTCTGTCATCTGTGTCAGGTTTGGGCATCTCTCCACCCAACAGCCAAAACGCACCTGCAAGGAAAATGGGAGATTTTAACTCTTGGAATACAGTTATGGCATTTCAAACAATCCTCTGCAAGATTAATATTGCATACACTAATAATCCAATGATGATATCTGATAAATATAATAAACCCACATTTTTCTTCATCCTCACGTTCTCATCTGCACTTCCAATACTCTTCTGATTCAAAGCATCTCCAATCATATTTCAGTTCATCATGGACTAATTTAACTGTCATTGCGGCTTGTCAAAATAGACAGTGTGTTGCAAAAAGGATTTTAATATATTTAAAAAATGAAATTATTATAAAGTGGACCCCCAGTATTCCCAGGGGTTCAGTACAACAGTCGCCTGTGAATAGTTAAAATCTGTGATTACTTGAGACTCCCTCTAAAGACGCTTAGAACTGCCTATTTTAATATAAATAATTCACACACTAAATATACCTTAATATGCATTAATATCAGCAAATTCTGTGAAATTACATATTTTATTGTGGATTCCATTTTGTCTGATAAATTCCACAATTTGTATTTGCGTTTTCTGCACTGTGGAAATCATTGGGGCCCTATTTTAACTGCAAATCCTAATAGTTCAAACACCAAATATACCTTAATATACATTAATATGCAAGAAACTAACAGCAGTCTTCCTTATTTCTGCTCTTGGTGGTTCAGCCAATCAGTGACAAGGAAAATAAATGGCGCTCCTGGATTGGGTGTCTTTGCAATGCTAGCTAACAGCTTGTCAAGTAGCAGTGTGCCCAGGTGTTCCAGCCTCCCAAGCTGCTTTTTCTTCTGAATATTTTAGATACGTGCTACGAAAAAGTACACAAAGAGGCAGATTTTCTGCGAATAACTTGAAGTTACGTTCCACAGAAAAATCCTCAAATAGGTGGGGGTCCACTGTAGATGATTTTAATATGTAAAATCGACTTTTTGGAGCTTTACATCATGTTATAATGGTATTCCCTCAGCAAAAACATACCTGGAGTGTTGCCTCGATTCTTTCATGCATGTTTGAGAAATCCTTTAATCTCCTGTGGCAACCATTCAACTGTGCAGAACGCCTGGGTGGATACAGCTCCTCCTCTGAGCTGCAGTTTCTAAGCTTCCGAGCTTCTGCCTCACAGAGCAGCCCTCCCTATGCCACTTCCCCACTCAGCTTCTTGAAACTAGCCGGCAGCAATTAACACCTGGTGGAATTGTGCCTCTGCTGAGCTCATTATACAAGCTTCTTCTCAATGAAATGCTGATAAAAACATTGATAAAGGACTAATAGAGGAACAATGAATGATGATGACTTCCTTAAGGCAGAGTTTCAGAAAGAGCAGGAGTTTTTAAAGAGACAGAGGCTCAATTTCAAGGCATTAAATTATGAAGCCAAATTTCTTTTAAGTCATATTTTATATATACAGCATTTTTGTAACAACTAAAGGTAAACATAGTTACTTAATTGGGATATAAAATGATTCTATGTGCCTGGAAAATACATAAGACTTCCCCTTTAACGCAATGAATTTAAAATTATAACATTTTTGAAAATTCAGTGATGAACATTTTACTCAGTAAACTAACCCACACTGAACTAAAACAAAAATGTAAACACCTACATAAAGGTTCAGTTCAGTTCTGAAATTTAAATCAATCAGATTAATATTTTGTTTTCACAAAAATGTTGAATTTTAAAGCACCCTTCTTAGTTATATTTTAAAATTCAAAACTATATGTTTATACAATTGTAAATGGTTTTTAAAATTTTTATTACTAATGCCAAACCTTTTTTAACCAGAGAAATCTTTGTTTATCCATAAATCCTACGGTGAGACCAAATTAAAATCTGGGTGACAAATCTTGATTTGTGACTTTATATACAACAAAACTTATTTTACAGTGATTATGTATGTCTGTCTTTTTAAGCAAAGCTCTCCCAAAGCACTTACAACATTCTGACTTCAGACTGCATACTAGATGTAATAAGGTAGGTAGAATGAGCAGATAAATATATCAGGAGACCATTTTAAATCAAGAAATAAGAACATAATCTATTTTCTTTCTGTTCGTAACGCTGAAGGAGATCGTCAGTATGGGTCAGGCCTGCTTTCCGCTGGACACTAAGATGGAAACTAAACAGGACTTCCCCTCCTTGGATAATTAGCTGCCACTCCACCGACTCAGACACACACTCCCTCAGACCCAGCATCCCCTTTATCATACAATTACGTGTCCCTGCTGTGGACGATCCAGAGACAGCAGATGGGGAAATTGGATAAATAACATGACTTTCTTCTGCCTCCTCTAGCTTTTCTCTTCATCCCACTCCAATTTCCCCCCTTCATCGTCCTTTCTCCCCATCTCTGCCCCACTTCCCATTTTCTCTCTCTCTCTGCTGTCTCCTTGGCCATGAAAATTTTCAATTTCTGCCTGATCACCTGCAAAATTGAGTGGATCTGCAGACACACATGCAGACAGAAGAAGACGCACACATACAAAGACACACTGCTGAGAATAACATCTATTTGCCATTATCAGTGTGCAACAAGGCTGAGGGAAACTTGCTGTAGTCACACTCACTTTCTATTACCAGTGAACCATCCATAAAGCCATAAATGTTTTGGACAGTTGTTTGACTTGTATCTTCTTCTGGAGCTTGAGCTTCTCTTTTTACCTCATTTTTTTCTTTTCAAGCTTAACCCCCTACCAGTTTGTGCAGCAATAAACATCATCCCTTCCTGTTTGCATTCGCTTTTTCTTGATTTTCATTCTGTATTTTTGGGCAAGCTTTCCTCTAACTGTGTGGCGTTTCTTTCCAAAAATACGAGGCTTCAAAACGCAGCTTTGTTTCACAGATGATGGGATGATGAGGTCTTCGTGGGAGGCTCTAAAGAGGTTTCATGATGCTTACAGGAGAACTGATTAATGGAAAATTGCTTAGTGAAGCAGCCCCGTCCAGATTTAGAAGCGCAGGCACCTCATTAAAGGATGGCAGCTTGGGTTTTCCTTGGGTGCTAATTGACAGTGGGTGTGGAGGCTCAACTCAATATCTGTTCCAGTGAAAATATATACAGGAGGTGTGTGTATCCTTTTTTTAATCAGAAGTCAGTCCTTTATACCCTAGGCTTGTGTGCAGTGCCTTCCAAAACTATTCACACTCCATTAGCCACAAACTTTAATGTGTTTTATTGGGATTTTATGCTATAGACCAACACTAAGCAGAGCATTACTGTTAAGTGGACAGAAAGTGATGCATGATTTTCAAATGACTATGTGCACGGTGTGGCATGCATTATTTTCAGCCCTCTTTCAGAACTCTTTTGTACTTCATTTAGGTCTTATGGGCTCTACACACTGGAAGCAACAAACAACAGCCACAGGCCAAAATCATCACCACCCGGGGTGAAACCCAAAACACCGAGCGAGAAAGTGACAGCAGCGACAAAAGTTGAACATTTTTCAACTTTCTTGTGTCGCATCCCAAGCCCACATGTGCATGTCAACGTGTACAAGCACAAAAATTCACACGCACAAATTTCAGCAGTCACTTGGCTGGAGGAGGGCGCCTCATCGTGTAAGTTCTATGAAATGACTGGAGAGGGAACGACGTCGCCTCCCGTGTGTCTTACTGCGGATTCTCAATTGGATTTAGGTCAGGGCTTAACACAAGTATTCCCATCATCTCTAACAAGCTTTCTGGTCTCTCCTAAAACCACAAGCATCCCCACGGCATGATGCTGCAACCACCAAGTCTCACTGTGGGGATGCTGTGTCCAGGCTGTTGGTTTTTCCAGAAAAACTCTGATTTGCATGTTTAACAAAACCAACTTTTGTCTCCTCTGTTCAGAGCACCTTCTTCCACATGTTTGCTGTGTCCCTGACAACAGGATTTCTTGTGGCTTGCTTTAAATAATGGCTTTCCTTTTTGCCACTCTTCATCTGAAGCAAGATTTGTCAAGTATATGTTGCTCTGTCAATCTCTGCAACACCTCCAGAGTTACCACAGGCCTCTGGGCTGCGTCTATGATTAAAGATCTCCTTCCTGTCATTTTTTCCCTCTGGATGGCCATGTTTTGGTAGGTTTGCAGTTCTGCCTTACTCTTTTCCTTTTTGGATGATGGACTGTACAGTGCTCCATGGGGTTTTGTTTTATCACCGAACTCTGCTTTAAATTTCTCCATTGCTTCCTCCCTGACCTGTCTGCTGTGTTCTTTGGTTCTTCATGATGCTGTTTGTTCACTAATGTTCTCTAATAAACCTCTGAGGCCTTCACAGAACAAACTGATTTATAGTGAGAATAAATCACACAGATTATGTGGCAGTGGTTTATTTGAATTTTATTAAAGTACATTTTTTAAAAAAAGGGGTCCAAAAAAACACATGGAGCTTTATTCAGTTTTATTTGTAAACTGTTGAAAACCATGTATCATTTTCCTTCCAGTTCAAAAATGTTTTGCTTTGTAATGGTGTATTTAAAAAAGCAAACAAAAAAAAACAACAAAAAAAACAACAAAACACATTGGAGTTTGTGGTTGGAACATGGGAAAGCGTGAAATGCAGGGTTTTCAAGGGTTATGAATACTTTTACAAGGCACTCTAGTTCTTTAAGCTTCTACTAAACTTCAAATAAACATTTAAAATTAGCTGATGTAGATCAGCAATATTCATTATCATTTACTTGTTCTGTAAGCCCTGGCAGGAGTAATGTCCCAGTTTTCACCTCTCTGAGGTTTTGATCACATTTTTATTTTTAGCCCTGTATTTATGGTAATCTGTCAACATCAGAGAATATACAGGCCTGATTACAGTGCAGTGAAATTTAGCCATGCAATCCAGACATATCTGAGAAAGAGAAATATAATATAATATAATATAATATAATATAATATCAGCAGAGCAAATTTTTCATTTAGCGCTTTTTCTAACTTTGAAAACATTTAGTGCACTTAGCTTCTGCTAAATTAATTTCTGGATAAATTCTAAAGTGCTAATTTACTTGGCTGTTTTGTAAACTTTGAATTGAACAAAGTTCAACATCTGTATTAAAGTTTTGGTTAAGAATTCTTCAAGTCGTTAGACGTTTATATTCACTCTCCTTTTTTTTTTTAATTGGGTGAAGACGGTTTGCGCAACAGTTCCGAATCCTCTCCTCACATTCTCCACCTGTGATGTGATGCACCAAATGATGTTTAATGTGTACCCAGAATGCATCGCTGTAGAACTACAGCCTGGAGTTCTACAGTAAACTGTTTAAAATCTACTGATGTCCAGCATGGTTTCAGACCAAACCCCTACTATGCAACTGTGCAAAAGCTGAAACACATGTAGTCATTGATCCATGGGGGGTATCAAATTAGTGCTATAGAACTTTAGCATTGTCTTCTTCTAAATACCATGTTAATATAGTCCTTTAGCATTAATAGAATTAATGTTTATGAATAGTGCTTTAGGATTACCACAACAAACTTTTTATTCAGGAGTGCTCACCACTATATATTATAATATTATATAATATACACACTCACCCACCTACACATACAATGAGACAGAGAGAGTTGCATAAATCCTTAAAAATACATTTAAATGTTAAACAAAAATGTTTCAATGTTAAGATTTTGTTGGTAACCTTATTTTATTGTATTATATCTCACCACATGGTTTGTTACAACTAACCCAAACTAAGGGGTTGCACCATTTTACTCTTTGTATTTGAGACCGTACTTTGGAATTACAATTTCTGTTGCGGGGAAAATAGCTGTACCATTTATTAGCAGAAATAAAATGTAAATTTAGCATTTTAAAGAGACTAACTTATAAGAGCGCCAAGCTGCAGAAAGGAAGTAGAAATTGTAAACAAAATCGTTACGCAAAAATGTCACTTTGGTTGGAATAATATAGATTTTCTGAAAAGTTTTGTTATATAATCAAGCAAACATATATGAATTTTATAGTCAGTCTGTAACTAATTATTCAGTTTACATTGGTTGTCGCTTTGTGAAACATACACAGAAACCCCATAATGAAATCACACTTGCAGAAGAAAACAAATCAATCAAGTAACAAGCACGGGATCTCAGTAAAGTGTGTAGCGAATGAATTCGGTCGTCTCACAGCAGGATGAAAGAAACTACTGTGAAGTGTGCTGCTACAGATACGGTTCTATTTTTCCTCCAGATGGGAGCAGGTTGAACAGGCTGCTCGGCAGCTGTGAACTGATCTTGTTTTGGGCACAGCCTTGCGGTCCTGGATAATGCATCTCTCGTTTGGGATGTTTCCAGTTGAGATCAGTCCACAACAAAAGTTCAGGGAAAACTCCATCTCAACATCTTGAATGTGCTGCTTTTATTTATGTGCTTTCTTTACAATGACATGTCTGCCGAAGTTAGGTGAAGATGTACTTGGACATGATCATTTGGTAGAACAGTCAGCTTCAGTTTTCAAGCAAACCCACCAAATAATAGATGAGAAAGAAGGAACATAATAATTAACCCAGTTTTGAATGTGAATAAAATGCTTCAGGGGGCTTTGCTGAGGCAAATTTCCCACTTAGACGTCTACAGGCTTATTTTAGAGGCAGCCAGACATTTGGGGAAACATGGGGCAGTATCAGTTTAAAAGGTAATACATTTGAAATAAGTGAGTCTTCCTATTTAAGCATTCTCAAGTAGGTGATTTTCAGTAAGACAATTTTTCTACAACTTTCTTATTGTTAGAGGTTGAAGTGGATCACATGAAATGTTCTCTTTAAATCAGAAGATCTGCACTATGAAGGGCCGGACTTTAGAAAGGGCTTACAGGGGCAGTAGCCCAGGGCCCCAAGTTTTGGGGAGGCCCAAAGATTTAGAATGCTTTTGTAATGAATACATGTTTTGCATTATACCTTATATAAAACTTATATGAAGTGTGTTGTTTTAATGTTACATTTTTATTGTTGCATACAATACTCAAATATTTGAAATATCTGACCTCATTGTACATCTTTTTGGGAACAACATGGAGCTATCTCATATATAATGTTTTGAACCTGCTGATGTGTAGGCCTGCCTATGAATTTACTGTAATTTGCATGAGTAAAATGCTTAATTCTTTATTCTTTATTTTCTTTGGATAGGGCACTAAAACTGGCTCTATCCCAGGGGCCCTTATCCTTCTAAATCCGACCTGGATTACCTTATACGCATGAACTGAAGGACTGGTGATTTCAGGCTCTTATTCACTAAAAGACTACTTGGCTTCCACATGCGTAAAACGTAACAAGCTAGAGTTTAGGTCTAACTCACAAAGCCTTCTCAAAGGGAGATTTGCACCTCAAACTGAACTACAAGCAAATCACTTACCATACATACCATAATAATTACTTACCCACATGCCATAATGTTATGATCATTTTTAAAGCTTTTTTAAAAATTATTTTCTTTTTATTATCACTTTTAAACATTTTTGAGAAAGCCCAGATTATGACGTCATGGCTTTGTAGGCTTCTGATAGAGTAATTGACAAAATCGTTAACTCGTGAGATGATGTATCATAGGGCAACGCCTTAAACATGCTCCTACCTTGTGTGACATCATTTGAACAAGAAAAGAAATCAGCCAAGCTATCAGGAAAAGAACTGTGGACCTCCCCAAGTCTGCTTCATCCTTGGGTGCAATTTCCAGATGCCTGATGGTATGACGTTCATCTGTCTAAACAATATAGAATGGAATAGAAATATCCTTTTATTGTCCCACAGTTGGGAAATTCATGTGTAAACAGCATGTCCGGACATCATACTGTTCAGAAAAGAGATGGGTTCTGTGCCCAACACATGAAAAAAGAAGATTATGACTGAGGCTGATAAGAGAGAGGGCCATCATCCAAAGTAAATTGACTCCTGTGTCAACATGCATATCACTCGATATCACTCAGTAATGAAGATGCCATTACTCCAAAAGCAATATTAAATGTACCTGGGGACAAAAACCTAAATACCTGATGACATATTCTACAGAAGGCACTTGCTTCATTAAGAATGTCATGATTTCCTGGTTCCTGCGATGTTTGCTCCTCTGCTCTTTTATGTTGGTGTATTATTGCTCCTGATTATGCCATAGTTTGTTCTGTGAAGAGAATCAGTGTCTTTGCATCTACTTACCCCACTCCCAGACTGTTTTCTTACTCCGTGACATCACAGATTCCAGGTTCCAGCATATAGAGTGTGCCTCTCCATCCGGTCCTGTAGGTGAAGCAATCCCTTGTAAACGGACATACTCCTTTCCTCAACAGTTACATCTCAGAGGACTAAATTTTGTTCTGAAAAGCATCTCCTGAGAAACCACCTCTGTCAGGTAATGTTTTACTTCATGTTTACACATTACTTTGTGTTTGTCTTCCCAGTCACTCACCTTTCTGTCTGTTGCGCAGTCTCAAAAAGAAGCCACTGATCATTTTACACATTCAAATTGTTCCTGGGTTGTATTCTGAGTTCTGGGTCCGAACCGTTCTCAGTCCATTACAGAGGAGTTTTAGAGTCAATATGGATGAATATACATGCACAGCACGTTGCCACGATGCATGAGAAATCATGCAACAAGCAAAAATAAAATAACTAAGAGCAGGCTGAATAGATGCAAGACTGATCTAGTCAAAGAATAAGATACTAAGGAACACAGAACAAATGAACCAACCTAAAAACCCAAAACAACCCTGGATCCTGACAGAAGGTACTATGGAGATGATGTTTTTAGCATAAATTACTAAACATACTTTATGCTTTTAATCCTGTTAGTTGATCTCTATATAAAGTGACATTAGAATTTCTGTATTTTCAGCTCAAAGAGTTACAGGGGAAAAAAAATAAACTGATCTGTTTCTTATACATAGAAATTTCACACCGCAGCTGCTATATTGCAGAAACAGCCAATTAGACTTTGAGACAGATGGGGGAATCCCTCATTAGAGGATGACAGACACGGAAGGAAAAGGTCAGGTGTTTGAGTGAAACACGCAGATGAAGTTATTGCATAAGGTTCACAACTATTCCGACCATAAACCTTGAGATGTAACCAGCCTTAGACTTTTACACGTGTGTGTGGGGGGGGGAGTTGGGGGGCGTTCACCAGCGCGTAATGAGAAACGAGCTGAACCTTGCTGTTGCTGTTGCTTGCAAGCCACCTGTGGGCGGCGCTCTCCTCCTTCCCGAACCAAAGCCGGGACAGACCCCGGGAGCGCAGCGTGGCCGCCGCACATGACAGAGAGAGGCTGGATGAACTTTAAATCTGCCTCCCAACTTTCAGCCTCTCTCCTCCTGCCGATCTCCCCTCCACCCCCACCCTCACCCCCGCTCCCCGTCTCTTCCTCTCCCGCCTCCGCTGCTCCGCAGGTGAAAACCCAGAGGCAGATCTCAGCCATGGATTTACTGCGATCACGATCCGAGTGCTGAACCGTCACATCTTTGTACTCGTCCAGATTTCCAGGCGCTTTTGCGGATGATCATCAGCGTCGTGAGGCGAGATGATGGCTTCAATAGGCGAATTCGACCCTCTGAACACCAGAGTCCCTGCAACTAAAATAGAAGTTACAGTATCCTGCAGGTAGGGGAAAATTATTATTATTATTATTATTATTATTATTATTATTATTATTATTATTATTATTATTATTATTATTATTATTATTATCATACTCATTAGATAATGATAATGCACTTGTCTTAAAGTGTGTTCTATCTATCTATCTATCTATCTATCTATCTATCTATCTATCTATCTATGGCATGCAACGTCAAAGTCATTCAAAATCTTCTAGTTTCCTCATGTTATTGCATTGAGTCCAGCAGCCAAGTGGATCTCCACATCATGGGGACCTGATCACTGAAAATATTGCCAATCTAATTTAGTCCACAATTAATTATCTCAGTCTTTTTGGATTCTCAAAGAAATCAACACTTTTCTGCCCCCCCCCCCCTGATTAGCTGGTTGAGTTGAAGGGTCGGGAGACCAAGTGACACAATGGCCGATCAGTAAAACTCAGCAGGGTTTTTTTTTTTCTTCTTTCTCTTCCTTCCAGCATGTCTGCTTGCCTGATGGTGCACTCACTGTCTTCCCCGTTCGCTCCTGAATTATGAATAGATGTTGCTCCTGTGGAGATCCTCCTGAGATCTCAGGGAGATTTGAGCTGGCCAGACACCTGAGTTAGACGGCCCCAACCTGGGAGCCCAAACTGAGCTCAGAACGAGAGAACATACTCTTGATTAGGTTTGCTGTGTTCCATGATGGGGCTTTCCTCTACAGTGTGTTTGTCAAATGCCTGGCTGTATTTCACCTTTTCACAGATTAAAACACAAAATAACAAATGTGTGCTGTATGATCAGGAATGTGATGTGCTGAAAGTTGTTTTTTGAGTAGCAGATATATAATCCCATAATAATTTTTTTTTTTTTTTTTTTTGCTCAGACACAAATGTTTCTGATCATCAACCTGATTTTAATATCAGACAAAGATGGCCTGAGTAAAAAAGTACAAACATCAGTTTTCAAATTATGATATCATTTATTAAGGGAAAAAGCTATCCGAACTTACCTGGACATGTGTGAAAAAGTAATTCCTCCTCATTGTAATAACTGGTTGTGCCACTGGAGGGTTTGCCACAGCTGCCAATTAGTCTTTTGAGATCTCGGTGGAGAAATTTTGGCCCACTCTTCTTGGTAAAATTGTTTAAATTCAGACAAATCGGAGGATTTTTAAGCATGAACGGCATGTTTAAGATCAGGATTTCAATCACACTGATCAACTTTGACTCTGAACTTTGTCTGTGTCACTTTTAAGTCTTTATTTTAGAGGTGCTCTTACTGGTGTGCTTTGGATTATTACCCTGATGCATAACATAAATTAGAATATCTGATTGGGTTTTTCTCTATGCGTGGAGAGCCGAGTCGAGCTGAGCCAAGCCATTTTCAGGGCAGAGCTACAGCGGCCAAAATATTACATAAACTACCAGATAACTTTTCCTGCTCACCAGTATCAGCAAATTCTGTGAAATTAAGTGTTAAATTGTGGATTCCATTTTGTTTCTTAAATTCTGTGATTCTGTCCGCGTTTTGTGCATCACGGAAATCATAGGGCCCTATTTTACTAGACTATCCTAATAGTTCAAACGCCATATATACCTTAATATGCATTAATACAGTAGAAACCATCTTTCCACTACTGCAGAAGCTAACATCTACAGTTTTCCTTATTTCCACTCTTAGGGGTACAGCCAATCAGTGCCAAGGAAAATGAATGGTGCTTCTCGATTGGCTGTTTTTCAAACCCCAGCCAATAGAATGTCAAGAAGCATTGTGCCTAGGTATTTCAACCTCACTTGCTGCATTTTCTTTCAGATATTTTAGATATACTCTATGAAACATAATCCCAGAATAGATCAATTTTCCACTAATTATTTAGAGTTATACTCCACAGAAAAATCTGTGAATAATCTGTGGTCCACTGTAGTCTTATGTTTTTCAAAATCACAGTTTCATCCATATTTCAGATTGATTTCAATGAACACACTGCTATTGCTACCACAAGATATTTGTACAAAAGTTTGAAAATAATACCTTGTGACTATAATTATTAAAGAGCTATGTCAATATCAAGATATTTGTTACATTTAATATCATTTTTGATAGGTGCTCCCCCTCACTTCTTTAAAGAGGCTTTCCCCATCATAGGGCAGGTGATCTTTGCTATCGTAATCAGTGGTTTGCTGTCAGGTATTGTCCCTGTTAATTATAAGCACGCTTTGGTGCAGCCCCTACTTAAGAAACCTGGCCTTGACCACACTATTTTGTCGCCAAACTGCTTTTTATTTCAAAAGTTTTAGAAAAAGTTCCCCTTTCTCAGGTCAATGCCTTTTTAGATTACCATAATTTTATGGAGGTTTTTCAGTCAGGTTTTAAAACTCAGAACAGCACAGAGTCTGCTTAAGTTAGAGTTTTTAATGACATTTTCAGGGCAAATGATTCTAGTGAATATGTTGTTCTCGTTCTGCTTGACCTAACCGCTGCTTTTGACACAGTGCACCGCAATATTTTATTATCTCGCTTACAGAACCAGGTGGGTTTTAGTGGTATCACACTAAAATGCTTCAGGTCTTATCCGTCAGACAGAACCATGTCTGTAAACATAGCTGATTTTGAATCCGCATCTGCTCCTCCACTTTATGGGGTTCCACACGGCTCAATCCTGGGTCCCCTGCTCTTTTCACTGTATTTGCTTCCTTTGGGTTCAATACTCACAAAACATGGGATCTCCTTTCATTGTTCTGCTGATGACAGTCAAATATACAAATGTTTGGACCGCTTGGCATTATTCTTAAAACAGACATTTCTAGTTTAGGTTTTAAAATGGATAGTGATCTTAAACTATATCACCAAGTCGGAGCAGTGGTCAAGTTCAGTTTTTATCACCTTAGGCAGCTGGCAAAGTTAAAGCCAATTATTTAAAAACAAAAACCATTTTGAAACAGTACATTACATCTCGGCTTGATTACTGTAATGTTCTTTACATTGGAGTCAACCAGTTCTTTAGCGTTTTCATTTGGTCCAGAAATCTGCTGCTCGGCTTTTAACTGGAGTTGGAAAGAGGGAGCACATCACCCCTACCCTGGCTTCCCTCCACTGGGTGCCTGTGCATTTTAGAATCCATTTATGATACTTTTATTTGTTTTTAAAAGCTTACATGGTCTCGCCCCATCTTACCTCTCTGAGTTGCTTCACCTATACTCTCCTGCTTGATGCTTCAGGTCAGCTGATCAGCTGCTTCTGGAGATACCGATGTCTACACTGAAGCTCAAAGGAGAGAGAGCTTTTAGTGGTGACACTCCCAAATTATGGAACGATCTCCCATTATATATTAGAAGTGCTCCTTTACTGTCCACTTTTAAAACACCTTTTTATTCCTTGGCCTTTGACACACTTTGAGACTTTTGCTCTTACTTCTGTTTTTGTTTCTGTTTTAGCGTTTTACTGATTTTATTGTTTTTTCTTTTATCATTTCCATACTTTTGAATGGTCATTGTTTTTATCTGTACAGCTGTTGTTGTTTCAAAGTGCTTTATAAATATGGTAGTAGTAGTAGTTGTAGGTGTAGAATGATTTTTTTAAATTGTTTGATCATATTGCTCTGCTTGAAGACAAAGCCCATATCATCCAATGTCATTTCTGTCTGATTGCAAGAACAGTTGAAAATATTGTGATCTCAGAAAAATCAAAGGACACAAAGCCTATTATCCTATTATCCTATTAGCCTATTATATTTGGAAGCCTTCAAAAAATAGAAAATGTTTGTAAATTCTTTAAATCATCAGCTAGAAATATAGTGGGTATGAAGCTACCCTGATACACTGAAAGATGTACAAAAACCTCTGAAGATAAGATTCTGCTTTAATGAGCACTTTAATGCGTCTTATTACTTGTGCGAATCTCTCAGGATCAGTAATGAGAACTTCCTCTCTACTGTTCTAGTAATATCCAGACAGAGTGTTGGAAGTGCATTAACGCCTCGAAGTTTTA
This sequence comes from Anableps anableps, assembly GCA_014839685.1. Taxonomy (NCBI): domain Eukaryota; kingdom Metazoa; phylum Chordata; class Actinopteri; order Cyprinodontiformes; family Anablepidae; genus Anableps; species Anableps anableps. Next base: position 6,546,637 of record CM026071.1, read on the forward strand.
AACATCAGAAAACCAGCCAGCTGAGAGAATTTGTTGCCCTGCTTTCCAAAGATGGTGGCTGATTTTATTGTAGGAGGGAAGTCAAGTTTCTTTTGCCACATGCGTCCCCCGTTACTGGATAAACTGAAGTGCAATTAAAGCACCCTTAAAAGTAATGAAAAATGTAATTGAAGATTTTTTTTTAAATGAGCATGCATGTTGTTAAGTCTTTTTGACACAGCAGACCAGGCTAAAGCTGACATATCCTCTCTTTGTTGTATTGTTCTGTTCATTTTATTTCAGAAAATTTCTGACAAAAAAATAACTTTAGTGCTTATACTGCAGCTCTTAAAACCCATATAAAGTAACAATGCATGTCACCTATGAAAAAATAACTATCTGCAGGGTTTCCTAAGAGTGTTTTTTACATGTCATGGCTGATGCAATGATACAGATTTAAAACTCTGTCAAAATAGCTTTGCATTTGCCAGGATTCAGAACATTGCTGAGACTGAACTACAGATATTGTGAACAAAAGTTCATCCTCTTTCAGTTCTGAGGTTTGATGTTCAGGACATGAAAAAAAGCTGATCTGGCCTTTAGCAGGTTCCTAAATTATTTACATCTGACCTGAAGTGTTGAAAACCCCAAATGATTCCACACAGGTATTTGTTTCTGCTCTGATCTGAGGGTCCTAACACAATGTTCATTTTTAGGTTAAAATCTGGACCTTGACTGGGCTGTTGAAATTCTTTTTTTTCTTCTTTTTTTCAGTAATCACATTGTAGACCTGCTGTGTTGGTGTCATTGTTGTTACAGCCAAGCTTGAGCTCTTTTGATTCTGGAACACATCGATATACAGAGGTGTTCATGTTTGACCCAGTGACTGCAAGTGCCCTGCATTACCCCTCTCCCACCATGCTTAGCAGTTTGGCTTTGTCCATCCATCCATCCATCCATCCATCCGTCCATCCTTCCATCCATCCATCCTAAACAAACAAACAGGCTAAAGAGGAAAAACCCAGCTTTCGTCTTCCCAGCAACCCTCTCCAGCTCATTGTGAGTGACCCCAGGAATTAACCACATCAGAAGGGAAATATAGTCAATCCAGCTTGTTCTGCATCTGCCCTAGATCACCTCCTGTTGGTATATGTCCAAAAAACCAGGGTACAAACAAACCTTATCTGAGCTGATCAGATAAGAACTCTACAAACCAGGATCTGAATCTAAAAGCCTCGTCTTTTGGAGCTAGCCTCCGACAGAGACACAACAGCTCTGCGGACATTTCCTTCTAACCTGTTGGCCAGGAGAAAGGACTTTTAAAATCTTTGAAATAGGGCTGTAATGATTCATTGAATGATTTGAGTACCTCGATTATTAAAATTCCTTGAGGCAAATTATCTGCCTTGAGGCTTAGTTAAATTATGTTTTACTATTTAACGCCATGTGTTTCGGCTGGACAATTATTGGGATTACGCAACGCTTTCACTTCCACCAATGAGATGTTGATGAATGCTCCGTGCATTCATCAAAGGGACCAAACGTCCTCTTTTTCAGACGTGCGAATTTTCATTGTTTTTTAGGGGACCAGTAAGCATTCTTAAAATGTCTGGCGCGATGCATGGCATACGACAGCCTTTCTTTTATTGGACGTCCTCCCAGAACTGCTGCCTAGTGTCTGGTTCGGAGCGAACAATGGCGAAGTGTGTGACGGGTGTATGCATACCGGTGGAGGGGAGACTTATGCAGATAGCCGGAACACAGCGGGCAGCACTATTGCTGATGCTGGGCGCAAGTGTCGCTTTATGGACGAACCGGAAAATACATTTCATACCATCCGGTCGCGGAATGCACCGTGACATGGGCATAGCTGGTATATGTTTTTCTGTGTATGACAAAGGTGTCAAAGATCTGTTACTCACATGGACACAAAAGCTAGAAATGGCTGTGCAAAGTGAGAATTCATGACTGAAGATGAAAATGTAATCGAAATACTGGAATATTCTTTTTTTTTTTTTTTTTAAGTGTCTTTATCAACCTGCTTCGTTTTTATTTTATTATTAAATTAAGTATAATTTCAGAGATTTTGTGTAATTTTTCTCCAGGTTGACTTAAAAAATGAGATATTTTTGTTACAGGTTAATTTTAAGCTTTTCTAGTTGTTAGGGATGAACAGATACCAAAATTTGGGATGATATTGATATCCAAAATTAATACTGCTGTTTTGGCAGAATTAACCAATATTTTATTTTATCAATTTTTTTATTCAGTTAATGGACAGAATAATTGTTAGATTACACAATTACTAAAATAATCATTTTACAACAGCCCTACTTTGAAGTGTTCATTAGAGAACTTGTATCCATATTTTCTTGATCTCCCCATACATATCCAGTTTGTGGTCGTACAAGGCCCAAAGCCACATTTCTTTGTCTAGCTTACAATTAGCTGAAGCACACGGTCAAGTTTATGGCTGTTTGTTACAAAGCTGAGGGCCGATCTGGATCTGGACAGTGATCTGACCCCCTCTCCTCTTGTCCTTCCTTCACCCCACCACTCTCATCTCAGAGGGGGTCTATTCTTTTGTTATGACATTACTACATATATGGTTCTGCAGATCTGATTTTTCCTGTGTTTTCTTGTATAGTTAGTTAATTAGTATGAAGTCAATTTTTCAGTTTTCCATTTCATTTTGTCATAGTTTGTTCATTAATCTGATTTAAGTCCCATTTTTGTTATTGAACATATATCCCTTTTTTGTCTTTTCATCAGTAGCTCAAGAAAGAGGTTATTTGCAGAATAATTCAGCTGTAAGTTTAGGCTATTTTGTTAATAAATTCTCAGACTTGATTAGAAATAAGCATGTCAGTGATCATTGCTTATTGTGCGAATAGTTTCTTCTACCAGTGGTTCTGAATTCATTCCATCACAACAGACTAAGTTTGACTTATGATTCCAGAGATTCGAAGTGCTGTGATTCAACTAAAGAAATCAGTTTTATTAATAATATAATTAATAATAAATTATTAATTATAATTATCAATAATTACATAAGTCAAACATTGATGCAAATTCTGTTATCCCACATTTTTGGTGCCACCATGTGAGGCTGGTACAGCACCTTCAAAAGGAGGTTCCCAGGAGACATCCTGATCAGATACCTCAACCAGGTCAACCTTCCGATGGCTCTACAATGAGCTGGATGAAAGTCTCCTCACCCTTTGTCTAAATCTGAGTCCAGACTTCCTGCAAGGGAGGCTTGTTTCTGCTCATATCCAGGATCAGGTTCTTTTAGTTGTGATACATTCCTCTTGATCACAGAGGAGAGCAGAAATGTGGACCGATCTGTAAATCAAGAAATGTGCTTTTTCTTCAGCACAACAGAACCAAGTAATGTCCACATTCCAGGAGATGAGATAGAAATCCATCCCCTTCTTCATCCTGCAGTTGCTGCTTCCAAAACAAGCCATAGTTAGTTCTGATTTTTATTCACAAGAACTTCACAGTGATGTGCTAACTGAAGTCTGCGAATTCTGAGATGAAGTTATTGAGTTTTATTGCCATTTCTCTGGGAGCTGCATGGTCTGACCTCGGGGGGTAACTTTTGTTGGAAGACTCACTGAGAAGACTATTATCTGTCAAGCAATACTAAAAATTTAATTCTTTATAGTTACTCCTTTGTGTCAGAACTGCTACAAACTAAGATATTTTCATCTCCCCAAGTCCAGCAAACGTACAGGGGCAGGCGACTCCATGGAGCGGCTACTAAATGTGCCTGCATGGATTAGATCCTAGTTAAAGAAATCTTTAGAATTCCACAGTTGAATCCATGGTATATACCTTCATCATGAAGGTATATACCATGATATACCATGATATATACCATGATAACAAGATATATACCATGATATATACCATGATAACAAGATAACACTGATAACACTTGATCACAGTGACACTGTGATCAAGTGTTATCTTGTGCCATACAATAAAAGTCCTTCTGGTTATTTTTTGTAAACAGATGCAGAATGGCTTGTGTTACCACTGATTTTGCCCTAACGAAGTGGGAAAATATTGTGATACTGATTGTTTTTCTATTCTTTTTAAGAAAGCTCTAATAACCCTTTCTTGATTGAAATATTGAGTTCCTTTAAATCAAGGCTAAAAACCCACCTGTTTAGAGCTGCCTTTGATTCCAAGTAACTGGAACATTGATCAGTATATTTAATATATATTTGCTTGATGATTTTGATGATGGCTTTTGACTTTTTGAATTATTGCTTGTTTCATAATTGGTTTGCATTATGTTTTTATGGTGTAAAGAACTTTGAACTGCCTTGTTGCTGAAATGTGCTATGGAAGTAAACTTGACTAAACTTGACTTAATCTTGAGGTTACATTTAAATAATTTTAGAGCCTAGTAAAAAACAATCTTATGTTTTGACATAAACAGACTATAACAATAAAAGATATGAATTATATTTTTTATTACTGTCTCTATCAAAATATGTGGACCTTCTATCTTTATTTTGTTTTAAATCATGTCTCACATCATAAATGCTGCCAAATTGTGGAAAATCAGTGGAGTTAAATTAGTGTTATGGTTCTTTTTATTCCAGCTTGGTTTTGGGACAGTTAACTCCACCGCATTACGAGCTTTCACTTGCTTTGCACTGAGGAAGAAAGAGCGTTTCATCAGCTTCTTCTGGAATGTATTATTGGGTCGTCATGATGGCCACGTTTCATTCAGTTCAATACTGCACTCATTTCATAGAAACATATTACTCATTCTTTCTGATGGCTGGTTCCCCAGAGTCATTTTGTGGACACATTTAAATCTGCTCATGAACTCACTTCGGGGGCTTAGCCGAAGCTTTTTTGGGGAACACTCAAAAACAAGAATGAATAGAAAATATCCAAATGGAATTCTGGAAGTGTTAATGAAGGAATCCAAAGTCAGCACACAGAGAAGCGAGTCAGAATGACCCATTTTTACTTACATTTATCCTTTCCTTTTCAGGAGTCTGCTGGATGTGGACACGTTCTCCAAGTCAGATCCTGGTATGTTTTAACCTTTTTATTTTCTGAACTGCTTGTTTTTCTGTTATATGTTTGCAGATTTTTTTACTCTGTAAACCTTTCTTAAAACAGTATTACTCTTTACCTTAGTTGTTTCTGGATAAGACATAATGAATGGTTCTCCTCTCGCCTGTGGCTCAAAGATTTTTGAACAACCCTAATGGTCAGCTTTTCATTGAGCGAGACAGTAGAAAATCATGAATTTGGGTCAAGACTTAAGAAAAGTCAGGATGTGGGCTTTAGCATGTAGGGCAGTCCGCAACTGAACCAGGACTCAAACTTGAATCAAAGTGGCACTTGAGCAGGAATGTTTTCTTTTATACATGGCTCAATACCTGCGGTTATGCACTTTATATTAAAACTTTGAACACAGAAATGTTCAACGTCGTATGTTGAAATGGAATATAATTTGGGATTTGATTTATCCAAACTGTTGTTTTTCCAGGGTGACATCATGATACAACATTAATAATAATTATAAGAAAACAAACAGGTGGACAGGTTTGAATTTATTGTGAATTTTCTCTAAGACTTGTACAGTCAAACTCAAAAATCACATACACGCTCACGAATATTTAAATGTCCCTTCGTGAACTACACCTTTATAAACAGCACCACTATACGGTGCTGTTTGTAAAGTTATACTGTTAAAAATAAACAGCAATAATTTGGGTTATTTAGCCTGTCATAAGAGAAAAATTGGGATTCATTTTTGTTTTTCATTCATTTATAAATGTCAGTTTCAAACAAAATATTTGATTAGGAAGATAAATATTTAGTTTACTAACTAAAATTTAACTCAAAACTAAATGTTTTGTTAGTAAGCTCAATATTTGGTTAGCAAGCTAAATATTTAGCTTGAAACTTCATCATTAGCTCTGAGCTAAATATTTAGTTTGAATCTAAATATTTTGCTAATATGCAAATTCACTTGGTGACAACCGGAAGTGGACTGTCAAAATAAAAGCTGGGCTTGCAAACCCTTTCGAGAAACTCCTGCAGGTGAGCTGGCGCAGTCTCTGTTGATGTAGATGGTAAATGTCTGTATTCCCAATAAAACAGCTCTTTGTATGTTTTAAGCTGAAATGTTGTAGGCCGACATGTCGAGAGGAAACGAATTTTGTCCAAGTTCCAACCATCTAGCTAGTTGGGGTGGCAGCACAAGGACCTGGACGGTGGGAGCGTCCAGTTACTGGGGGAAGGGTAGTGCCTGCAGCTGGCTGATGAGGATTATGGATTCACAGCTTCTGATCCAGAGCTAAACTAAGGGGCTAGTTCAGTTCTTTTTTTGTTAATTTTTGCAGATCAAAATCTGATATAAAAGCTGAAACAGATAATTTTACACTGAATAGCGATTCTTTAAAAACATGTTTTGAGATTCATAAAATCTTTATTCTGTCTGAAACCGCAAAAAATAAAAAATAAAATAATAATAATGCAGTTTTAATGTTGTTTTGCAATAGAGCTTCTTTAGAATGAGACGAGCAATATAAAACACTAGATGTTATTCTGCATGGATTACAAATGGTTTAATATGCAGTTTGTTTTGTGAGACCTTCACTCTATTCGTAAAAGAGCAGGTAAGGGGATATTCAAGGTTTTCTTAAAAATATTGTAATCTGGATTTGTTTCACTCTCATCATGGAAGCAAAAAGAAGAAACTCGCCTTCGGTGGCAGTCGTGTGAGAATAGCCAGTATACGAATGAACTGACAGTCTCACAAAAGATACAAAGAAAGAAACTATTTGGACTTCCCAGTAGAATGCTTTGCTTTTTCTGATGAAAAGCCTTGAAGCATTTCAATGTGTCAATTTGTGAGTCCAACTGAGGACAACATGTGGAAAGATAATGCATTCTGTGGTGTGAGAGTTGCAGAAAGTGATGGAATATGGTATAGTTTGAAATAAACTTCTCTGTATTTGGATTCTCTGCATCCAAACTCTTCAGGGTTTCATCTGATTCAAGAACAGGCTTTAAGTCAACTTTCAGGACTAGTTTTTAAAAAGCTAAGTAATCAGTCCCTCCAGGAAGTTGCGATGTTGTGATCGCAACTATTAATTCAAATTCACTTGTCATTTGCCAATTTTGCATAGACTTGCAATTTTCACCGATCATTGCAACTTCTCCACAGATCTGACTAATCACCTTAATGTTTTCTGTATTTCATTCTTTTCTGACCAATCACTGCAACTCGACTGAACTTCGACGAATTCCCTTAGCCTCCTTTTAACTGAACCTCCTGTTTCAGGACGCCTCTTGATAGCTGCACCTGTAAGATAAAATCATGCGTGCCAATAAGCAGAAATATTTGCTTTTTTTTTTTTTTTTTGAGATGTTCTGTTGGATTTCCTTATACTGTGTATAGTCATGGGCGTAGCTGACGCAGGGTATGCATGGGACATTTCCCCCGCACATCCCATATCTGTGACCTCTGTCCCCTGCACCTTTTTTCAGTCGTTAAAGCTGTTTAATCGGTTAAGATGTGGTAACGTGATTTTCCGAGCCGTCTTTAAACGCACCACGAGCATACGCATGCTGACGCTGGTTACACCTGTGGATCTGATCAGTGAGGGAAGATCTGCTGCTGAGCAGAGCTGCACGGTCTGTCATGTTCAGCAACTAGCCAGAGCCAAAAGACAAAAAACTTTGCAGTTTTTTCCCCCAAACAAACCGTGTAATTTCAATAATGCTGCTGCATTCCGATGATGTTTGCTAAATGATGTTTAGTTAATCCATGCCATTATATTATATTAAGCTTGTTAACAAAACTACAAATGTTATTGTTACCTATTTTACATCCCTTTCTAGTTAGTTAATGCCAGGAATAAACCCAATCCTCTTTCATTTCTGGACAGAAGTTGTGCTCACTGTTGCTTTCCACATATTTGAAAGAAATCTTTACTGTCACAATAGAAAGAGCAAAGTAAGGGAGGAGACGTTAGACCAGAGGCCAGCAGCAGGACGATGATGCAGGGTCTTCTCAGGTAAGGAGGAATTATAACTTGATGAGGAAAAGAGAAGGAAAGGGAAGTTTATGTGCAGCAATTTCAACTTTTTTCTAAAATCATGTTATGGCAAAAATAAAGCTTAAAAAAGTTGGAACTTTGACTGCCACTTTTTGAAGAAGGTGATGCAAAATTAGTGATTTTTAGGCTGCAGCAACCACAAAAACACATTTCAACTTCTTGGAGAGACTGAGTAATGCTGCTTTATTTTGTGGGAAAAGTCCTATGTAAAGGATTAATTGCTTTTTTTTCTTTTCTCTTTTTCACAATTGTTGGTCAATACTTTCTACAACCCTCGGTCGTCCTTAGGGCAGCCACTACAACATTTCTGAAGGTTGGAGCTCAGAGTGAAAGGGATCCTTAACCATTTCTCTTTGCACAATCTCTCTAGATTATCTCGAGTTGCTGGGTTTCTCACTTATGCCCTCATCTCCTCAGCTCCCTTCACAGGTGTTCTGTGGGATTTAGAGCTTAGGATTGAAATCATGCTGGAAGGAGGTTAATTTTTGTGTCCAGTTAATAATTTCTATTTTAATTTGTTAATAAGCATTGGATCATTACTTGCTGAAAAACTCATTTACAGACCATCTTCAGTTCCCTGCTTGAGCCTACAAAATGTTGCCTTGTAGCAAGAGGGTCCTGGGTTCGAATTCCAGCCCGGGGTCTTTCTGCATGGAGTTTGGATGTTCTCCCTGTGTATGTATGGGTTCTCTCCAGGTACTCCGGCTTCCTTCCATAGTAATAAATAACAAAAAATAGTGCTGTATCTTACACTTTCCAATAAGGTTCCTTTTGACAGTTGTAAAGTACAATATTAAATGCTACAGAATTACGTTTACTATTGCTCATTGTGCTTACAAGTAATAACATGGTCTCAAATGTTTACTCTAGCAACTCTAGATGCATGATTTGGATCACTATTTGGCAGAAAGTGGTCAGTTTTCTTGCCCGTAATTGACTCATGATAAACATTTATTAATGATTTATAAAGTGTTTTCAGATGAACTAATGTATCTATGAACTGTTTACTAGCTATTCATAAGAGGAGCCTTATTGTGAAGTGATACCGATTATTTTAAGGCTTTTGACACATCTGTATCAAGGGGGCTAGCAAACGTTTTCACATCTGTAAAGGGTGGTAAAAGGAAAAAAAGGCACAACCCATCTAAGTATTAAGATTCCTAGCAGTGAAGTCAACTGAGTTCAACCTTATGTTTTTTTTTTATCCAATGTGACCACATTGATTGTCATTGAATCATTTTGTTAGTTTTAGGGTGTTTTCATACCTGATGGTCGACTCAGTTTGATTGAGGATCAAAACTGCAAAATTTGTTACATTTTCAGCTGGTGTGCCTCTCTTTCACACTGCACTGTCTCAAACTAACCAAACCCTTTAAAAAACCTGTTCCCCTCCTTGCCTGTGGTGGCGCTGCACCAAGAACTACTGAAGGAAATGGCACAAAAACCTCTGAACAAGACACTGAGAGCAACTTCCTTCTTGAAAAAATGTAAAAAACAATGTAGTGGCGTGAGATTTTAGCGGTTGTAGGATTTCTGTTTTGTTTTTGGCAAAAAGACCACGAGCCATTTCTCCCGCTAGTGCCAGATTTGCATGTTTGTTTTGGTTGTATTTACCCTGAATGCCCTGTGCTATAGCTCGCTTCCTGCTTTTGGAGTCTGGTCCGCTTGGTATTCACATATGCATTCGGACCGCACCAGAGTTCAATTCAATCAAACCCAGACCTAGGTTTTTAGGCGGTTTGCTTTTTTGGTCTGTATCAGAGTTTGATTACGCATTCACATCTCCCCAGACTAAACAAAGCTGGTGTGAATGCTCCCTTAGTGGGGTGATCACTTAATCAATAGTTATCAGACTAAGTCAGAAATGGATCTTAATGGAAATGGAAATGGATCTTAGTCTTTCCGCTTTAAAAAGATATGTACCTACTTCTCAATTGAATATTTTGGTCATGGATCAGGCCAAGTGGTGAGATGAAAGTTTGATGTCAAAGTTTTTCTCTGCAGAAGTTTAAAAACATATTTTTGACTGGATCTTAGGCCCACCTTTATTTTCTTCTTAGTAAAAAGAGACCATGAAGCCAAAGAGCTGTGTACAGAAAGGCACAGCGAGTGCTTATTCTCTGCACCTGCCAATCTAAATGGCTCTATTACAAGTTTTATGTGTTTATCCCTTTCGGCCTCTTGACATCAAAGCTTTCTGCTGACTAAATCAAGCCCAGTGGCGTCTGAGCAGATAAGTAGTGCCGAACGACTTTGAGTCCAAAGGGCACAAATTTGCTGAGAGGAACGATGCACAGGAATCAGACAGACAGTCGAGATTGAAATGAGTTTCACAAATCACAGCTGGAGAGCACAGCTGTCTAAATCCCTGGTCTTGAGGCTCGGGTGATAATGTGGGTGACGGATCACAGATGTGAGGGCTGCCTGAGGAGCTACTGTTCTCCAACCAGTACAGACGGGAAGAAGTGATGCATGAGTTTCACCATCCGTTTAACTTCAGCAGATGTGAGGTTTTTGCTGGTTGCTCTCTGAAGTACAGTAATGGGGTTCAGTTGTAAGACTTCTCAAAGTTTCAGTTAACAAAGTTCACAAACTGAAACTCAGGACACTTTAATCCTCAGACAATAAAATGTTTACAAAATTAGAAATGCACCATCTAGAGAGATTTGTGGCTGGTTTCTTTGGTTTATGACCTGCTGGAACTGGTTTTAGAAAATTCAGATCATTCTGTAAGAACTAAAAGTGCTCTAAACAAAATTCTAATTCTCTTGCTGTGAGCGACCTTTAACTCATTTAGATCATGAGAGGAGGGCTGCATGGTTTCACAGTTTCTGTCACCATTGCCTTGTATGAAGAAGATCCTGGGTTTAGATCCCAGCCTGGGGTCTTTCTGTGTGTAGTTTATTTGTTCTCCCTGTGGAGGACATTTAAGCATGGTTAGCAATATTCATTCAAAACATTACAAGCCTGCATGTGCATTTCCTAGAGAATACAGACCCTAACCTCAAGTCAGAGATGTATTTAAGTCTGTCAGCTTTTCCTGATCTAGGTCCATTACAGACCAACCTGTTTATTCATATGATAAATTACCAGTGGTGGGCACACTGCTGCTAATAGCAGAGCTAAGTTTTTGTTCCCTGAAATTGATTTTCTGGATACATTCTTTTGTGCTAATTTACTTGGCCATTTTGTAAACTTTCAGTTGAATAACGTTTGACATTTATGTTGAAGTTTTGGATATTGACTATTAAGAATTCTTCAAGTAGACATTTATATCCATGCTCTTATTTTGAAGTGGGGGAAGACTGTTTATGCAGCAGTTCCCGTTCATCTCGTCATGTCAAAGTGTCAAAAAAACTACATATGTATTTTTTTAATGGTCACATTTACACACTTGTTGTGTTGGTCTGCTTGAACTATTCCAATAAAATAGACTGAGAAAGATGAGAAGTTAGGATACCTTTGCAAGGTACTGCAGCTGAATCTGACCATATCCTTGTCTCAAGGATACCAGTGTTAATTGTAACTGGTGGGATTTCTAATGGAATTCTACCCTTCCTGCCAAGCCTTCATCTGATAATGCTCTTAGCAGACTCCTGAAGATTGCTTAAACTGAGCTGAGGTCTTTCTGGAACTACCTCTTAACACATCTCCTCTGTTATAATGGGTTGAAATCTTCTATTTGGACATGTTTCTGACTGTGCTCAGAAGTACGTCACAGGTGGTTTCCCAAGTCAAACCAGTAAACTGATTTATTTTCCTCTCACAGCTGCTCCCTCTGGCATGTCTCGTCCAGTTTCTACCATTGCCAACTCTTAGGTGTTTGATATTCAGCCGCAAAGATGAATGAGAGCAAATGCCCTGGCAGGGAGAAGGAAACGGTGTTGGGACAGAAGGAGAGGAGACTCCATTCAGCTCTCAGTCAGTCATCTTTTTATTCAGCCCTCACAAAAATGTTTTAATCAAAGTAATCAGCGGTACATCTGTGGCAGCTCTGCTGATTGTAGAAATGCTAAATATAGACTTTAATAGTCAGAGAGCCAAAATAACAGAGTATGCAATCAGGTCAAAGAGAGTGTCTTACCATGACAAAATCGCAGGTGATTTAATCGCTCAGAATTTTATTCAGAGCTAATAGGCGGCCCTGAGTAACTGGGTTAGCTGCACCGCAGAAGCATCAAAGGAGTTAAGGAGATGTTTTTGCTGTCCGTTTCCATTTTTATGAGATTTTCTAATGTATAACAACTTCTTTGATGAAAGGAAGCGGTGAGCCTAATAATAGATAGGCATATTGATGAAAACTACGCAGCCTGAATTATTTCAGTGCACAAAATGATCAGGTAACGTCACGCCACTAGACTCATCAGCAGCGGTGAAACTGCAAAAAGTCCTGGTGAAAAAACTATCAATATAACAGTGGATTTTTGGATTCTGTGAACCTGTGGTCAGTTGTCAAAAAAAAGTTAGATAAACAGAGGCACAAGTGGAGATCAACTCAAAGGACGAATAACACAAGAATGAATGAACATAAATCAGGACTAGGCCGGATTAAGCTGTTGCATAGAATTACAGAAGTTATACTGTCCTATATATAACAGATTGTAATCGAGTTCAGTTAATAATACCATTTGGTATAAAATTTTCTGTGTAAGGAAGCCCAGCCAGTTGCATCAGGTCAGAGTTTGCAGTGATCTTCGTTTTGAGCAAGCATGTAGCTACAGTTGAAAGAAACAACCAGGTTTTTTTGTTTTGTTTTGTTTTGTTTTTTTTGATAAGACCAAAATAAAAACCCAGAGGTCCTTGCCCAGGAGATGTTTTTATGGGAAAGAATTTTGTCTTAAATGTTGAGGCCTTAAAAAGACAAATGTGCCACTGCTAAAACTTTTGCCAGTGATTTTACTTCCTTTATCTACTACCTTTTAAGATCTATTCAAAGTATTTTATCTGTGTAATACCGTTCATTTCGAAACAAAGTTCAGGAAATTAAGGAAATCCAAATAGCTAATCCATATCACATCCAAATCCTAATAAAAACCTTCCAAATGAACCAGTATTTAATGATTACAAATGAAACAATAATACTACTGTTTGATTTAATATACATTTCCTTAAACCTTTATTTCAGATCATTCCCTCAGTTCAACTGAGCGGGTGTACTTGTAACTTTTACATAACAGATGTCTATTGGATCTGAATCCAAGTGTCCAATTAGAAGTGTAAAGCTGGAGATAGAATGAAAAACTGAACTACTGAGATGTACTGTAGACTTCAAATTGCTTTGTGCACATTTTCAAGACTCACACTTAATGATCCCTGGTAGATCTGTTATTCAGTTACAAAAGCAAGGATAACATTTCAGGCTTTGAAGGGACATTTTTATCTTTTATAAGTCGTAGAAAAATATTAAAGTCGAGTTATATCCCAGTAACACTGTTCATGCCTTTCATTTCAGTGGTGCCAGCACCACTTTGCTGCACATTTGACACTGTAGTTATACAATTTGATTACCAGATGAGCTCCATGACTGCTACTGTCACACACCATGTATACTGCTCAACAGAATCAAAACAACAGTGACTGAAATATTGCAGCTGTGACTCAATAATCATGTAGCCCCGTTCACATCCCAAAAACCACAAGGTCTTTAACAATTAAAACAAGCATAAAAAACATAAAAGATAAAAAACAGAATACATACATCAGACTGCATAAAACTAGTTAAAAGCCAGTAAATAAATGAATAAATAAATAAATGAGCCTTCAACTGTTTATTAAAAGAATCAACAGAATTAAGACATTGCAGATATGGAACCAAAGCATTCCACAATCTGGGGGCCACTTTTAGTCTTAAAATGTGTTTGAGGAACCATTAACAGCCTTTGACTGGAAGATTTTACTGTGAGAAGAGCTGCAGGGCTCCAAAAAGTCAGAGATATAAGCAGTGGCTTGACCACATAGAGCTCTAAAAGTAAACACTAAAATTTTTAACTGAATTGTGAAGTGTACCGGTAGCCAGCTTAAAGGAAACAAGAGAAATGTGCCATCTCTTTCACGTGCCGGTTAAACGCCTCGGGGCAGCATTTTGAACTGACTGGAGAAGGTCAAAATCGTTCTTATTCAAACACATAAAAATGCTGTTACAATAATCAACACAAGATGACAAAAGCATGAATAATCATGTTGAATTCAGCTTTTGACACCAGAGTTCAAAGCTTAGAAATAATTTCTTATCTGAAAAAAATCCATTTTTGATTAATTCATGAGAATGGCTTTCCAATGACATGGCAGAATCAAAAATAATACCAAGGTTTCTGAGGTTTGGTTTGACAGGGGAGGCCAATACACCAAGGTGTTGCTTAATTTCAGTCATTCGGTTCTCCGGGGCAATAATTCTCCATTTCTGTGGAGTGGGACTTGGGAAAGCCTGACTGAAATTTTTCAAAGATCTGGTGTTTTTCGCAAAATAAAAAACCCCAAAAAATTAGCTGTTCTGCTATTACTTTTTCAAGATGTTTTGGTATTAAATGGATCTTAGAGACAAGCCTGTAATTTTTAAGATGTGTAGGACTAGGAATGAGAATTGATAAGAATTTATCAATACCAATTCCATTATCGAGCTCACTTATCAATTCTCATTGGGTTAGGAAATGAACTCTTTAATTCAAAATATGCACTTTGTTGTATTTGATTCAAACAAAATCAAAGCTGGCTTAAAAATAACAATCTCTCTGTCATTTTAACATTAATTTGCACCTTTTGCACATCAACAGTTTTTGTGCAGACAAATCTGCATGTTTGGTTTTTCAGGAAGGATCTTTCAAGACTGAAAGGTTGTTTTCAAAAGGTGCTTTTAATCTGACAAACGAGCCTCATAGGAACCCATATGCTAATTTATTGAGCATAACTGTAAATGTTAATATGGGATGGAGATTATTCATACAGCATGGCGCTAACATTAATACAATAACCATGACGTGGAGGAGTTTAACATTACATGGGACATTCATGGCCCGGGTAATGCTCGAAGCTCCCCACCTCGAGAGTCACCACTGTTGCTAGGCAAGATATCACTTTACAGTCGTGTAAATCAGTTGCTTGCTATGTGTACAACTGTTTGAGGATGTTGGAGGTATTTCATCCTTTTATTGTGATTAAAGTTCTGCACATGTTGCAACCGGCCCTAGTATCGTCTGTTTGTGAAACATGCTTGAAATAATTTGGGACTACACCTATTAAAAGTGAAATATTACAAATTTCTACAATACAAGGGTCTGAAAGTGAAACTGATGGCTTGAATTACTTTCTGATTTATTTGACAAATAATTGTCTGATCACTAGCGGGCATTAAAACAGTATTTAAATGTTCATGCTGTTCATTAAATGTTAAGTATTTAAATGTTCAATGGTGACATACCGCATTAGCCCAAGCAGAACATTGAATTCCACACCCTTGATCCCAGCACACATGCATTATTCAGAACACAAGCACATCAAGAGACACACATATCTGAAAGACATGGCAGAACTTGATTTTACATAAAATTGCCCTCATTTTCTCATTTTAAGATGTACATAGCACACATTTTTTAATACACCAACTCACAAGTGAACACACTACCTTCAGTAACTCACATTTAGTCTTTCACATGTAAAGTAGTCAAAGATTGCCCTTGTAAGAATGAGTTTATCCTGTCTGAGTTTTATTCAGTCTTGTAATCAATTTTAAGTTCACTGTGTGCTTCTACTGTTTTATGTGTTTGTGTTACTCATTTGTTCAAAGCTTTGTGACAAATAAAAACCTAGACTAATCTCTTCAAGTATCCTTTCTAATTAGATTTACCACTGGTTGAAAGTTTGTCCTTGGTGCTGTGGTGACACGTTGGCCTGGTCGTTGTATGAATTAACTTTGAGTTTCTCTGATGCTGCCATTAAATTACCTCATGCTTTTGTGTATCCTCCCACACACGGACGAAGGATGTACAGCTGCAATCGATGTATTCTTCTTTGTGAGGGGAAAAGCTGCTGAAATGACTGTCAAAGGTTTTTTTTTCTTTAGCCTTGAATACTTGAATGCAATCTGTGTGCCTTCAACTTTGGCACATTTTTTCTTTGCAAATGAAGCACCTTGTTTCGTTCTTTTTAACCTTTGTTTATAAGCCCTTTTATTTCTTTAAGCTGAGGGATATAAGGGATGTCTCCCTTTTAGTAATCATCATTGTGTTCATCTGTAATTTGTGTTCTTAAGAAGGACCTTGATCTTCAAAGCAGATGGCTGTGCTATAAAGTGGATTTAAAGAGATCTTTAATCTGTCCTGATGGAATGGAGTTGGTAAGATTGGATGCAGAAAATAATTTCTTTGCAAAAGTATCAACTGGAAAGATAAAACAGCAATAAAATTAGAAATTAAAAGGTGTTTATAATTAGCTCCCTCTGTAGATTTGTCATCAGATTCAAGGCCATGACCCCCTTTGGGTCGTTGTCTTGCTGAAAAACGAACCATTGCCCCAGTCTGAGGTCAAGAGCACTCTGGAGCATGTTTTCTTCCACAATGTGTCTCTGTACTTTGCTGCATTCATCTTTCCCTCTATCTTGACTAGTCTGCAACTTCCCTGCTGCCGCAAAACATCCCCATAGCATGATGCTTCCACCACCATGTTTCATTGTAGGGGTGGTATTAGCCTGGTGGTAAACTGTGCCTAGTTCTTCCAAACATGTCTCCTGGCATTCACACCAAAGAGTAAGTTCTTTATCTCATCAGACCAGAGAGTTTTGTGTCTCATGGACAGGTGCCTTTTGGTAAACTCCAGACGGGCTGCCGTGTGCCACATGGCAGCCCATTTTATTAAGGAGTGGCTTTCATCTGGGCACTCTTCCATACAGGCCTGACTGGTGTGTTGCTGAAGAGATGGTTTTCCTTCTGGAACAATCTCCTCTCTCCACAGAGGAATGCTGGAGCTTACTAAGAACAATGAACACATAGAAATGAACTGAATATGCTAAGACCTATAGAACAAAAATTAATTATGCAGTCTGGGTAGGACTCATTTTGCTCTTTTTTGTTGGGTTTGCTCACATAAACTATATTTTATAATCACTGCATTTGCAAAAAAACAGCGGCTGTTTTAAAGTATGTAACTTTTATGAAAAATATGTTTCTTACATATTTGTTAAAATTATCATGATGTCATGACAGTATAAGACAGATGAACTGTGAAAAAAATGAAGCTCCTCTGCCTTCTCCCAGTGCTCCCAGTACTAACTGCAGAAATACACCACTCAGTCAACACAACCAATCAGAGCCAGGAGGAGCGTTATAATCAGTCATCCTCTTGTACGCGCCGCTCACACACTCCGCCTTGCTCTCTGCTACACTACAGGTGAACTACAGCTGGTTCACCACAACATAGCCTGCCTCTAATACTAAAGCTAGCTAGCATGGCCACCAATGACAGTGGATAAACAGTTTTCCTGGAACAGGAAAAGGTATTATCTCATACACATACAGTAAGGTATTTTTCCACCATTAGCACATTTAGTGGCACGTACACGAGGGTGATTGACAGCGCCAAGACCCTCCTCCTGGTTCTGATTGGTTGTTTCAGGTCGGGAGTGGTGCATTTCTTTAGACGACAATAGCAGCTCAGGGAGTAGGTGGAGGAGCTCCATCTTGTCACAGATTATCTGTCTCATACCAAACTGTCATGACATGGTGACAATTTTAACAAATATGCAAAGAAACATTTTTATAAAAGTTGCATGTTGCAGCTGTAATTGTAATTTTAATGCATATATTTGAATGGTTTTGACATTGGAAAGCAAAACCAAAAACTTGACTGAAATGTTGTTCTTTGAGACTATGTTTGTAATTGTGGTCACCCTTATCCCCCTTTTATCTCTTGAATATTTGCAATCTGACTTAACCCCTAACATTTTATTGTATAAAATTTACTTATTAATACTGTTTGCTATACAATTCTTTAAAATCCTGGTTATGCCATTAATAACTCAACATCAAGTTCCTCTTGGCTCACAGCTTAATTTCACCCAAGAACAAATCCAATAAGATTTCAACTAATTTTGCATAGTCTGAGCAAATGTTCTCATTGATGGTAAAATGAAAAACCTTGGGACAGATTGCAGTATGAGAAATATATTTTCTTCATTTGGTTTGAAAACCTTGAAAGAGAATAGATTTAGAAAAGAAAAACATAATAATCCTATCAATCAACCCCCAGTAGATTTGACACAGTAACTAGGGTCATATATGTCATTGCGAAAAAGCATTCAGGCATAATGTTTGCCAATTTACAACATCTGTCAGTGTTTCAGAAGAGATGTCTCTTAATATTGATGGATGCCAGGTTTTTTTTTTTTTTTTTTTTTTTTACAAAGCTCCTTCCACACACAGTGCTTTGTTAGGCATCTGAATGCACATATTGAGTATTGTCTCAGTCTGATTCAGAGCAGTCTCGATTGGATATTAGCACATTCCAGGCATGCATGACCTCAAGCACATAGCCATTGTCCTTGGAAAGAGATACAACCAGCTTCTGTGCAATTCACTGAGCAGGTAAAAATTCTTTCACTTCGTACAGCAGTAGCTAAGAATACCAAAAGTGAGCAAAGGAGATTGTGGGTCGGGAGAAATGGAAAAAAGCTATGTTAATTAGTCAGAGAAAGAAATATCAGTGTATGATACATTCTTTTGCAGTGACAGAATATTGGAATTCATAACATGTTTTTCTTTCTTTGGTTTTACAGAGCTTTTTTACCCATGACCTGATCTTTTAAACTTCTTCAACAGAAGTTTCCATCGTCAAATCCTATTCAAATATAACAACTTGGAAAGCTTTAATAATAGGTTGTGTTTTAGCTGTTCTCATTGTGTAGCCCCTACAGCAGCACGTAAGATTCTGCTCGGTCTCTTTTATTTCTGTCCACCATCACGTACACTGCTTTCGGGCCTCCATATGAAACATCCCACTTATCTTATGTAATATCATTTTCTGGGGGAATACTGGAAGTTTCCATCCACACACACACACACACACACATACACACACACACACACACACACACACACACACACACACACACACACGAGTGTTTCACTCCATTAAAATCCATATGAGAGATGGCCGTCCAACACCCACTAGTTCAGGAGCCGTTAAAAGTAAGATCAATTATTGAATAAACTACAGTATGAAAGCTTATTACTCATACTGTAATTTCAATATAGTCTCAGTGATTGTTAGTCACTTATATTTCTTATATCCAATGTGCTGTTTCCTACATGGTCAGTAAAGGATTGTGAGTCACAAGCATGTAGGAGTTAATGTTTTTTAGAAGTGAAGCAAATGTGGCACGAGCTTTAAAACTTTGTCCTAAGTTTCGCCTGACAACAAAAACTATGTACCCTAATATTGGGCAGTTTCAGTGCCAAAATTTAGACTTTTACTCACCCAGCAGTGGCTACTTCCTTGTCGTAGGAGGCTTTCCATTCCGAAGCCAGCTACTGATATGATTAATGATAGGCTGGCATATTAGCGTCAGAGAGGCTGGTGACTAGCATGCCTAGGCTACTTCCTGGTGACTAGCATGCCTAGGCTACTTCCTGGAGGGTATTTTTATTTCTTTTTTCTTTTTGTATTTTATTTTTAATATAAAAATAGTATGATTTAAAAAGAATAACCAAAAATAAAGATAAAAACGGCTTAATCGCATTTCACTAGACTTCTTTGACTTCTATTTTCTGGGAAAAAAATCAAGTAAATGTATGTGCCCGTGTACAATAATCAAATGTGAGGAGAGTAATAAATTAGTGTGTCCCATGAACACATGGGAGATAGTCTTGTACAAATGGATAAAACCTTTTGTTAATCTCATTAAAAAAGGATTATTATAAAAATAAAGATCTTTATTTGTTTGTGATGAGTCCACCAGAGGGCACATTGGTGTAAATAGATTAGTCCCATAAGTCCAATACACAATTTTTTACTGAATTAAAATCTTCGAACTAAATTATGACAATTATTATTCATTAAGAGAATTATAACATTGTCTAGGAAAATAGGTTCTCATATAGCAAGTAGTATACATAAATATAAATTAATATATTACATTTTGTACCTTTACATTTTAAGAGTAATCTGGAAGTACGTCTTTTAGTGCATGCGCAACTGAGCCAAACATACAAATCATGCTTCCGGAATCGATCGTGCAATGACAGGCTGGTTACCCACCGGATTGGCTTCCTGCTCTCCCGTCCATTAGCAAGAATAGGCTAGCATTAGCCTTGGATTGGCTGGCAACGAGTATGCATAGGCTGGTCACCCTTGACTCATGTCTTTAAAGAAAACTTTATCAAGAGAAATGGTTGGCATACAATATCTATAAGCGTCATACATTTGACGTGTTCTTTTGACAGAGTTTATTGTAATCCAACGTGACACCAATAATAAATGTACTGTATATTACGGAGCTGAAGTTTGCTTCCAATTGGCTACCAAGAAACTTTCTCATTATAACTAGCTTTATATGCCGTTATACCGAGAACCTTGCTCTTTTTAATGTATATCCTTGCTCTGGCAGTTAAATGCTTCTGCATTCCTCTGACAGATTACTATGTCTTAAAAAGGCATAAAGGGGCACCCTCTGACTCTCTATCTTCTAACTCTGTTTCTTCTCGACATTAGTCAGACATCCCGCGAAGTGTTGATGCTTTACCATTACAATCTTTCTCATTTAAACAAGAACATATTTTGGTTTATTGAGGGATAAATCTGGTTGTAACGAGAGAATTTATATTTTTAGGGAGATATAAAACTCATTACAATTTGAAACTGTTTTGTTTTAATAAGATACTGCTCCTGTATTTATTTCTTAGCTCTGGAAGTTAACCGCCTCCGTACAGAACTGACTTTTTTGTTCAATACATCCAGATGCTCGATTGGATTGAATTTATTCCATGAAAATGTACACATGGCCTGAAACAATGCGTAGGTACATTCACGTGGACTCAGTCTATCCTGCTTCCATGTGTTCCCTAGGTAAGTAAATCACACGCACCCAGGACCACTTTGATTGATACTGCCCAATGCAGCCTTAAAATGGGCCACAAAAGCTGTAGCTTTGGAGATGCTCTGACCCTAGCCCGGATCAACCATAAGGGCAATGTGGGCACCTGACCTCTGGGCACTTGGCCTCAAGGCATGATCTCTGCACATAAAGGGGGCCTTTATGATGGACGACAAATTAAATAGGAAAAGTGGGTGAATATTATGTACTCAGATGATACTTTTTTTCCATTTAGCCAATAACCAAGTAGCTTGGGCATTCCCATCCTACACAATTCTGCTTCATTCTCATGTCCTTTCCATGTTCCATCAGGGATTTCTCCCATTCAGCTTAATTTCTCTGGTTGAATTTCAGCCAGGCCAATCAGCAAACAGAAAGAGGGGTTGTGAACAATCATCTTAATTTTCTGCAGTTTTAGAATTGTAATCTGCTTATATAGGGTTATAGTTTGGTAATGGCAGGAAATGAACGAAGCCATCCAGTTCATGTTGGCCACACTTCCAAATACTGAGTAATTAAAGTTGGTGCAAGAGGAATGTATAAGACATTTTATTGCTAGCAAAGATGTCGTGGCCCTACTCCCCACAGGATTGTTTACAGAGCACGCAAATTACAGTAAGCTTCATCGAGCTGGTGCAATACATACATCACGGCTAAATGTTAGTGATTGTTTAAATTCAGATCCAATCTTTTAGAACTTTAACAGTGTCCACGCCTCCAGCAAGCAATCTTTTCTCAGTAGCCAAGGGTCCAGACCATCTGTACGAAGCAAAACATAGAACAAGGGGTTGGTTTTTACCAGGCTAATTAACAAGTGAACATCAGCTTTGCTAATCAAAAACCAATTTCTTCGCATCAATAAGTCAATAGAAAAGTTCAAGATAGACATAGCTAAGTCTAAACAAAAGGAAAATAATCCTTGGCTTTACAGTTTCTTTAAAAATTGTTCATGACAAAGTTACTTAAGATTTAGTTGTGGATGTAAAACTAGTTCTTGGTGAATAGATTTTTACATAGTGAATTTATCATTAGATCAGTTGATTATTTTACCTTTGATAAGTATTTTAGTGAAT
The DNA here is from genome assembly GCA_014839685.1 of Anableps anableps. Classification (NCBI taxonomy): domain Eukaryota; kingdom Metazoa; phylum Chordata; class Actinopteri; order Cyprinodontiformes; family Anablepidae; genus Anableps; species Anableps anableps. Next base: position 6,568,872 of record CM026071.1, read on the forward strand.
ATCTTCTGGTAGATTTTACAGGTAACGTTTACCATTGTAAGTAACCTTACTGGTTGGCAGCTATCCAACTCCATATATAACAATCCATGATACGTTGGACTACACCTGTATTTGTGTGAGTTAGGGACCACAGCTGCCCGCAAATTGCTAAAATCTGTGAGTACTTGAGAACCCCTCTAAAAACACTTATAACTGCCTGTTTTAATAGTTTGACCTCCAAATATATCTTAATAACTATTATTGTTATTACAGTGGAAACCGTCTTAGCACTACTGCAGAAACTAACATCGACAGTACTCTGTGTATCTGCTCTCAGCGGTACAGCCATTCAGTGCCAAGGAAAATAAATGTCATTCCTGGATTGGCTGATTTGCAATATCTTGTCAAATAGCATGCCTGGGTATTTCAGCTTCCCAAGATGCATTTTCTTTTAATATTTATATTCAAAAGATATGCTCTACAAAAAAAAAAAACAAAAAAACAAAAAAAAAAACATGAATAGGCGATTTTTCTGCTAATAATTTAGAGTTGTGTTTCACAGAATATTCCAGAAATGGGTGATTCTGCAAATAGTGAACCATGATTAGGTGGGGGTTCACTGTACACCATATTCTAAAAGGTAGTACAATATAATCAGACTTGTCTACAAAGACACAGTCCTCTTATTTTTCTACAAACAACCCACACATCTGGTTCTCCAAGGCACAATGCCCAGCAATCCTTTTCAGACCTGTTCTGTTGAGAGGAGTCAAAACTTCTGGTGAAACCTTTCAAGACTAGAGTTCAGTAATTTGTCCTGTCTCAGGTGCTTCAGTACTAAGGTTTAACTTACAGAGCTAGGAAATGTGTGTTCAAGGCAACAACTGATGTGCATCAATTGATGAGACACGCCACAGTGCTTGTGATGTGTCCTTGCCTTGACACAATCGGTCTTTGTTTTCTAAATTTGCCCATTGAAAGATAAAGAGATATTTTACTCTATTCTTCAGTAACCTAGGCTACAGAATCAAGAAACAGTGGCCACCCAGACACTGACCACTGGACACTGGGAACACCCCAGAAGAGCTGCAGTTTTAGAGATGCTCTGTCACACTAAACTCTTTATGCTTGCCGTTTTTACTGCTTCTGACACGTTAACTTGGAGAACAAAATGTTCACTTGCAGCCTAAAATATCTCACCTACTAATAGGTACCATTATGAAGACATAATCATTGTTATTCACTTCACCTGTCAATGCTTATGGCGTTACCCCTGATTCGTGAATTTATACCAGATGACTAAGATTAAGGTTCAAATTAAAGCTAGATGTAATCACTTTTAAGTTGCAGGGTATGGAGTGTGAGTGTTAAGGGTGGTGTAAGACAAAAATGCTAAAACCTATACTGTTTAATTTTTCTTCTTTAAGAGTTGGTTAATAGATTTGAAACCAATTATATTGGTCAAATATAACTGAATAAATCTGTGATGTCGAAGGTGAATTCAAGGCATGGCCCGTGTCATACCCTCCGAATAAAGGTCACTGGTCTCTAATTACCTTTGAGGTCTCCTAATGAGATCTGAGGAACGTGTGAGCATCACCAGTTGAATCACAAATTCAGAGACCTCTCTCTATCACCCACTCTACTTAATAACTATGGCAACTTTTTAAAAAATGCTAAAGGATTACCAGTTCAGTGGTTATGACTAATAGCTGATAGAGCTCAAGCTTTAGATTCTTCCAACATTATAATCATGACAATCATCTATATGCATGATGTAAATGTAGCCTGAAAAATATATGTAATCCTGAAAAATAAATTATTAAAGACTGCATGAGGACATTTTATAAATTAGCAATCAATTCATGCATGAATCATGATGACCTCACTCACGATTTTTTTTCTTCTGTTTGCAATCATTTTTTTACGTATCTCCTCAGGTGGACATTTGTTTTGATTTTGAAATATGTATAAGTATGTAATAATACTGTATATCGTGTGAGTACTAAATACTAAACAAAACATGACACATTCTGTAATACTGTCCAGCATCTAAAAATAAAAAAAATGCATCTAACTTTGTAGCCTGTTTTCTGTACATGCTCCTATCTCATGCATCCCTTAATTAGCTTTTTCTCTTCACTCTTCAGAACTAGTTTATTTTCCCCAGGTGAATAGTTAACACAAAAAATGTTAATGGGACTAAAAAACAATGGTTATTAATACCTCCATATACAAACCCATGCAAAACATATACAGTATAAGTGCAAATAAAGTTCTGATAACGTGATGTGTTTTCATTTAGTTCCTGAGCTCTGTCAGGTAGCAGATCCTCATGCTCCATCATCACTACATTGACTATATTCTGATCAGTCCTTTTCTAAAGGGACCTTCATTGGTACTGTCACAAGTATCATACACATTTTACCCACAGATTTATTTATATTTAGTGCAATTTATTCACTGTAATTTAAATAATGGAAATGAGCAACAAGAAATCCTATTTTTGTTTTTAAAACTGTAGTGTCCAACAATGAGATGAAATATAATCACTGCAGAAACGTCTGTTGGTGGTGAGTTATTTTCAGAAACAAAGTCAAAGTACTCCTGTGCAATATCTCCCACCCCATGCATGAAGCTGTTACTAAACTAGAGAGCTCTTTCAGTGACAAACTTCTGCATCCTAGGTGCACAAAACAGTGTTATCACATATCCTTCCTTCCAGTTAGGCTCTATAAACATCACGGCTCCCAACAAACTCAAAAAGTCTTCACATCCCTAGTGTTATTTGCACAGTTTTTCCATTTCTTGTAGTCTGTAGTTTTTACAAAATAAAAACAAAAATACATGCATGTTTTGTCCATTTTTAATTATCCTGCTCAGTTGCACATTTCTTAAAATCTGAGTTTTCTATTTTAATAACAGTACAGTATTATTTTCTAATGCTGTAAAGTTGCCCTTATTGAGCAGTCGCTTATTTTTGTTTTCTGTTTTAATAATTTTATGTTTGTGTGAATTTGCATGCTTCCATTTGCTTTTCGCTTTCCTTCTGGTATACATGAATTTCCCCACTGAGGGACAATAAAGGTTACTTCTTTTTGTAGCTTTAATAGTGTCATCCTAAGAACTGGCAAGATGAGAGGAACGGTATTTTTGAATAACTTCATGTCTTGTTGGTATGAGGAACAGCATAAAAAATCTAACATCATAAAACCTCACAGCTACATGTCAAAGACTTTAGCTTTCCACTGTGGTGACCTGCTTGTATAAAAGGGTTAAACTGTTTAGAAAGTTGTAGGCCACAACTGCTTTTCAGCAAACATGAGTGCTTCCATGGCCAGCCTCTTGAATGTTCTTAGTGATGCCACCTTCCAAAAATCAGATTCAGCTTTAATGGCCAAGATTTTGTGCACAAGCAAGGAATTTGACTTCGGTTTCAAGCCCTCATACTGTACAGACATTAAAAATAACAGAATAAAGAATAAAAGGAAGTGTATGTACGTATGTGTTTACCAGCATTTTTTATATAAAGAAAAGAAAAAGGATAGGTAAGTTATTCTGTTCCACAGCAGAGGAGCTGACTACTCAGGCTGTAACGTGTTCATTGTGGTCATCAGAGAGACAGCCTGGGGGTAGAAATTGTTTCTCTGGCAGCTGATTTTTGCAAATAGCGCTCTGTAGCGCCAACCTGAAGGTAGAAGTCTGAACAGATAAGTCACATAAAACCACAGAACGTCCATTAGTGTTCCACAAACCCAAAATGATAATGGGTAAATGCCAAACTTGAAAAACGGTCAACGGCTTGTGAATTTCACTTAAATGTTTATCTATTCTGCAAAAAAAGCTGGCAGCCTTGCTTGTTGCATGACGAAAAAGCTAGTCCAGTGTTGAAGACATCAGTGGAGTACTGGAAAGGTTCTGTCACACATTTCCAAATGTCAGATGTCTTACTATGAAGACAAAAAAAAAAGGGGGAAAAAAGAACCGACATAGGTTTAATTGATGTCACATCTTTTTTCTGAGGAAGTTAAGGAAAGAACTTCACAAGATTTCTGGTTCTGATATCTGGAAAATGTATTTGATTGAAGACACTTGGTTATGAGGAAAACAAACAGTTTCATTTTAGATATAAAAAACTCCCTCAAAAGGAACATTTCTTACACTGGTTGCATTAAGCAGTCCATCTATGCTGGCAAGCAGTGTGCATTCACTGTTTGTGCTTAATTATATCTTGAACCATATCATTGATTGCCCTAATCCTTTGGGTTCAATCAACCATTTTTGGTTAACAGTTGGTTTTCTTCTTGTATTCCTCAGGTTTTGGTAGTTTGATTGGAGTGAAGTAGATGGGTTTTTTGGATAGATGTCTTATTACTAAAGCTTACGCAGAATGCATGGGTAGAATTACAACAGAGTGGACCCCCGGTATTCACGGGGATAGGGACCACAGCCATCTGTGAATAGCTAAAATTAGCAAATATTTAAGACTCCCTCTAAAAATGCTTATAACTGCCTATTTTAAAACACCAAATATACCTTAATATGCATTAATACACACAGTGGAACCCGTGTTAGAACTGTAGTTATGTTCCACACAAAAATCTACAAATCTACAAATACTGAATCACGAATAGATGAGGGTGCCCTGTATTAACAAAACATTAATAAATGATTACATTAGTGCTAGTCACAAAATGAATGCGTACTAATTGGAGGTAGAAGGAGAGTCAAAGGGTTCAAGGATTCTACATGTAAAAGCTGCAAAATGAGATGCCTTTTATACAGACACTAGATTACTTGGAAGTGGTTTAGGTGTGCTCTGTTTTTTACAAAATGTAATTATTTCATGATTGAAATATTTTTAATTACCTGGAATTGACAATTGGAAGTAAAAATCCAAGTCTCACTATACTACACCTAGTTAAATTCTAGGTAAATATTAGAATTAAATTGAATAGAAATAGCCTTTATTGTCCCACATTGGGGATATTCAGGTGTAACAGCAGCATCAAGATAAATAGGTTCACACAAAAGATCAAAGTGTTAATAACAACAATAATAATATAATGTGCAATATATCACATTGACTTTTCATATTCTTTGTATATTTGAAATGTTGTGCTATTACCCATCCCTACTAGAAGTGCCTAGGAATCCCCTCAGGAGTAGTTGCTAGGCGAGTGTTGCTAGGGAGAAAGATGTCTGGGTTTCCCACCTCGACTTGTCTCCACAACCTGACCTAACATGAATGGATAAGCATGAATATGTTGACGGAGGAATGGATGGTGCAAGTGCCAAAACAAATGCACAACAGATGTTATTTCTGGAACATTTCAGTCCTGTCTCGGTTTTGTTTCCCTCTGCTTAATAAAGGGTTGTTTCTTGCATCTCGAACACAACTGACTGAAAGCAAAGTAGTGCATTACAGCTTGAGATTTTTCTTTTTTTTTACTTTTGTACAGTTGAAAAAAATCAATTTGTTACACTTATGATATATATATATATATATATATATATATATATATATATATATATATATATATATATATATATATATATATATTCAGGTAAATAAATAAGCCGCCGAGTTACTGTTTTCTTAACTGTCAGCTCTATTACGTAATTTCACAATTTAAACTGAATTAGGGAATTCCATTGGGAAAAAAAATCTGTCTCCTGCAGTAAATTTCCTTTGATTCGATACGGCAGGTTTGTGTGGCCTTTCCTCCAAGGTTCAAGAATTAGGATTCTGGCCTACTTTGCCTTATCTCTCTCCAGACAGCTAATCACTAGATTAGGTGGGATGTGACCACCCTCACTTACCTAATTTCTATGTGAGGGGTGTATTTTAGAAAGATTCCTGACAGCCAGCGCCCTTAAATGTGCACCCTTACTTCAGATGAAATCTGCCTCCACTTCACAGTGTTAAACTGGGATTTCCACTAGTCTTCAGTTTGCATACCAACCATCTATCCAGGCCTTCATAACCTTTTTTTTTTCCTTTTATGTGGTTTATGACAATCAAGCTCTGGGGTATTCTGTTTTTTTCCATCCCTTTCTAATAAACTTCTCTGTGGTCCATCACTTCACCCTCTATCTCCCAGAGCTCCTTGTTCTCCCACCACCTGATCAGCTAGGGCTCTCAGCCTGCACCACTGCTTGAGACATGTGGTTAACCCAAGACCTGGAGGTAGACAGAAAGCTATCCTGAGGTGAAAAATATATAAACGTATACAGTAGAAGCTCGAGATAAGAGTTGAACTCATTCCGTGACCAAGCTCATAAGTCATTCTGTTCGTATTTCAAACGGATTTTCTCCGTTTAATCTGTTTTTAATTTTAATCTGTTCCAGCCTTCTACAGCATCCCCAAACCACTCTAAAGTATTAAATAAAAGACATATTTTTATTAACAAATACACATGTATACTTTACCTGTGCATAATGAAATACAGTACAATATAAAAGGGGAAAAAAAAGTTTGAAGTTTTACCTTGCGGTCATACTGGCTTTCCAGTTCGATCACTTGAACAACATGCTCATGTCTTTCTCTCTGCTTCAGTTCAATAGACATCCTTTTCTTCTTTTCTCCACTTTCCTTTAAACTCACTTTCTTCTGACTCATAATGCCACACACAAGAAGTTAAGTAAACAGTAAAAAGTACTGTAACAAAATAAAAAAGTCACAAGCACCACACACAAGCTCTCAGCAGAGAACACGCGGGAATGAACAAGATGCATTTTCGGCTGATGCTGCGCCCGTGCACCAGCTAGTGGTGGCACGTGGAAGCACTGCTTGTAACTCGGACTTTCGCTCGTATTCCAGACAAAAATATGGACCGAGTGATGGCTCGTATTTCAAGAAACTCGTATGTTGATTCACTCGTATGTCGAGGTTCCACTGTATATTTATCAGCCACTTTATAAAGTACACCTGTTCATTTGTTTACTTAAATTGTGAATCTAACAGTTCCATGGCAGCAGCTCCATACAGTTAGACCTTTAGATGTGGTGAAAAGACTTGCTGAAGTTCATACCGAGCATCAGAATGGGAGAGAAAGTGGTTTTGATTTTAATTGTGGTGTGGTTGTTTGCACCAGACAGTGTGCTCTGAGTCCTCCTGATCTACTGGGTTTTTCACTTTCAATCATCTCTTGGGTTAATAGAGAATTGTCATAAATGAGACAATATTTAGTGAGCGGCAGTGGTGCGAAAGAAAATGTGTTGTTGATGTCGGAGGTTGGAGACTGGTTCGAGATATTAAATGCAACAGCACCTCAAATAACCACTTGTTGCAACCACTCTTTACAGAACACTATCTGTGAATGCATAATATGTCAATCCTCAAAGCAGATGGGATACAACAGCAGAAGACCACATGGGGTTCCACTCCTGTCAACAATGGGAAACTAAGGCTGTAATTCATACAGGCTGGACAATAGCAGATTGGAAACATGTTGCTTGGCCCAATCAGTTTTGATTTCAACTGCAAACTTAGATTTATACACAGCAAGGTAATTTGGTCGATTTTTGACCCAGTCTTCCCCTTCTGACAATCTTAAAGACACTGCGATTATCGGGGTGGCTCTAAAGATAATCTTATGAAATGTTCCTGTCGTGTGTGGTGTGTTAAGAGTGATCTCAACGTGTGGGGGTGTTTCCTGATGAGAAACAAGCACGCAGCCCGTTGATTGTGACATGTAGCCAATCAGAAAATGGGGGGGATAGAAACACGGGGAGTAATCCAAAATACAGAAGACGAAACAACTCCTATGGCGCACCAGAAAGTTCAGTCAATGTCTTTTTGTATTATTTTTTTCTCTGTTAAAAATAGTCCACAAACTATCACCATTGCTTCTTCCCAGTTGGGCATATTTATTCATTCTGAACTCATGTTTGACCTCGAGGTTTTATGAGATTTCCAGTCTGACATCTGAATCTTCATGAGTGAAATTAATTCATATGTGGTGTGTTGTCTTTGCTATATGGCTGTTCACCACACACTGTAGTACCAAACCTGTTACATCTATGATTTTTTTAATTATTATTATCATGTGTAGGGTCTCTCAGGGTTTGAAAATCAACCGAATGTTTTTTTCATGTGAACCAGGCATTAAAAAGCATGAAAGCACAGATCCATCCTACTTTGTATCAAACGTCCAACCTGCTGGTGTTGTGATGGTGTGGAGAATATTTTTTGGGCCAACTGAGAAACATCTAAATTCCACCTACTCCCTTAATGTTGTTGCCAACTGTGTCAATTGCTGCTTCCAGGACTATGATCCACCATGTCACAATGTCTAAATCATCTCAAACTGGTTACTAGATAGTGACAGTAGGTTCACTGTAGTCCAATATTCAACAAATCTCAGTCCATTAGAGCAGGGGGTCCCAACCCTGGTCCTCAAGTACCCCTGCCCTGCATATCTTAGATGTGTCTCTGTTCCAGCACATTTGATTCAAATGATTACATTACCTCCTCTGCAGCCATCAAGTGCTGCAGAAGCCTGTAAGTCACCCATTCATTTAAGTCAGGTGTGTGGAAGCAAGGAGACACCTAAAACATGCAGGGCAGGGGTACCTGAGGACCAGGGTCAGGAACCACTGCATTAGAGTTCTTTGCACTGAGATGTGGTGAAACAAGATGTTCAGCAAATGGTGCTGCAGAATCTAGTTGATGCTATTATGTGAATATGAACCAAAGTCGCTAACATTTTAGACACTTTGTTGAATGCATGCCACAAAGAAATAAAGCAGTTCTGAAGACACAAAGGTGCAACACAGTACGAGCAAAGTCTACCACATAAAGTGGTCAGACTGCTGCTGTCAAGCTTGGCCATCAACACAGCCTTGGCCTTGGAGCAAGGAGATTCTTAGTTTCAAATTCTGGCCTGGGGTTTTTCTGTGTGGCGATTGCATGTTCTTCCCTGCTTGCATGGATGTTCTCTTGTACTCGTAATTCCATTCCTCCCATAGTCCAAAATGATGCATAGTAGATTATCTGGTTCTTCTAAACTGCCCTTGGGAGTGATTGTATGCACATATAGATGTTTGTCCCGTGTTGCCCCTGGCAACCTGTAAAGGGGGTGAACCCCACCTCTCACCCAATAATCGCTGGATGTTAGACTTAGCTCGTTCTTTAAAGATATTTTTCTATTTTGGTATGAAATATCTAATTATATATGTAGAAGTTGGAAGTGATGTGATTTCTAAATATTTTAAATTCTGTTCAGTAAGATTTTTATTTTTGAAAAGCAGCAGCTGCATTGAGACATGTGTTGGTTGTCAGTAGATTTTAGCAATTCACTTTGTGAAATAACATTTGAGTGTTAGGTAAATATATTATGCATGGAAGCTGTAGAGGTAATCTACAGGAAAATATGATGGGAGGCCCTGCTGTCTTTCCATGAGGCCCTAAGTTTTACTGCACCACTGCTGCCTATTTCTCTGCCTTGATTAGAATTTCAACAAAATGCAACTCTATTTCATGTTTATGGTTTACATCCTGCAAATATATACTACCCTGTACAATTATTGGCATCTCCTACTTCATTTTTAGAGAAGGTGGAGAAAGAGCAAACCTTTGCACTCCGAGGAAAAGATGGAAGGCAGATTAATGCCTGCCAGAGAGAATGTAGAGAAAGACCTGAACTGGACCCAGCAATATGATAATAACAGAAAAACATACCATTAATTCCACCAAGGACTGGCTGAGAACCTCATTAAGATGCTATGGTATGTCTTCAAACAGACTGTACATGCCAAAAATTTCTTAGGATCTTATAGCCGAAATTTGGGAGTTGGCCAAACTTTGCTCAGACTGTTGTCAGAGACTGGTAGATGGCTACAGAAAGCATCTTACTAAACAATTTTCAGCTAAAAGGGTTAAGACTGCCTATTGGAGCCTAGGTTGTCCACATTTTTTCATATTTTCTTATCTTTTTTTAATGAGTAAATCAAGGTTCATGTTTGTTCATTATTTGCAACTAAACCACTTTCGTTCGTCAGAGATTTAAAATTGAATTAGACACGAATATGTAAAGGTTTTTTATTATGGAATCAAATGTTAAGCAGGGTGTCCTAACTTTATGTAACGAGTTGCCACTGTTGCCAGTCGTACAATCAACATTTCAGCTAAAGGTTTGTGTGTTTTGATAAAGTTGTTTTGTAGACAGGGAATGGCAATAGATCGATTTAGTAAACTTGTAATACTTTTAATGAAAAGGGGGGGAAAGAGAGTGCACCATGGATTATGTTTGTATGTCCTAGTTTGATGGAGACTCATCTTACAGAAGATCTCCCATGCCATTAAGTTGGGGAACCACATTAGAACTTTAAGTGATTTATGCTCTATTCAGAATCAGTCATATTTCCTTTTTGTACCCATGCTGCATACAGTGTTTCTGGGACTAGGTTTCAAAGGGACAAGGAATTGATTTGTCGTTTAGCCACAATGTAGCTGAGCAGATCTGCTCCTTCTTTTCTCTGTCACCTTCCATAAAGTGCGCAATCAGTCAGGTCCTTGAGACTTTAACTCAAATTAATCTGGTCCTTCCTTCTGCCTCTACTGCCCAAACTCTTGATCCACCATGCTGTTACTTTTTGTGGTTTTGTTTTAGAGGTTGGACATTGACAGACTACACCTTCCATTTGTTTTTACATATCTTCCCCTTTGTTCAATTAAAAGGCGAACATGCAAGTCACGAACTGATTAGCCTGTACTAATCAGATTTACAAAACCAATTTAATCGGTAGCTTCCCGCATGGATACCAATTTGACAGAGAAAATACTGTTTTTCTCGTGAAAACACCATCCAAAAAGATCTACTGCCAGCCCCCTATCTTTCTTATCTCTCCTCTTTTAATTGCTCATTAGGATGGCAAAATTTGGTTTTAATCACTTTCTAATTTAGATGATCTAAAGTTCATTAGAGCTAATGTCCAAACTTCAAACAGCCACAAAGTGGCTGATGGTGTCTAGACACAAATAACATTACTTGGCCAGGATGGATACACATTCCATTAGAGCCTTTAGTGAACATTCATTGTTTGCTTTTGCAAAAATATATGTTTCAGCTAAAAAAGATTATATTTAGTTTGATATTTTTAAATCACATAGAAACTTCACCAAAAAAAGTATGGACATTTTTTGTTTGGTTGATTATATTTTCTTATAACAATGCTTCCTGGCGGTGGTGGGTATCGCTACCTAAAAAGTTTGTTGCGCTAAACCTAAAAAATGCATTAATCATAAACATTAGTTTGATTAGTGCTAATTCTAAAGTACTAAACCATCATGGTATTTAGCAGAAGCTAATGCTAAAGTGTTAACTTTAGCTCAAAATATATCTGCTCATGAAAGACTGCAACCATCGAGCACCAGTTCAATTTTGACATTTTAATTTACTTGTTCTATAATGCCCTTTGATGTTTATATCTTGTTCTCTAGTGTCTGTGTTTTATTTTGTTCCTGTATGTTTCTTGTTTGAAATAAAGCTATTGGGGAAGAAAAGAGAGAGAATATGAGATGTCAAACTTTATGCAACTAAAAGTTTACAGAACAGCTAAGTAAATTAGCACTTTAGAATGTATCTGGAAAAATGTATTTAGTGGAGGCTAAGTGTTTTAAATGTTTTTAAAGTTAGTAAAAGCACTAAAGTGCTAAACAAAAAATTAGCTCCGCTATTAGCGCATTAGTGTAAGTGTGCCCATTACTGCTTCTTGGTTATAAATCTTAGAATCTTTGAAAGTCAGTTTATTCCATTTAAAGGTCTCAACCTGAATCACATAATTAGATCCTTAGCAGGACTTGGTAAAACTTTATATCATGCTGAGGCGGTAATTTACCGATCTGATTCAGCTGTTTTAGACCTGCAAAACATCTAAAAGTTGCAGAACACAGAACCTTGATGTTTGGAGTTTGAGACTATTGCTTTAAAAGTTTCCAGATTTGTAAGCAAAATGCTGTTGTGGGCAGCCAAAACCTCTCTATCAATGGCAAACTGCTGATTTGTTTGGTGTCATTTCTTGGATTGGATGATTGAAGTTAGAAGAAATGATACTCATTGATAGTCTAATAAATGATTTATTCAACAAGCCAGAGCTTCAGCAGTATATGTACACAACCCTAACAACTTCAAAACGTTTTCTCATACTGGTTACCAGATTGGTCACACACTAGCAGGGATTGGTGTCCCATTTTTCAACCTGCATTTGTGGCATATCAGTCATTGTGGTCTTCTGGCACAAACAGCACACCCAAGCTGATCCGATTAGTGTTCAGTGGAGTGGAGGTCAGGGCTGCAGACAGGCCATTCCATCTCCTCTGTTTCAAAAATCTGGAGGTTGTCTTTGATAAACCACTTTTGCAGGGGTAAGGACATCGTGGAGGACAGAGTTTGTCTCTAAACGTGGCGATATGACTTTGACACTGGTTGCAGAATCTCATACTGATATCTCTCTTCAATTAAATTGCCTTCCTAATGACATCTCATGTTTTTCTGATGAGAGAGTTGTCACCCCTCACCATCATACTCTCTCCACCAACAGCTGTTACCCTATCAGTGCAGCAATCAGCATTGTGTTCTTTGAATCTTTTCCCCACTTTGACCCTAGAGAATCTGGAAGTTGCTCTATGGCATGGATCTTAACCAGATCAGTCAAATATGGCCACTGTAGCAGTGTCCATCCTCACAGTTACTGCCAACCCAGCACCTGATTGTCAGCATCTTTGGTACCAGAAGCTCAAAAGAAGAGTCGATATCAGAGTGAGCTGTTTGACATTGACAGATTTTTTTTTTCATAGGAACAACCCCAATACTGACCTATACTGCTCAACCCATAAATGCAATTTCCATACAAATGTGGTTAAAGGAATATAAACAGACATTCCGATTTATTAGCAGAAAACAGTTATTTAAAACACAACAAAGAAAAAACGAGCAGACACAAATGTCCTTTCTTTTTTGTTTAATTTAAATCCTGATCATGTTTCATTTTGTCCAAATGTACCTTCTCATTTTTGAAGTTACACATATTATTAGGTAACAGTATATCTTTGAAATGCTGTGAAGAAGTCTCATTAATTCTGCACTGTTCTGGAAGTTCACCAGATAAAGTGAGCCAGAAGTTTAATAATTTGGGAGCCAGTATATTCTCATATTTACTGCAAATCTCTTTGGTTTAAGGTAAGAAAACTAATTTCCTTAAAGGGTGCTGCTTTGGCTTTTAATAAAGAATTGTTTACTCACCTCCAGCAACAACGAATGTAATGAAATTGGAATTGAGAGCCAATGTTTTGATGTCTGCCAGGTGCTGCAAGTGCCAAGATACAAAAACCAAATGGCCTTCATGCTAAAGTTGAAATGTATTTATTTTAATCTGTGTTTTCACCTCTCTTCTCTCTGTTTCTCTTCTAGTGGTTGTGTTATATGTGCAGGGTGTGGGAACCAAAGAGTGGAGGGAGGTAAGTTAAGAAACCTAACATTAATATCTAACAACAGGGAATGCTTTCTATGTGTATAAATTATGTAAAGTAGATGGATTACTAAGACAGAGTCCAGAAGTAGCCCCTTAAACTGACAACTTTTTAACTTCAAAAATCTTGTAATACCTAACCCATGCTGGTGAGTTTAAAGCAAAGACTGACAGATGCTAAATGAAAGGGGCATTCCAGTTTTATTGTGTTATACCAAATCAACTGCTGTCATGACTTAAGGGAAGAAGAAAAAAATATATTTTTGCTGTCTCATAAATAAAAACTTCCCTTTGACTCATAGCCTTTTGAAGCTAGACACTTTTTAAATCAGGATCATGTTTGATCGATTTATGTTGACTTTTATGAATTTCATGTTTTCCGTCTCTCCTATGTGTCACACACTTTTATAAATCCAAAGTCAACCACAAGGTGTCATTGAGGGCTTTGAGGTTTTTTTTTTTTTTTTTTTTTTAACTGCTGAGCTACTCCCCACAAGGTACCCCACGCCTTTCCATTCCACTTCGAAGGTCCTAATCAGAAACACAGTATAAGCTGTGCTGCAATTAGTGGAGTAAACAACTTGTCACCAGGTGTACACACCATGATACCCTAACTTGACAAATGCTTTACAATTAGAGGTCCAAGCTTGTGGAGACAAAGGCTGCATCCAACGAAGTATGTAACTCTATTGCAATTGTTCCCTTTTTTCCAAATAAATAAATAGGTAAATAAAAAAAGGAAGTACTTTTTCTGAGAGCAAAATCTTTTGGTTTCTAAATCTTATGTGTAAGTCATACTATGCTAAACTAAAATTCTACCTAATTTTCTGCTGTCTTTCAAAAATTGTACAGTGGCACAGTTGGTAGCACTGTTGCCTTACAGCAACAAGGTCCTGGGAGTTTGCATGTTCTCCCTGTGCATGCGTGGGTTTTCTCCAGGTACTCCGTCTTCCTCCCACAGTCCAAAAATATGATTGTTAAATTAAGTGGTCTCTCTAAATTCTCCATAGGTGTGAGTGTGTCTGCATGGTTGTTTGTTCTGTCTGTCTCTGTGTTACCTTTGATGGACTCACGACCCGTCCAGGATGTACCCCGCCTCTCGTCCGATGACTGCTGGAGATAGGCACCAGCCCCCCTTGGGACCCTTCAGGGAATAGCCTTCTAGATGGATGGATGCAAAAATTGCAACATCTAATCAAATCCCCAACTCTAATGTATTCTTTAATGATCTAAAAATGTGTATATCTTTTGTAAAGATGAAACCAGTTAAAATGAAGACAGGCAACTTTTAAAATCTTGAACAATGGGAAAGCTTTGCACAAAGTCTCATTGCTAGCAAGCCAAAGATAATAGATTTTCATAAAATGTTTTATACTCATGGTAATTGCCTAAACCTATATCTTCAGTATGGGAACAAATGGCCAAAGTTATGTTTTCTGAACAAGATAATAATTGTACTTATCATATATTTGTTACTATTTGTATATTTATTACTATTGTTTCAAAACTTTGTGACTTAAGATAACGCTTGTGACTTAGAATCAGTTTGGATTATCACAATGAATTTGTGCCCATTTTGTCAATACACTTGTTAAAACATTTTCACTTCACTCCATGTTTCTATCTGTAGACATTGCTGTATTACAAATCAAAATTAGGCACTAATGATAATGACATTTTTGCTTTTAAAGAAATTGAAGATCTAAATCAATAAAAAAAGTACCTTTTAACACAGAGAGTCTTGGCCTTCTAAAAATGCTTTGAGAATTGATTGTCTTTCATGACAATTTAGTTATTGAAAGTTTGGCTCAGCACTGCTAATACATTCATGGGTGTCCTTGTGAATATACTGTCCTACGCTCTTGAAATGTAACATTTCTTTGAGGTAAACCGAAGGCAAAATAAGTAAAACACTAGGGGGCACCAGAAAAAGAAGCAAGTCACTCTCATTTAAGGGTTATCAAAGCAAGGTGAAACCAGCTGCAATAATAGAAGGAAATTTCCACACCCAGAAACAGCCTTCTGAAGGTTTTTTTGTTTGTTTGCTTTACTGCATTGAATATTTCTTATTTTTCATGGTGTGTTGACTCTAAAAAGATAATAATCCAAAAATGACCACATCTAAACCACTTTGGTGGCTGGTGGAAGAGAAGTGCGACTGAAGGAGCGTGACCATGAACAGATTTGCTAATGAGGGTTTGGACCCCTTTCATAATTGCTTGCAATTCTAGATCAATGATCAGTCTTTAATATGAACTCTTCCACAGATATTTATACAAGACAAATGTGTATCCAAAATCAGTGTAACTTCATTACTGAATTAGTTAAAAAGAAGAACCCCAATAGTCTTGTTTTCCTTTAATTTCAGCTGTGTGAGATTTCTGTAGTTTTGTATTTCTTTTCAACCACCGGCTCTAATCCTGCACTCAGGCCTCCACAAATAAACAGTTTTGTAATGTTGAAGACTCCAGGCAAATTTGTCAGTGGGATGTAACACTTCGGCCACAGTATCATTCTATGCAATTCTCTATAATTCATTCTCTACAGTTTTTTTTAGTTACTTGCACTAGTTAATATGACCGTAATCGATGAATACTGTCATTCAAATTAGCATTTTCTAAGATAGTAAAAACAAAAAAAAGTATTTAAATCAAATACTTCATTCTGTCTACTGTTTCAAATAGTAATAGTAAGAGTTTCAGAAAAGTAAAAGTGACATATAATCAAAAATTTAGGGCTTTTTGTTTTAGGAAGTTAGGGTAGGGTGAGAAAGAGAATGGCAAAGATATGTATTTATACACCTTAATCTCAACTGGTTACTTTACACTTTGATGACATCTTTTTCTACTAGTCTACATACTATTTGGCATTGGTTGATAATTAATCTGACATTGGATATTTCTTAAACAATAATTATCAATCATTCACTGTACAAAAAAGGGGTCAAAGCTGAGCTAAACAGTGTATGGGTGAATAAAAAATGAAAGCATATTGGTTGTCCCAACTCACAAACTTGGGTCTGATATTTGTCACCGGTATTTCTTTACCTTCCTTTCAGCAACACTGTGGTTTGTTTACAGTTTAATGGTCCAATATGCCTCTGGTTGTGGTTGCTGCCATTTTTTATTGTTGCCGCTGCTGGTACATCAGAACTCATGATACATAAAAGCACTCCATGTGCAACTCAGATACAACAAACTTTGATAAAACAGCACTGCTTGGTGCTCTGTGAATATAATTGGCTTTTTTACCCCAAGTCATAACATAATTTGATTTGTGCTTGCATAATCATTTGGAGTTTGGTTTTATTGCTAATCTAGAATCAACACATATTACCTACTTTCACTACTAACTAATGCCAGATTTCCATACAAGTTCTGCCACTGGTTTCACCTAGGGTTTTAGGGTTTCAGGCATTTTTGTGGATGCAGCCAACAGCTCAATATGTTTCAGCCTGGGACCATTATGGTCTCCAATCACACCATTGTTTGCTGCAGGGGTTTCTGTTGGAGGAAGGCCTCTACCTCACAGTGCTCTGTAGCAGGTGCTTTATGATGCTGTTTCTTTCCAGTTTTTTCTCTGGCACTCAGCAGTTCTTTGTGCATCTGTCCCCACTCCCTCCCATCTCCCAAACTTTTCCCTGTCAAGTTTTGTGCAAAGAAGCACTGGAGTGATTAAGAGAGTTGGGAGTGATGTTAGTTTACCTGAACCAAACATGAAACAAGATCTGTTTTTTTTAATAAAATGTTGAACTTAACAGGATCATCAAAAAAACACCATTGATGATTGTGTCATTAAACACTGATAAGGCCAATGTCAATAATTTACAAGGAAAACTGATGGCTTTACATTTCAAATGTTTTTTTCAATGGCCCAAGTCACTTTTACCTAAATAAACAATAGGGTATAGAAAATAAATCACAATATTAAGCTTTTTAATTTTTTTTATAGAGATTTAAATGTTTATTTAGGAAAGAGACTGGGCAGCAAAGCTGATCTGCAGGAAACCACCACAATACTGCTTTAAAAATATTTTATGGCTCTTATTCACAGTAACTTACAAAAGAGGATTAGGGCTACTGAAAAAACAAAGTATTCTGACTTTATTCTCAGAATTCTGAATTCTGGGGAGAAGAATGTAGTGAAGGTCCTAAAGTTGGAAGTCAAACCCCGAACAGCTGTGTTGAGGACTAAATACTTGTGTGCGGGGCACCTGCTTTACCTCTATGCCACATATCACCCCAGACCTGGCATATCAGACATGGCATATCACCCTGCTAAAGTTCTGTCCTTGTATAACAGAATGGATTTATTTTAGCTGTTGTGTTTTTGTTCTTGGCTGGCTCCATAGCAACATCTCCCAAAACATAACTTTTTCCTCAGCCTTAAGACTTCAATCAAGAGTGAATGTACAAAGGCAAGGAGATAGCTGACCGTGACTTCCCACAATCAAATGGTTCCAAAAAGATGGTAAAATCGTTTAAAATGGGTTTGAAATTCTCAGAGAAACCTGGTACCTCACAGAAGCAGTCCCTAAGGCTTTGTTTACGTGATGCCATTGTCTGGAAACTGCCGGTATTTTCGGATGTTGATTAGGAAGAAGTTCCAAGTTTAGTTGGCACTGCGTCTCTGTTTAGACGAGACCGCCAAGACACCTTGAATCCTCTGTGGTTGCCATGCCAAGGCACTATGTGGCACTGTGATTTTAGCATGTCTTCGAAACGCACATGCGGTTTGTTCCCGAAAAGTTTGACTCTGAGGCCTGATTTCAAAAAGTGCTGGTGTCAAAGATTCCAATGACATGTAATAGAGTAGCTGGAATATCAAAAACTTGTAGCAGTTTCACTGAAAACCAGCTCAGTGTAAACGGGGCGACGTCGCTCCCTCCCCGTTAATTTCCTTATGGAACTTGCGCAAACAGGTGACAATCGCTTGCCCTCCTCCAGCCAAGAGACCAGTGAAATTCATGCATGTGAAATTTCAAGCTCATACACATGCATATGCGGGCTCGCAATGCGACACAAGAAAATTGAAAACAGTTCAACTTTTGTCGCTGTTGTGTCCCGTGTGTTGGGTTCACAAGTCTTTTTCGTGAATCCAGTATCCTGGTTGTTGGAAAAAGACGCAGTGTAGCAATAATCTGAAGATGTTACGACAACTAAATGGTTGCTGAATTCACATGATCTAGCAGAGCATACTTTGTGGTTTCTTCTATTCCTGAACTTGCTTTTATTTTTTCTGGACTGTTATTTTTTTTAACTTTGTTTTGAGAAATTTTCACCAGGTGAATTTCTGGTTAAGCTAGATGTTTCCTATGTAGTGCATCAAAAGCTAATTTTTCAATTACAGCGAATATGCAGACACCCTATAGCACTTATAAAGTACTTTAGTGTGTTTTATTAGATTAGTTTAATTTATTCAAGTGATAGTGGTGTACCTCATAGTTACTTTTCTCTCTAAGGTGGTTGGACGCTACCAGCTCCATCACCAAATGGCTTTCAGCAATGTGTGTAAGCAAATTTTGGGAAATGCTGAAATTATTTGCCCATGATAAGAGGCCATTCATCAACAAATATGATCCAATCAAATCATACCCACTAACTCTTGTAACAGAAAGAACAATTCTACAAGGACAATTCTGAAAAGCGCTACCACTGAGTGTCTTCCAGTTCTTAATGCTGTAGATAAATGCTTTGGTTTTAGACTTTTATTTTTATGTAACGGTTCTTTTTTCTTGGCCTGAAATTTTTACCTGACAGTCCTCAGTGAGAGTCTCAGTTGAGTTTTAATAAAGACTAGGTAATCATGTCAGAGATCAGAGTTCACCCTCTTTTTTCTCTCTTTTGCATTCACACATCAATACTACACCCAACAAGACTCTAAATAAAATCTGTAAAATATACCTTTATTTAGAAAAATAATCTTCTAATAAATTTCTGTGTGAGTGAAAAAAATGAAAGCTTTATTGTTTGTGACATGCTTTCCTTGGACTGTGCTGTCAAATTTGGGTCGAACATATTTTTAAGGTCACTTGTATTCAAAATTGTAATTTTTAAAAAAATAAAGTGCCTGAAAAATTGTGCATTTTACAGGCACATAGTGCCATTTTATAGCACAATCAAGTAACTGTTATTTTCAGACTTATGAAAATACTGTATATATCAAAAATAACATAATAGAAATTTGACTTTGCATCAAAGCCGTATCTGACGCCCTTAAATTGTCCTATGTCTCTTTAAGAACCTCCTACCCTTTGTGACACTCCCCCTTCACCACATCATCACAACAATGTTTCTCCATTATGCCATTTGATAAGAAGCATCGTAGTTTGTATGATAAGCTCCGCAGATATGCAGTTCCATCAGATGTTTGCTAATTGCTGTTTCCGCTAGTCTGGTGGAGCTGTGTAGAGAAGGCACGAGGAAGGGGTGCTCTGTGGGACAGGACAGGAGCTTGGCTGGGGGCTGAAGCTCCAAAGAGGAGCTTTGAGTAAGTAGGTGGGGCATTGTATGAACAGGCATTAATGCACCCCCTAATGGCTACCGTGGGAGATTTCGCAAACGTGCATGAATAACTCAAAGCAACTCTCCAGGTGTCTCTTTGATGAGGGAATAACATTAGAACTAGACCTTTTAATACGATGGTCCTGGGCTGCTTTACTGCCTGAAGACCTTGATGACTTCTTATAATTAACAGAACCACAAATTCTGCTGAATCCAGAAAATCCTGAAGGAAAATATTAATTCCTGAGCTTAAACTGAAGCATTTTTGGGTTATGTTACAGACCAGTGATCCAAAGACTTGGAGAAAGTCCACCAATAATTTGCTCAAAAACATCTAAAATTAGGATTTTGGAATGGCCTTGTAAAAGTCTGGATTGAAAATAGATTTAGAGGCAAAATTCAAACCATTCAGGCCAAAATAATCATTGATGTGAAAGACTCATGGCCAGTAATCACAAATGCTTGATGGTAAGTTGTGGACACCACCAGTTATTACCTTTTCACACAGGCCCAGACTGGTTTGGACAGATGTTTTTTCTCAATGAATAAAATCCTGCTTCTTGTATTTACTTAGAAGTCTTTGAAATGAAAAGTAATGTGACAATCTGAAACATTTAAGTGTGATTTTTTAAAAGCATTACATAGAAGAAATCTGTAAGGGGGTGAATATATTTTATAGCAAAAAAACTTGCTGAAAGTCCAAAGTGGACCTAAATTTTTAACAAATTTCTTACCCATATGGGCCCCTATGTATAGATGTTGCCATTGCATGTGCTGGTCCTCATTAATTACGAAAAATCTTTAAGGCTTATCGTCATCTAGGTTTCACCAAGTCTCCATAATGATAAACACTCGCTAGATGTCAACTGGTTGCTTTTTGAGACATACCAGGAAAAAGCCTTCTTTGTTAAACATGTGTGGGCTAAACGTCACCAGGATTTTAACTGTAATTATCTACTTTAGTCACACAAGACTAAAGTCAAGCTTTTCTGCAAGAACAACTTTAGGAAACAATGATGACTATGTGGAAAAGCACCCCATGTCTATTGTTATATACGAGAATCAGTGATTTTGTATCCCTTTTTCTCTCCCAAAGGCCAATGTGACTTGGTCTTTCAGTTCCCAGACCCAAATCCTATAAAAAACTGTAGGGTGAGCTGAGAGGAAGAGAGCATGTAAGAAGCCCCTAGAGATTGGTTCCAAAAGGAATGAGGAATGGTCATGGTCTCTGACTGCTCCGAACCATATTAACTGTTATAGAAGGCTGAGTTCTGTGATGTTGGCAAAAGAGGCTCTAAAAAGTATTAAAAGCAATGCCGATAATTGCTCCACACATGATTTCTTTAAAAAAGAGATTTACTTCAATTCAATTTTTTATTTCCTCTGGAAAAATTTACTAGTTTGATTTTTCTGTTGTTAAAGCTGTTAAAACATTTTGGCCAGAGGTGACACCAAATGTGTGGGTGAATAAAAAAAACCCCAAAGAGTTATATGCAAATTAGAATAAAACATCTTAAGTTTTTCATATTGAACATGTCTCAAAACACATTCTTTTAATTTGCCGGTTGTGTTGTATCGAACATATTACTGCATTTTCAATGCAATGGAATGACTGATACACATATACATATAAAAAAAAAAATCCTACATATTTGAGATCACCAAAAAATGTTATTATTGGATAAAAATAACGTGAGTAAATGCAAGATGCAAGTTTTCAAATGATTTAACTCATTGAGGGGAAAAAAGCTATCCAAACCAACCTGGCCCTGTGGGGAAAAAGTAATTACCTCCCTTGTTCAATCATGCATTAACTGTGATTAAACAACATTTTTATGAAGCTGATTTCAGTTTCACTAGGCAAACCATGGCATGAGTATTACCTGACTTGCAGATATGATAAAAACTTTAAATAGAACCTCTCTGATGGCTGAAATATCCCAAAAAGCAACTCATCATCCAAATGAAAATTCAAATACGGTAGAAAAACAAAGTTGTTGACATCTATCAATTTAGAAAAGGCGACAGGCCCATTTCTATGGCTTTGCAAGCCAAAGTAAGAGCCATAATCCACAACTGGAGAAAACAGGAGAGGTCAGTCAACCAAAGTCACTCCAACCCAGAACAACATCTAAAGCACTGCAAGTCTCACTTGGTTCAGTTAAGGTCAGCATTCAAGATTTAACAGTAAGGAAGAGAGATTGGGCAAAATTGGCCTCTGTGGGAGAGCTCCAAGGCCAAATTCATGACTGACCAAAAAGAACACAAACGTTATCTCACAATTGCCAAAAAACATCTTGATGATCCCCAAGACTTTTCGGAAAATATTCTCATATTCAATGAGACAAAAATGGAATATTTTGGAACGAGCCTAACATCTGAACTAAAACTAACACTGCATTTCAGAAACAGATCATGCTAACAAACGTGATTATAAATATGTGATTTTCAGACAGCCATACTTACCTTCAGACAACTAAAAACATCTCCAAAGGTGACAATTCCACTCTCTAATTTGCAACAAGGCACTGATTAACCAATTTTGTCTCCAAAATTATTAACCAAAGAGCCCCCAAGCCCAAAAGTAGAAACACAAGCAAGCAAACATCATGGGATTTTCCTGCCAGGATCGATACGGCAGGTACTTCTGAGGTCCGATGCACCTCCTCGCAAGGGTTTGGTAATGGATAGGCTGGGGACACAGTTGATAGGACAGATTATGTGTGCTGGCCTCTGAAGACATGAGTCGAGGTATTGAGGCTGCGGTGAGGCAGTGTCAAAATCAATAGCTCATTACCCAGAGCTGTGAGGCCAGACCTGCGGAGGCAAGGCCACAACCCACGGAGGATTACCGGTGTGATTGTCAGACTGATAGAAAGATGCCATGGCCCAGGAGGGAAGATGGGAGCAGGCCTTGCTGGGCACACAAGGGGGGAAGGTGATCACTCTGATGTACCTATCCTGATTTCTCTGGGGTCAGAGACTTCAGAACAAACATATTGGCATTATGCAGTGTAGTCCCATATCTATAAAATTGATTTTGCTATCCATAAGTTCTATTATAAAAGTGATTTTTTGAATCCAGTTGTTAAGCTATTTACTCCATCTGTATAATGTCAAATATCAACTATTGAATCAGTGTTGATAATCATTGACATCTTCTGTCTTTTGCATTTTTTGTAGTTTGGCAGGACAGAAGTAATCGACAACACCCGAAATCCTGATTTTGTCAGGAAGTTTGTGCTGGATTTTTTCTTTGAAGAGAAGCAAAATCTAAGGTTTGATGTGTAAGTATTCATTTGTCACTTTAAAATTCATTCACACCTTGAAAACTAGATGTTTCAAATAGGTATGTAAAGATACAGTTTTGCCCCAAAATCCCTTCTTTTGACTGGAAGTAATATTAATGTTTTGGAGTGATTCATATGGAGAGATTCCAGCCAGAGTCCTGACTGGAATCTGACAGAGAATCTGTGGCGTGAGGAGCTAAAGATTAGGGTGATGGCCACGAGGCCTTCCAATATTAAAGATTATAAACATAGCCAAAGATAAGTGGTCAAAATACCAGTGAAAACTTGTAAAAACCTGATCAGTTGTTACAAAAAGGGTTTGAATACTTGTAAGGCCATTAAAAAAATGTAAGTTTTGGTTGAGGAGCTGCTGCACGGCTAAATGTGCATTATTAGGGTGAAACTTAAGGAGCTGGTCAAGTGTTTAAATTTCAAAACAGAACCGCAAAAGTGCATTTTGCATCCCACTTCGGACTCTGTTTATACCATTTCTTGTTCCTGTTCAGGAATGGTTCCGCCATCTTTAAATCTGTATCAACTGGCACTGCTTAAGACCAGCAGTGCCCTCATTTGGATGGCAGATAAACTAAACACTGAAAGAACTAAGTGGATGTTATTAGTTAATGGATTGGAACTGTTGTGCCAAATGGCAGAACTACCTCAAACTGTTTTTGTTTTCTTTTTTTCATGATGCAATTTTATTTGACTCATTTGACTTACCTGATTCAGACAGCAGGGGGCTGTACATGTGGCTTCATGGCACATGGATTGGGTTTTTAGGGCAGGTGTGCCATCCTTTGTTAGAGTCAATGCATGAGAGAGAAGGGTACACACGCACCAGTGAGCAGGAACCTCAGTTCTAATGAAGTCAGTTTATCAAACTTTTTAGAATCTTGGGATAATTCTTTAAATTTGATTTGGCTTTGTGGCCAGAGTTGTTTTTGGAGTGCACAGACCTGTAGTGTCTGTACACTATGTTGTTTGTTAACAAGTCTGCTGAAGTCTGAGTGGATCTGATGCTGGTTTAAGGTTTTTTTTTTGGCTTGGATCATGCAATCAGTGATTCCTGTTGTACATATGGATTAAACCATTAATTTGTTGTGTAAAATGCTGATAGAGTACTTTATTTGATTTAATCCTTCAATTTTGGAGAAGTTAGAGTGATTGATTTTAGCGGGAGACAGTTTTGTTTCAGTTCTGAGTAAAGCAGGTGAAACATTTGGAATGAAGTTGATAATGGGAGATTTAACCAGCTGGAGACTTTAGCTTTTTGGCTTTGACTGTTATACTTGAAAAAATTTTTTTTACTCTGGGATATCACCTCATATTTTATAAAGGCCCGTGGCCTACGTAGCGCATGAAGCTACAGCTGAACAAAACAGCATAAAGAATGCATGCAGAGCTCCAGGAAACTTAACCAGAATAGAATAGAATAGAAATATCCTTTCTTGTCCCACGATAGGGAAATTCAGGTGGAACAGCAGCAAAGTGACAGGCAATCAAAGCAAATAGATTCATACAAAGATAGGAATATGCAATTTGTAAAAACATAATAAAGGACAACATACTGTATAGTAACTGCAAAATTACAACATAAGTACTGAGCAGTTACAAAAAATAGCGTACCCCCATGCAAAGGAACGTGCAACTGAGTAGGTTAATTTCAAAAAATGTACAAAATGAGCATGTGTGTTTGTTTTAAAAGACTATTTACAATAAGTGACAATAAAAACTTAATCAGCAGAGATGTGCACATACCAGCAGAAATGTTATTCAAAATGAGTAAAAACTGTAAAATTAAAGTGCTGTTTGGGAATATTCCGATTTCTCAGTCCACTGTAGTCTCAATAGAGAAAGAAGTCAAATCTCCACATCAGACTGAATTACTTGTACTGAAATCACATCAACTAAATATAAACGTACCAGATAAAAAGAAATAACTAGCTAAAGTAGCGTTCAATAAGCCCAGTGCTAACAATTCATACCAGACTAAAGCCATGACAAACTGTAGGAATCTTTATAGCGGCAGGCATACGAACTTGTCTTAATGCTAAAAGAAGATTTTGTATGTTGAAAGTAATAGCAGCACATTGTGAAGTTCCCTGTTTTCATTTGCATCTTAGATATCAAATTATAGTAACTTCATATAAGGGAGCGCAACCTGCAGTTGTCCAAGACTTAGCCGAGGGTTCCGCTTCAGTGCGTTTTCATAGATGTCACATTCTAAAAGTCCTGCATGTGTGTCTATATGAGGGGCATCACGGTTCTTCGTAAAGTAGGTTGAGGCGAACTGCAGATATTTTCTGAGAAAGTTTAAGATGTTTTTGGCAAGAAAAACAAAACAAAAGTAATCTCAGATAAAAACACCAGACCAACCAAAATGTTCAGATACTGTTTGGGAAAAAAAGAAAGGGTGATAAGAAAGCTACTTTTAATCAGCATTGGAGCTACAGATGAAAGGACTGTTGATTGGAAAGTGGATTTTATAATGAGAAATATGGCTACATTCAGTTTGATGAATTCATGTAAAAAACTCCATTACCCTCACGACTGATGGCATTCCTAATCTAGGAACAAAAAGTATTGCAGGACATGTTTGGACATGTTACATCCCTAGAGAATTTTTATTTTTTGACTTTGTTTTTACCTTGTAAAAAAATTATTCTGTGCCATACTTAGTTCATGGTTGAATAAAGTAAAAAAATGTGTATATATTTAATCCTGCCAGAAACACCAGTGACTTGAAAACTAAGGTATGTATTAAACCATCAACCCTAAGTAGCATTATCTCTTTTTTTAAGGATTTTTGTAGCTGTAGTTGCCTTAATTTGATATTTGAGTGACAGGAAAATGAGCTATGCGAGAGGAGGAAGACATTCAGCAAAGGTCAACAGGCTGGGATTCAAACCTGTGACAGCCAGTATATGGCTTGCATTCTCTACCCCTGTACTACAGTAGCACCCCCTAAGTAACAATATCCTGTTTTAAACTTTAAAATCTCACTTTCAATTTACTATAATTCACAATTTTTTTTTCCTACAGCCCTCGGTTCTCTTCTAATGTAACTGACTTGTGTTTTGCAGGTACAATGTGGACTCTAGAAGCTGTAACATATCCAAACATGTAAGTACAGTATGTGAAACTAGCCTTGAGTCAAAAGACAGAATTGATCTCATTATTCAAAGAATTATGTTCTGTTAAAGTTTATTTGCAGTAAATAAAAGTAGAAGTGGATAGGGATTCAATATGAATTTAATTTCAGTTTATTATATTACAAACATGCCCCTTGACCCCTTTTTTATCCACTATTTACTTATATTTTCCCTTTCCAAAATTACTCACTTTGGGGAGCAGAAGGTGAGTACATTCACTTCCAGATTTTTAATGTCATGACTCTATGTATTTTGTCCATTTCTATTTTCATTTGTCATCATGTAATTTTGGGATGTGAGTCATTTACCGTGGCTGTATTGAGTTTTCTCCCATTCTTTCATCTCACCGATCTAATCACGGACAAACGCAGACACCCGGAAAGCTTCCCCTGTTATGTTGTACCACATTTTGTCTGTCTGCATTTTCTCATTGGTTCAGGTAAAAGCAACTTTCAGAACTCTGCTTCAAAGCAGCTTTTGTGGTTTCTAGACTGTGTACTACAGCATATCGTGCGCGTCAGGTCATTCGCAGAGGCCGCGTACATATTTAGCTCGCTGGGACTCACACCTACGGTAGACCCTGCGCCCACGCAACGCAAATATCAGCGCTCCATTTTTGATGCTGTGCTGTGTGTTTTATTATGCCACATCGACTCTCCTTGTTATGTTGCTGCATGTTTTTTTCTGTAATGTGTGGTGAGGTTGTAAACATGAAAATCTCTTACTCGCTGAACAAACCTGAGCCATTCTACACTGTTTCGATGACGTTTGCCAAAAATTTCCAACAGGCAGCTGAATTATGCAGCCCTCTACAGTATCTTTGAGCTTGACCTCGCTGGGTCAATGCATTCCTACTTATATGGTAAAATGAAACTGTAATGTTGACGATCAATTTAAAATTGCCATTCAATAAGATGAGATTGAACTTTAATGGCTTTAATACCTCTATAACGATCCTCATCAATTTTACACTTGTTCATAATTGCTATTGAGCTTTTTTATCTCTAGAACCAACCCCCCGGGGGTGTTAATGGGATGGTTTTCCTCTTGCTTACTTTCTTAGAAATACCACAGTGTTTTGTCGACAATGGACATTATTTAAAATATATACATTTGTGATTAGTCTGTTTTGTGGTATTTTGCCTTGCAAACATTTTCATACCCACTGGACTTCGTATGTTTGTCAAGTTTCTTGACAAAGAAACGGGGGGGATTTTCTGCAATAGATCAACACAAAGTAGTGGGTTTTTGTGAAGTAGGAGGATGAGGATACAAGGTTTTCCAAATTTTAAAAGAAGTAAAAATCTGAATCTGTCATGGATTTGGATTTAGCCCACCTCAGTCAATAATCTGTTCAGCTACTTTTATACAATGATATCAACTGGAAAAAATGCAACAATCCACTGAATAAATAATTTATATTACATTTCATTTTATGTGATAATTCATATGTGAATCATTAAATAGTGAATCATAAATATGTGAATCATTACATAAATAATAATTAGAATATTTATGTAATGTTTTCATATTTCCTGTGGTACTATTCATCATGAAATTGCTTAAACTGATGCTAAGGCTTGTCAGTTGAAGTTTTTTTGACACCGTATTTATACCAGTGCTCTGCCATCTGAAATCAATTAATCACATTTTTGTTTTACTATCAAAAATGTAAATCATTATAGAGTGTATGCTTATAATTAATATATAATTAATTTAAATCTCATCCAATGATTTTCATATTTATTCAGTTAATGGTGTATTTTTAGAAATTATATCAAATTGTAAATAATGGATACATTTATTATTTATTTAACTGTGTATTTCCAATTGTACTTAAATGTTTACCTAAATAAATATATTTTCAGTTACTTACTTTTATTCAGTGCTGCTGCACTACATAAAAGGGGGCGGGGGGGGGGACATGGCCACCCCTGGAAAAATGCTGATCACCCCACTGGCCCCTCCAGAGAATCATGTTAGGTTCATACAAAGGCATACAATCATCTTCTTTAATCAAGACATCAATGTAAAACCCAATAAATAAGTACATACATACAGAAAAATATATCACCCAAAAAATGTTTAATATCCTGATCTGGTCACCCCTTTGAAAGCTTTCTGGAGGCGCCTCTGATTTCACTAAAGTTTGGCACTAAGGCCCTTGATACAGTTCCAGCTGGAAGTCCTGTAGGATAAGTCTTTGCCAGCATCGCCTTTGAATAGGTCATGCACGGTCATCATAGATGGAGAGCCTAAACTTTGACCAGCTCGCCTGTCACAAACATCCCTGTGAAAAACATTGCCACAGCATGATGCTGCCACCACCAGGTCTGACAGTGGGGATGGTATACTTAGGGTGATGTTAGACATAGCTTTTCACATATAGACCCAAAATTTTAGTTTTGGTCTCTTCTTTTATGTGTGTAAGATTATATATCCGAGTGAAGAGTCCTGAATGCAAATGCAATCCATACTTTTTGTTTGTTAAAACAAATAATGCTTAAACCGTGTATCATTTATGTTCCACTTTATCGTTGTGTGCTAGTTTCTGTTGGTGCACGATCTGAAGTCCCAGTAATTTAGTAAAGAAGGTTCTGGTTGTAATGTGACAAAATGTGAAAAAGTTCGAGAGGTATGATTGCTTTTGCAAGCAGATGTGTGTACCATCTTTGCTTATATGCGCAAGTAAGTCTTCTTTTTAATACTTTTTCTCTTGCGAAGGACTTTTTGGGCCAGACGTTCTGTACACTTGGGGAAATAATTGGCTCAACAGGAGGACGGCTGGAAAGGACCCTATCGTAAGTCCTGAGCATCCTTTGTAATGTGTCTGTGTGGAAATTCTAGTTTCCCTTTTTTTGTCTGGGTGTTTTGTTCATTTATTTGAATGCAAATTATGTAAATATAGAATTATTCAGTCACTCAGATTGTAATGAATCCTCCATCTGTCTTTTGTTCTGTATTTATATTGGTGACAAAAACACTTAAACATGAGCTTTTTTCTATAAAGCCATCTGAATACACTTGAACCAGCTTTTCTCTGGCCTTGCACAATGTGTTTTTTTTTTCTGTTACACCAAAATATTAAAAAAAAGAGAAAATTAATAATTAGAGTGTAACCTGAAGTTGTTACTTGCAGCCTGATACTTTTTCTGTTTCAGATATAAATTTGAACAGATTGCATTCTTAGTGGGCTGAAACCTTTTGTTACTGCATATTTTCACTATGAGATGGCATTTTTCAGAAACTAAAGTCGGTTTACAAAGCAAAGTGAAGCCACGGAGGTCAGAAGCTGCATTTCAACTCATTTCAGTATCCAGACAAGGCAGTTACACTATGGAGGTTGCCATGCAGAAATTCTTGGAAAAAGTTCAACTAAAATGCCGGCACATCAATGCTAAAGCATTAGTTTAACAGCAGTAGCTGCTGCTGTTTCACCCAAAGAAATGAAAATGACGTGGTTTCATATTTGATTTACTATGGTAACTAGCTTTACCATATTGAACTGTCCTGAAATTAAATGTATTCAGAAAAGTTCCTCATCAAGAAATTGAAAAAAAAGGTACTTTTGTTAAATACTATTTTAAATTAATTAAAATAATCAGACAGATTCTTCTTCATGAAATAACAGTGATGATATGCCTTATGTAGTGTTTTATGTATAAGCACTGCTGGTTAGAGGAGTTTTGTGTTAGGTTATAATATTTACCAGCTAGGAATTGAGTACAGTCCTTTCATGTAACTATGATTTTGTTTTGGGTTGTTTTTTTTGTCTTCCTTGTTGGAATACCCATTAAACTCAATTATCGCTTAAGTTCAAACAGACAATTTAGTCAGCAATTCAATTTAAATTTTCACCCAAATTCCATTTTCTTCACCCAGCCGTAGTATTCTTACTGACTTAGAGACCATTTTTGCCAAAGACGTAGTGCAGGCCAGCGACTTAAAAATTACACAGTTTCGGGGACGGATTACTCTCGGTGCCCCTTTTTCAGGATGACCGTACGATTAATTAAAACAAATTTCTAAAATTAAATTTCCCAACACTTGGAGCTCCTACAATCTTGGGTTTCTTAGCTGTTTTCTGGTTAGCAACTGAAAACACACTCTGCTAATTTCAGCTCAGGAAGTTTTGCTGTTATGACCAAGAGGGCTATGTTAAAACAATAGAAAGGGTACAAGATATTTAGACGTTTCTCAAAAGCAACAGGAATTCTTTATCGATTTCAGTTAATCTTTTATGGGATAAAAGATTGAAAAAAAATCAAAAATTTTATCTGGTTATTTATTTTGTTTTCAGGCGAACATCAACGGTGAATGAAACATTTCATGTCTTGGATGGTTTTGCTGCAGAGGTTTTATTACAATGCTGTTATGTTAGACCAATACTGTTGGTTTGAGTTATTCTTGAAGGTTTGACATCAGTTTGCTAGTCACATTGATTCTATTATTTTGTTTTGTTTTGGCCTGATTTGCACTGAAAACCAATAGAAGTTACATTTATGAACTTAAGAGAAACTTTAATTGGTCTGTTTAGCTGTAGTTGATTGGTAATGTATCAGCGTAGAAGCGTCAGTGAGCTAGCTGTGTTCTTTGGGAGGGTTCTGGTCATTTACATCCTTTACCATTTTGTACTTTTACAGTTTTGATCAATTTTGTACCCAACTTTTTCATATCCAACAAAAATGAGCCATAGAATGTTCACAGACCATGCATCAATTAGTTGCTGCTTTGCAGTGGTTTAGGTACATGAATATGACATAGTTTGCTCATACATATGAACAAGGAAGTGATTAAATGGCAACCAACTGGGTACAAATTATTTATTATAGTTTATTTATTACAGTCATGCATAGTTCAGTGTTTACCACCCCTTTCCAATGATCATATAGACTTGTTTTATGTTGCCTCATAACCAGTTTCTTGGAACATGCCCAGTTTAGTGTTGTTATTTTTATATTTTTACCAAGGCTTTCAGTTTTGCATGACAGTTAGAAACTTGCCTGCTGCCATCTGAGTCAGGTAGTTGGGGTGATGATTCAAGTCAGCTGGGGTCCAGTTTGTGACCCCTGCAACTGTCCACTGTCAGCGTAACTATTGAACTAACTCAGCTTATCATGTTTAGACAGAGGAAACCTTTAGGTAGACCTGAACCACTTTCAGCCTCAAATCAACAGTTGAGCGAATGAGAGACAAATACAATCTGAGGGGTAGTATAAAATGAATTCAAGAATTGCCATGACAACCAATAACAAAATAAAGTTTGATTTTTATTTTACCACTATTGGGTGTTCTTATGGACATGTCAAAACACTCCCCCACTCTACACTGATGAAAACATTTGCACACACACGATTATGTAATTTTCTGCCTATCTGTAATAAAATTCACCTTGAAGACACAAGTAAAAACTGTGATGTTGGTTAGAGCTACTAACAATAAAACCCCTCTGTGAGGGATTTAATTGATCATTTTGTAGTTGACTTCTCCGTTCATTGTGAAACTAATTTTTATTTTCCCACTGTATACAGCTCACGAGACGAGACAATTCTAGGAATGGACTGATATATAAAAACTTGGGCTGATATCGCTATCCAAAACTAATATTGCTATTATGGCCAATGACTGATATTTGCTGCTATTATATATATATATTTCTCTTCCCTTTAGACACCTTGAAAAAAATGACCACATCGCTGACTTCACCACTGCTTCTATGCTTCAATTAAACTGCACAGTCCTGAACTACATCACTGACTGTCACATGACCAAACACATACTACATGACCAACCTCTTCAACTTCCCCTGTAACAAGAAATGGCAAGAAGATGGAAATAAGTATCAGTTGTTAATATTGATCCAGTTTTATTTATCGGACAGAGACTGGTATGGTTAAAAATGACTAATATTGGCCATTGTTGATGTTAGTGCTGATATATCGTGCATCCCTAGACGATTATTTAATTTCCCTTTGGGATCAATATAGTATTTTTGAATTTGAATTGAATTTGATTCACAATATACAAGAAGAGATTTTATATTTTATATTTTTGGGGAAACTTAACAATCCAAATTTTTTTGTTTTCATAAATATAATAACTAGATCTCATATCAGAAATTGTGTTTTTTAAGAATCTGTAATCAGTCTAGAATATTTCAGTTCAAGTCTGATGAGTCCATATTTTGTGTTTTTTATGTTCTAATTTTAAGGTGGTTCACGTGCCAAAATAGCATCAAATATTTTATTGGTGATTTTATAACTAGAATAAAGGTTCAATGAATTTCCAACTGAATTTAAAGAATGTACCAGGGTAGTTTGTCAGGTTTTGGCCTTTCCTTATTTTGTCTCTGAACACTGACTAGCTTGTACTCCTGAGCTTTCCAGGTAACTTACAGTTCTGGAATATTATAGAACAGAATGGATTCATGCTAACTGGTTTGGTTATTCTCAAATCTTGTGCAGTTAATTTCCGTCTCTTTTTTCTTAACATATTTCTTGTGACATTTCTCGATAGTTCTATTAGACCCAGTTTCTTAGCATTTTCAAGAATGTGGGAAACCTCTGAAATACTTTACAATTTTTGACTTTTTAGAGTCAGTTTAATCTGTTTTTGGCCTATTTTAGAAGCTGCCTAATATTAATGCACACTTTTAAATAGGGTGTATATCTCCTTAGGCCCTCCCCTATTACCCAAATACACATCACCTGATTTATTTGAATCCAATGAGCACTGGAGGTTATGCAGGTTGATCTTGAAGAATATGTATAAAAAATGATATGATGACCTGTCCAGAGTGTACCCCACCGCTTGCCCAATTAGCACTGGAGATAGGCTCTTGCCCCCTGGAAGCTGCAGGTGTAGACAATGGATGGATGAATAAATGATATGATCAAAATGCTCACTTGCCTAATAATAACTGTGCACAGTGTATTTGTGCCGTATCTTCTGGATTATGTTGTTCTGGAGTACAAGTCGCATCAGTCAAAAATGCGACATGAAGATGGAAAAAAAACATATAGCTGGCTCCTGACTAAGTCACCGTATCATCCAAACTATGAAAAAAAAGTGTGGAAAATATAGTATCTTATAGAAAAAAAGAGAGCTTCCATGCGTAGCCTTTTTTAATGTGTCCGTTGTGACCCAATTTCTCTCAAGTATAAGTTAGAGGTCCCAAATGAAGCAGTTGAGTTTTGATGAGTTTTTGGGGTGACAATGCTAAGCTCTGAATACGAAGGAGGAAAATCATGATAGTCCAACAGCCACTTGCAGTGTTTGTAGTTTAATCATTTATTGTACTGCAAAAACTTTCGTTCAGTTATTACCTCTTTAAATAAGACTTTTAAGTACTTGTATGACATTCTCAAATGACATATTCAAAGAGGGCAAGGAGTACTTTATTGGTTTGAAGTTTTTGCCGTTCCATATTAAGGTGGGATTTGGAAAGCTACAAGCTGACATTTTCTCAGAACAAAGGTCTCATCACATAAAAAAGTTCCCCGCACACTCTA
Organism: Anableps anableps; assembly: GCA_014839685.1. Classification (NCBI taxonomy): domain Eukaryota; kingdom Metazoa; phylum Chordata; class Actinopteri; order Cyprinodontiformes; family Anablepidae; genus Anableps; species Anableps anableps. Next base: position 6,602,781 of record CM026071.1, read on the forward strand.
TCACTAGAAAGATCTTGTTATAAGTTTTTAAAGTGCTCCAGTCTATTGTAAGAAAAGCTCTAGAGTTTTAGAACACTGATTTCTATGGTACACCATTAATTTTGGAATATTGAAATAACACACATGGAGTGCAGACAAGATAGTAGCTTTAAAATTATGTTTTGTTATCTGTTGTGTGATCCAAAAGTATCAATACCGCTATAATTGTTTCACATTTTGACACATTCCAGCCACAAATTATTTGGGATTTTATTATATGTGATTCACCAACAAAAAGTCCATATATGAAAACAAAATGTCTCAATGTCTTTTACAAGAAAAATCTGAAAACTGTGGAGTGCATTTGTGTGTAGCCCCTTTTACTCTTACACCTTTAAACATAATCCAACTAATGAATTCAGGGGTCAAGTAATTAATTACAGAGAATCAATTTGTGTGCAATTCAGAGCATAAATCTAACTCTGAAGGGCTCAAAAGTTTATTAATAAACATTACTGAGCAAACTGCAATATAAAGACAAAGAAACACGGCAGACAAATCAGGGAGAAAGTTGCGGAGACGTTCATAGTAGAGTTAGCTTATTAAACAATATCCCAGATTTTAAACATCTTACAGAGTCTCGGAGCACTGCTCATTCCATCATCACTCAGCACAACTGCAAACCTATCTAGACCAGTAACGTGCAGTCTGAAGGGAAGGCACTGCCTTCCCTAGGCTACTTGCAAGAAGCAATTTTCAGCATCAAAGCTTATATGCTCATTTCATTTCAGACATCATATAATAAAGGGATCACTTTAAGGCAGTGTGGAAACCCTAGAACTATACATAGCTTCATAGAAAGAACTCAGTGTTACTCCCTTCTGCTTAGGCAGGCAGCTGACCAGTGCTTTGCCACTGTTGGAGCAGAGACAGGTACTGTCAGTGGCTCAGACTTGTATGTTGCCTGCATACTGTTAAAGTCAAGCTAGGAAGCTCGCAAGCAAGGAGCAGAAAGCCATAGTGCAGCTGAATTTGTTCTCGCAACTTTTATTTTAACGACTGTGTGAGGAAAAGCATATGAGCTTCATTAGCAAAGTAATTAAGTTATCTTTACATCATGATGTCGCTCATGAAGACTCAGATTGTTATATGGAGCTTAATATTATGTTCATGCTTTTGCATACCGATGACTACCCATTATTTTAGATGGTTTCTTTGTTTACTAGTTTGAAAGCCCTGCTCATCATAACCGATATCAAGAGGACAAACAAGTTATATTTGTACCACCCTGCTGATTATATTGTTTTGTAATTGATGTATCAGTTTCAAAGTAAGATCCTATGATGGTTTTCTGATGCTGAGTGGCACAGCTTTGTGTCTCCCACTGTCCACCTGAACCCCGATATCACTGAATATCAATGACCAAGACAAAGCTGACCATCGAAATGGACAGACCGTCAAAGGAAAGCATTATTCAGAGGAGCAACTTAGGCTACGTTCACACAGCAGGCAAATGCCTCCCAAATCTGATTTTTTTTTGCCCATATGTGACCCATATCCAACTTTTTCATGGCAGCCTGAACAGCCCAATTCCAATCTTTGCAACCCCCCCCCCCAAAAAAAAAAATCAGATTTATTATGAAAGTATGAATGAAGTCTGTTCCACTGAAGCTCATCACATCACAGTCCCACCTCTTCTTGCTCTGACTACACATCCAAACAGACCTCTACAGAAGTTGTAGTCCATGCTCCACAAAACTCCATTTCTATTAGTTGTGCTTTCTTTTTATTTGCTTCCTTCGTCTTATGATTTCATGACAAACATGTCAGCTCCCGCTGGTGAATAAACTCTAAAATTTATTCATAGACGTTGGCATCCATTATTACTTTTGTAAACAATACACTGCTGTGTGACGGCAACGTTCTTCTTTTGCACATGCGAGTAACTTTGGGTTTGTAAACTGTTCACACAGAAGTCTGATTGTGGTCACGTCATTCAGTAGTATGAGCAACCATGCAAAAAAATGGATTTCAGCAAAATGTCGGAATTGAGCATTAAGACCTGCTGTGAGAACATAGCCTAAGAGGTTACTCTGGAGGAGCCGCAGAGATCCTTCACTCAGGTGGCCGAATCTGTCAACAGGATAACTATTTGTTGTGGATGCCACAAATATTGCCAAGATAGAAAAACAGATAGAAGGATGGCTTTATTTGTCCCTGTAGGGAAATTGGTTTGCAGCATTGTCAGCAGGCATTTACATGAGAAGACATGCATACTCAAACATATACAATGACACGACATTAACAGCAAAGAAGTTTGATCGCTCAGTGATTTATCTTTTTAAAGTTTAATGGTTTAATCGCTTGTGGTATGAAGAAAATTTTATCCTGTTTCTTGAGAATAGAGGAAGATAGTGCCTTTGCCCTGAAGGAACCGACTGTTGAAGGAAAGCAAAAAGAGGTCCCATGCAGTTTCCTTCAAGTCATACAAGAGACACAGCAAACCAGGAAAAGAAGATTCTCTGGTTTGTTGTTACCAAAATTGAACTTTTGAGCCAACATACAAAACACCTAGCCTGGTAAAAACCAGCCCGTTGTTCTAGGCTTTGCTTCATACAGAGGGTCTGGACCCTTGGCTATGGAGAAACAATTTCTCGCCAGAATCTTGGACTCTGCTAAACTTTAAAATGACTGGATCTGATTTTAATTTGGCCATGACATATGTAATGCGCCAGCTCGATCATGGAGGAACCTATGCTATGAAGCTTACCGGAAATTGTGTGCGCTGTATACAACTGGCCCCTACTGCGAAGAGAGAAGTGCAGAGCAGGACGAACATCTTTGCCAGCAGTGAAATGTTTTAAAAGTTCCTTTTGCTCTGACTTTAACTGCTTAATATTTGGAAACATTGCCAACACAGACTGAATGCCTTCGTTTACTTCCCCTGCTGCCATTGCCAAACTACAACCATAGACAGGCTACAGTTCTAAAACAGTGCAAAAATTTGACTTGATGGTTCACAACTCCTCCTTCTGTTCACTGATTGGCCTGGTTGAAATTCAATGGGAGAAATCTAACTCAATGGGAGAGATCCCAGTCGGAGTACTGAAGGGAGATGAGAATCGAGCAGAGTTGAGTAGGAAGGCAATGGCCAGGCTAACAGGGACTGGAAAGGGGGTCAAAAATGGTAAAAGATGGATAGGAATACTGAAAGGCTTCACAAAACTTAAGACTAGGGCAGTAGTTCACTTTCCAGGAGGACAATGAGCCCAAACATACAACCAGGGCTACAGTAGAATGGTTTAGATCAAAGCATATTCATGTGCTAGAATGGCCTAGTCAAAGTCTAGCTCTAAATCCAGTTGAGTAGAATCCTGGGTAGAAAAAATCCTGAGAAATCCTACAAAAAAATAACACACATATTCCATCCAGTTTGACTGAGCTTGAGCTATTTAGCAAAGAATGGTCAAAAATTTCAGACTTATAAAAGGAAAAAGGAACTCTTTATGTAACTCTTTATGTAACTCTTTTTTGTTCTTAGTGAATTCTTCTCTCACTATGAATATGTTCACTCCTTTGTGCTAAACATTAGAATTTAATTAGGTTCTCATTTGTGTTGATATCGATGCTAGCAGTACCGTCTCATCCCCTCCGGTTGTCACACAGCTTCACAAATCAATGCAGTAGATACAGCGAGATTCAGCTCTTTACCATCATCTGAACACATAAATACTGAGTTCAACACTGAGCTGCTCTCAGTCTAACACCAGATTGTTTTACATTAATTTTCATTTTACCTTCAGACCATGACTGCTTTGTTACATTTCACAAAAACATTTCTAAAGCAAGGAGGCACAGCACGAGAATGTTGGAATATATGTGAGTAGGAGTCTTATGTGTGTGATAAAATAAAGAGTTGCAAAGATCTGAACAAGATCTCTGCTGTCGTTACAGCACTGCCTTTCCTGCTAACAGTAGTAAGTAGCTCCTTGTCGCTTCACAGCTTATGTCTTTAAAGCCCAAAAGAAGCGGGTATGCACACCCTCCTTTAATGGAGTTGTTTTTAAAGAGGATAACATATGAAGTCAGTTGGTAATGTTTTAAAACCCAAAGATGCACTGCTCAGGACATTAAAATAGCTCTGTTGAGAAAAAAAAAACTGTTTTGAATACCTGCTGGTATTAACTGCATGAGAATATCCTGAAGATAAACCGGCCATCCAAATAGAACCTAAAGCTCAAGCAAACTTGGGTTTTGCAGCAGGGCAATTATCCAAAGCCTACTGGATACTACCAAAGTCCTTCTCAATAATGACTAGAAATATCGCCAAACAAAAGAAGGATTTGGAGTGGACTAATTAAAGTCTGTACCTAAACATAATTGAGATGCTTTGCACTGTGGTTGAATGAAAACATTTCTGCAAAGAAGAATCACCCAAAACACTCACTACCAGTAATTGCAAGCACTTGATGCCAGTTGTTGCTGCCATGGGTGGCTCAACGAATTATTAGGTTAAAAAGGCAATTACTTGTTCCACATAGGGCCAGGTTGGTTTAGATTTCTTCTCACTTTTAATAAAAGTTTTTTTTTGTTTGTTTGTTTGTTTTTTAATGATCTGAAATGTAAATGTGACAATAAAAAGCCCAAACTGAAGATATCAGTTAGGGGGCAAACACTTTTTCACAGAAGTGTATAAAACAGACTTAACAGTTTGTTTCCTGGCAGCCTGAAATAATACCGCAAGGCAAGAACTAAAAAGAGAGAAATAACAGCCTAAAAATAAAAAGGGAAACAATAAGAGACCAGCAGAGCCCAATCACTATTCTTGCCATATGGTCAGCGTCTCTGAAGGTTGCCTACAGGGAATAGACAGCTGTCTAGTTCTTCACATAGATCAGACACAGCATAAGCCCACAGGGGGAGAAATAAGGGGATGATGGGAGATGAAGGCAAAGGGGGATAGAGAGGGGACGGGTGGTGTCTCTGGGTGACAGACAGCATGATCAGTCAGGAAGGCAGTAGAGTGAGGAGAAATACCTTAGCTGAAGGAAAAATGAAAGGAAGGAAGAGTTGACAGTGGCAGAGGAGAGGAGGACAAACTCCAGGAAGACACAGGGAGACAGGTTTGTATTTGCTGTCTAAGCTGAAGCTTCCTGTGTGTGTGCTGTCATTTAAAGGACCTGATTCAGTCATGGAGAAACCAATTAGAGACAAACAGAAGGTTTGGACAAAAAAAAAATATTTATTTAAAAAAAAAAAAAAAAAAAAAAAAAAAAAAAAAAACTTTTAAACATGCATCGATTAGTGAATATTACTCTCCCTCTGCTGTCGTCGACCACACGGACACAAATCCTGCTCAACTCCTGCAGCTTCCCCACGTTGGTGGGTGTTCGCTTTTATAGGTCAACAGTTTTAGAAACGGGCTTCATGCTACACGGCGAACGAAGCACTCCTTTCCACTTACCTGTGTGTTGCCATGGCAACCCAAGGAGGCTATTAGCAGAGGCGGCAAAAGTATAACAGTGATCTAAAATATACACCCTCTAGAAAGAAATAAAATAATAAAGAAATAAACATGGAGCTGAGCGATGTGCGTTACACGGACAGCCGTCCTGGAGGTATTTTTGAACTGATACTGATGTTTGTCTAGAGAAATCCAACCTCTGATGCACAAGTACACCCACATAATCAATGTGCCTCCATGTTTAGGAACTACAGCAACACTGAGCAAGAGCTGTAACTTTGAATGTACTGATTATTTATCTCTTTGAGATGACAAGTGAAGAAAAAACCCCAGACAAATCAATCATTCCTTAACGCAATCAGGAAAAACAATGAGGCCCATCCATTAAGAGTTCCGCCCACTGCCAGTTTTTCAGATCGAGATTGATGATGTGGACTCAATAAGCTTGCCATACAGATGCTTAACGTATTCCCTACTTTGGGATGGAAAACCAGCCCGTTTCCATGAAATCGTGCTTTTCTGGGTTTCTGCTGCAAGATGGCGGTTAATATGTTGGCACAGGGTGTCAGAGGCCAAGGTGTGTGATTGGGGGCAGTTAGTGGAATGCCCTCTGCTCACTAGCTCCAGCCACAGATAAAGGCCAGTGGGTAAAAATAGAACAACAACCATAATGAATGAAAAGATTGTTAGCCAGACAGAATAACACATTTTCTGCTCTGTGAGGGGTAGCAAAAAACTGGCAGACAGAAGTAACTGTTTTCCTACTATGACTGATAAGCTGCAAGCAGAGCTGCCTGATGCCCTAATGAAAGGCCATAGATTTTTCAGATTGATGCAACAATTTTTTCCTCCAAAAAGTCTGTTGTCCTATCTAATTGTCTTATTTTTATTCCTTTATATAAGAAATGGAAACTTCAGTGCATTTTATTGGGATTTTAGGGGATAGACCAACAGAAAGTAGCTAATAATTGTGATTAGGAAGAGAAATTATGCTTGTTCAAATAATAAAGTTTGTACAAATACAAATCTATGCTATACAAACCGAAAGTGAAATTTTTGGCCATTTGTCTTTGTAAGTTAGCATAAGCTTAGTCAGACTGGATGGAGTGTGTCTGTGAACATAAAGTCACAGAAAAAAAACCTGATTTTACACTGAATTTAAGTCTGAACTTTGACTAGGCCACGCTAACACATCAATATGCTTTGACTTGACCATTCTGTTGTAGCTCTGACTGTATGTTTAGAATTGTTCCACTACTGGAAGGTGAACCTACCAGCCCAGACTCAAGTCTTTAGCAACCTCTGACAGGTTTCCTGTATTAAATACCATCCATCTTCCTATGAACTCTGACAAACTTCCCTGTCTCTCCTTAACCATTCCTACAGGATACTGCTGCTTCACATATTTTCACTATGGGGGTGGTGTGTTTACATTGAAGTGTAGAGTTAGTCTTCTACAATATCATCTGGTATTTAGGCCACAAAGTCATATTTTGGTCTCATCAAACCAGAGCAGCTTAATTGTGGAGTGGGCAGCTGATAGTTGTGTCGCTAGATCCCCCTTCCTGACCTGTGATTTCTGCACCTCCTCTAGAGTCACCTAGCCTGGTCATTGCCTTCCTATGCAAGTCCGCTCAGTTCTCGTCTCCCTTCAGTGCTCTGTCTGAGATTTCTACCATTGATCTCCATTTTTACAGTTGAATTTCAACTAGGCCAATCAGTGAACAGAAGGAGTTGTGAATGATGATGTTGGTTTTCTGTGCCGTTTAGAACTGTAATCTGCCTATGGTTGTAGTTTGGCAATGACAGCAGAGGAAGTGAACAAATCCATTCAGTTTGTGTTGGCCATGCTTCCAAATACTGAGCTGGACCAAAGACCAAGACCAAAGTTGGACCAAGAGGAATGTTTAAGACATTTTATTGCTGCAGCTGTCATCACAACCATCTCGTTTGGTTTGGCACTTCTCTCTTCACCGTGGGGATGGTTGTTTACAGAATACGCAATTTCTGGTACGCTTCATCGAGCTGGTGCATTACACATGTCAAATCCCAGGAGTTATCCTGGTTATATTGCTGGGTGTGTTTCCAATGTAGGGCTGTATGGTGGCACAGTTGGTAGCTGCTGTTGTCTTGCAGTAATAAGGTCCTGGGTGCAAATACCACTCACGTCTGGGTTCTCTCTGGGTACTCTGGCTTCCTCCCACAGTACAAAAACTGTTAGGTTAATTAGTCTCTAGTGTTAGGTTAATTAGCCTTTCCAAATTACCCTTTGGTATGAATGTGTGTTTGTGTGCATGATCATTTGTCTTGTGTTTCTTGATGGACTGGCGACGTGTCGAGGGTTTACATCATCTCTCGCTTAATGACCACTACAAATAGGCACCAACTCCCCCTGTGACCTTGCACGGACAAGTGGGTATAAGACAGTGGATGGACTGATGGTTGTACTGGGTTGTATTTAGGGTTGTTCAGTTAGAGGTTTGAGTAAAAAATGCATTACACAGCTTTAAGTTTTAGAATTTGTACAAACAAAATGTAATACTGTACTACTCTACTTCACAACCGTGTGCTACCTTGAGCTGATCTGTCACATAAAATCCCAATGCAATACAAAGTTTGTGGTTATAACATGGCACAGTGTATTAATCCTTTTTCAATTCACTGTATGCCTGGGAATCAGTTGGATGTTGTTGGTTTTGATGAAATACGTTTTTCAAGCTTTGTTCTTTATAGTATCTATAAGACAGCAGTGTTGTAAATCAATACAAGCTGATGTTTCTTGCAGTTTAATTAACCCACTAACCTCTACAGGGATGGCAGTGTCAGCCTGTCAGTTGGTTAGAGTTAGTTTAATAACACCTGAATGGACTGTCTGAGCTAAAGCCTTTCATGGTGATAAAAATGATAACAATCTCAACACCTTTCATCTTTAAATCCTTCTTTTAAAACTGTGTTTGCTTTTCCATTAAAATGATTTAAAGCATAAACTATGATACAAAACTATCTCATTTGTTTGAAGATCATGCAATATGAGAGAAAACTGATCATAGGTTTTCATACTCTCATCATCGGTGTAAATGGGCTTTTATTTGGTGAGCAAGAAGATTTCATGTTAGGCTACTGTCTTGCAAAGCGCTATCCAGTAGCAGTCAGCATGATGAAGACGGTCTAACCTGTTATTATTGGCCTAGTAAAAGAAGATCAATGCTTTAGACCAGTAGTTTTCAATTGCTTTCTGTCAATAAGCCCCCCCCCCCATTTTTTCACACTCCCCCTGAATCTAAATCCTATTGAGAACCTGATATTTATTTATCTGCATAAACCACTGGCACCATCATTCTGCATTCAATCACCCAATTATCAAAACAGATTAATAAACTGAATAAACTGATTAACTGATTAATAAACTGAACTGCAACATCTTAAATTTTAAGTTGTTGCAGCTCATTTTATTATTTCAAAAGGGGAGTATTATGTAAAATAGACTTTTTTGAGCTTTAGATCATGTTATAATGTTATTCCCTCATCAAAAACATACCTGGAGTGTTGCTTTGATTCTTTCACGCATGTTTGGAAAATCCTTGAATCTCCCGTGACAGCCATTCGGGGGTGCCTAAACGCTTGCTCTCACAAAGCGTTAGAGAGGTTTATTACCACAAACCTCTCCTTAGAGCTGCAGCCCCCAAAGCCAAGCTTCCACCTCAGAGAGCACCCCTTACCCATGCCTTCCCCACTCAGCTCCCTCAGACTAGTGACAGCACCAATTACCAAGCACCTAGTGGAACTGCGCATCTGCTGAGCTGAACATACAAACGACGTCTCAGTCCAACAATTCTAAGAACAGTTGTAAACGGCATAATGGAGAATTGTTGTTGTGATGACATGTTGAAGGCAGAGTGTTGGAAAGAGTAGGAGCTTCTTAAAAAGACAGAGACACCAATTTCAAGGTGTCAAACTGAGAAATCAAATTTCTTTCCAAGTTATGTTTGATATATACAACATTTTTGTAACAACTGAAGCTAGCATACATACTTAATTGTGTAACAAGATGGCACTATGTGCTTGGGAAAAACATAACACCACCCCTTTAAGTCTGAATAGAGTTTCCAATTTCAGTTTATTAACTCAATTTGTAACATTTGGTGTGTAATTCTCAAGATGAAAAAATGTGAATGATTCACTGGTTACTGGCTACCTTCATCAGTTTGTTTCTTTTAAAAAAGGTACATAACTTGTTAACATTTCTGTGGCAAAATATGCAACAATATTGCTTATCTTCGATGTTATCAGAAGAGATGAAAAGTGCATAACATTTTGCATTCACAGGTAACCCAAGGACTGTTTAGGCTTTGTCGTATTTCTGTCATGGTTTTAGTGTAAGCTTCTGACCCCCATGCAAGAGAACTCTCAGAAGAACAAGGAAAGATTTAAGGTTTATTTTACAATGATTTAAGTAATGTGTAGATCTTGATCTTTACAGCAAGGGGAATTGGGAACACTGGGAGAAAGAACAGATGAAATGTGAACTGAGATATATGAATCTGAAGGCAGGAGATGAGAGATGAATCTTTCTGATGGGAGTGATGAAGTCCGCCTAGAGGAATGAGAGGAGTCTGGGAGATTGGTCTGTGTGGGGGCTGTTGTAGCCTGAAGTGAATGAGGAGGTTGAATGGAGGAGCAATGGAGGATAATGGAGAAGAATGTTGGAGGGCGGACAGGTTGTACGGATGACAAAGGTGGAGAGGAAGAGGGGCTTTGTGGTTGATGGTTGTGAGATGGATAACCTGGACATGGTACGAAGGACGAGACCCGGAAGCAGCATGGAGATTACCCTATGAGGGGAACCCTGTTGTCTTTGTTTACCACTCTTACTTTGTTTACCACTCTTACTTTACTCTTTCTTGGGGTGCCAGTGGCAACGGTGGAAGGAGTTCGTCCCATAATTGGCGGGTTGCTGGTTCGAGTGTCTCCATCATTGTGTCCTTGGGCAGGACACTTCACCCTCCTTGCCTGTTGGTGGTGGTCAGAGGGCCCTGTGGCACCGGTGCATACCAGCCTTGCCTCTGTCCGTGTGCATCAGGGCAACTGTGGCTGCTATCCAGTAGCTTGCCACCTGGTGTGTGGGTGTGAGCATGAATGGGTGAATGACTGAATGTAGTGTTAAGTGTTCTGGGGTCCTCTGGATTTGATAAAGCACTATATAAGTACAGGCCATTTACCATATACTTTGAAGTTAGAAAGGAAGTAGTTCTTGAGTTGGACTAAAGTGCAGTCTACTAAAATACTTCTCAGACAATATTTTGGGATTCTTAGTTTTCCTGAAAGCCACAGGCCGTCCCAACAATCCTATAGTAACCCTAACCCTTTACCAGAGAGCCTTCCTGGACCAACTTCAGTGGTATTTACAGTGCCACTAAATGCCTTCTCTAATATTAAAAAATCTTGCAATGACCATATCAGTTACGTTATACCTATTCCTCTCTTTCTCATGTGTTCTTCCATCAATCTGTGACCTTTGGCCTTTTGGGCAACATAATTTTTGTCTGGAGTGAGAATCTGCTGCCATGAGACGCTGTCCAACTGACAGAACTTAACATTAGTATGCAAAATGCAAGTTCACAACACTTGAAATTTCTTTACCAACAAATATGGCACTCTAAACAGTCCTTTGCAATATGAATATTGCGCACTGATATTGTGATGATGATATATTCACAATATCTTATGCAGCCCTAATACCTTTCGCAAGATAATGCATTTGCCACTATCCTCAAAGCATCTGCTGAGAAAATTTTGTTTTTTACTTTAACTTGTCTCCAGACTTGATTGAGCCTCTCATGTTTTTCATTGTGTTGTCTATTTTAAATTATTACTACATTTGCTGGACTCCCAGTGAGAAAGCCAGGCTAAATTTACGACCAGACACTATAAAACTCTGTTAAATCTGTCTCTTAATATTGTGGCACACCCATGAACACATCTCTATGTCACCATCTGTCCCCTGTGGTCCTCGTCCTCCGGTACTGTTACCTGCCATCTGGCACTGTAGTTCACAACTCATCTGGCCTGCTCTGCCATGACAAACACATAGACAAAACACTTATGCTGCTATTCTGTTGGAATGAATGCTAAACTTTAGACCTGATACTAAATGTGTGAAATGCTATTGTGACCCTGTTATGAATGAGATTCAAATATGTCATCCCTAAAGGTGGTTCTTCCCAACTTCAGGCTTAACAAGTATAATCCTCAGGCAGGATTTCTGTATGCTTATTGGGAGTGTTGAGAAAATACTGAAATAACCAAGTTTTTATGTTTCTCTATCAGTTTCAAATCTCCATTGAATTTTCTTTACCTCAGCATTGCTAACAGGTTTTTGTATCTTCTAACTGACAGACATGAGGTACTCCTTTATCTTTGAAAGCAAAGATTTGTTTGTGAATGGCTTTAGTGATGCAAAGTTTAGCTAATTTCTTTCTCTGTGACAGTTACTGACAGTGGCAACACTTGTTATTCATCAGCAGAACCACTTGTTGAAACAGGAAAGGATTCTCAGTTTAAAGAAGAATTACTTGTACTGAGACTAGACAGTTTGTGGAAGGAGAAAAAAAACATTTATCTATTCCATATGCATAAACATGTTTTTTTTCAATGTTCATTTAGCCCGTTTGCTAACTTTGAAAACATTTAGTGCACTTAGCCTCCCTTAAATTACTTTTTCCAAATAAATTCTAAAGGACTAATTTACTTGGCTGTTTTGTAAACTTTCAGTTGAATAAAGTGCGACATTTGTGTTGAAGTTTTAATTACAGACTGAAGACTGTTTATGCAACATTTCCATTTCCTCTCCTCACACTATCTCTAGTTTTTCAAGAAACTTTATTAATTGCAAGTACACAATAAAGGAACAAATAAGGTATACAAAAGAAAACAAAACTTACACAAACAACCAGGAGTGTTAATTCATCAAATACATGCAAAAATTGACATCTTGTGATGCATTGTGAGTATCAATATAGTTTAATTTAGCTCTTTAGCTTTAGCTTCCGTTAAACACCATGTTGGTATAGCTGATGCTTTAGTGTTAGTGGAACTAATGTTTATGATTTGTGCCAAAGGGTTACCACAGCTAACTTTTTAGTTAGCAGTGCCAAGCACTATTGTTGACATTTTTTTCTTCAATTATAATTGCCACATCCCCAAATCTGAACCTGTGTTCAGCTGTCATTTTATAAGATACATCAAAACAGTCTGTATGTGAAGAGGAGCAAAATGTGGTGTGTGTTTTTATCAAGCCCTATTTACTAATGTATTCATGTTTGTAAACTCAGAGCTCAGAGCTAGCTAAATATTTACTAGCTAAGAAGTAATGTTTAGTTTGGAGCTAAGTAGTTAGCTTGATAACTAAATCTTTAGCTTGCAGCTAAGTATTCAGCTTACTAACTAAATATTTAGTTTGAAGGACTTGGGACTGGATGTTGAAAAACCTTAATTTATACAGCCAGCTCTACAAAAGAATGGGTTGTTTAAAGTCCAATCAAGTGTTAAAATACTCCAGGCTTAAATTCATTTGAAAATCTGTGGTAGAATGCTCTCCCTTGAATCTGAATGAGCCTCAACTATTTTGCTAAGAATGGGCTCAAGGGGGCCTTGAACCCATTTATTTCAGCATCCCATCAGATATTTTTTCTAACATTTTGAAATATCATCTACTTAAAAATTAGTTACCACTTTTTCTTGGTCGGTCATACAAAATTGTGAAAAAATATGTTGAAGTTTGTGGACCTAATGTGATAGAATGTAAAAATGTTTAAGGAGTGTGAATAATCTTTCAAAAACAATTTTGCTAGTTATGAAACACTTTGCTATTCAAAGTTTTGTACCTATCAGTTTTCTGTAGTACTTCCAAAATGTGAAACTAACACCCACATACTGTACCTGCGGCTTCACTCAACAGTCAGCGTTTTGTTAGACTGTATGTAGCAGAGGTCTGTTCAGCATCCTCTGAAGCTGAGGCAAATGGGATTGAGTAAATGTTTAAAATGCAGACAAATTCCACTTTGGAAACCATAATTGGCCCTGAACTCAGTCAACAGCCAAAATGGGATGCAAAGAACCTCCAGCAAAGAGGCTGCTTCGCCCATCAGCTTCAACCTCTGGAAGGCAGACACAGAAATGCAGCTACTTTTCTGGATTTGTCGATTTATGGTGCTCTCTTTCAGCAAAATGTAACAGTACTGACAAAATTACTCAAATAAAAATATGCATAAATGATGGAAGAAGTAGTAGTGAAGTAGCGTTCCAACATTTCTGGTGTCCTTCTGGGACAGAGAGTAAACGTTTAAACACCGATGGATTAAAATGATCAGAAAAGTTTGCTGTTTGTTTTTCCATCTTTTTCAGTCCTTCTTATGTGTTTTTGTTTGAGTAGTTGCCAGAACCTCAGTGGACTGTATTCCTATATTTTTGCTGAATGCTTTTTTTTATATTGTGATTGAAGTCAAGGAAATCTGTGAACATGAAACAGGCAATATGGACTGAAATTATTACCATAATAATAATTATTGGTAATATTATTACCATAATATTATTATGGTAATAATATTCCAGAAATTATTATTACCATAATAATTTCTGGAATATTTTCTGGATCAACCATATAAGTTTGACTGGAGCGTGCATGTGTGCCTTACTAAGATGGAAAGAAAGCAGCAATGCTCTTACAGAAACAATTGTTGCTGCGCATCAACCTGAGAAGGGTTAGAAAGTCATTCCCAAGCAATTGAAAGTCTATCATTATAAGACTAATATAGTGGAAAATATTTTAGATGGTTTCTAATCTTTCAAAGTGTGGACTTCCCAAGAAATGGATGCCCAGGTCAGCTCATGAAATGCCCAAAACAAAAACACATAACAGCTCCACCTCAGACTGTACAGGCCTCAGTTGGCATGCTTGTTTGGTCTTCATGACAGGGGGAACGAGAAAAAGACTGAACATGTGAGGCTTTTTGGGAAGAGTTGCCAGGAAAAGTTATCTTCTCTTTAAAGGGGAAGTATTATGTAAAATCGACTTTTTTGAGCTTTATATAATGTTACAATGTTTTTCCCTCATCAGACGTACCTGGAGTGCTTTGATTCTTTCATGCATGTTTGAGGAATCCTTGATTCTCCTCGTGGCAGCCATTCAGGGGTTCCAAAACACTCTCACAAAGCGCCGCATATTTACACAAAGCTCTTCCTTGGAGCTGCGGTCTCCTGCCGAGCGAACGCCTCACAAGTCAAGTTTATCTGTATAACACATTTCAGCAGCAAAGCAGTTCAAAATGTTTTACATGGTGAAAATCAATCAGGTATACATCAAAATCATTGAGCAAGTATACAGCAAAATCATCAAGCAAAGACACATCAAAATCGAGTAAACATCAATGCATCAAAATCATAAAGATAATCAAGCAAATATCAAGCAGCTAAAATTAAAAAATATTAATCGATGTTCCACTTACTACAATCAAAGGCAGCTCAAAACAGGTGAGTTTTTAGCCGTGATTTAAAGGAACTCAGTGTTTCAGCAGTTTTGCAGTTTTCTGGAAGTTTGCTCTATATTTGTGGTGCATAAAAACTGAATGCTGCTTCTCCATATTTGGTTCTGGTTCTGGGTATGAAGAGTAGACTAGAACCAGAAGACCTGAGTGGTCTGGAAGGCTGATACAACGACAACAATCTTGGTGCTAAGCCATTCAGTGATTTATAAACTAACAGAAGTATTCTAAATTCTATTCTATGAGCTATAGGGAACTGGGGTTACGTGCTCTATAATGCGTGTGCTAGAATGAGGTGGTTTTCAGCTGTATCGAAATATGTGTATTTTGCAAAATTGCAATGGAAACGCTTTTTCACACCACGCCAGTTTGTATACAGCTTCAACACACTTATTTGTAGGCACTGGTCTACTTGGACAATTCACAGCTGGCTCCACCAGAGGTCTCACAGCATCACACAGTTCATCAGATGTTGAGTTTGTCATCCAAAAGAGTTGAATCCATAGCTCTTCTGTAAAATTGCGACTACAATTTCCCCAAAACACCACATATATGTAGCTGCCAGAGGTGTGACCAAGTCATTGTTTTGCAAGTCTCAAGTAAGTCTGAAGTCTTTATCTTCAAGTCCCAAGTCAAGTCTCAAGTCAAGACAGGAAACTGTCAAGTCAAGTCACAAGTCTGACTCTTGGAATTTCAAGTCCTTTCAAGTCTTTAACAATGTTGCAATTATATGGTAAATGTAAATAATAGACCATGTGTTCTATTTTCTAATATGTATTTATCTCAAATTGTGATGAAACTTGTGCAGCGAAGCTGTCAAAGTATAAATAAGTAAATATAAAATTGCACCTCTATATTGTAGAGTTAAGTTAAACTTAGCTGCAAGAATAGTCGTACTTTAAACTACAATTTTCCAAAATAAACATTCAGTGAAAAAATACAAAAGCAGAACTTCATGTTCAGATTTGATGCACTGACTGGAATAAACAATCTATTCATCTCAATATGAGTTCCTGACACAGATGTATTTAAAGATATGATCTATCTTCTGATGAACCTGGACCTGTTTCAGCATTATGATGGGGAGGAGACAGTGAGAAACTCTCTTCCCTGAGTTCAGGTCCAGGTGAAACGGATCCGACTCACCATCCACCAGCAATCTTGAGCAAACAAGCCACACGTTATTGTTGGATATGCTTTAAGGACCCCTGATTTAAAACAGCATGATGAAAAGAACAACACATTAAAGCCACACAGTATCATCAACTTAGCCCGGAGAACACTTGATAATAACATGAAGTTAGCTAAAGTCAGTTGCCTCACCATAGCAAAACCGAAGCACCACCTACCGTTCTTTATGTAACTGTAAAGGGGCAGTATTATGAATTTTCCAGGCAAATAGTACCGTTTTATAGCACAGTCAAGTAACTGTTAGCTTCCTTTTGTTACAAAAATGCTGTTGCACAGACATTTTTCCATCATGGAACAATAAAGGATATTTCTATTCTATTATTTGACTTAACAGAAATTTGACTTCATAATTTAATGCCTTGAAATTGGGCCTCTATTGTTTTAAAAACTTCTGCTCTTTCTGAAACTCCGCCTTTAGGAAGTC
This sequence comes from Anableps anableps, assembly GCA_014839685.1. Taxonomy (NCBI): domain Eukaryota; kingdom Metazoa; phylum Chordata; class Actinopteri; order Cyprinodontiformes; family Anablepidae; genus Anableps; species Anableps anableps. The sequence continues at coordinate 6,619,378 of CM026071.1, forward strand.
GCCATACCAGCACTCCTCTATTAACCCTTTAACAATGTTTTTACCAGTGTTTCACAGAAAAGTAGCTTGTATTATGAGATCAGCAGATGCGTAGTTCCACCAGGTGTTTGCTAATTGCTGATGGCCATTTTGAAGGGGCTGAGTGGGAAAGTCATAGGGGAGGGGCATTCTGTGAGGCAGAAGCTTGGAAACTGCAGCTCTGAGGAGTAGCTGCACCTAGAAGGCGACGCTGGGTCAACCCGAGCATTTTACACAGCTGAATGGTTGCCTCGGGAGATTAAAGGATTTCTTAAATATGCATGAAAAATCAACGCAACACTCCAGGTATGTTTTTGATGAGGGAATAACATTATGACATAATATAAAGCTCAAAAAAGTTTTACATAATACTTCCCCTTTAAATGTCGAACAAAGTTGGAAGTTTTTCCATCTCTCTGTGATTCTCGTCTTGCATGTGTTGCGTGTTGCACAGTTTTTGTTGAGTACTTTGTAGTTTATGTACTTGAAAGACATTACTCTTGGGAGCATATTTGTTTTGAGCTCTTCTTCTAATCTGGGTAATTTGATTGGCTGTGCTGCAACTCACACACATATGTACAGAGTTTGTAAAAAGAGAGCGACGGTCTCCATTTGTTAATATGGAATGATTTAAATTAACTATTGGTGCCTACTTTATAACTGATATCAGTTTTAAACCTTAGATTTTGGGTAAAATATCAAGTCTTGATATAAACAGGTTCAAGTCCAAGTCAAGTCCTAAGTCATTGGTGTAAAAGCAAACATTTTTTCAAGTCAATTCTCATGTTATAATATTAATGACTCGAGTCTGACTCGGGTCCAAGTCATGTGACTGGAGTCCCCACCTCTGGTAGCTGCTTCCAAGTATAAAGGGTTGTCACTCCAACGCCTGAATAAGACGCCGACGTCTCCTCTGATGGCTGATGATGAGCAGCAATGCAGTGTCTGAAAAATGAATGTCTTTCATGTTTACACCTGTTGCCGCAATGATTTTTAATAATTTACTGCGTCAACAAGCTTATTCACGTGGAATTTTAATAATATTTCTTATTTAATGGAAACACCGCAACTGCAAAAAAAAAAAAATTTCAAAAGACAAAGTTTGGCGCACATGTGTAATGGAAACGCAGCTTCAAGCGCGCTACAGATGTGAGAATATGGACAACGAAAGTCCAAAATGCTCAACTGTACTGTGGTACATGTCACTGCAGAAAATTCCCGGAAGTCATTGCCCGTTAATATGAAGTCACAGAAATGGAGGAAAATAAACTTTTTGGTATGTTGTGATCAATAAACACATCTGTTTCATTATTTATGAATAAAATGAACATTATTTGTCTTAACTTATTGCTAGCTTAACTGATGATTGATCATTTGCATTTGTATTTCATGAGTAAGCAATCAGTAGCTAAAAACATTTTAATTAAAATAATTTTATACAATATACCACTCTGGAACATGCTTTTTTTTAAAAATAATTTATGCAATGATAAACCTACAGATGGGTTAAGAGCCAAGGTGGAATTTCTGAGTAAGATACTGTTGGACAAAAATCTACTGCATGTAATCCTGCATATTCTGCTTTTATACTGCTAATCCAACCAAAGCCATATATGTTGGTTTTGGCAATATACTTTTGATAACAGAGTATTTTACAGTAATGTGTTCTGGGTTACATTAACATCAAATGTTGTTTATAGCATATAGAATATCTCACATAGGCCTTACTTCTATGGAAAAAAAAACGTCTACAAGCTCTGTCAAACCAATCATATAACTCCAGCTAACACTAATATAAGCACCAACATATCACAAACCTCAGTGCCTCTCATGACGTGAGGAAAAAACAGGCAACATGCTCTTAAAGTCAAGCAGTAGGGCAGCTATTTCATTATTATTCTGCGTTTATGGAGCAATGAGGGCTCAGATGGATACTCCAGAGTCCAGGCAGTGTGTGTATCTGGTGGGCTGGCTGGCGGGTGTACAGCTGGAAACACTGAGCAGGTAAATTCATAAATAATTCTCTCACTGTCGCTGCCTGCTACAGCTGGGAATCAGCGTGAGTGAGAGAATCCATCGATTTGAAAAGTGCGTCATGCAAGGCTAAGGATTTAGGAGGCGAGGCGTGAATTGCTAACGCAATGTTCTCCCTCTTTTCTCCATAACCTTAAGTCAGTTTTCCTCTGCATGGGCCTTTTCTTTTACCCCTGGCTTTCATCTTCTGTCATCATGTATTCTGGCCTTTTAATAATATAAACCAGTCAAGCTGTATGTTTTGATGTTGGGTATTATGTGCTGTTTCATGTGTTAAACTGAACTGTGGTAAAGCAAAAATACAATCAGTGTCAGTGGAAAGCTGCAACAGGACTGGATGAAAATTCATGAAATATTCAAAGTTTGTCCTAAAATACTCAAAGTATTCCTAGAGAAGCCTTTTATGATAGAAGTATGACAGGAAATTCCCATGTTGATGGAAAATGTTAATTCCTATTGTGAGAGTGAGCCCAGCTTTTCATCTGAATGTAAACAATTTTACAAAACTCTATGTCTATGTCTATGTCACAACATTCTTAACATTTTCACTGGTTCAAGTTCCAGTAACACTATTCCTGTGGACCAAAGATTTCCTGAAAAAAAAAAAAACAATACTCCGTCCATTCCGATGCATTTTAAAGCTATCTACAGTATAAAGCCACACTTCACAAGTAGCTCCAGGTCAGATCCAGCTACGTTCACTAGATTAGCTTTAAATTGCATTCAGTCCAACAAAAGACTCAAATTGGATTCAAGTGGTACATTTCCTAGAGAGTTTACATGCAAAGAAATTAATATTCACATTATCTCAAGATGAGTACTTTGTCAGTAATTATCTGAAAGTTATTTTTCTGATAAGAGTTAATTATGTCAAGAAACCTGAATCAAGAAATTTGTTTTTGTAAGATAAACATTATATATTGTTATTCTGACATTGATGTTCGAACAGTGATGCAGAAAACATCATCAAGCTAAAAATCAAGAAGCATCCATTATTTAAAGACATGGAACCCTATTGTACACCATCCTTATTTCTCACACAGTGGAACTGGACATTGAAGTTGTATCTAGCACAAGAAACCTCTCATTTTTGCTACATAAACAATCTGTCTATTTTTTTAGAACAAACCATTTTTTCCTCGATCAGTTGTTATCCTGAAGGAACTTGTCAACCATCGAAAATCATTCTGAATTACCTCCAGTGATGCAAACCAACCTTGTTTTCTTTTGTTGCACTGGTGTCCGTAGAAAGTATCATGGATCATCAGAGCCAAAAGAATGACTATATAAACAGAATACTGACAGATGTTTCATTTAAATGCCGGTTATTTTAAAGATCAGGATGTGATGGAATTATTAATATCCCAAGAAAGAAAGTTTAGGTTTATTGGTTTATTTATCTTGCCACCACACACAGTTAGGCATGGAGGGTAAAAAAAAATAAATCTCCAAATCTCATTGTTAAAGAGCTGCAGTGTGGTATTCTTGGATCGCCAAGTCTCCATAGCAACCCATGCAAACTGATTGTTGGGGAGTAACGGCAGTAAAAAAAATCCTTTTTTGACCTACCATCACAAATGGAAACGTGGAGTTGAATCAATTCTGCTTGAACTTTACCTGGTGCTTTGGTGAGATAAGACTAAGATTGAGCTTTTCAGCCACAAGCTGGTGAGTTTAATGTAGAGCTGTACAATATGGCATTTCATTCATCATCACAATATATTTATATTGTGATGCAATATGCAAATTTATTTTTCATAACTCCAATTTGACAATTTTATGGTCAGTGGAAACGGATTGACTGACACAGTCAGAAGAGCTGTGCGTTTGGGTGGTACAGCCTGAAATGAAGGAAAAAAGGAAGAAATCCATCGTCTTCAGTTGGCTTGTTTACAAAGAGAACAGTGGAGGGACACCATATCCTGCCAACTCTGGGTTTACTGTTCTAACCAGAAAGCTGTCCAGCATGTTGCGCCCAACTTGAGACGCATGGAGCAGGTCCACTTACTCTCTGTGTTTCACTGGATCTGCATTAGTCACTGTAGGATTCACTTGCAAGCAAACTAAGACCACCCTTTCTAACAGACTAGAGTTTGCTTATTTGGTGAAACAAGAGGCCAGATGAGCCTTCCCATATCCTCAAACAAAGCTGACTATCTGAGGAATTGAAATCTGGTCTATTTAAACCAGACTAAACGGCTCTGACTTGAAAGCACCATAAGTATTTTCAATTTCAAACTAAACTAGATAAAATGAAGGGTAGAGCCCTTAAAACAGGAGCAATAGCCCTTTAGTTTTAGTCTCAAAGTGGAACATTTTAATAGACACCAACTTTTTTGTCTTTTGGATCAACCATGCTTTCTTAGAGCGCCCAGCTGGCAGATAACTCTTTCTTTTTTTCTTTTTTTTTTTGTGCTCCTTTTGGCAAGAGGCTGAAAAAATCACCCAGCACAAATTGCTGTGAAGGCGAGTCAGAGTTGAAAATATCTCATAGGATTATTATCTTTTTCTCTTTTTTTTCCCCATCTCATCCTCTCTTTCTGTCTTCATTCATCCTTCATTTATTTCTCCTTCTCCAACTCTTTTAAAAAAGATAATGAAGCAGCACTCAGGCTTGCCCCTTTTGTGCTCTGGTGTCTTTGAAATTATCCTCTCATTTTGCTTCTCTCGCTCCCCGTCTGCTCCTGCTTCTCCTTCCGACACGTCTGTTCTTAAGACATGCGCTGTTTCTTTTTTAGTAGATGGTGTTGTGTTTTTGTGCACTCCTCTTTGACAGATCAGTCACCTTGTACTTTTACTGCAGTCTTTTTGATCTAGAAGCTTCACATTCGGTGTCAATTTAAATAGGACCAAAACAAAAAAAGCAAAGAAGCAATCCCAATCTTAGAAAACGTGGTAGAAACTAAATATACATCGTTATACAAGGAACACATGCATGTTTGCACATACCTGCATAAACACATTTTTATTTTTGTGTATGACTCAGTCTGCTCAGAAAACATATGCAAAATATAGTCCACCAGTGTTAACATGCTCTGCTTATGCAAAGATAACTTATTTGCATTTTTAAAAATATCACATCTACACTTATTTATCAGATAACCTATCTTTCTGCCATGATGTTGCTTTATTTAATCAGAAACACATTTAGGGTTACTGTCCTGAAATCTGAGGCTCATCAGAAATTCAAATCCAGTTGAGTTACCTTCGCATAATACAAAATATTTGCTTTATGTCATTTTGTGACATTGAAATCCCCGCTGTGAGTTTTTAACCACTAGCACCGTAGCTATACTGTGTGGGTTTTTTATAGTGGTGGTACTCTATTAAAATTTTTAAGAGTTAATAGCAGAGTCTGTAATTAATTAATTGATTAATCCCATTTTAATCAAAAACTATATATTAACAAAAGATGCAACATTTTCAATTCAAAAACCCTTTTTGCTGCTAAATTTTCCATAAATAGACATATGAGCTCAACAACAAAGATATATTGTTTTTATTCTGTTATTTAGGTTATTCAACCATGAAATTGGTGCAAAGTCTATTATACCTATTCAATAAGTATTTCAGGAACCGCTGATCATTCATAGAACTTCTTTGAAAAATAATTCTTTAGACTGTGGACGCTGGCAGCAGCGTTGGGGACGTCTGTGCTGTTGCAACATGTTTTGCATTGAGATGCTATTTTAGGCTTGAATAGCTTCAGTAATAGGCCAGTTCCATTTTGGACAACTTCCACACAACAATAGTCTTTTCCAGCGTCCCATCAGATCGCTTTTTGAAGCAAAAGTGAACCCCTAGTGGGACAAAAGAAGCAACTTTGTCACTGATCACTGTTGTTTGCAAATGCTGTTTTTGATGCATTAAAATCTATGTAATTAATTAATCAAAATTAACATGTTACAGCCCCGGCCTGTTTACGTAAAGCTGTAGTAAAATAAATGGCACTATCACTATGTCTTTTTTTCTTTTTACAAAAGGTAATTTTCTTTGTTAAAAGTACAGTAACCTTCAGCATTTACCGCGTTCTACCATCACATGCTCCAGGAAGAATGTTTCAAACAGCATGTTGTCTCATCAGTTGGCTGTTAAAATGAGAAGGAGCAGCACAACGACTGCACTGCCTTGTGAAAGTATTCAAACCCCTTTAACTTTCTAATATTTTTTTGTTATAATTATCATTTATTTTGCTAAGCTGTTTGACAGATCAAGACAAAAGTGCATAGCTGGGAAGAGGAAGGAAAATAATACACAGCTTTCTAAATGTTTTACAAATAAAAATCTGAAAAGTGTGGGATACAGGTTTATTCATCTGCTTTTTTTTTTTTTTTTTTTTTTTTTTTTTTTTTTTTTTTTGGTATGTGTCTGCCAGCTTTACACATCTAGAGCCAGGAAACATTGTTCTTCACAAAAAAGCTCAAGTTTTGTGAGACTGGATGGACACTATGTATAAACAATCACTTTTCAAGTCTTTCCACCAGGGGCGTATCAAGGATCTGACCTATAGGGGTACTCAGCCCCCAGCAGGAAGCTGGCAGTCGCTTTTGATCAGAACTAGAGTAAAAAAAAAAGTCTTTGATCTTGTTTCAATAATGTTTCTGAATAAAATTTTAGAACCTTTGCTTGTACTGATGTGTAACTGTCATGGTAAATCTGTAATTCCAGTGATTTAGCTTTTTTTTTCTAAAAAAAGTGACATATGAATTGAGGGCTTTTGATCAGAGTGTTGTCTAAAGTAACTGGAAATAGTTATACTGCATTGTAAATAAAAAGGGAAGCCCACATCAGCACCCCTCATAAGTCAAGAGTCCTGTGAAAATATTACAGCAGCGTCTCATGACAACAGCTAGCAAGTTGGAGCTTGAGCACAAACAGGTTTTCCAAATGGACAAAAACCCCAAACAAACTGCCAAATTAGCAACAAAGTAATTTAAGGACAACAAAGTCGATATTTTGGAGTCACAAAGCCCTGATCTCAGTCCCTAAAAAATCTAAAGGTATGTATGTTCCACACAGATGTGTCCTAGAAACCTGACCGGTTTCAGGAGGAATAGGCCAAATATTCCAGTAAACTGTGGGAAGCCAGAGGAAGGATACTCAAAGCATTCATCCTAATTTTGTTTGTAAACCTACGACTTTATAGAGTCATAAAAAAATCTCAAATTGTCTCTTCATTTTTGTTGTATTAACAAAGATAATTTTCCAAATCCTAACTGACCTAAAACGCAAAAAAGTTTAGTCCAATTTAACGTGAGATGGTGAGAAAAAGAATCTTTTTAAACAACGTGTATGTTTTTGGTTTCATTGGTTATGTTGTCTAATTTCTACTTGCAGTACATTTTTAGAATCAGCTTGCCCATTAGAGTGTGTGAGTCCCTCTGTGAATTTTTCTGGGAAACAATCGACTGCACGCAGGGCTGTCTGCTGGCACAGTAACAGCTTTTAGCTATGACTGACATCTGCTTTCCACTTTTATTATTCATGCCTCGATACAGTTACCGCATCTTTCTGTCTCTGTCTCTTTATGATCTCAGTGGGATACCAGGGAAGAAGTGTGGAGTCATAATCTTGGCTGCGGAGGAGCTCAGTAACTGCAGGGTCAGTACACACACACACATCCACAAACACACACACTCACTCATCAACATACCCAAATCCAGATTCAATATCCTACATTTTCATAGCAATATTTATGAAGTCACTGTTGCAGTTTGCATTTGTCTACTCACACATGCAGTAACAAATCCGAATACATGCAAATGTGGTGAGAAGGAATTCAGATATTTCATGACAAAACCAAAAGATCCATTGCAGAATTCCCCAGTCCTCCGGCTCCATCCGAGGTTAAATGGACCACATTTTGTTAGCAGGACCTCTCCACGTTCCTCTAAACAGGTTTTAGATAAACTGTCAAGATGGTTTTCTGCTATGAAGCAATATTCTCCTCCAATTTCACAGTTTCCCTGACACGGTTATGTATTAACTCCAGCCAGCCAGTCAGATACTTGGAGAATTTCCGCTGCTGTTTCTCTGTGTGTGCATGTGTGTGCTCATGAGATCATTATATAAACTGGCTTATCTTAGTTGTGTTTACCATTGCTACTCTGGGAGATTTGCTCCTAACAAGATCCAATTGCTGTCAGTGGCAAGCTTAGGTTTCCCAAGATGCTCTCCCTCAGGAGAAATCAAGTAAAAGGTCTAATTATTTATCTGTCTGTCTTTAATTCCTTCCTTCCTTCCTTCCTGCCTCGGTTGTCCCAGGCATCTCTGCAAAGAAGCAGGAAAAACACAGCTCCTCATTAACAGCTACAGCCACTCATACATATGTATGAAGCGGTCCCTCTCTGCCTCCTTGACTATATTGCAGGCATGGCCTAATAAGATTTATTTTCCTCCTTTATAAATTGTGTAATTCTTATGAAACAAGCCAGAGCCATGTTCAGAGGGATCTTCTTGGTGTTTTGGTTCACCTTTAAATCACCAGTATGATGACTTTTTTTTTTTTTTAACTCTGCAATCACTTTCCATTCAGAGGGGCTTTAAAACCTATTGTGCCGAAGTCTTGCACAAAGTTTCTGCATTAGCCAACATAACATGTCTGCCTTAGGAATAGAGGTTGCCCTGTTCGAAAAGAACTTGCATCAGAACCATTATATTGAAAACCGCTTGTCTTCTCCATCAGGATATTGCTACAATGCAGTTGTGTGCCAACAAGCTGGATAAGAAAGACTTTTTTGGAAAGTCTGACCCCTTCCTGGTTTTTTACCGCAGTAATGAGGATGGAACGTGAGTATGACTTGTAAGGGTGGGCTGGATGTGCCTTTTTATTTTTAAAGTCACGTTTGAACAATGGAATTACAGCAATCACATACACTTACCAACAGAAAGAGTTATGCACCAAGTTAATTATCCAGAAAGGGATGGTTTAAATTAGACACTAACTTTTATGCATGTTGACCAGCCAAAAGTAATTACAAGGAACAGGCATGCCTACAGCAGCAGTAACTGCTGCCAAAGGTGGATCAACAAAACATTTAGCAAAGGATGTCAATACTTAAGTAAATGTGATCTCTTGGATTTCTATTTTTAATAAATTTGCAAAATCTCAAACTTTTTACCACATTGTCATAATGGGGTATTTGTGTGCAGAATTTTGTGGAAAGAGATTCATTTAATACAATTTAGAATAAGGCTGTAACACAACAAAATCTGGAAAAAGTAAACTGTGAATACTTTCCAGATGCTCTGTATCACTGTTTTCCATGAGTATTAATTAGATCCAAATCCAAACATTCTGTTTTGGTGCATAATGTGTTGTCTTACTGATTACTGTGTATGAAAATTCTTCATATGCCCTCATACAGCAGATAAAGTTATATTTGAACATGTCAATGTTTTTCTCAGTTTAAATGTTTTTAATGGGGCCAATTACATGAAATCTGGACTAGATGTAAACAAGTCAAGTGATCCACATGTACAAAGAAATTAAAGCAAAAAAGTCCATAAAAAAAATAATGGGTGAGTGACCCAAACGTATTAATATTTCCAAAAAGGGGAATAACACAGTAAATAAGTACTGAGTACACTTAAAGAACTTTGTTAAATACTTTGTGGAAAAGCCTTTTTGATGACCACAAGACTTTTCCTGTATGGAGAAACTAGTCACATGCTTTGCTAAGATGTGATTTTGACCTATTCTTCCGTATGAAATCTTGAAGGTATTGGGGAACCTTTCTATGCATTCTGACTTTACATTGATTTCCAATTGAGGTGATCGGACATTCTAGGAGCTTCTACGAAGTCTGAAACTAGTTAAAAGTTTTCTTAGCTGTGGGTTTTGGACTATTGCCTTGCTTGGAAATGCACACTTGTTTCATCTTTGGATTCTTACCAAGAATATCTGAACACATTTCTCTGTCCATCCATTCTTCAATTATGGCGTTTCATTTGTAAAATTACACAGTGATGATTTAGGTTATTTAGCCTATTCTAAGAAAAAAAATGGGGGTTCATTTTTCAAAGTCATATTTCCACCATTGTTTTTATTCATTCATAAATGTCACAGGTTCAGTCTATTTAATTAGCAAGCTAAATATTTTACTTGCAAACTAAATTTTTAGCTGACAGGCTAAATATTAAGGTAACAAGCTAAATATTTAGCTCCAAACTATTTACAGTAGCTCTGAGCTAAATGAGCTAAATATTTGGTTCAGAGGTAAATACACTGCTCACAAAATTAAAGGGAACACTAAAATAACACATCCTAGATCTCAATTAATTAAATATTATCATTGAAAAACTTTATTATTAACACAGTGGAATTGATTGAGGAGAAAATAACACAAAAATTATCAATGTAAATCAAAATTATTACACCATGGAGATCTGGATTTGGATTCATACTCAGTATGAAAGTGGAAAATAACATGACAGGCTGATTCAACGTCAGTGAATAATCCTCAAGACAAGTCTAAATGAGGCTCAGTAGTGTGTGTGGCCTCCATGTGCCTGTATAACCTCCCAATAGCGCCTGGGTATGCTTCTGATGAGACGGTGGATGTTCTCCTGAGGGATCTCTTCCCAGACCAGGATTAGAGCATCAGTTAGCTCCTGAACAGTCTGTGGTGCAACGTGGCGTTGGTGGATTGACCGAAACATGATGTCCCAGATGTGCTCAATTGGACTGTAGGTCTGGAGAACGGGTAGGCCAGTCCATAACATCAATTCCCTCATCATGCAGGAACTGCTGACACACTTCAGCCACATGAGGCCGAGCACTGTCATGCATAAGAAGGAACCCAGGGTCCACTGCACCAGCATATAATCTCACAATGGGTCTGAGGATCTCATCCCGGTACCTTATGGCAGTCAGGGCACCTCTGGCTAGAACATGGAGGGCTGTGCAGCCATCCAAAGAAATGCCTCCTCACACCATGACTGACCCACCACCAAACTGGTCATGCTGGAGGATGTTGCAGGCAGCATAATGTTCTCCACGGTGTCTCCAGACTCTCTCACGTCTGTCACATGTGCTCAGTGTGTACCTGCTTTCATCCGTGAAGAGCCAATGGCGAATCTGCCAATGTTGGTGTTCCCTAGCAAACACCAATCATCCATGTCTCCTGGTGTACTGGCCTATCTTCTGGGACCTATTCCATGCTCTGGACACTGTGCTGAGAGACACATTCAATCTGCTTGCCACCGCTCGCATTGATATTCCGTTTTGGATTAGCTGCACTACTTGAGCAACTTCAGTGGGCTGTAAAAAACACCTCATGATGCCTCTATGTGTCACAGCTCTGACAAAATGAAAAAGTGACTAAAAGTTCAACCAGAAAGGACGAGAACAGAGAAATGATCTGTTGTCACCACCTGCAGAATTACTCTTTTATAGGGGTTGTCTTACTAATTGCCTCTCATTTCCACCTGTTGTATGTTCCATTTGCACAGCAGCAGGTGAAATTGATTCACAATAAGTGTTACTGCCTAAGTGGTGACATTGATTCCATAAAGGTGTGACTGGTGTGGAGTTACATTGTTTTGTTTAGGTGCTCCCTTTATTTTTTGAGCAGTGTATTTAGTTTAATATGCAAATTCACTTGCAGATAGGAGGAAGTGGACTATCAAAAGCTGGGTCTTGCGAACCTCTTTATAAATCCTGCTGGCAAGATTCAGGAGCCACCTCTTACTGATCATGTGTTTTCTTCTTTTCTTCTACAACATTTAAGCTTAAAACAAAGGTTGAGCCATTTTAAAGGCAATACAGATGTTTACCAGTGGAGAGCAACCTTGACTGCATCAGCATTGAAAAGATTCAGTCTCACTAGCAGGAGTTTATAGAGTTTTGCAAGACCCAGCTTTTATTTTGATAGTCCACTTCCTCCTATCTGCAAGTGAATTTGCATATTAGCTCTGAGCTGGCTAAATATTTAGCAGCTCAGAGTTAAATATAAAATATAAATATAATACTCAGATGACTGCAGTTGTTGGGTGTATCAGAAATGGACAAGAAGCTGAGTACAGAGAGCTGGTGGATCGCTTTGTGTCATGGTGTGGAAACAATCGTCTCATCTTGAATGTGAACAAAACAAAGGAGATGATTGTAGATTTCAGGAGAAACAGGAGTAGATCAAACTCTATTTCCATCATGGGAGAAGAAGTGGAGGTGGTTGAGGAATATAAATACCTCGGTGTTCATCTAGACAACAGACTGGACTGGAGACTCAACAGTGAAGCCATCTACAAGAAAGGACAGAGCAGACTGGACTTCTTGAGGAAGCTAAGATCCTTCAAGGTTTGCAGCAAGATGTTGCAGATCTTCTATAAGTCTGTTGTTGAGAGCGTCATCTCCTCTGCCATCATCTGTGGGGGCAGCAGCATCAGAGCCAGGGACCTAAAAAGGCTCAATAACCTGATTAAGAAGGCTGGTTCTATTCTGGGGACGATTGTGGAACCTCTGGAGATGATGATGCAAAGAAGGATTTTGCATAAAATCGAGAAAATGATGGACAACACTGAACATCCTCTTTATGAGACTCTCATTGGAAAACAGAGTCTCTTCAGTCAGAGGCTCCTTCAGATTGGCTGTAATAGAAACTGCTAGAGGAGAGTTTTCCTGCCCACAGCCATCACCATCTATAATAACTCCTTAATTGAATGAGTTACATTGACATTTAATTTCCCTTTGGGATAAATAAAGTATTTTTATTTTTACCTGGCTGCGGCTGATATGTGGTTAAATGATGTCCTTTCCTCTTGTGAATCATCCAGTGGTGTTCATTGGAACATTCAGAGGTTTAGAAATGCAGCTGTAGCTATTGCCATTAGTGTGCTTTGCAACATTGAGCCTTTTTGTGAGGGTCTCTTTTCTTGTACCTGTAGTACCACTCTAAGGAAAACTTTGATAATGGGAAGCCTTTTTATAAGGCAGATAATATTAAACCATCTGATTTTGATTTGAAACTGGAACCTTAATGAATACTGACAAATAGCAGCTAGTTACTTGGCTTTTAGACCTTTTTGCACATCCTCTCCTATTTATCCTATTGCCCATACCTTTCCATTTTATTACACTTATCTTAATTCATAAACAAATCTGTTTGTGTGTAACTGGATTACTTGTGTTGTTAGCAACATCTGGTGTGAATTTCATGTCAGTCGAAATATAAAAAATATATTCACTGAGAAAAAAATATGTTCAGTCCTTGTCTTACCCGCTGTATATTCACAGCAGTCCAGCATTAAAAAACATAATTGAAAGCTGAATGTTCAAAATCTCTAAATGCATCCAGTCCATCATGTTCAGTTCAGCAATATTAACTACACTCGTTCAACTTTAGGGATCACGGGATAAGGCTGCTGCGAGAAACCTTTTCAGGCAATTATCCCAAAGTGCCACCATTACTAATAGGCAACGCTGATGGAAGCACTGAACCTCAGCCGTCACTGGTGTTGCGCAGGCTCGGCTTTAAAACTGAGAGAGATGTGCTGTGAATGCAGTGGGAAAAGAGAGGTTTTACATATCGGACATCCTTTCAGTAGCACCAATTACCACATTTACTTTTTGAACAAAAATGAACTCAGCTGTCTGTGTCTTCTAATTCAGTTTTTACCATCTTTCTAGTTTTCATCTTCATCTTTTTTCAGATTTTTACTTTCTTCCACAAATTTGCCTTTCGGAGATGTTTGTAGCAATAAATATTCATCTCTAGTTGTTCTGCTTCACAGAAACACTTATGCAAAAACAGTCACAATAGCCTTGAAAGCTTTGTGCAGAATGGCAGAGGAAAATGGAGAAAATAAAATTATCTGCACAGTTTCTACGAGCACTCTTATTAGGGCCTCATATCTCATCCTTTTCTGGCAGGTTCACCATCTGCCACAAGACGGAGGTGATCAAGAATACGCTGAATCCCGTGTGGCAGCCCTTCACCATCCCTGTTAGAGCTCTCTGCAACGGTGACTATGACAGGTCGGGGGAAAATATTTGCACGACTTTATTATCCTGCACAAATTTCTCGATGCGTTTGAATTAAGAGAGAAGCACTTTCAAGTCTTTGAAAAAAATCTGATTAAATGGAGACAAGTTTCAAGTTGACTTTTAAATGGATGACATCACCTGTTACTGGGGCGGTTAGAATAATGCCAGCAGTCGGTCATGGTGTCCCAGGGACCAGCACTGGTGTTATTGAGACTGACTCAGTATTCACACAGCGCTGTGTTATACATACCAAATCAGGCCGGACCGTGCACAGTGTTGCAATAGCCGTTTGGTGTTACAGTACCACCTATTATCCACTCCCTATCCTTTCACCCTTTAAAACAGCAGATGCATGTATAATGTTTAGTGATTTGCCTTCAACCTTTATTGCAGGCTTTCATATTAAATTATTAGCTGCTTAATTAAACCTTGATGCTAGGATCCAATCAACTGAACACTGCCGTTAGGAGTTTAGGAATGAAAATTGTAGCTACAGATGTGAATTTCCATAGTGCAATTATCATATAGAACAACACTACATGAATTCATATTCGACAGTCAGCTTTCACACAGCTCAGTGGAATAAATTGAGGGCTGCATCAAAGCTGCTCCAATTATTAGCTTATTGGAGAGACGAATGAAGATACATCCCACTTAGCCCTGCTTCACTAGAGTTCTTTATTAGAGTTCGTTTTTTTCAACATATTTGTCATATTTGCCAATTAATAACCATCCATACATCGTTAACAATCTCCTATCTACAAATAGTGTGAGACTTTTACATAGAGGGGATATGGGAAGATATATTTTTTAATATTAAACTATTAGCTGACAATAAATCCATTTAATCTATGAAACATAGCTTTAAATAGCCTTGCAAAGGCTATTTATAAAAGCAGTGGAAGTTTATAATAACCCTTTAAATTAATTTCCTATTTTAAGGGAACTTTAGATGTCTTAAAGTGGTGTAATATCTTGCAGGCTATATTATATATGGGGCCATGGGGATGGAAAAAGATAGGACAATACTTCTGACAGTATTTTTTGTGATTAATATTTATTGTTACAATGTTTATCAATAATACTGCAAAGTCATGTTCTCTTAATATTGTGCAACTTTAAAAAATGGTTACCTCGTTAAGTTGTTTACTCATAACAAATATTGAAAAAAAAACAAAAACAAAAGAAAAACAAACCTATCAGAAACAAATCGCAGCAGTTAAAGTGATGGCTTGTGGGAGTATAGGGGTGTCCAGATTTGGGGGCTGCACTCTTCAAAGGTCGACGTAGTTCGGAAATGAGTTGCTATGACATTTTTTGCTTTAGTGTTTAGATTTATTCTCGCTCTAGCCTCGGCGCCAAACACAAGCTGGTAAAAAATGGAGCTTGAAATCTTGCTGTGTTTTTTTATTATTTATAATAAGTTATTTATTACATTAATAAATCAGTTTATTAAACTTTTTAAGTAATTTCACAAAAATTACATGAAAAAAATGTGCAAATGACAAAAGCCCAACAACACAACCAGTTCTAAAAAAGTGCATCTCACTTCATTTTAAACCTTATCCGTTGATTTTGATCTTCGTAAGTCTAAATCTACTTTTAACTTCTTCAGTAAAGTTTGTTTTGCAGTTTGTATACTCTATATTTTTGAACTGGAGATCAGTCAGATACATTTTATTGCCATCACATGCACAGGGCAGTACAATGAGATTTTGTCAAACAAAAATATTTAGTGCAAAAGTGGCTTAAAATGAAAAAAGCTTAAAGGTTCTAATGGTTAAAAGAAACCAAGTGAATTTAAGAGTAAAATATCTTAAATATATTTGACAGAGCTGTGCCAAGCAAGTACTCACGCTGCCATGTAAGCCATTTAAGTAAATAGAACAGGGGTCTACAACCTGAGGCTCCTGAGATGCAAGTGGCTCTTTGAACCTTCCACAATGGCTCCTAATACTTTTGCCTAAAAGATGAAATAGAACCAACCAATGTTTGTAGGTAGAGCTCTAAAAACAAACGCAGGTTTTTCTTAGTTTTTACTCTTTTGTTACAGAATAATTGCATTGAATTTCCACAACACAAGATGTTTTTAAGATGAATTTTTTTGTCTTTAGGTTTGAAACTGTCCCTCTGAAGGAAATGTATCTGTCCTGTTTTTTTACAATGTTTTACAGTTTTCTTTTATTTTAAAACCTAAAAATTGAAATAAAACAATGGTTCTATGAAAAAAAACAACAAAATTCCTGTAGTAGATATGTATCTTTTTATTCTAAAAGGTCCCGTAACATTTGTGGCTCTAAATGAATTTTGTTTTGTTGAAATGAGGGCAAAAATGGCTCTTTGAATTGTAAAGTTGCCGACCCCGAGAATAGAAGGGCCAGTATATTCAGCTTCGCGACTTTGTTGATTTTATTTTACCCTTTCAGACCATCTAGTGACTATTTTTTAAGAAAGGGATTACTGTAATGACAAATCTAGTGACTTTTTCTGGTCTTATTGCAGAGGTCATCTCCTGTGTCTCAAAGCACTCGCCTACGACCAGGTCCTCATGTAGCAGTCCCCCCCAGCTGCAGTCAGTGGAGGATTTGTTCACTCCTACACATCCAGACTGCAAATGAATAGTGCATGCATACATTCTTCCTGTTACTTATGCTAATGACTTTCAATAACCTGCAATACTTTAGCTAAATAATATGCTGATCATATTAAGCAACTGAACAAATTAACATAAGGGTGAAATAACTTTCATGGTAATGCATGCTAACTTCAAATGATTCTCTCTCTCTGGACTAGTTTGGGCCCAGAGTTCAGATAATCACCAGTACCTTCTGCGCCAACACTCCTTCAGTGTGATTTATCATTTATTCAGTGAATGTGTAATTGTTCCACCTGCTCCTGCTATGATGGAGAGAAAAGATTTTTTTTTTCTTTTAAACCAGAACCTGCTGTTCTTTTAACTGACAGGACACCATGTGGTTAGGAGGAAATTAACAGAAGAAAGTTTAATGTTCTCAGGTTTCTTTTTTTTTTCCTTTTTTAGGACTGTGAAGGTAGACGTGTATGACTGGGATCGAGATGGAAGGTGAAAGCCTTTTTCTATCAGCACACTCTGAATCCTCATGATTCACATGCATCCCTCCTAAATGTCAGAAAGAAATGTAAAGCCACATGTATATTTTTGTCTTTGACAAAAATTTTGAGAAAACCAAATGGTTTTAAAAGTTAGCAAGGAAAAGAAATGTGGGAGAATATGGTGAACATCTGGCGAAATTGAGAAGGAAATGTGGATGGAGAGAAAAATACAGCAACTTCTCATAGATTGTAAAATGATTTCCTCCTGCTTGCCTGGTAATTTGTTTTTTGTTTTGTTTTGTTTTTTTGTGTGCAGCCATGACTTCATTGGGGAGTTCACCACAAGTTACAGAGAGCTGTCTCGGGGCCAGAATCAGTTCAATGTGTATGAGGTGAAAAATGCATGTTCTTGTTTATTTTCATTTTATTCAACCTTGTTAGTCTGGCTTTTGAAGTTTCTGTTGTTTATTTTATTTTATTTTTTTTTAGGATGGATAAAGTATTACAACCGTCTAAGAGCCTGACAGAACATTTTTAGTGTGATAGAATGGATTTCAGATGAAACAGCTTATACATAGAAGTGGTCAACTCCTAAAATTGTATTCTTAGCCTTGAGTTTTCAAATTGATACATTGATACATTGTTTACATTGATAGGTAGGCCTATACAACCGTGAATATGAACTGATGCATGGTTAGTTTATTACGTCCCCTGCTCGATAGCTCCATGTCGGTGAAGATTTACTACAACTTCATAATTTCCAAATACTTTTGGTATTCCTGGAACTCCACACATTTTAATATGGACATATGTATTATACATTATATATACATCACATCAGAACCGATCATTTCTATAAGCATTTTAAATGAACAGCTGCAGAGCTAAATGAGACTGGGTCACAGGAAAATAAAAGAAGAAACAGAATTATTCATGAAGGAGAACTTGTTAACTGTTTTGCTGGAAAATATCTGCATACACAAGCTCAACAATCAGTTATTAAGCTCTTGAACCGCTAACTCCATTAAGGCTCACAGCTCATTAAATTCCCGCTCAATAGAGGAATGCTTGGTTCAGAAAAAATACATTAATATTAAGATGGAAAATGGAAATGGAAAAAGTAATAGTGTCTACGAACCTTCCTTCTGAAAGGGATGGATGGATGGATGGATGGATGGATGGATGGATGGATGGATGGATGGATGGATGGATGGAATCAAACATTTTCAGAATCTGCTGAATTATTCATGCTCATTCTTTTAGGGTCATTCGATAGTACAAAGTGCTTTTTTACAATCATTTTCTCAATCACTAAATGACTTCTTCTTTCATCTGCAGGTTTTAAATCCCAAGAAAAAAGGCAAAAAGAAGAAATATATCAATTCTGGGACTGTAAGTGCACCCTGATCAGCTGTAACTCTGTCCTTTCCTCTGAACCGCCTTGTTCGTACTTTTTAAGAAAATATAATTTCACCTCTTGGATCTGCTCCTCTTATTGACTCTCATGCTGTGTGGCCACCTGTTTTGTCTCTTTGCCTTCCTTTCTTCCACCGTGCTCCTCCGTTCATCCCCCCACCGTCTGTGTGATGGTATGTTTGTGTTTGCCAGGTAACTCTGCTGTCCTTCAAAGTGGAGTCAGAGTATACCTTTGTGGATTTCATCCGCGGAGGGTGAGTGGAATGATAATTAGCTCACACTCACAGCATGACTAAATAGAGCCTGTTTTTTGGTTGTTTGCGCTTGTGTGTGTGTGTATGTTTGTGTGTGTTTGAGTGAAGAGACTTGATGGGATTTCCCCAAATCTCACATGTGGGCATAATATTGAATTCATGTTTGTTGTGAATTGATTACATTTTGAGGAAGGTATCATTGATAAATACAATTTTCAGTTATCTAATTTATTTAGTTCACCTTTAATTACTGCTTCTATTAGTTTGATCCAATTAAACCTACAGGGTAGTGCAGAGGCTGTTATCACGCCATACCAATTAGCCACCGAGCAGCCAACCAGAAACTGATTGAATTGCAGTGTATATTTTTGGTGTATTGTGTGTTGGACATATAATCTTTGTCAAGTTTATTGAAGCACATTATGTTCTCTGCTGTTCTCACTCTAAATGCAACAGGACACAACTGAACTTCACAGTAGCTATTGACTTCACAGCATCTAATGGTAAGCCACTGAACGGCATCCTTTCTCAGATAGACAGTGGAATGATTCTGTGGTTTTTGCTCATTTTCAAAGGAATGAAAAGTCTTTTTGTGGTAGTTTTGTTTTGTTTAAGATGAAATATCAGCCAAACATTCAGAAAACATAATCCATAAAAGCTATTTTTGATCTTCAAGTGAAACATGACTTTTGGGGGGAAAACCTTTATTGGCACGAGCAGCAGAAAGACATTATCTCATGTAATTAACACACATCTCGGGAGGAAGTTTAGCCTAATTGTCTTAACAGGGATGCCTGCGCGTCAGAGGTAGTGTAGCTGCCTTCCAGTTGGAAGGTTGTAGATTTGAGTCCAGCTTGTGTTCTAAGGTGTTTTCACACCTGATAGTGCAGTAGAAACGGTTCAGTTGGGGACCAAAATTTGTTACATTTTCAGCTGGTGTGCTTTGCTTCTACACTGCACTGTGTCAAATGAACCAAACCCTTTGAAAAACCTGTTTACCCCCTCGCCTGTGGTGGCACTGCACCTAAAACCACTTAAGAAAACAACATGAAAACCTCTGAAGAAGACACTGAGCACAACTTCCTACTTCACGAAATGTAAACAAAAATGGAGTGGCGTCAGATTTTAGGGGTTGTAGGATTTCACTTTTGTCGTTGGTAAAAGACCACGAGCCGAACCGAGACCTAGGGTTTTAGGCGGACCAGAGTTCACTTTTTTGGTCCGCATTAGAGTTTGATTGCACATTCACACCTCCCCAAACGAACTGAACTCTCTCAGAAAATGAACTCAAGTTCAGTTAATGTGGATTAAACAAGGCTGGTGTGAATGCATCCTTAAGCGCTTTGAACTGTCAGTATGACTGAAGAGGTGCTATACAAATTTGTCTACTAAAATTCTTGCAGGGTTTTTCTTGGCTGCTTCTGCTATATTTTAGGACATTGATCCATCTAAAAGCTATCTTTAAAGTTCTGGTCAAGAGTCTGAGATTTTTTTTCGTGGTGGACATCCACTGGTCCCACTAAAGTTGACCAGCAACCAATTCAGTTCAGTATTTATAAAGTGCAACATTTCACAACAAATGTTGTCTCAACTTTACAAACAAGTGCAAGATAATGCATATTTTTATTGTTTACTCTCCGTGACACCGTTTACACTTGGACTTGTGATTCTGTGCATCAGAATTTCAGAGATGACCTGCAGAGTTAAATGTAATTCAGCAAAATAAGAAAGAGGAATGATTATACATTTCAAAGGTTTTTATTTAACACAAAGCAAAAACAATGTGTTATTTTAACTGCAGTAAACATTTAAGTAAAAGTCATCTCCCCGAAAAAAGGGACACTAGACAAATGGCAGACACTGATCATTTCCACTGACATTTCAACTCCAGTTTGTCATCAGCTCCAAAGTAAGAAATACTGTAGATTCAACCTTGTAACTGGTCATCAACAGTGAAGAATATTTTAATTTTCTGACACCATCTTCAAGAAGTTTAATTAATATTCAACAAAGTGAACAGATAATCCACATTGTGTCATCATCAAACTGAATATATTTAGCTTTTTCTCCTCAGTGACGAAGTTTTGAAAGGTAACATTTCACCAGTTGAAATGAAGCAAGACTCTCTGAACGTTACCTGATCCCACAAACTCTCCCCTCAGCAGGAGAATAATCCCGGAGCAGTGTCAGCTGCGCTAGACGCGCTTAAAGTCTCTTGTCCATAACTCTTCAATGCGCCGCTGTCAGCTCTCAGATAGCGTCCACATCAGAGATGAAACTCTGACGGAAAATTTTCTTATACTGATTGATTTAGTGACCTCCACGATGTTCTCTGTGCATAAAGTTGAAACTGTCTGCACGTCTGCACCAAGCGGTCAGATGTGTGTAATCTGTCAAAATGACGGATGGTGGTCAGATTTTTCTGTCACCATTTAAAAACCCTGTCAAAGACAGAAAATACTTGGTTAATGCGACCCCTGATGTGACGTGAATGTAACGTGTAACGCATCACATTATAGAAATGTAGTAGAGTAGAAAGTATAGATACTTAATGTAAAATGTAGTGAAGTAAAAGTTGAAAGTACCCACGATTAAATCTACTCAAATAAAGTACAGATAGATGAAAAATGTACTTAACAGCCCACCACTGGCCGACAGTATTGTCACAAGATCATAACAAGATGAAGAAAGCTAATAAAAAGAAAGCACAATTAATAGCCATGGCCTTTTGTTGAACTTTGACTGCAACTTCTGTAGAGAAGTCTATCTGGATGTGTAGTTGAACCAGGAGTGATTGGATTGTGATGTGATGCGCTTCAGTGACACAGACTTCTTTCATAAGTTCAGAACTTTCATAGTTATAGATTTTCGGCCATTGTTTACGTCCAGATTTACAGCATCTGGCTTTTGCTGGTGCAGAATTATGACACATCTCACATCAATGACATAAAAGTGAAATAAAATAAGACATGACCGTTGAGACTGCAAATGCTTTGAAAATTATTAGAGTCATATCCAATGTAGTAACATAAAGAAGTGGCCTTGAATTTTTGGGAAGTGAAAAGTCGGATATCAGTCACATGTGGGCAAAAAAGCGGATTTGGGTCACATTTGCCTGCTGTGTGAATGTAGCCTAAGAGCTATAATTCTTAAGATTCAAACAACATGCAGATATACTAACAATTTATAATATTCACCAAAAATATTTTAAACAAGGTGGAAAAATAGTTATTTTTCTTTAAAACATTTTTAAGAGCATTCAGAGAAAAGCAAGGGGCGATAAGGTCATGTTTGATGCATGTGGGTCACGTTTCAGTTGATTCGGCTTAGATCGAAAATCCATAAAAAATACAACTGAAGAGTTGTGACTTGGGGATGTGGAAAACAAAACACTTTTAATAATACAGACAACCTCCCATACAGCATTCACTCCCTTCTCCTGTGGAGTACAGCGCTGGACTGTCAGTCACACAGCTATACTATCCATGCGCTACATTCGAGGTTTTTTATTCCTTGCAGTCGCCATTTTACTGCACAGTCTCAATTCTTTTATTTACTTAATACATTTTTGACCTGTTTTGTGTTGGGGTGATAACATAGTCAGTGTACAATTGTCCACAGAAGTCATAGATGAAATTTTGACAGGTCATAAAAGAGGCATGAAGCTGCAGGGTAGGACTCATGCATTTGATGTAGTAATTTTATACTGATAACTTTGAAACGCCATTTTCTCTTTTTTTTGTCTAGCAGCTACTGATCACAGATCTCACCTGCTTTGTCTCCTCCAGACTGAACAGTCGTGTTGTACACCATTCAACATCTGTGAAAACGTATTTTTTATTAATTGTTTTGTTCGTGTCCATTTCAGAATCCACATTGATGAAACGATAGTCATATTCAATAAATTTGAATGTCATTGAAAAATGAATTTATTTCAGCTGCTCGATCATTCAGCTGCTTGATCACACATCATATACATTAATTACACACAGACTGTTTTTTTTTTTTTTACTTTTTATGTTATGATGATTTTCTGCCTACATCTAATGAAAATATGGTATTTAAGATTAAAATATTACATCAGATCAATAAAAAAACATTTTAATACACAAATTTGGGCTTAATGAAAAGCCTGTTTAATACCTTCTTAAAGATTGTTTTTAAAAGAAATGTACTTTTAATCTGACATTGGGCCTCATCAGAACGTATATTTAAATTTATGGAATATGACTGTATTTCTTGTAGTTTACAGTCTCCTCAAATTTGGCCAGATTCATTTAAATGTACAGTATTTCTCTGCTTGATCAGTTCTCAGGAAGATAAGGAATTCTATCAAATCAGTAAAATGTATCCTGTATTTTCATTGATTATAATATTCTATTAATAATCAGTAAATAATAATCCTTTATGTTACCAATATTATGTCATAGATTATCATAGTGATAAGCAAAAGGTATATCAGGGAAGTTCATGCATGATGTTTATACAGAGTTGAAAATGCTCAGGGAATCAAATTGAATTGTTGGGAACCCTAGTACACCTAGCAATCTTTTAGTAAATATGTTGATAATGCTCTTAAAGTATTAAATGCAGAGGGATAAATTGCAAATAGCATGCCTTGTTCTAGAATTGCGCCTCTCATGGTGGCAGCATGTTGGAGTAGCTCTGTTACGTTAGTTCTGATTTATTCTTTTTCTAGAATTTTGTTCATCATTTATTTTGCATTTGTGGACAATTACGTCCCTCTGGGTTTGGATGCTGTGCTGCTGGAAGGATTTTAACTCTTACTTTTTTACTTTCAGACAGTTGTTATAATGCAACATGGCAACAAGGTATTGTTTTTTTTTTTTTTTTTTTTTTTTTTTGTTTTTTTTTTTTTTTGTTTGTTTTTTTTAGAACTCTCTCTGCCCAACTTTCCAACCTTACAGCCTGACAGAGATTTAAAGAGGAGAACCAAATGCACAGCAGGTGGATTAGCCACTGATGGTACCATCCATGTTGCTGTGGAATATCATCTCCGCTGCCTGGATATTGAACTGTTAACATGTCATGACTGTCATGAGGCTGTCATACAGCAACTGTATCTTCAGTTAGAGACCTCTTCAGATTCGTTGCAAATCTGACTGCTACCAGAGATCCTTCCAGCCCACAAGTCAAGTCAAATTTATTTGTACAGCACATTTCAGCAGCAAGGCAGTTCAAAGTGTTTTACATCGTGAAAACATCAATCAAGTATACATCAAAATCATGGAGCAAGTATACAGCAAAATCATCAAGCAAATATACATCAAAATCGAGTAAACATCAATGCATCAAAATCTTAAAGATAATGAAATAAAAATCGAGCAACCATAATTAAGAAATATGAGTCAATGTTCCACTTACTACAAATCAAAGGCAGCTCTAAACAGGTGAGTTTTTAGCCGTGATTTAAAGGAACTCAGTGTGTCAGCTGTTTTGCAGTTTTCTAGAAGTTTGTTCCAGAGTAGTGGAGCATAAAAACTGAGTATTGCTTCTCCATATTTGTGTCTGGTTCTGGGGATGCAGGGTAGACTAGAACTAAAAGACCTGAGTGGTCTGCAAGGTTGATACAATGACAACAGTTCTTTAATGAATATTGGTGCTAAGCTGTTCAGTGATTTATAAACTAACAGAAGTATTTTAAAGTCTGTACTCTGAGCTATAGGGAGCCAGTGGAAGGACTTTAGAACTGGGGTCGCGTGCTCAATTTTCCTGGTCTTGGTGAGAACACAAGCAGCAGCATCCTGGATCAGCTGCAGCTGTCTGATTGATTTTTTAGGCAGACCTGTTAAGTCACTGTTGCAGTAATCAGTGTGACTAAAGATAAACACATGGATGAGTTTCTCTAGATGTTGTTGAGACATTAGTCCTTTAATCCTGGAAATGTTCTTCCGGTGATAGAAGGCCAACTTTGTAACTGTCTTTATGTGTCTCTGAAGGTTCAGGTCTGAGTCCATCACTATACCCAGATTTCGGGCCTGATCACTAGTTTGTAGTTGTAGTAACTACTACACGTGACTTTTGTCCGCTGAGATGAGAAGTTGCCTGTTGACACAAAGAAACCCCTGTTCTTTAGATAGGATTCAAACCAATTAAATACTGTAGCAGAGAGTCTGACCAGCTCTCCAGTCGTTTTAATAATATATCATGGTCAACAGTGTCAAATGATGCACTGAGGTCCAGAAAAACCAACACTGTGGTTCTTCCACTGTATGTATTTGTGTGGATGTCATTAAACACGTTGACGAGGGCAGTCTCAGTGCTGTGGTGAGCATGGAAACCTGACTGAAAGACATCAAAGTTGTTTGTCATTGTTAAGAAGCTATTTAACTGTTGAAACGCAGCTTTTTCAATAACTTTGCTGATGAATGGAAGGTTGGAGATTGGCCTGTAATTCTGCAATAGTGATTTGTCCAGATTGTTCTTTTTAACAGTGGTTTGATAACTGCTGTTTTTAAAGCCTTGGGGAAAACACCCTATGAGAGGAATGAGTTTAATATTTGAATCAGGTCAAATGCAATGACAGGCAGAACAATCCTATGGAAGATTGTAGGGAAGATATCAAAACAGCAGTAGGATAGGCTTAACTGTTAAAACTTATAAGTTTTCATGACTGAGTTTGTGAAATACAGGCATTTTCTCTGCATTTGTTAGGTTTGGACATAATATCATTATTGGATTTGATGTGGATGTGCAGATTAACCCTCTGATTTTTTTTTATTTTCTCTGTAAAAAAGTTGGCAAATTCATTGTAGGCCTTGGTAGAGTGGAGTTCAGGTGGTAAAATCACAGGATTCATGTGCCTTTCAACTGTGGTAAATAAAGTGTGAGCACTGTTGATGTTTTTGTTTATGATTTCCGCAAAAATGTTTTCCTTGGATGTTTTAGTGATGAGTGATAGCTTCGCAGCCTCTCTTTGTCGATTTCATAGTAATCGTGAAGTCAAGTTTTACGCCATCTCCATTCAGTCCTTCGACAAAGGCTTCTTTTGTTTCTTACAAGTCGAGTATCCACGGAGATTTCTTCCTACCAGACACAGTCTTCACTTTAACAGGATGTGCTATGGTCCAAATTGGTTGTTTTGAACTTGGTGCCGGGGTTGAAGAAGATGAAATTTTGTCTGCTCCAGCTGGGTGATGTTTAGTTCTTGGAGCAGGTGTTGAAGAATGGATGTCTCTGCTTAATGCTGGGAACTCTGTGTCATTTAAGTGAAGAGTCCTTACCTTACCGTTAGTCGTCTTGTCAGAGACTTATTTTTTGGCTTAGCTCTCAGAGAGTTCCAGGGTGGGCTGTTCCCAGCTGATGTGGCTGGGAGTTGTCCATTGATTTGAGTCATTGGTAGGGTTGTTTCATTTCCAGAGCCTGCGTTGATCTCGATTCTCGATTTGTCTTCAGTTGATGAATCTTCATTCCTAACTATTGAAGTCTTCGTATAATACTGAGCTGACCATTGTTTTGAGTCATAAGTAGAGTTGTATCTAAGTAGACCTGTAACGTGACAGAAATGTACAAATGTATGTGTGTGTGGAAAAGGGGTCAATGCTCGATCCCTTTTCCTCTTCTCCTCCTTCTTAGCTGTATTTATTTTGTTGAAATAAATTTCTTCATTTGGTAAGACTGGTGCTTGACCACTGTTTAAAATCCACTAAATGTCTGACTTCAGAGTTGGTGTCACATCAAAGCTGCTTGTGTGAGTAGTAGCAGCGGTGAGCATTTTCTGGGGATCTTTAGCCATGCCAGCGGATCAAAACTGGCTCTTGACAGCAGCTTTGTGCTTCTCACACTGTATATGGCTTTCTACAGCCCTAATCCCCGTAGTGCCAAGCTTATTTGCACAGAATGCACTTAGTATCATATAGGTTGAAAACAGAAGTAAGCCAATGGCTAAGACGAACCTTGTCTAACCAACTGGTGATAAATTTTCACTTTCCTATGATAACCGCAAAAAAAGCTAGCTTGCTAGCTAGCAAGACTGTTTTAGCAGCTTGTTACCAGTAGTCTCAACCTCCCTGAGTCACAGAATACAATGAAGATGTCTGTGCACAACTCAAACTTTTGCCTGACAGAAAAATCCCTTGAGAAAAAAAAAACTACATTGAATATGAGATTAATTATTCCTACCACAAAAAATTTTAAGACCTGTGATAAACATATTTAAGGTCAACTTACATTTTTTAATGAATTTAGGGAATTTTAAAGCCTTAATTTTACATACATGAATTTAAGACTTTTTAAGGATGTGCGGACACCTTGTTGAGTTACATCCATAAATAATAATTCACTTATAGTTTTTTAATCAATTTGTTGTTTTCATTTAAATGCAAAATTCAAAGTCAGTGCCATGCTATATGGTTTGAAGAGCAGAAGATGAAGGTTGTGAATTTTATATACAAACACAGTGGAGTTGGTTGCATATAACACAATGACTAAACTAAATTTTCAGCTCTTTATAAAATGATTAGTTGATTAGCATTCAGTTCATTTAACACAGTTTTATTACAATATATTTATCTCCACTTTCTAAAGCAATTTCTCTGAAACTGCTTTTAACAGAGTCAGGGAACAGTTTACTTTTATAATTCAAAACTTTTAAAAATCTTATCCTTTTTTCTTTTTTATTAAATTTGATTCCTTATCATGACAAATACATATACATATACACACATTTTTATTTTTGAGTCGATAAGTCATGTTTTGCTGAATCATGTTGTCTGATGTGTACAGTACAGGGAACACATTTGGTATTTATGTTGTCCAGAAGCATATTGTACACCTGTGGCACAACTGGTAGATAAAGGGAAACACATTACTATAATTGTTAGTGTGAATAAGCGTCCAGCTTACTGTGGCTTATTAGATCAAACCTATCCTTTCATGTCCTTTAAAAGCAGGGTACTCAAAAGAGAGAGATTCACCAGTTTTATCATAACCCTAAGACTGAGAGATGCCATTCAGTTGTGAGCAACATCATTATGTATGCGCAGGTAAATACTTAAGCATTATTATAAAGTGATTACTTTACATTATGACCCTATTGACCATAATTTATAAGATGTAATTTTCTTTCATTCAGCTCTCAGGTTTAGCAGAGTAGTAATGGGTTTTCACATAAATTTATAGCAAATCTCTGTGGAGAATACCGAGGGTGCATGCTGCTTGGAAATAGCAGGCAAAGGTAGTTACCCCAGCGGTGTTTTGTAGGCATTGTTCATGGCTTGACTTTTTGTGATTGCTTAGATTTCACAGTTGAAAACCAACCATTTTCTTATGTTGCACTCAAGATCTAAACTGGGTTAACAGAAGTTACCCTCAAGGTTGAATTGATGATAAAAAAAGTTGGAAACTTTAGTTCTGATTGGATTAAACAGACATTAAAAAACAGAAGGAGCATACATTTTCTGATTGCTTTGCAGTGTTAAGCTAAACTATATATTATTGGCCAGCTATATTATTGTGCCTCTTGCTGGCAAAAGTTATGTACACTGTCAAAAATCATTATTGGTGCATGAATTAGGTTATGCAGCAATTCCCACTTAAACACATTGCCAGTACATTTTGATGAAGTTGATCAGGCTGATAAATCCAATTGGGCTTGCTCCTGGTTCTGTTTCTCTGCTGATCTAGACTCTAAACCAGCATTCACACATCTCACAGAAGCGGGCCCCTTGTGTTGTCATCAAGTAGATTACATAATCAAGGCTGAGAAAGGATCCCTTATTTTTTCAAACCCTTTTGTTTGTATTTAGGGAGAGACTGTGCCAAAACACTAGATAACAGTATGTGTCTGACTGGAAGCAGCAGTCTAATTCAGGCTTTAGACGTGCCATTCTAAGAATTCCTTTGTTTCAAAAGCTTACGGAGTTTGAAACTAGCAGAAAAAGATCATTACTTTAAAGAGCGTCACTTAACATGTATTGACATCTTAAATGATGACATCTAAATATCACGTCTAAATATACCGTATAACCTCCTTACAGTCAAGTACATTGTATTTGAACATGGTTTAACAATCCAAAGAACATAATTTGTGGGGCTGAAATATGTAAAAAGTCAGATTTCTGAGTGGTTCATTTAGCCAAAACTGTTTGACATCTTAGGATGCGTTCACACCAGTTTTGTTTCGTCCACTTTAATCGAACTCTAGTTTGTTTGCCTACAAAGTCCAGTTCGTTTGGGGAGGTGTGAATGTGTAATCGAACTCTGATGCGGACAAAAAAAAGCGAATGCTGGTCTGTCTAAAAACTTGTATGTCGGTTCGTTTGAAGCGAACTCTGGTGCGGTTCGAATGCATATGTGAATGCCAAACAGACCAGAGACTGCTCCAAAAACAGGAAACGAACTATAGTGCAGGGCATTCTGGGTAAATACAACTAAAACAAATGCAGGTCGCTAGTGAAGCTAGCTCGTGGAGAAATGGCTCTTGGTAGAGAAATTCTACAACCGCTAAAATCTTTCGCCACTCCATTTTTTGTTTACATTTTGTGAAGAACGAAGTTGCGCTCAGTGTCTTCTTCAGAGGTTTTTGTGTCATTTCCTTCAGTGGTTCTTGGTGCAGCGCCACCACAGGCAAGTGGGAGAAAACAGGCTGCTCAAAGGGTTTGGTTCGGTTGACACAGTGCAGTGTGAAAGTGAACTGCACCAGCTGAAAATGTAACAAATGTTGCAATTTTGGTCCCCAATTGAACCGAGTCTACTGGACTATCTGGAGTGAAATCATCTCTAAACAATGGAAACTGGACGGTCCAATAATCATCATTAGCTGATACTTTACTTTTAAGATGTTTTTTAAGCCCTTGCTGTTTGGCAAGGCACATGATAACCATACAAAAACAGAGACAAGCAAGACTAGATGAAAGAATTCAGAACACACCAACTCCCAATGGGGGCTTTATTATAAAATTGTTTCACCATGGTGGTTAGGAACACAAAGCATTGTACTCCTAATCCCATAATTTATGATAGGATCCATGTTGTTTTTCCACTTAGATCTGTTGCTGGTTAAACATTGTCTAATGGTATGACGTAGGTGCAAACCTTTTATAACAAACATGGTGGTAATTCCTTGCACATGCCTATTGTGTTGTGTTTTGTGGGTGTGTGTCTTCTAAGGTAATCCATCGCAGCCCACCTCCCTCCACTATATGAGTCCTTACCAGATGAATGCATATGCCATGGCCCTGAAAGCAGTGGGGGAGATTATCCAGGACTACGACAGTGATAAGCTCTTTCCTGCCTACGGTTTTGGAGCGAAGCTGCCCCCTGACGGCAAAATCTCCCACGCTTTCCCACTGGTAAGACGTACGCATGCACATAAACGTATAAATTCACACTTGTGGAGCACATCTGCACAGTTGGCTTGGACCAGGACATGTGGCTCTAACAACAGCTGGGCACACAAGCTGAGATGATAGCTCATCTGCCTGTCAGCGGGATTCTCCCAGCAACCTCTCTACTTCCTCCTGGCTCCCTCCCGAGGGGATGAAGGCTGACAGTCAAAAATTGCTGGATGCTAAACTGAAGTAAAACCAAGGGACATGTATTGTTAAATACAAGCTAACTCTTAATGGCTATTATAAGCCTTTTATTTTTTTACAAAGATAATTAGACAAATGAATGCACAGTTGTAAAGGAATGATGCAAATTATTTGTCGTTTTTTTTTCTTTGTATGATGATCCTGTAGATGAAAACGTTGTCACACGTCATTCTGGAAATAATTTGCAGAATGTGAGTCTGCTTAGTTTTTCTGTCAGTAAATTTCCTTTATTTGTTTCTTTTACATTGAAATAATTCTGCGAAATGAAAAAAAATGAAACACTGATATAAAATGACTGGAAAAGACAAGATGCTTAAGATGAAGCTGTTCACCTTCTCACTTATGTTTATCTTAAATATATTTCAGAAAATAATCTGTTTATAAGTATATTTTGATCCATAGAAACTTGACTCAATTAGTAATTTTTCACCTGCAGTAGTCAAGGACAATTTCCAATGATCAAAAATACGAACATATAACTTGTTGTAACAACGCTATGAAGTAAAACAAAAATAAAGACTAACGAAGTTCGAACCGAAGCTTCACGTTCATGTACAAGCTCACTGGCATGCTCACATTAGCACTGCAGCACAGCGAGCTCGAAGAAGAAGTTCGAAAAGTGGTGTTTTAAATCTCCCATAAGTCATTGCTATAAGAGGTGGTTTATTCCCACCATGACAACACTACCTTCAGCAATGAGTCATATGTTGCCATGCTCCAATCAACATCCACATCATTTTAAGACTAGTTTAGGTCAGCTAAACATTGTCGCTAATTCACCCCAGAGAAATATTATTTAACATTAATCTTCTTGTGGCCTGTCGATATTTAGCTGCAAACCCAGGCTGACCAAGCCTACCAGCTCATAAAACACTCTTGCGTTTAGAAATAAATCAAAGTTGGGTTTTTTTGTGAGAGATACAATTTTAGGAATAAAGTGGAATCACAGAGTATTTGTTAAACTATACACAACCACCCCGTTTCCATTACAGTAGTTTCCTTCCAGTGTGCCCACCTCCATATTGTTCAGTTTGTGAATGTCATCTGCTCTGTGTCACAGAATGGCGACAGCGATCAGCCAAACTGCGTGGGCATAGAGGGAGTTCTGGAGGCCTATTTCCAGAGCCTGAGGACAGTGCAGCTGTATGGACCCACTAACTTCGCACCAGTTATCAACAAAGTAGCAAAGTAAGCTCAAAGGAATCCACCATTTTACACTGATAATATACACGTTCCTTTCAGATGAATCCCTTTACTTCAAGCTTATGGCTAAATGTCAGCTCAAACGTCAGGATAGTTTGGGGAGTGTAGTGATTTATTGATTTAGATATTAGTTTCTGGAACTTGAAGGACTTCAAGTGTAAGGTTTTGGGGTGTACCTAATTTTTCACAAACTTCTCTCCCTTGGGTTGTTCCTGTTTAACAAATTGTGGAATTTGTGTTGTGTTGCTTTATAAGACTATTAAAATGAATTTCAAAACTGTAAAGGACAGATTATTCAAAAGTTATACACCTAGCACTGAAAGGGACTTTCTTTTTTCTCATGACTGTATGCAGTATTAAAAAGCTTGGAGCCTCATAAAAGGGCTCAGCAAATAATCCCAAAGCCCCAAAATCATTCCAGGATTTTTATTTAATTTAAGGATTGAAGTAGTCTGATACATTTTCAGGGTGTCCGCCCATACTTAAAAAATCTTATATTCAAATCAAAAAGTAAGTTGGCCTTAAATAAGTTAATCACAGGTCATAAATTTTGTCTTGCCAGGACTATTTAATCATATATTCTCTGTATTTTTTGTTCTCACAGGACTTTTCTGTCAGACAAAAACCTGAGTCACACGCAGACATTGCGTCCTGTGACTCACTGCTAACATACCGTTGCTAGCTAGCTAGCTATCTTTTTGCCAGTTGGCTGGACAAAGTTCGTACATTTCTTTGGAGATATTGGTCTTAAATCCCATTCATAGTGATCTTAAAAAAATCTTAAATTTGAGTTGGTGAAGCCTGCAGAAACCCTGATTTTGGAGAAAAAGGAGAATGTAAGCAGAGGTATTTGGTTTTACCTTGATGCAACCCGGTAATTAAGATCATTGACTGGAGGTAAACACAGGGAACATCTCTATTTAATAAACTGTTCTTAATATTTGATACTAATTAAATATTTACCATGTATTCATACTAACAGTTGTGCTCATTTATAAAAGATTAATAATTAATTCACACTTAATTCCACTGATATGCATCTTTAGCAGGAGTTTGTTCAACCTTGTTGGTAAAATCACCTTATAGCTTGATGACAGACATTTTACATGAACATTTCACCGCTGTGGATTTCCCAAAATTACCGAGGCAAACAAGATAATTTATTCAGTTTTGCTGCTGTTTAGTGACATTGGTGAATTCAATAACCTTTGAAATTATTGTTTAAGTGATGTCTAATTTACTTTCAGAATGACTTCCCATACCATGCGGTGTAGCATACTAAATGGAGGTCGTTTTGTTATTGTCTCCTCTAATTACATGAGAAGCAGTCCAAAATGGATTGAAGTAAAGTCTTGGCTGTTTCCAGTGAATCCTGCGACTAATGCTTGTTATATATTTTTTCTCAGTATTTTCCTGTTGCACAGGCTTTTTCTGCATTAAAATTTGTTTACAGCGTATTCCTCTTCCGTTTGGGGAGTTGAGATCTTTTCATTATCCCTCAACTTATCTAGGATTTCCCTTCAGACATGGTCGTGCTGTCTCCTAATCTAAATTCTTGGAGCAAATAGTATGTTTATGTCCCACAATCCTTTCTTTTGGAGCTTTTTCTGTGGACTGTTAGTTGATGTGTAATAGACTTTTACAATACATGACGTGGTAAACGGTTATCAGATGGAAGAGACTGTTGACAGAAGTAATTTTATGATTTGTTGCAGAAATCAGAATCAAGTTTGGTTGCAATATTTTGGAGTCAAACACAGATTCAGCACATAAAACCCACAAGTTAATATACAGCCACGTTCTATAAATTAGAACGTGGCTGTATAAATTAGAATAAAGTGCCTATAAAAAGTATTCACCCTCTTTATTTTATCCTTTTTATTGCTTTTATAAAATTAATCATGATCAACAAAATTAGACATTTTTGAGCAAAAAAGTTACACCAACATACTGTTTAATGTCAAAATGAAAACTGATTTTTACAAAATGACAACTAAATAAAACATAAAATAAGTGATTTCATAAATATTCACCCCTTTAAAGTGACTGACCTAATTCAACAGAGGTCCAGCCAGTTGTCACTAGTAGTCTCACAATGAGAGGAATGCAGATCACCTGAGTGCAGTGACTGTGTCTGAAATGATTGCAGTATAAAGACAGCTGTCTAGAAAGTCCATTCACTGCTTCATCAGTATTCCTGACTACCATTACAACATGAAGACAAAATAACTTTCCAAGCACATCAGAGAAAAGGTTACTGAAAAGTATGGAGAGTGGATACAAAAAATCTTTAAGTCACTGAACATGCCCTGGAGTTCCATGAAGGAAAGGAAGGAATATGGCCCATGTGTAAATCTGCCTAGATCAGGCCGTCCTCACAAAATGAGCGGCCGTGCAAGAAGGAGACTAGTGAGAGAGGACACCAGGTTACCATGGCTACACTGAAGGAGTTCCAAGCTTCAGAAGCTGAGATGGCAGAGACTCTGCAGACACCAACTGTGGCTTGGGTTCTCCACCAGTTAAAGCTTTATGGGAGAGTGGCGATGAGAAAACCACTGTGGAAGAAAACTCAGATCAAGGCTCGACTAGAATTTGCTAAAAGGCACGTGGGAAAAGACTCCATGGTCAAGTGGAAGAAAGTTCTTTGCTCTGATGAGACCAAACTGGAGCTTTTTGGCCATCAGACAAGATACTATGGTTGGTAAACACCAAACACTACACCTCACCATAAACACACCATTCCCACTGTGAAGCATAGTGGTGGCTGCATCATGGTGTGGGGATGCGTCCCAGCAGCAGGGCCTGGAAGGCTTGTAAAGGTGGAAGATAAAATGAATGCAGCAAAATACAGAGAAATCCTGGAGGAGAATTTGTTTCCATCTGCAACAGAACGACGGCTTCAGTGAGCATTTGTTTTCCAACAAGACGGCGACTCGAAGCGCCCAGCTGAAGCTACACAGAAATGGTCTGAAGCCAACAAGGTGGATGCTCTAGAGTGGTCTAGTCAAAGCCCAGATCTCAATACCATCGAAAGTTTGTGGAAGGACTTTTAAAGGGCTGTTCACAGCTGATCCCCAAGCAACCTGACACAGTTTGAAGAGTTTTGCGAGGAGGAACGGAGGAAAACTGCAGCATCCAGATGTTCAGCCTGACTGAGACCCGTCCACACAGACTCCCTGCTGTGATTGCTGCCAAAGGTGCGTCTACTAAATACTGACTTGAAGTGGGTGAATATTTAAGCAATCACTTGTTTTATGTTTTATATTTTTATTTGTCATTATTATTCACCCATTCAATTATTAGCACCAAAAAGGGTTTTTGAGTTGAAGATGTTTATTTTGTCGATTTATAGTTTTTGATTAAAATGCTAGTAATTGCGATTAATTAATTAATTACAGACCCTGCAATTAAGTCGATTAAAATTTTTCATCGAGTTCCATCACTAATATTTCAGTTTAAACTCTTTATGGTAATCCAGTGAAACCATGTTTTTCTGTCTTTTAGTCAAGGTTTCAGTGAGATTCAGTGAGACTCATACCAGGCAATGACTAATTTTGTTATTCTAACAACGAACCTGAAAAACTTAGTGGAGAACTTGTGCTTGAACACTGCATATAAACAATATTTTAATCAACTGATTTGCACTTTAAGGCACAAAAATCAGTCAGAGGACACTGAAACAAGCTTGTGTTACATCACGCTGTCAAAGAAGAATCCCATTGACTGATTATTATTCTCTGCTTTACTCTGGTTCTTCTTGTAAAAACTTGAAGGTCCTAATTGTTCAGCTCTGATACAGACCGATCAGCTAACAAGAAACCATTTTGAAATGATGTGAGGTGGAGGAGGCTTTGACGGAAAAACCACTCGGACTGTGCACGCTCACATTTCAGTGACTTGCCATTCAAAAGGTGGCTTGCCCTGAAGCATAACCTGCTTCTCCATTCGAAGATTCTAAATGGGAACATCATTTAGCAAATGAGCGTGCTCAATTAAGCATCATCTGTCTTTATTAAATTGTCAATGGCCTTTCTGTTCAGAAAAAAAACCATAAATAGAAAATGTTTGGTTAGTAATTTTAGTTGTAAATCTCTCCTCCAGATTTTAATTAAAAGTGTAATACATTTAAATAGAAGGCTACCAGTGTTCTGTTTATGTTTGTGAATAAGTGAGTGGCCTGAGCTATTATGCTGCCTGCTCCTTTATCCATGTTCTGGTAGGAGAGTTGTCCATGTTCTTCTGTAACGGGGAAATTATCCTGCTGGTGCAGGTGAAACCGAAGTCATTTCCCATCATGTATTTCACATGAATATCATTAATATTTGGAACTATGAGAAACATCGGAATTAAGCAGAAACGTCGAAAAGAAATTCAAATCAAACTCTTGGATTACAATAGACGTTTTTCTGAGTAGGATGTGAAAAAAAATCCACTTTACAATTTACTTTCCTAAAACTTATTGAATATCCTATTAAAATTCGTAATGGAAGCTCTGAAGAGAAAAACTGTTGTCGTTTCTAGTCATGTGGGAGAGCGTTAGTTCAGTTCTGCAAAGAGGGGAGCAGACAATGGCTGCTGACGTTTGAATAGGACAGCTTTTCAGCTGTAAGTATTTATTTCATGGATGCCCTATTTTTCTTCTCTGTTGTGTACAAGTGTTTGTTTGCAGCTTACCTTCTGCATCAAAATGTGTCCAGTCCCTTGATAAAAACAGCATTCTTTCCTTTGTTTAACCAGCTTTTGCTGAATTTAAATGAGGCTTAGAAGCTCCTGATGCTTTAATTTGAGGAAGAAAAATAACACAATGCAGCTCTATAATAGTCTATTTTATTCTTTTTACCCAGCCAATAACATCAAGGAGCTTTTGAGTCATTTATTGTTTGTACTAATGTGTCAGATATACAGAAAGATAGGTATTTAGCTATAATGCTTTTTTTATTCCTTGTATTCATGAGAAAGATCTGTTCTTGTTTTTACCATCCAACCATTTCTAAATTTAGGCCAGAGCTTGGATGGCTTCAGTTTTTACTCTTTTTACCATCAAAGCATCAACTATAGCACTGGAAAACAGAAAAGAACTGCTGTCTTTAAGACAGGTGTCAAACTCAAGGCCCGGGGGCCAAATCTGGCACGCCGTAGCTTTACTTGTGGTCCTCTCGACTCCAGATGGACACATAAATAGAACCTTCAAAAAACTGTTGTATGCCTAAATATTTCATCAATCAAATCAGTTTTAGCCTGTATTACAGCCAAATTACATCAATGTGGAAAGATGTTCAATATTATATAATTTTAAGAAGTACTCATCAAATGCAAAGACAGCTATTTATTTATATTTCACAGTTTACCTGGGTCAAGGAAGTAGAAATGCATGCTTGTCCAAATTCATTAAAAAACACAAAAACCCCCAACAGTTTTTCTTTTTTTTTTTTTTTTTTTTTTTTTTTTTTTTTTTTTTTTTTTTTTGCATTGCTTTAAACAACTAAAACAATCACGCAAGTCAGAGCCTTTCCCTTTTGTTGACTACATTTACTTTGACAATATCTAAGCTTTGCACATTTTTCTGTAGTAACATTAGATATCATCATAGCCCAACATCACCCTTTATATCCAGTATGTTTGATTTTCAGAACTCAGTTCAACCTCTGTCTTTTTCCAGAGGGCAGGCAGGTGCTCTTTGAGTTTCTGTACCTCATCAGAATGTTAGCTTTAAACCGTGTGTGTGTGTGTGTGTGTGTGTGTGTGTGTGTGTGTGTGTGTGTGTGTGTGTGTGTGTGTGTGTGTCCCCAGCTGTGCAGCAGAGATTACAGATGGCTCTCAGTACTTTGTCCTGTTGATGATCACAGATGGAGTGATATCTGACATGGTCCAGACCAAAGAGGCAGTGGTCAACGTGAGTGAACAAACACACATATAGACTACACTACACTACACACACATGCGCACGCACACACACACACACACACACACACACACACACACACACACACACACACACATATACGACAGAAGAAGAAGCAAAAAAACATAGATAGAACCTGATGGATTATAGTCCTTTCCTCTCAGCACTAATACTTATGGGCATCGCTGCATCCCCTCCTCGTGTCTTTTGGGGTGATAGAAATGAGGCAGTATATTTCCTGATAATAGTGTTTTTTATTTGGTTTAGATAAAAAACCGCTGCCTGCCAGGTAAAAATTTGGAGATAATTGCTTTAAACCCCCAAATGCTCCAGCTGTAAAACATTAAAAAAGTGTGTTGTCATCTCATTGCACCTTTGCTATAAGCATTTTTCAGGGTGTTGCATCAGTGTAAAAACCTTTGCTAAAGTGAGGCTGCAATACATGCTTTAAAACATTCAGCTTATCCCTGAAAATTCCAAGACTTTTACCTGAAGGGCTAGTTCCTCAGAGTACAAACATGGTTTTCACACGAAATTAACATTGTTAAGATAGCTCCCAACAATTGTAGTAAAGACTGGAAAATCTGAAATACTTTTTTCTACTGGTCTAAATGTTGCTTTCAGAGTTTTCGTCAACATTAGGTACTGTAAATCTGAATATACATGTTAACATGAAAGCAGTGATTGGTGATGGTAGGGCGATAGCTTCATCTCGGATCCTTGATTCTTGCAAAAACACAACATTTTTCCAGGTTTCCTTCTTCAAAAATGTAAACACAGGAACACTTTTGCTAATTAACTGGTTTTAAATGGAGAAGAGTTTGGTTGGTTGTTAGAGGGTGAGGCAGTCGCTGTTTGAAAATAAAACTTAGTAGAATAGACCAAAAGTAGCCTGGTAAAAATTAGCCCCTTGCTCTACACTTTGCTTCATACAGGGGGTCTGGACCCTCGGCTATTGAGACATGATTGCTTCCTGGAGGCATGGACTCTGTTGAAGTATTAAATAATATGATCTGATTTTTCCCAATTGCTAAAGTTTTACATGATGTATGTCGGGCACCAACTCGATGAAGGTTACTGGAAATTGTGTACTCTGTAAACAGCCCCATGAAGAGTAGGGCCATGATAACTTTGCCAACAATAAAATGTCTTAAACATTCCTCTTGCTCCAACTTTAGTTGCTCAATATTTGGAAGTGTTGCCAACACGGATTGAATGGCTTTGTTCACTTCCTCTGCTGCCATTGCCAGACTACAACCCTATAGAGGCAGACTATAGTTCTAACATAGCGCAGAAAATCAACATTGTCATTGAAATTCAACTGGAGAAATTGAGCTCAATGGGTGAAATCCTAGATGGAGCGCTGAAGGGAGATGAGAATCAAGCAGCATTGTGTCAGAAGGCAATGGTCAGGCTAGGACAAAAGTGTCATATTTTTAACTCTATAGGGAAAAACAGACATAGACCTTCAGGAACTGTTCTCAATGATGGGTCTTAGGCGGGTTTCTCCTTCAGGCAGAAGACATTAAAGATTTTACATGACTTTTATTGTGATCAGTGTAGCAGACAGATTGAGGGTTTTGTCTGGAGACTCCATACTGGTTGGGGTAAAAAGTTGTTGAGCCAGTAGGTGAAGGTTTCCACCTACTGGTCCATTAACATACCAGTTTGTATGTGGTGATGGGACATGGATAAGGACCAACAAACGAGATCCTACATACAAGTGCCTAACAGGAGCTTTCATCGTAGACTGTCTCACTCAGCCTTAGAGTAAGAAGTTCAGCGTAGAGTCTGCGCCAGAGTTTCCACATCAATTTTTTATTTTATTTTTTTGTAAAGTGTCTCAAGAAGACATTTGTTGTGAATTGGCGCTATATAAATAAAACTGAATCAAATTGAATGGAATTTAATAGGTGTCAGCTACAGTAGTTCATACATCACTACAGGGTTTCCTCATAGACACCTCTCCTTGTAGCACACCTAACTGTGAGAGCAGATCCAGAACTCCCTGGAAGAACTGCATAATCCATATGGCCTCCAAAAGCCTTAGGATTCCTCGCGTGAAGTGGAGGACTGTCACTTGGGAATTTGAGCTCCTCCTGAACTTTCTACCTTCGCAACCCAGTCTTGGAAAACACCAGAGACCGTCACTGGGCTGTTCGAATCTGTGAAGCTAATATTTAAACAGATAGCATCAGATTGTGTCGTCCAGGAGGATTACTGCTTCACTGCTGCAGATACAGGAGCTTTACTGGCCTTTTTAAGTTGCTCTCAACCATCAGTGTTGGAGCATTAGCTTGTATTTTTAGCACAGCTAGTATGTGACATTCCTCAGCATTTCAAATTTTCCTGTCCATCTGCTTCAGAGAGAAAGTACCTCCAAATAATGCTTTTGTGTTTGTCTTGTCAGCTATGAAGGGGGTCGCTTTTGTTTTGTTCTGGATGTTCTTGCCATGTTTAAAACTTCCAGCATCTCACTGGGGAGGGGATGGGCTGAGTGTCTGTTACTGCAGCCCTGCTGACAGAGGAAATGCGACAATTTAGGCAAATATAAATGGGTCAATCTATATCGATTCTGACGCAAATGAGTATCTTTCATTAATTCATTTTTAGATTATATTGAGATATCGATTATTTTGACAACCCTAAAGACCAGTCATCTTAACAAAATTCTTAACTCACAATAAAGTTGATCAAATTCTTCATCTTTAAACTTCTATTACATCTGCTGAATTGAAAATTTAATTAATCTTTATTATCTTTCTTTTTAACAGGCAGCATCACTTCCTCTGTCCATAATCATTGTTGGTGTTGGACCTGCTGAGTTTGATGGTAAGCAGGATTGTTTTTTTCATTATGACCAAACATAACAGAGAAGAGTTGGGCTGCCCTTAGCTTTTTTTCCTGTACTGCAGATGCTGTAGCAGTTTTTGTCACGTTACTTCACATTTTGAATTGGCATTTAAAATGGCTTTGAGTAGAATATGTAGTTTTCTGCCAACCAAAAGATTGGTTTGATCGATCCACACTAATAGTGAACTAGTGTGAAGACTATTTGTGTATACATCAACAACAGAAAAGAGTTATGGAAAATAGTTAATTTTTTTCCCTTGACATTGGGGCCTCCTCTGTGGAGAGGGTAGAAAGCACAACATATCTGGGAGCCTACATCTCTGATCTCTTTTGGACTAATTCACCTGGACACAAAATTTTTGGAGATGAGTTCCTCAGGAGCACGTTTTAATCGAAAACCTCATGCTACGTTATGCACAGCCTCTGTCTACACTGACAAAGATTAACTAATTTGCTTAGATGCTTGGAGTCCCTTCTAATAACACCAACCTGACCTTTCTGATTAATTCAGACAATAATTATTTGACTAATTTTAGGAACTCAGTGTATTCAAGTGTCATCCCCATATGGTGAGTTCATCTTTAAATGTTCCCCTTTGTCCTGAAGTAGTTAAACACTGAATTCAACACTGTCATCCCAATACCCACACACACCACACAAAATGGGGGCACATCAAAAATGGCACACTGTCTTCAAAGATGTGAAAGAATTTTTCACAAAACGCACATAATTTTCTCACATTTATACCCATTTACTGTGTTTTTTGACACTCAACATATATGACAAGATTGAACATAGTGTGACAGGAAATTATGTTGAGCAAGCAAAAACTGACACATATTAAGTCATGTTAAAACTGATAATTTGCTTTAACAATTCCTCAGTCAAGCCTTATTGTCTTGTGGTTGTCCTGATCTTCCTCCCTTGGTATCCCTCCTTAAAAAAACATGATTACAAACACCTTGCAGCAATTATGAAACCGTCTTAAAGCATGACAATAATTTGAAGACATCCAAAAATAAAACCATAAAAATAGCTTAACAAAACTTTTCTTAATTATTTATCGCTGCTAATGTTAGCCTGAAGGTATTCAGTCAGTTGCCACAAAGTTTAGAAGTACAAAAGTATTCACATCCCTGATTTTTTTTTTTCACATTGTGTGACATTACGATCACAAATCTCAATGCATTTCATTTGGATTTTATGGGACCAACAAAAAGTATGGCATATATGTACAGTAGAAGGAAAATCATGCATAGTTTACAACACTTTTTCCGAAGAAAAATATTAAGTGTGCCATTTTATTCAGCCCCCTTTACTCTGATACCCCTAAAAAAAATCAGTCTATTATGCCTTACTATTATTTATCATTAATCAACCGAGTCAATTTGTGTATCATTTTATCTATGCTATAAATCCATCTGTTCTGTGAAGGCCTCAGAGGTGTATTAAGAGAACGTTGGTGAACAAACAGCATGAAAACCAAGGAACACAGCAGGCAGGTCAGGGAGAAAGTTTAAGGCAGGGTTAGGTTCCAAAAATACATTCCAATCTTTGAACATCTCACATCAAAGAAGGAGCCACTGTAGCTTTGAAAGAGCTGCAGCTTCCACAGCTCAGGTAGAGGAGTCTGTGGACAGTCTCACACTTCACCAATCGAGTCTTTATGGAAGAGTGGCAAAGTCATGTTTCAAAAAGCCATAAGAAAAGATGAAACTAAAATGTCACTTTTTGGCCAACAAGCAAAACAACATAATAGAAAAGTATAATTACTGATATTGCAGATTTCCCTGATAATGCTGTACCATCCCCAATGAAACATGGTGGTGGCAGCATTGGGCTGTGAGGATGTTTTTCTTAAGCAGGGACAGTAAACCTGAGCAGTTTAGAGAAGATGGGTGAAATACTGAAGAAACTCTGCTAGAGGTCGCAAAAGACGTCAGACTATGGAAAAGCAAGATAAATACCTCAAACATACATCCAGAACCACGATGGAAGGCTTTAGAGTAGGGCTGCAACTAACAATTATTTGAGTTAGCGATTAATCTGTCAATTATTCTGACAATTAATTGTCAGAATAATGCAACAAAAAGGCGCTACTTTTTGTTGAACTGTCACATAAAATCCTAATGAAATATATTGCGACAAAAAAATCAGGTCATTCTGCAGATTTTTTACTTAAGCCTCTTTCATACAATATTAAAAATACATTAAAAGATGGAAACAAAAAAAAAACCCAATTCACTTCCTTATTTAAATAATAAAATAAACATTTTATTGCCTAAAATGCAATAACATAGCATTCCTTTAGTGAATGCTTGATCATTTGTAACAAAGGATGCATCTGCAGTGGGAAAAAAATACTTCTAACACCAATATGTGAAAAGCTCTTTCTGCTTGACTTAACATCAGTGCAGTGTAGGACTGATCTGTTGATTTTTTTTTTTTTTTTTTTTTTTTTTGATTAACCGATTAAATAATTGAATAGCAAAAAGTGCTTAATAGTTTTTTGTTTTTTTTTTTTTTTTAAGCTAAAACTATGCTAATTGAGCAGTTTGGGTAAAACATTTACAGATAAGGATTTTTTTTTTTTAAATCTTAAATACAAAATGTATATATTTTTCTACAGGTTTGCCTTAATTAATGCTCTGACTGTGTTGTTCTTTCAGCAGTTGGTCCTTTTTTGAGTTTGTATACTCTTGTTAATGATTAATTTATTACTAAATTAGTTGATGGTTATTTTAATAATGAAAGAATTATTTCAGCCCTACTTTAGACCACAACATACTTTTGTGTTAGAATGGCCCAGTAAAAGTCCACTTGAAAATTTATCCTCACAGATACTTTCCATTTAATCTAATGCAGCTTGAGCTATTTCTTAAAGAAAAAGGGGCAAAAATTTAAATCTCGACATGTGTGAAGCTGGTAGAGAAATGCACAGAAATATTTAAACTTGTAAATTCTCTGTTCAGATTTCTTTTCTTTTTCACACCATGTATCATTTTCCTTTCTACTTCACAATCAGGCGCTACTTTTTGTTGCACTGTCACATAAAATCCTAATGAAATATATTGCAATTTGTAGTTATAATGTAACGAAAAGTGAAAAGTCATTGTACTATTAAAATTATTTTTTGATATCACAGTGTGTCCCATAGATGAGTTGGAGGAATAAAACAGTAGGTCCTGAAAAAAAACCCACTCGAATTAAAAGGCTTTCAGCTGAAGCCATTTACATTCCAGCATCACTCACTCTGCTAAGACACACAGAAGTGATGTTTTATAATAGAAAAATCATTTAACGGTGACCTTGACTTTCGCCTGACTCTGAGGGGCTCAAACAGGAAACCGCTACAGCAGCTGTGACATAATGACTTCTTTATGTTCACTAATGCTCTGCTCCCCTCCTGGAAGAAACGCCAGGGAAGGTCCATGAAGTTAAGTGTTGGGCCGTCTCGCAGCCTTTAGATCAATGAATTACTTCTCAGAGGGGATTGCTGGAGTGTGAGTGTGCACAATCTGTTACAGATCAGGAGGGTGTAACAACTTCACACTTCATCACGGTGCTGGATGGCCTATTATTTCCTACTTGTTTAAGTAATCGAGCGGGAGGAGGGTTGTGAAAGCACCAAGGTGTGTTGAAGGACACAATGTCAATAATATCTTATAGTTTTTGTGCTTTTTCTGAACATAACTTCATGCAATAGTTTATTGCCTTTAAATGTTGTTCTTCACATTGTGCATCACTATTCTTTTATGGTAGTACCACACTTTTAGGTTATTT
The DNA here is from genome assembly GCA_014839685.1 of Anableps anableps. Lineage (NCBI taxonomy): Eukaryota > Metazoa > Chordata > Actinopteri > Cyprinodontiformes > Anablepidae > Anableps > Anableps anableps. The sequence continues at coordinate 6,663,451 of CM026071.1, forward strand.
GGTGCCTTTATAGTGCACACAGTCATTTAGATTTAACTCTTCACATATGAGAACAAATTTTCTCCAGGTATTCTTACCTCACCGTAGATTTAGTCAAAAAATTAAAAATGAAACATTTTATTCCCCACAGTTGGCATCTCAAAATCTCCAAAATGTTGCTGTTTTTTAACTTGACCATTGTTATGCTTGAAAAAAGGTGTCAATATATATAGCAATGTTTTTCTTACATTAAATGACCTTGTTTAGCTACTTAAGAAATTCAGAAATTATCCAAAATTAACTCATGATTACCATATTTTCCAGACTATAAGTCACTCTGGAGTATAAGTCACATTTATTTAGAAATTGTTAAACATGAGGGGGACCTTATCCATGTTAATGATATGACCTGGCGACATGTATTCAGTTGCTTTTCAACAAAATCACGGAAGCTGTCGACTTTTGGTTCAGAAGTCTGCTGGCAGTTTCTGACGCACCAATCATCAGTGGCCATGCCCCAAAACAGAATGGTCAGAAACAGCTCCGCTGGTGAAGCGCGCAGTGGGGCGGAGCGGAGATGCACGTAGTAAATCTGGGATGATAGAGAGGCGATTGTGTTTGCATATTGTGCTCCATAGTTGCATGAAGTGGTAACGCCAAGAAGGCCCAACTGCAGTCATTTATATTCATCTCCTTGGCAACTACCAGGCCATGGAGACGTAACTGGACTGTTCACAAGCCTCAACAGGTGTTCTGGCAATTTTGAAAGGTAGCACCGACAGATACACATAGCTATCTAGACGCGCTATGGTAGGAAAATCTGACGAGGTAGCACAAATCGGCAGAATACTGACAGCACGGTCTATATTTACCCAACTGTGGAGTCGTTCCTCCAGTTCTGGACATCTAGCTTTCAGCCCACAATTAGCTTTCGTCGCGGCTGCAGACGGTAATGTTTAATCCTTGGTTCGTGTCCTTCAATATGAATTAATATTTACTGCATCAGTCAAAAAATGCGCTATGAAGAAGAAAAATATATACTAGTCGCACCTGACACAGGACCGCCAAACTATGAAAAAAAGTGCGACTTATAGTCCTGAAAATACAGTAGTTATAACGCTGAATAATGAATAGTTTTAAACCTTAAATACGAACCTGTCTTTTATCCAAAGGAATAAATACATATTTTAGAAAAACTGTAATGTGAAAAAACCATCAGTCATTAGATAGTGCTTGTATTTTAGCTTCAGTGGCTGACTGTTGACCTGCAAAAGACTTCTGCAAAAGTCTGTAACAACAAAATTTTCCTAATGAGTGGTCAAAATTCTATATTTTCCAACCAGTGTGATTATGCCCTTTTTTTCCATGAGGAATCATACTTTACATATATAAAGAGGTGTACCTGTTCTCTGTCCCCATGATGTGTCCCACTTCAGCAATTATGCATTGAACATGCAAAATCAACATCTCAAAGCTTCTTTTATATTCTCCCCTGGTGGTTCTGGTATTGAGTAATTTTCCCTGTGTCGCTGTCTGTCCTTTCAGCAATGGAGGAGCTTGATGGAGACGAGGTGAGAGTATCCTCCAGAGGACGTCTTGCTGAGAGAGACATTGTTCAGGTACTCCTCATGATTATATTTAAATTTGCAGGTTTGCCGCAGCCGCTTTTCTGCGAAAAGAAGAACCACAGGGGGTATATGCCCTGAAGAGAGAGGGTCACATTTACAACAGACACTCAAACACTCAATAAAGACAGCAACTGAGAGAAAATAAACAGGCCTACATTAAGATTTAGATGTATGGTTCAATACGGTTATGATAGTCTTACTATTTTCCACAGTTGGAAAGCTGATGTCTCGAAAAGATTCAGCAGGACCATTAAATCATGTCTTTTTAACCTGTTCAATAATTTAAACCCAAAAATGTGACATTGTTAAGTTGACAGGATTGTCTGACAATTTCATGTTCAGTTCACAAAACGAGGCAATACACGATATCAAAACTGTTTCGATGAACAAGAGATCAACCGATTATGAAGCTTTAAAAATCATAAACTGTGTTTTTAAAGAATCTACTATTAGTGTAGATATATTTGCTAGGTTTGACCAGTTGTTTTTTTTTTTTTTTTTTTTTTTATACTTGTCTATTTCGAAGTGGATCCTTGAAAATGCTCCCTTTTGTATGTTCACAGATAGAATAGTTGTGTTTTGAAGACCTTTTGTTCATTGTAGAATAATCCTGCTCAACTGTGATTGTTATTTTAGATTTTACTGAAATGTAGTCCATGCTAATGTTAGTCTCTTTAGCTGCTAATTGTTAGCTAGTCACAGTATTCTCACCATACAAACATCATATTGGAGACATCAAGTGTGTGGAACAGTGACAATAATCCTTCTGGTAATCTCACCAGTGATGTGTGGTGAACTCTGGAGTCAGGTAATCAGCTGCAGACGTGGAGCACATTCCTGTTTCCTAATATTAGTATGCACTCATAAATTACCTCAACTTTATAATACAAATATAAATTCATTATACAGTCAACATTTATGGCATCAAAAAACATCAAAAGAATGTTTTCTCCAAACTCCGGTACATACTGTGATTTCAGAAATCCTACAGGATTTGAAGATATCACACTGTGCAACCTCAATATGACAGTAGCTCATGTTTCACGGTATGATAGAAGATATCTGACTGTACCTCTTGTAGCAGCAAACACATCTGTCCATCAATTACAGTTTTTCTCAGTCGCTTTGGTGCATTTCTTAGAACAGAATTGAAATTCTCAAAACAACTTGTTCAATCTTCAAATCGTGTCATTCGTGCACATCAAAAAAGCAATTTCTGATTCCTTTGAGCAAGTTGCAAATACTTTTGTACATCATGCATTTGATTATGTGCAATTCTCTGCTTTTTCCTACATTTGCGATCGTTTTTGTAATGTTGATCAAAATGTATTATATGAGTCTCTATTAAATAGTCTTAACCTCCACAGCATTTAAGCATATGTTCATCATATGTCTTTACATACAAAATGCTTGAACATGTTGTCATTATATGTCAAGCATATTTCTATACATTTCCATTAGACTTTTTTCTAAATCTGTCCTGAACTGATAAATTGCTCCATACTGAATCCTAACTTTCCCCAATGTAGGTAAATGTGTGAATATAAGAATATAGTGTACATAGCTGGAGCACAACACAATCTTACATTTGTGACAATGAAAGGTCAAGGATTTGGACAGGGTCAGCAGCCAGTGAGAAGAAGAGGAAGAGGAGTTAGGAGGCAAAACAGAGGAAGAGGCTGAGGACATCTGCCAGTTTCCATCACTCCAACATCATCAGGCAATGGTTTGCGACCTTCAACAGGATGCTGATGGAGTCCCCCTCACTTTACTCCTCATTCCTAAAAGATTCTTTCCAGCCATCTCCAGAGAGGACATACATTGTGATGTGGATGAGAGTTTGTGGCCCAACAGACATGAACATGAGGAGATGTAGACTGCATTGTAATTCCTACAGCACTGCATGTACAATTTTCCTTAAGGATATTGTCTTATGTTTCCTGTTCTACTTTTTTTCCTTTGTGCTTTTTTTCCCTTATTTTCCTTTCTGTATCATAATGACATCGTCAGTCAAATTACAGTAAAAGCATAAATGTGAATCTTGTCCAATCTCTTGCCATTGAGCTTCCACAATTACACTTCATAATAGTTGTCATCAAAACTTTACCCATAGTTTACAACAGGGCATCCCTTCAGAGTATACTGCCATATTGACATGACTAAATTTGACTGTCTTATACGAACACACTGAAACGAGGACTTGTCATTCTGAGGAACAGACATGTTCGTTGACACAGATATTTAATTTTGAGAGATGAACTAAGGATTTTGAGAAAGAGACTGGATTATGCAGGTAATACATGGTCTTTTGCTGTTTGTACGAACTGTTTTGAGAAATGCATTTTTTTTGCAAATGTCAAAAATGATTCAAGAAATGTACCAAAGCAACTGAAAAAATTGTAATAGACGTCAAGTTATGTGTGATAATGTGGTCATAACCACCCATAATTATAATTGCATGAGGGAATAACGAAAGTGGTAAAAGTGCTAATGGTTGGCCAAGGAGAACAACTATGAGGCATTAGATGCAATAGCAGGCAGATTGTATGATTTCCCCCCAAAATATCTGTCACTGTTTCATACTTGTCATACATCTCAAACACTGACTGCCAACTGAGAAAACTGTCTTAGAAAAAGAGAAAAACACAAACACAGGGATGGATGAGAAGTATGGACATTTGAATTTGGCGTCTGCTGAGCTCCATTTAAATGACGAGACCTCTTCCTCTTAACTGATTCCATGTACACGAGACGCTAAAACCCCCCACTGCTGTACTGAAGTTTTCAAAATTTCCTCATTGAAACAATAACTAATATATTTTAAAGTTCATTCAAAACTTAAGTGTGTTAATTATTTTTTCCAAAAGATAAAAAATAAAAGCTATCTTGGTAGAAAGTTATTCAGTGCAGAGACATCAGTGACTTGTAAAACTGTGAAGCCTTCATATTATGGTTTCATTTTAGTACAAGCATATTTTCATTTGTTTACTGTATTAATTTGTTGAAATTATGAGTAAGCAGAACACCACAGACATAGCACTCATTAAGTAACATCCTTAAGCACTAAGCCAGAGCTTGGGTGTACTGTGAAGCAGACCTCCAATCAGAGTATGTGGAGCATGTTGTAGGCTTAATCTCTGTGTTGCTAATTGGTAAAATGGGATATGTAATATCCACTCGACATCTTTAAATTGGACCATTTTCAGTGTTTTGAAAGTGATGAAACGAACAGTAAATATGAGTGATTATTAATCCTCGATTCCAGCCTTATGAGTTAAGGATGTGCTTTGTGGGCACGGATGGACAAACGGTAGCTGAATTGCATTAAGAGCAAAAGCTACTGTCTAAATAGCTCTACAGATCAACTTACCAAGCTTTCATCACCTTCATTGAAATATATCCATGCCAGAATGTACATTCTCAGTTAATTAGGCTGGTTAGACTCCACCCGCGAACAATTTCATGAATAATTGCATCTTTATTAGTCAACCCTATCAACACTGCAGCTACTTCCTACCTATTTTCTGACTTCACAATAAGAGTCACAAACATAAACACAGGGCATCAGTCAATTAACAAGATATCAGAAGATATCTGTAAGATTGTGTTATACCCCTAATAAATACAGAGAAAGGGGAACGGAAAGGGGATCAATTAATTTAGTCACATCTTTGGATCTTTTGTGTCCCTCATATGGGATGTATCAAGTGTGCAACATTATCGGTCTGGAGAACTGCTACAGATTTGGCAGCAAGTTTTACAGCATGATTTGATTTGCTAAATAAACCACTGCTTAGACTAGCTGGCAGCAGTTAGCAAACACCTGGTGGAGCTGCGCATTTGCTAAGCTCATTATACGAGCTACTTCTCAGTGAAATGCTGATAAAAACGTTGTTCAAGGGTTAATAGAGGAGCGATGTTGTGATGATTTCCTGAAGTACGGAGTGTTGGAAAGAGCAGGACTTTCTTAAAGAGACAGAGGCCCAATTTCAAGCCATTAAATTACAAAGTCAAATTTTTTTTAAGTCATATTGATATATACAGCATTTTGTAACAACTGAGGGTAACACAGTCACTTGATTGTGCTATAAAATGGCACTATGGGCCTCAAAAATACATAATACTGTCCCTTTAATGTTTTAATAAGCGTTTTTACATGTGAAATGAATGAATTCTATCATTAATATATTAAAATATATTTTTAATATATATATTTTTAATATATTAAAATATATTTTAAAAAGTGACGTCACTTCAAGTATAAAATGCCTGGCCCATTCTAACCTGAGATTTACATAGGAAATGCATATTATATACATACATTGCATACTGTTAAAATTCACACTGCCCACACATTGGAAGCAAATCAAATCATAACCCATATTTGAAAGAGCACTTTCATGACATAATTTCAATTAACTTTTAATTTATCTGAATGTAAGTTATCTCTGGAAACATTGTATAGCTGAAGCCCCTTCACAGAGACACAACTGCAAATTATATATGCACGAATTATATATAAACTATATATTTCTATATTATAAACTATATATATATATATATATATATATATATATATATATATATATATATATATAGAGAGAGAGAGAGAGAGAGAGAGAGAGAGAGAGAGAGATAAACAAATTGGTCAGATATCCTAATTTTTAAAATTACTGGGTTTCCATATGTTTTGGATTCATTTCCCCAAGTTTAAACATTACAACACGTTTAAAATGAAAGCAGTACGATATATTAAACTATTTATTTAATAGTTTAATAAATGGTGTCTGTGGCTATCAACTATAGTGTGTGTTAATAAACTGAATTCTTTATGATAACCTGGTATTTAATAATTTTACATAAGCTGTAGGGATTTTGGCAGCTTTTTTTTTTAAAATATACCTTTTCTTTGTTATATCCAACCCCATTTATGGTTTTACATTACTTCTCCTTTACCTCACTACCACATGCATTAAGCATAATACTATCCTGATAAACACTTGAAAGTACATTTATCTGCCAAAAATAGAAATCCTTTACAGGCAACTATAAAGAAAGTGGCTAAAAAGCATGTGAAGAAGTGTCCTCAGTGCCTTTCCCCCTCAAAGACATTTTCATTCATCCATTACCAGTTCTAAAATCGGCCCTACTCTTTTGGAAAAAAATGTTCTGCTGTATGTTTTATTATGAGCGGGGAATAACCCCCGCAGGGCGATAAAACCACATCTGCCAGCAGTTGTTTTGGAGAGCCTTTCAGAGATATGAGAACATAAATGGGAACCAAATATGGCGACTCGTGGTAACAATGTGCTGTTAAATATTCAGATAGGAGTATGGAAGACTGGCCTGTCAGCTTGCAGAGAGTGCGATACGATGATAAATGAGTGCTTATCATGATGAATGTGTGGGGTCCAGATACAGAGAGGAGGAATGTTAAGATGTAATATCGTAAACCATCAGTTCATGGAAGCTTCTATGGCTTTTGATTGTTAGACAAAGTGTTTGATTCATATTTTGACAATGTCTGTTCATTTCCACATATCTATATTTTTTATTAAGCACCTTTATAGAACTTAGTTTATAGAATTCTTCATTAGTAACTCAAAAAGAATGCATTTCTTCTATATTGATTTACTGTATGTCTTATTGTTAATGTCCTGATGATTAAAGCTGTCCTTCCAGCCATGATAATCACACTTAATCACTCAGTCGCTTTTAACCTTCTAGCAGTGGCTTAAAAGGAATATTTAGATTAACAGCAAAAGAACAGAGTGCAATCACTTCATACTATTTTGCATTTAATTGTTCCATTATTTTCATTTAATGACTGCCTTTGCTTTAGCAACACTGATACTTAGTTAAAAATTTTGGCATGAATAATGGAACGTTGCCATCTCAGTTCTTTTTGTCAGGTCTTTTTTTCCATATTTTATGATTATTTAAGCATCTGCGCATTAAAGATCAAAGTCTGAGTGCTTCTATGACGTCTAGCCACCAATGTAGTGTACAGCAAACCCCCATGTAGCCTTGGGTCAGTATTCCTGAATTCACCTATTTGTGGATTTTTCCTGCGTTATTCCTCTCAATTCAAATTATCGCTTACAGCTTAGTCTGGGCTTTCTCCGATTTACTTTGGATTCCTCCGGTAGAATTTTAACCGGGCCAATCAGCGAACAGAATGAGAATTGTGAACGATGACGTCGATTTTCTGCACTGTTTTAGAATTGTACTCTGCCTGGAGTTTTAGCAATGGCAGCAGAGGAAGTGAACGAAGCCATTCAGTCCGTGTTGGCCACGTTTCCAGATATTAAATTAACATCAGCAGCCATCTTGTTCGGCCCGGCACTTCTCTCTTCGCCGTGGAGGATGGTTGTTTACAGCGCAGACAATTTCCAGTACGCTTCACAGCATTGAACTGGCGCATTACGTACGTCACGGACAAACATTAGCAACTGGGTAAAATGTAAAACCTGAACAGAGTCCACGCCTCCAGGAAGCAATGGTTTCTCAATAGCTGAGAGGCTAGACGCTTGTATAAAGCAAAGTGTAGTACAAGGGTACTGGGGACATGACTGGATTATTTGTGTCTATTTGTGGATTTTGTCATAAAACATATCTTGAATATTCCAAAGAAATTACAGTTTGGGAAGTTGAAATACTGAGGCACAATGCTACTTGACAGTATTGGCTCATGTTTGCAAAGTACCCAATCCAGGAGCACCATTTGTTTTCCCTGCCGTTGATTGGCTGTACCCCCAAAGAGAGGAGATAAGGAAGATTTGTTGATGTTAGCGTCTACGGTAGTGGTGGTAAGGTTTCCACTGTGCGTATTAATGCATATTAAGATATATTTGGTGTTTGAACTATTAAAATAAGCAGTTATACATGTTTTTAGAGGGAGTCTCAATTATTCCCAGATTTTAGCTTTTCATAGGCAGCTGTGGTCCCTAACCCCCAGGAGTGCAGGTGGTCCACTGTACGAGTGCATGTCCTATTCTGCACAGTTTCCTGCATTTCATAGTCAGGTTTGAAGACATTTCTGATCGCAAATAAAGTACAAAATTGTGTAATCCAACACATTAAGGTAACATTTCATTTAAGAGTTCCAGATCATTATTAAACACAATCATGGGTCAGGAAGTAACAGTATAAATATATTTTACATTTCATCCTTCAGTGAAAAAGAAAGACACGTTTTTTTTTCTTCAAATGAAATTTTATTATATACAAGTCTCAAGATTATCGTGTTTTGTTCCTAAACCTACAGGTGAATAAAACCAGCAAATTTGAAATTCGACAAAAAAATTATATTTCTCTGCTCAACAGCTCTGACAAACTCATGACACACAAGCAATCACTGAATGAACTGTAGGTGGTTGATTTGAATCTTGAATAAAGACAGTGGCAGGTGTAACAAAGGAGAAAACTGTGAGACAAACGCAACATTGGAAGTTTTAGAGTCTACAGTGCTTAACTGGGATACCCTTTTTTCGAGAATGTTATTACAAAGGACTGTAAATGCATAATTCAGGTTTGCTTGGGGGGGGTGTTTGTTTTGTGGTGGAAAATTTCAGTTTGTCACAGGGAGCAGTTTTTTTCCCTTAACGGCACCAAATCATAACTTTACTTTACCTTTAATTTATTAAAAATTTTTGTACTCAACTATTGTTTATACTAATGATGCATTTTAGCACCAAACATAGTTATAAATTTTCACATTGGGTTCAAGCATAACAGGACATTTGGTCATTTGGACTCTTAATTCATTGAATCAGTTCATCTGAAACTGAAATAATATGGCTGTATTAACATGTGCTGCAGTCAGTGCAACCGTTTTGGTGGTTGCACTGAGACCTTTAAGTATGCAGATGAAATCATTATTTCATAAAAGCTGCAACTGATGAGAGAATTTCTGTTAGGATGAGCTAGAAGAAGGGCAGAGTTTTCCTCATCCCCACGGTTGGCCTTAATTAAGTCTTCAGAGGGAAGGGCAGAATCGCAATCCATCACAGATAGGTGCAAATCCATTAACTCTTTTTTTCATATTATTATTTTATTTTTCCCCTTACTGTCACGTTTGGGGTGTTCTGTATCCCACAGGTTGTATGTTTTTAGTAGAGATGGAAAAGAAGATGAATTTTAAAGTGAGTAAAACAGAAATGGGATCGATCTAATTCAGGTTTATATGGCTTCCAAAGAAACAAAGCAACATCAAATTCACTTCCCAAAATAGTCCCAGTAGAAAAGACGGGATGTTTTAGGGCCTCACTTTGAGTTGATTGTACACATCTCCTTTTTACAAGTGTGCATGAAAGGTAAATCTCCTGACTCATACCTTTGTACAATTAGGCCTTGTACACATGCAGTGCACATGCATATTTATAAAAATGGATATCTCCACCACATCGTTTTAAAATATATCGTACACAAGGGATCAGTTTCAAAAAAGTTTTCATCCAAATGAACCTGCACAAATCGCCACATGTGTGTTGTTTTAAACATGCCAAACACATAGGGGGCAGCGTAGTGCAAAGCTAAAACCTATGTCAGTCAATCGGATTGCTTCAAAACAACCACGACTTCCTGTTAAGAATTAAACATGGTGCCAGGAGATTCATTTGTGTGTTTATGTTGAACTACTTTTAAATAATGTATTAGAATATAAAGTTAATAAAGTACAAGACAATGTCGATTGGGAATCGCATCAAAGCAAGTATGTGGATATATAGGAGCATTATTTGTCGCAGACTGTAATGCGTGGGACCCTAAATCTCCATTTTCCCATGTACACATGCAAACACAAATATGGAGTTTTCTCAGATCTCCACTTTGGTTGAAGTTTTTAAAAGTAATCTTTTTTAGTAATATAAAATGGAGTTTTTGTGTGGATGAAAGGCTGACTTTGTTTTCTGGTCTGAACATTCTGGATGTTCAGCGACGGCTCAGAACCCTTCCAGTATTTCCAGTCTGAAGCACACCTTTTTCTCCTGTGGTTTACTGAAAATGCTGCTTTATTAGCCTCTCCCAGACACAAATATTCGACATTCAGATGATTATGCAACCCCAGAGACATCACCGGTGTCAAACAACTTCTTACAGCTGGCTATTTATACATCTGATTTATCTGCTAGAAGCTTCTTTATCAGACTAGATTCATCTGTGCTCACTTCCCACATCTCCGTTCATGCATCCTCATCTTTTATCTCTTTTTGGTTGTTGTCAAACATCACTATTTTTTTAAACTTCATGCTTAATATTCCAAACTTTTCTTTATAGAGAACTACAGAAACAACCACCTGCTTAAATAAAAATATTTTCTTTTTATAATATCATCTGCCTAAGAAATAAGAAAATTACCTGAAGCATGTCCTTCAGTTTGTGCTGTCCACACCTTGCAGTGCTTGCAAGGATATTCACACTCCTTGAATTTGAGAATTTTATACCTTTACAACCATGGCTGGATTTAAAAGAATGTGGGCCCCTGGGCTGGCGCCAGTTTTGGTTCCCTGTCTACTAAGGAAATATTCTTTTAATAATCCAAATTACAGCACATAAATAGGTAGTCCTATACATCTGTAGGTATGAACTGATGCATGGTAGGTTAAATACGTCCCCTAGTCATGTTGTTCCAAAAGAAATCTACTATAAACGTATCATTTCAAATACCTCAATACTGTTTATGTTCATAAAATTCTCAAAATATTAATACAACTCACCTAATTTGCTCTTAAGTTTTATACAGAGTACAGTGTGTGCAAAACACATTGATTCATTCATTAAAAAAAAAAAAAAAAATCTTTGGGCTTCCCCACCCACCCAAAAAAATCAGGGCCCTGGGCTACTGCCCTTGTAAGCCTTTTCTAAAGTCTGGCCCAGTTTATAACAACAAGCTTGAATGTATTTTATTAGGATTTTGTGTGATCAACCAACACAAAATGGTGCATAATTATCATCATTTGTCAACATTTAGTCGTCCTTTCCACACGTCTGACCTTTGTGGAGAAAGTGGGCAGAAGACAGCCATTGGTAAAAGTGGAACATGAAAAGTCCCTGTTAAGTTTGCCACAAGCCACGCACAGTTAAGCCCCAAAATATTTATACCCCTGGCAGACAGAGATTTTAATTATTTTCATTCTCCAATAAATTTTGTTTGATAGGAAACAGGAGGCATGTCTGTGTGTTTTCATGCTAATCTTTAGCTCCTTCCATAGATTCTTTCCAGATTCTTGTTAGGACTCTGGCTGGGCAACTCTACAACATTATTATTACTTCCAATCAGAAGAAATATGCTGCAAAAATTAAAAGATTACTAAACCTAAATCTGCCAGGGGGATGAATAATGTGCTTAACAAAAGGAGACACTGCAAACATGCAGAAGAAGGTGCTCTGATCAGATGAGACCAAAAGTGAGCTTTACAATCTAAATGTAAAACTCTATTTGTGGAGTAAGATAATTTGGTCCATTACCTTGAAAAGGCCAACACCATAGTGAGACATGACAGTGGCAGGATCATGCTGCGGGGACACTTTTTATCAACAGAGACAGAGAAACTGGTCAGAGTTGATGAGGAGATGAATGGAGCTAAAAACAGCCAGAAATACAATGGAATGGATTAGATTAAATATGTACTGATGTGAAAATTTGGGCCGATATCTGATATTAATATTGCTGTTATAACCAATAACTGATATTTATCAATATATATTTATTATATATATTTCACTACCCTTTCGACACTTTGAAAAAAACAACCACCTCGCTGACTTCGCCACCACTTCTCTGCTTCATTTAAACTCCCCCATGATCCTCCACTGCATGATTGTCACATGACCAAATAAATACCACATGAACCCCCTTTCAGAAACAAATGGAAACAAGATGGAGATGAATAAATATTGGTTGTTAATATCAGCCCAGTTTTATTTATCGGACCAATACGATGTGTTAAAAATGACTAATATCGGCTGATACCGATGTAGATCTGATATATCGTGCGTCCCCAGTTCATTCGCATTCATGTGCTCGAATGATCCAGTCAAAGTCTCAAACTAAATCCAAATGAGAATATTTGGCAAAACTTGAAAATCGATGTGCAAAGCGGGCATATTTGACACTCCAGTTACTGTGAAAAGCAGTTCTGAAAGTATCGCCTCATGGAGGCTGAATGCACATGCACGCCACACTTTTAAGATTTTCACCTGCAGATTTTCTGGCTGTGGTTTGTCCCCAACCTTCGCACTTCTGAAGCTCATCTGGTCTCCTCATATGTGCCACATCGAGGACAAGGAGACAAAGCAGAGACACACCTCAGCCTGTCCCGATCACCCTCTCCTGCTACAGTACATCCCCCGATCCTCTGCAGCTCAGCTGAACCCACACCGCAGCACTATTTTGTGTTGATCTACATTAAAATTCTGATGAAATACATTGAAATCTATGGTTGTAGCCTCACAAGATGTGATATTTGTGAGACATTGTTTTTCTTTCTGCTTCTAGTTCGTTCCGTTCAGAGACTACATCGACAGATCTGGCAACCAGGTCCTCAGCATGGCCCGGCTTGCTAAAGACGTCCTTGCTGAGATCCCCGACCAGCTGCTGTCGTTCATGAAGAGCCGAGGAATCGAACCACGACCGGCCCTCTCCTCCTCCCCCCTACCCAATCTGCACCGGCACATCTGACCAGCACAATCCCACCTAGGTCCCTTCCCGATATATTCCCATTCTCCCTGTGTCTCCCTTTTATTTTCCCTTAGGCTTTTCTTATCTTCTGTTTATTTGCCGCTTTAAAACGAAGGAATTCTCAACCTGCTGCTCGCCCTTCTTGCTCTCTCACCCAGAATCTAAACAGACACATCCCATCTGCACAGCGGGGGCTCATCCTCAACTCAGCTGCTGCTGTAACTCCTCTGTTCCTCTCCCTCCTATTACTTCTCAGTTACATTACTAAAGACCCCCTGACTGGAACCTTCTGGAACCGACATTCAGAACTGGATGTTTTAGAGTTTGCTTCACAACTCCCATCATCAGAGACCTCTAACGCGGAAGGTTTACACAATTATGTAATAATTGTCTCATTTTGTCCAATTAGGAGGCCAATTTGGTATTTAACTCGAGCTAAATCAATTCCGAGCCCTTGATGAGAGGTAAGTTGTCATGTAACAGCCTCTTGTAATAATTCACTGCTGTCGTTTCTCACCTAACGGACACCTGAGCAATTAGACGAAGTTGCAGACAAGCAGCGGCGGATCCGGTGCCAGGGTCGGGTCAGATGTTGCATCAGTTGCGCACATACACACACACCAACATGCATGCCTCTGTCTGCGACACCACACCCACCCTCTCTTTGCCCAGCATGGGCCAAGGCTGGGTGCAGATTCCCCCCCTGCTGTTAGAGAAATGCCAGTCTCTCCAGCTGTCCTGCAGAGAGGAGGAGGAGGAGAGAGGAAGGAAGGAAGGAACAGAGCCAGGGGGAGGGAGGAGAGGAGACAAGACACAGGTATGCTCAAGGACACAGTGAGATAGAAAAAGTGTTTATCTTTGCAGTGCTGTCCTTCGTTTCAAAAAAAGTATGCATACATCAAAAACAATATTAATCTAGGATCAATACACACTCTCTGAAAAGCAATACGACTGACTCCTAGCGTAGTGTTCGCCTTATGCATGAACCATCCTGCTCCTTTACGTTTTAGCTGCAGAAGTGGAGCTGCTTACAAAGTGGGAAAAGGCTGCCACCTAGTGCTCACCTTTTGTATAGCTGGACATCTATATTATGCATGACTGCTGTACAGCCCTATATTATCTGAGACGGTATATGCGTGCATGAACACACCCAGGCCAAATCTGACGACAACCGAGGACTGCGTAGAATTCAGACCTAGAAATGCAACATGTCCGTGTGCAATCTGTCAGCGTCGTGTCCAACCGTGGTGGTTTAGAGACGTGTTCTGTGTGCGCTTTGTAAATAGGTGGACTTTTTTAAAGTTGTTCCATGATGGGGTTTTTTGCATGTTGGGGGGAAAAATGCATAACAGTATAACAGTTAATATAGCCCCCCCCCCCCCGAAAAAAAAACAACAACAATCTAATATATATGCATTTTTTTCTGTCTTTGGAAACGTTCATGTGTAGATTTCATAGCCGACTCATCTGATGTGTGTTTTTTCAGAATCCCGTGAAATGATGTGTATTTATATATATATATATATATATATATATATATATATATATATATATATATATATATATATATATCTTAAAGGGTCAAGAAAACTGAAATTTGTGGATTCTGTTGAACGTTGATGAATTTAAAGGATTCCGAAAGCCCTGCTGAGATTTCTGTCTCTTTGACTGTATACTCTTTCAAAGAAATGAAGATGTGATGTTTATTTGTATATACAAGTACGTGATAAGAAATGTTTTCACTCATTTGCTTAAATTAGAAAGCCTTCTGTATCTGTGTTTTGGGAAGACATAACCTGTCCCTTGTAGAAGTATTCACTCCTCTTCAACCGTTTAACAGTATCTCAGCTTTAACAAACCTTTATTGGAATTTTATGTGATGAACCAACACGAAATAGCAAAGAATTATGCAGTTGAAGGATAATTTTCAAATGGAATCCTAAAAGTGTGGCGTACATTTTTATTTAAACACCTAAGTCAGGGGTGTCCAAACTTTTTGTCTTGTGGGGCACAGTGGTCACATCAAAAGTACCAAGAAAGTAAAAAAGAAAACTAAAATCAATTAATAGTTGTTTTTTTTTTTTGTCAGAAAGGAATGGTGTTCATCATAGATCCAAAACTTAAAAAGGATTTTGCAGATGTATCAAAAGAAAGGCATGTACTTTTCAAAATCTTTTGGGCTTGATTGAACAATTTTGTTCTCAGTTATAGGAACAGGATTTGGGGTCACTTTCTTTCAAATGGTTGCTCAATTGAACCAAGTTTAATCAATTAAGTAAAAGCTGAATTGGTTGCAGCAAAGTCTGCTTTTTGGTAAAAGTCTCTGGTTAGATGCAGTTCTACTTATTATAAAAGCTTGGTTATAAAATGACGAATACTTTGTGATGTTCTTAACATTTTGCATTGTAAGAAAATGATGTGGGTAATAATTTTACTCTGATTAAAAATAAAAAGTCTCCACCTGCATCAACCACCTGTGCTGGACAGACCAAATTTGTATTATTTTGAACTGCAGTTCAAGTGCCATAAATGGCCTCTGGGTTGCACTTTGGACACTCCTGACCCTCAATACGTTGAAGTACCTTTGACTGCAGTTATATGTTTCTTCTTTTTGTCATGTCTTACATGATGCACAGCACCTATGAAAAAAAACCTCCCGACAGCATGATGCTGCCACCCTATCAAAATGGGGACAGTGTGTTGAGGTGTAGTAGGTTTTTTCCATTTATAGATTCAAATTTGGTCTCATCTGGCCAGAGAACATTCTTCTACATGTTTGCTGTTTCCTGTTGTGGCAAACTTCAAAACAAGACCTTCTTCTTGCCACTCCTATGTAAAGACCAGATGTTTGAAGGCAGTACACTGGATTTTTATTTAAGGTTATCATAGTGAAGGGGGATGAATATAAATGCTCCCCACGCTTTTCAGATTTTTTTTTAAATGTTGAAAATGATGCAGCATTTCCCTTCCACTGTAGTACAGAACTATTTGTGTTGGTCTGTGAAATAATATCCTAATAAAATACATTGAACCCTGCAGTTACAAAATGACAAAATGTGGTTCTAAAGGAAGAGGAATATTTTTTTTTCCAAATCACTGTATAATGTATGTTGAGCTCTTTTTAAGAATGTCTGATAAGAAGAATGTAGAGATTAGGAAAAAACTGTTTTGACCAATATCTTGCTCTGCTTTAATATCAGGTTTGTGAGTAGTCTTACAGTTGAAACTAGAAGTTTATATACACCGAATAAAAACACATAAATGTCTATTTTTCCTCAATGTCTAAAGTTAAATCAGACCAAATTTCTCTTGTTTTAAGTTAGTTAAAATTACCAAAATTATTTCTACTTGCTAAATGCTACAATAACAAGGCAATATGTCTGAAATGTATTTATTATTGTCTACAAAATCAGAAGTTTACGAAATTATTCTGTATTCACTGTCCTTAAGCCAAAGTGATTTAAGGACAACAAAGTCAGTGTTTTGGTGTGGCCATCACAAAGTCAATCCTACAGAGAAGTTGTGGGCAGATCTGAAAAGGTGTGCAGGAGCGAGGCGGCCTACAAGCCTGACTCAGTTACACCAGCTCTGTCAGGGGAATGGGCTGGAACATTGATATATATATTATAATATATATCATAGGTCCAGAACACCAGCAAACTACTGTGAGTAGCTTGTGGAAGGAAACCCACAACATACAGTTCAAAGGCAATGCTACCAAATACTGCGGAAATGTTTGTATACTTTTGATTTTAAAGACATTAATTAAAAAAAAACTCTGACATGTTTTCTCTCATTTAGCAAATAGAAATAATTTTTTGGTAATTTTAACTGATCTAAAACGAACAGTTTGGTCTGATTTAACTTCAGACAGAAAAAAGATGTGTGTGTCTTTTTGTTCGGTGTATGTAAACTTCTGGTTTCAACTGTACTTCCAAAGCAAACATAAAACAACACAACCTGATTATTTTATGTTGTATTTGTTAATTTTATTGCTCTGCTCACAATGTTTAATGTGGATTTCAGATTAAAGAGAGCATATGCATAATGGGGACATGCTTGGCTCATAGCTTGACAGTTTTACCTTGAGCAGTTCTCATCAAGGGAACATTCTCAGAAAGGACGGATGAATTTGAAAAAAAAGAATATTGGATTTTTCAGCATTTAAAACCAATTTATTTGCTCGAGACGAATCTGCACTGCATCAAAAGTGGCCTGTAGAGATTCAAATGCCTGTACGACTGAGTGGGAACAACAGTAAATTACAGAATCATCTGCACAAAAATGGTAGGAGACATTGGACAAGTTTGCGCACAGATCAGTAATGTAGATTGTGGAAATGATGAGCCTCAAGGCCAAGACACATGGATCTGTTTTGGCATCCGATCCAACAGAAGATCGAGCTGGATGATGTACGCAGCAATTAGAACATGTTAATGTTAATGGGGCAAGCAGTTATTTGTGACTGCAACTGTGTCTGACTGTCCGACCAAGATAGAACTGAGGTCTATTTTGGTCGGAACTACAGAGTAATTCAACAGGAATGTTGTGAGACAAGAAGTTAGAAAACACAGTGGAAAAGTAAAACACATAGGCTTTCAACGAAAATACTAACTAAAATCTTTTACTCAAAAAAAGCTGTGTACTTACCCATGGTAGGAGATCAGAAATACAGAAAAAAATTCAAGACTGAAACAGCAATGTGGTTTGTGCAGTGTTGAGTTTGCTGCTTGACCGGCTAGTGTTTATGCTGGAGAGATTTCTGGCACATACTCTCGCAAATGGTCCGTAGACGGACTGTCAAGTTGGAGCATGTATGTCAGGAAAAAAATGGATGAGCATGGAGAGTTGGATGCAAGCATTATCTGGCCTTAAGACTGAGTCTTGAGGTGCACCTTTTGTGACCTTAAAGGTAGGACTAACTTCAGCCAGCTGCACACATTGCGACATACTTGCCAATTAATCTGCCAACCAATAGAGAGCTTGTTAGGAGATGCCAATCGAGAGGGTGGCAGGGAGGTGGGGGTTAGAGAGTTTTAAGTGGTCATCAACTTGGCAAACTAAAACAAGATATGAAGATGAAATATTTCCTGTCTGCCTTTATCAGCTGTCCATCACCCTCTGGGTTGGTGATGGACAGGTTGACACATAAGGTCTGCCAGGAGTCCCCATGGAGTTTGTTTGTTAGATGTTGCTGTGATCTGCGGTGACAGTAGGAATTAGGTGGCAGAGAGGCTGGAGAGGTGCGCTGGGAGAAGCCAAATAATGTGTGTACCCGAGGGGAGTGTGTGTATAGAATGGTGAGACTGAATCTCAGTATAAAGCCTTAGAGGTTTGTTAGAGAACATTAGTGAACGAATAGCATCAAGAAGACCAAGAAACATATCAGAGAGGTCACAGACCTCTGTTCAATTCATCATCTGAACACTGAAAGAGTAAGGTGCAACTGCAGACCTACAGAGACACAGCCGTCCACCTAAACTGACAGTCCAGGTAAGAAGAGGAGTAATCAGAGAAGCAACCACAAGGCTCTAAGCTGTGCACTCAACAACTTGAAGAGTGCCAGGAAGAATAAACATGGAATAAAGTGCTATTGTCAGAGGCAACTTGAACTTTTTGACCTAAATGCAAAATGAAGAATAGAAAAAGCAAATGGTGCACATCACCCTGAACACACCACACCCACAATGAAACATGATGTGGGAATCCTTGTTCCCAACAGCAATAGAGGTGCTAGTCAGAGTTGATACGAAGATGTATGGAGAAAATCATGAATTTAATTCCCCTTCACAATTATTCACTACTTTGTGTTGTACTATCTAATATCCCATTAAAATAGAAGTAGCTGTGTTTCCATTGACCATAAAATTGCGGAAATTGGAATTATGAAACTATAGTCGCTTAATATAGCAATTTCGAAAAAACTCACTTTATTCGATAAAACGTTTTCACGCAAGGATGAGGTGGTTTTTCACTGTATTGAAATTGGTGTATTTCACAAAACGGCAAATCCTCAATTTGTGTACAGCAATAGCAATGCGCTTATTTGTAGGCACCGGCCTTGGTGGACAATTGCAGTACACCAGAAGTTGAGTTTGTCATTCGAAAGTGTTGAGTCCATAGCTCTTCTGTAAAATCACTAAAAAATCTAAAATTTCACAGAAACACCACATGCCAACGTCTCCTCTGATGGCTGATGATGAACACTAATGCCGTGGTTGAAATATGAATATATCTCATGTGTTTACATCTGTTGCCACCATGATTTTGAATGACTTTTCACTTGAACAAACTTATTTGCGTGTGATTTTAATTGCATTTCTTATTTAATAGAAACACTGCATTTGCAAAATTGTTTTCTCGACCTTAGCAGGATATTGACAAAGTTTTGCGCACATTTGTAATGGAAACGCAGCTAATGTTAAAATGGGGCTATATATATATATATATATATATATATATATATATATATATATATATATATATATATATAGCTTTTATCATCATGGTCCTTTATAAGCATAGAATTATTGAGAAACAGGCCCATCTTTGTCTTCCAAGTGACATTTTGTTTTTATGTCAAGCCCTCAACAAAGAGACACAAATATAGTAGAAACATCTGAAGATGACAAGAAAATGGTGTACAATGACAATAGAGACACCAAAAAAACTGCAAAACAGCAAAACACTACAAAGAAATTTCACACAACAAAGGGAAAGAGGAGAAATGATCACAGCCACCCTCAAAATAACCACACATAGTAAAAAACAAGGTTGCAAAGGCAAAAAAAAAAGTTAAATTATGCTAAATTATCTGAGAGCAACCTAATGTAAAAGTGACGTGACTGTCTTTGTTGTCCCAACTGTGTGGAAACAGATGTGTACACATAGCAGTTTGTCGAAACCCCCAGTGAAAACCTAAACCGCATTCAGAGTTATTTCAACCAGACAACAGATCATACAGACATCTTCTAATGAGAACATCACAAAAATGTCAGGCACACAGAAATAAAGTGATGTTCTGTAATAAGGAATAATAAGGAATCACTTTACAGAAACAGATATACATCTGTAGCAGTACTGTTCAAATGAAACTACTGTACTGTTGCATGTTGAGATCATGATTTACACATGAAATAATATCCTTTAATTTGCAACTAAAGCATTGTCCCCTCTGGGGGAATTAAAGTGCCAGCAAGGAGTTTTTTCATATTTACTTGTTAAAAGATTTGGAAGTAAAAGTGAGATTCTTCAAGCTTTAGAAATTGTTACCCTATAAGCGGTTTACACTGAATGTGGAAAATACAGAAAGTATCCCTTAGTATAAAGGCAATGGTAACTGTTCTGTACTCACAAAACAGGTGTGCTCCAGGTGCTTTCCCAGCCATCCTGCCACAATTCTTCCACCAAAGGTATCATATCTGGTCTAGAATCAAGAATCTGCAAAATTTTTCCATGAATATTTCTGATTTCTGTACCTCCACCATCAGTTTCATCCTTGCTATGTCAGAGGAAATTCCGAGGAAATACCATCAATATTTGTTTTTTCTTTAAAGCGGTGGTGACATCACTGTATAAACTATTTCATGTGGTCGAAATTGCTGCATGTGAATTCTCCAAAGAATTTCATTTAAAAAAATAACATCACCATGTCAGGGGTTGCTTTGACAGATCAGATTTCCCTCCTTGGTAAAAGGGTTGGGTACGGTAATGATATGTGGCTCTACCTAGCTGACTTCACTCTGATTGGCTACAACCATATTTGGGAAACTCTTCAGTAAAATCACTGAACATTGTCTCAAATTGAGGTTGTAATTGCTTGGTACTTCCCCATAAATGAACTTCAGCCACTCTTCTCTGATTCTCTCATCCTTCGGGAGTAAGTGGAAACTTCCATCCGTTTTTGAGCTCCCTCGGACATAACAAGTCCACTTTTTAGTAGACATCCTCTTCTCAAGTGGAGTAGCCAGGCATGCTAACGCGACTTAGCCATTAAATTAGCCAGTGTATCAGCTGTGGGAGGAGGAAAAGGGAAGGAGGAGGGCTGTTTGCTTGATGGTGTGCTCTAATTGGACGATATGAATTACATAGAAAGATAAGCTATGTAGAAAGATAAACTGTTCTCTGATTTGCCCAGTTTTGAGCAAAGAAACAAAGCTGACTGTCTCTGAGCAGGGCTTTTGATACCAACTCTTGACATTCACATGGCCTCATCAGAGGACAACATATCATATTATACCACCAAAACCACAGAAAAATGAAATTTGTTGTCCTGACCCCTTTAAAAATTGTGAAAGGACATTACATGGACAGAACATAGACAGAACACACTTACCATATTAGCCAGAGAGACAATGAAGACAGAAAATAGCAAAACGAAACAACTACTGTTGCCCAACACTGGTTTCATCTGACGAGAGCACATCCTTCAACATGTTTGCTGGGTCCACTACATGGATTGTGGCAGGTAACTCTTGACATTATGGGTTCTGTTCCACTAGCACCTAGTTCGACTCAACTTAACTCTACACAGTTTGGGTGGTTTTCCAATACAATTGAATAAGAGCTCTAATGGGTGAGGTCATCATATAGTTGGGTTGTCGTAGAGTCCAAAAAGTCGAACAGTGTGATTTGTACATGTCACAAATTCAGCACAATGCAACAATGGGGACATGGAAGCTCTATGTTGAACATACTGTTTAGACTGCCATTGTCTTTAAAAACTCCAAATACGCTCAGTCATTATTGTGAGTTTTTACAAATGGGTGTTTGGATTATTGTTAGTAGGAATGCTCTGATTAGGTCTTAAGATGCTGATCACCAATACCAATCACATAGATTGGCTGTAACTTTTTTGATTTGGTCATAAATGCTAAAGCCACAGGGAGAAGGCAAAGGAGTACATAGATTATCTGCTTCCTGTTATACTGTCATGACATAGTGACATATGTAAAAAACACATTTTAATAAAAGTTACATACTACAACTTTACAGAGATGTTCGATGTGAGATTAGTAGAGTACTCTATCTGGTGGAGCTTGAAATATTCATCCCAGTAGCATGTCATGGGAGTCCAACAGCAAAAGCAGTCGGAGGAACCCAGTGTCCTCCACCCCTGAGAAAGACTGGTTGTCTAGCCCGATTAATTAAATTATTTTTCAGGTTATTTATTATATAATTGTGGGCCCTTTTACTGCTGTCTGACTGCTCTCTGTGTCTTTTTAATTCTTTTTAATTTTAAGTAAATGGGGAGATACACTGCACACAGGGCCTCTGCAGGCTGCGAAGTATGAGGTACAGGTGATCGGGGGTTTGTGATCGGCAACAAAAGACATTGATCTGTGAACACAGATCACATACTTTTTCACAAAAATTGTCCTATAATGATCGGTGGCCGAGCAATCGGAACACCAGTAATTGTTAGGTAGTTGCTGTTGTGATTCAACCAGTTCCTCCACCACTAATCAGTGACCAACAGTCTTCTTATATCCCCTTTTCAGCCCGACTCATCCTTGGAACCCCAGCACAGTAGGTACTAAAAAAGTGGCTGGTGCCACGTGGCCTAACTATTACTAGTGGAAAACCCTTTCAAATAAGTCGTATGTAAAGTAACCACTAGTGGAAAAGGGCCATATTTGATCAACCTGGAGCTTATCATTGACTGAAACAACATTTTTACAACCATTTCTTCAGATAATGAATGAAATCACATGCTTTTGAATGGAGAAATTCAGTCCTGAACAGACTCTAAAGGGCTTTTAACAATAATGAGTTAAAGGGGAAGAGGAGTAGCACTTACTAATGTAAACACGTCGTCTAAGGAGGTGTTTTGAAGTAGGTTGAAGAATTTCAAATAGGAGCAATGTGGCAGCTTTTCCTGTAAAGATTCACTTACCTATAGATGATTTCAGTTTCAATAAGCTCCCAACACTTCACTCTGCAGTGGCTCTGGACAACAACAAGGAGTACCTGATGTCATTAGAGTGTACCTCCCCCCAGCTCTTTCTAAACACTATTTTTATGACTATGTGGAAAGAAACAGAGAACAACATCTGGCAAAAGCTTGTGTTTTTAAAAGGACTCGAACAAACCATGTTTTGTGGGACTTTGGGTAATAGGTCAGGGAGGCTTAGCTCAGGGAAACTTTGGGCAAATATAAACGAGGCCTTCAAGCTGGAACATGGAAGTTTTCACTGAGCTGCTTTACGAGAGTTGGACAAGCTACTGTTAAGATTCTCTGAAAAATGTGGTGAGGACAAACAAAGTAGAGATCTTTGAGCTTGTTCCAGAGTGGTTTCCTCAAACATTAGCTGAAGGGATCTCTTCAAAGACTTATAACCTTCTACTGTGTTTAATACCAAGCGGCAGATTCTGATGTACTTTCACGCTGAGTAAATAATCAAGAAGGCAGAGGGTTTGCCGTCTTTTTTTTTTTTTTTTTTTTTTTTTTTTTTCAATTGACCGAGTAGAAGCAGTGGTAGTGTTACCGGTAACTACAATGCAGGCTCTCTCTTTTTCCACATACCTCACCTCAGAGCTGCTTTATAAAACAGCTTCTTGTTGTTGTTATGCTGTCACAGCTGAGAGGCGCTGCAGATGGAGGTGTAAACTGAACAGAAGCATGGCCAAAGTCGACACAGTTGCAGCCTCTGTGAACATGTGTCATGAGTTTCCAGACCCAGTGACTCCAGTACCTGTAAGGAAATATGGAGACTTTTTTTTAACATTCAGGCTGATTCTATTTTCAGCCTAGAAACAAATGAAATGTGATATTTTAAACTTGAATTCCTAAATGTACTCTTCAATCCCAGCTCCAGTGTGAAATTATTATGGTTTGCTGAGATTAAGAAGACATGTAGAATCTGATTTAGCTAGTTAATACAACGTTGTTATAACATATTTGCTCTTGTTGCATGCTTGTATAGCTAAAAAATTAATCTAATAAGCTATTTTGTTCAGTATTTGCTCAGTATTTCACATAGTAGAGATGCAGAAAAAATACCTCAATTTTTTTTTAATTCTAATTTTCCATTAAATGTACAGTAGTATTTGCTAGAAATGCACCGAGCAGGGATTTTGTGGTCAATTACTGATCACTGATTCTGTAAAGCTCTGATCTGCTGATACTGATTTTTACCCTGTTCCAGATTCTCTTTAAGAACAATGAATAACAAGAAAATCCAACTGTTCCTACTTTTAGATAAACTGAATATGAAACAGTCTTAACAAAAATGTTTATAGTAAAATAAAACAAGAACAAATTTACAGAGCTGTCTCATTCTGACTCATTTAAAAACTATAAATGCATAAAAATCCTATTGAACAAAGAAAAGCTATCAGTAAAGTGGAATTTCATCTACTGCATCTGCAGTTCAGTATTTGCTGATTCACCTATTTTTATGTGGATTATTTTTATGCGAATTTTTATGTGGAACATAACTTAGATATTTTTCATAGACCATATCTAAATCATTTGAAGGAAAATGGAGCTTGGGAAGTTGAAATAGCTAGGCACAATGTTACTTGGTACGCTACTGCCTGCCATTTGCAAAGCGGCCAGTCCAGGAGTGCCATTCATTTTCCTCGTTGACTGAACTATAAAAAGCAGAAATAAGGAAGACTGTGGATGTTAGCTTCTATGATAGAGCTAAGACACATTGCACTGTACATATTAATGGATATTAAGGTGTATATGATCATTGACATATCAAAAAAGGTCGTTATAAGCATTTCTTTATAAAGGGGTCTCAAGTATTTGTGGATTCTAGCTAATCTCAGGTGGTTGTGGTCCCGAAAAAAGTGTTTACATTGCAGTTTTGTGAAATAAACCAATTTCAATATGGCCAAAAAAAACCCACCTCATGCTAACGCCAAAACTTTTTCTCAGGGAATAGGTTAGGTTATGGTAGGTGCTTACCTTTTGGGCACAATCTGATTAACTGGTAGCTTGGGCTTAGAAACAGCATAGAAAAAGCCTTTAATGAGGAAATATTGAAAAGTAAAAAAAAAAAAACTTTAAGATTTCTAAAAATTCTATTCCATTAGCTTGGTCTTTGAGGGATCTCTTAGCTATGGTTGCCCAGAAGGGTCAACAAAATGCAAAAGCTAAAACAAAAGCCACAACACCTTTTTGCTGTGTTGTGGCCTTTGCACTTTGTTGGCCCTTCTTGGCCACTGTACCAAATGGTATTTTGTTTCCTACAAATGGTAAGACACTGACTGCTCATAATCTTCCAACATAACCTATTTCAAAAAATCTAAACTGTTCTCTTAAATATGTCATTTCTGGCTAACTAACAATCTGTAGTAAATGCAGAATGCAAAAAGACAAGGCATGGGAGGTTTATGACACATTAATAGTGCTGTAGTGGCTAGCAGACAGTGAGCTCAACTTGAATTGGGTCCCCATATCAAATTCTGCCTCAGGCCCTGTCCAACCTTGGGTAGGCTCTGCATAACACATTACCATTTTCCTCCTTTCCCAGTCTTCCCTTAAATCCCTCCAGACCTGATTATGTCCGCGACAGCACATGCACACTACAGCACTTGACAATATCTTTCTTCCTTATTCAATATCTTCTGCCACTGCGATCTGTTACTAGGCAGAGACATAATTTAAAAACATTAAATCCTGACTTGGCTTCTATACACTGAAGTGAACCATTTTTAGATCAGAACAGACACAGGAGCAAAGGGATATATAATACCCCTGTTTTTGAAGTTTGAACAAAGGAGAGCCTTTGTTCTCTGAGTTTGGAAACAGTTCGGATTGGTACTACAGATGCAGGACTTGGAGGCATAATATTCTCTGTGGAGTCCCAACAATAGCCATGACTGCACCTTTAAACAGAGCAGCCTCTGTGTGGGTAAAACAGCAGCATCTGGGACCTGAGGAGCTATGGAAAACAACTGTGGAGATCATATATTTTATGACTCACCTTCACTACGTTGTAGATCCAACAAGCAAAAGGTTCAACTTCAGAAGGCATAATTCCTAAGGTTTTTGTTGTACCTTCACAATTTTTTTTAAAATACCATAATCACATTTTGATGTGGCGGTATCAGGATGATTCCAGTTGGTTGTAGTTTTTAATTTTACCACTAGATGTCACCACATACAACACACTGAGCCTTTAAAACAACAACATAGAACCCCTGGGAAAAGTCCAGATTTCATGTTTTAGAAAAACAATTCAACAAAAAAAGGACAGATCACTATATTAGTTATTCTGAAAATCCATTTGCTTTGTAAAATATATTGTAAAAAACATGGTTATCATTAATGGCACTTTTATCAGACCAATCCAAGGGCAAAAATATGGAAACACTCAGGGTTGTGATGGGAAAATAGAATCATGAACAAAAAAAAGAGAAAAATATATATTAGTCATTAGTGTATTTTTTTAAATACAGCCTGATTCCATGATGCGTCCCCCCCCCTTCCAAGTGATATTTTAATTTGTCCTGAAAAAAAGATATGCTAGTAATTGCAGCCATACATTCGATCAGTATGTTTAATGAAGTGAGAATGTTAGCAAATAAAATTAACATCTGTTTTTGTTCATATTCTATATTTTGCAGTGATTTGTATATTATTTGCACTATTCTTGCATTTAGCTATCGGTAGTTTTTTTGTTAGCTTTTGCCTTTTTTATTGGTGCTTCCCGGGATTAGTACAAAATAACCATATCTTGATCTTAAAATATAATACAATTAGTTTTAGTTTTGAAAAAAAAAAATCCTGTTTTTGAAAAGGCAAGAAAGCAATTCTACTAAAACTAAGACTAACAGGCCAGCTGAATTGCCTCTTTTCCGCAAATAATGACTAACCTCAGTTTTGAGAAAGGAATCAAATAAGAGGAGCTCAATCTTTTATGCAGCTGATCCACTTGGCCCCCAGCAGGTTTAGAAAAGGCAGAGCAGGGACTTGAATCTCTCAACAGGCTTTTTGCATACTCCCCCCTCCTCCTCATCGTGTTACGTCTGAGTAAACATGTTTTTTTTCACATTAGCATCTGGTATTTATCAAACAGCCATTCACAGACAGATTGCTCCAATAGTTCCTCCAAGCGGAACATTTCATTTCAGATTTCAGACTGAGTAATGACTCATCTACATATTTAAACAGAGGCAACTTGTAGAGACACAAATGAGAAAGATTTGATGAAGAAAAATAGCTGAATTGACAGTAAATCAGAAAGCTTACATATTTCAGAGAACTTCAGACTATCGAACAAGCATACATTGAAGTAAGCACACATGTGTGACGGTTTTTGCTGACGACAGAATAGTTTGATGACCTTGTGTTTTTGCAGGTTAAACAAATGAAGAGGGAAGAAGAGCAAACAGCCTCCAGATGTACAGGCTCTCTGTGACATTTTCCTTGTGTTTCAGATTAACAGGGAAGATGCAGTTATTTGACAAAAGCCTGTTTTTTTTAATAAACTCTAATGATCAGACATAACATCAGAAGAACTGAAGAGTTAGGTGAGAAACACCAATGTTACTGGTTACAAGACAATGAGATGAGATCTGAAGCAATATTATTGGTGAGACTAAATGTTTTATTCACTGATCACAAATTATGTTTTAAAGGAGCTGAAATCAGTGTAAATTAATCTTAGGTTTGATAATTCAATTTCAATTCAGAAATACTTCATTTATCCCAAAGGGAAATTAAATGTTGATGTAACTCATTTAATTAAGGAGTAATTATAGATTGTGATGGCTGTGGGCAGGAAAAATATCCTGTAGCAGTCCGTTTTACAATCAATCTGAAGAAACTTCTGACTGAAGAGACTCTGTTTTACAATGACAGTCTCATAAAGAGGATGTCCAAAGTTGTTCATAATTTTCTTGATTTTATGCAAAATCCTTCTTTGCATCACCAACTACAGAGGCTACACAGTCGTCCCCAGAACAGAACCAGCCTTCTTTATCAGGTTATTGAGCCTTTTTAGGTCCCTGGCTCTAATGCTGCTGCCCCCACAGATGATGGCAGAGGAGATGACGCTCTCAACAACAGACTTATAGAAGATATGCAACATCTTGCTGCAAATCTTGAAGGATCTCAGCTTCCTCAAGAAGTCCAGTCTGCTCTGTCCTTTCTTGTTGATGGCTTCACTGTTGAGTCTCCAGTCCAGCCTGTTGTCTAGATGAACACCGAGGTATTTATATTCCTCAACCACCTCCACTTCTTCTCCCATGATGGAAATAGGGTTTGATCTAACCCTGTTTCTCCTGAAATCTACAATCATTTGTTTTGTTTTGTTCAAATTCAAGATAAGATGATTCTTTCCGCACCATGTCACAAAGCGGTCCACCAGCTCTCTGTACTCAGCTTCTTGTCCATCTCTGATACACCCAACCACTACAGAGTCATCTCAGTATTTTTGTAGATGACCGGAGTCTGACTTGTGCTGGAAGTCTGATGTGTACAGAGTGAAAAGGAATGGTGAGAGTACAGTCCCCTGTGGTGCTCCTGTGCTGCTGACCACCTGGCTAGACACACAGTCCTTCAGTCTCACAAACTGGTCTGTTTGTCAGGTAGTCATGGATCCAGGTGATTGATGAGGCCTCCACCTGTGTCCTCTGGAGTTTCAGACGAAGCAGATCAGGCTGAGTTGTTTATACAACGCACTGGAGAAATCAAAGAACATGACCCTCACAGTGTTTCCTGCTTTGTCCAGATGACAGTGGGTTTGTTGAAGCAGGCGTCTTCAACTCCAACTCCACGGTGATAAGCAATCTGCAGCAGGTCCTGATATGTGCTGGTTTGCTTACTCGAGTGGGCCAACAGGAGTCTCTCCAGGACCTTCATGATGTAGGATGTCAGGGGAACGGGTCTGTAGTCATTAATGACTGATGGATGAGCTTTCTTTGGTAAGGTTGAAGAGGTGTTGCAGAATCCCATAGAGCTGCTCTGCACAGGCCTTCAGGACTCTGGAGCTGACACCATCTGGACCTGCAGCCTTGTTGCAGTTCAGTCTCTCCAGCTGCCTCTTCACCTGACTTCTAGAAACAGAAAAGTGGGAGGGGTAGGGACAGGGAGCAGCAGCATCACCTGATTTGGTTGAAGACAAACTAGTGGAAGCAGAAGAGTCCATGATTGAGGTAGAGGAGAAAACATCTGAGGTGTGACAAGAAAGCTGTGGGTCAAAGGAGGGTGGGATGTCTGTTTGACTGGGGGCAGGAAGGGAGGATGGTGAGCTTGTTCCTGAACTGAACCTGTTGAAGAATGTGTTCAGTTCATTTGCTCTGTCCAGACTTCCATCTATCTGATCCTCCTTTGCTTGAAGGAGTGATCTTCTTCATCCCTGACCACCCATCTCTGATATTGTTGCTCTGCAGTGTACTCTCCAGCTTCTTCCTATACACCTCCTTGCTGTCTCTAAGCTTGACTTTGAGCTGCTTTAGTATACTCCTCAATAATTCCCTGTCTCGCTGCCTAAAGGCTCTTTTTTCCTGTTTAACAGTTCCTTTAGCTCACTGGTGATCCAAGGTTTATTATTAGGGAAGCATCTCACTGTTCTGGTGGGGATGGTGTTGTCCACACAGAAGTTTAAATAGTCAGTCACACACAGCCATGGCATTAATGTCTTCTCCATGTGGCTTGCAAAGTGAAATCCAGTTGGTAGCAGCAAAACTTCTTTGGCTTCCTGTGACCTCCATCCTACCATCCTGTTTCCTACCATCCTGTTTGTTACAGGTAGTCTCTGGACAAGGGGTTTATATTATGAGCAGAGAAAAACAAGGTTGTGATCTAATTTACACAGAGAAGGTCTTGCTTTGGAAATATATGAATCCTTGACATTTGTGTACAACAAATCCAATGTGTTGTTTTCTCTGATTTGCAGGTGACAAACTGTTGAAACGTTGGCAGTGTAGCAGAGCGTGAGGCATGATTAAAATCACCAGATATTGCCACAAAAGAATTGGGGTGTTGTGTCTATATCTTAGCAACAGCGGAACTGATGACATCACATGCATTGTCAGCAACAGCTGAGGGTGGAATGTAAACAGCTACCAAAATAACACAGGTGAACTGTCTTGGCAAATAATATGGACGAAAACCTACTGCCAATAGTTCAATGTCTGGACTGCAGAGACGACACTTCACAGTAATGTGTCCTGGTGACACCATCTGTTGTTGACGAGTACTGCCAATCCACCTCATTTCCTTTTCCTGCTACTCTTTAAATCTCTGTCTGCCCATATAGACAGGAAGCCTGGCAGAGAGACGTTGGAGTCTGGGATATTATCTTGCAGCCATGTCTCAGTAAAACACATAATAACTCTTGCTGAGTCCTTGTCAGGGCTTGAAGTTCATCCAATTTTTTAGCTAACGATCTCACATTGCCCATTACGATGGATGGCAGAGATGGTTTGAACTTCCTCTTTCTCTCTGTCCTCTTTGCTCCTGCTCTGCATCCACGAAACCTCCTTTTCAACTCCTCTGGAATTTCTGGCTTCAGTTGTCGGATTATTTCTGGTTTTGGGATGTTAATCAGCTGCTCCCTGTTGTAAACTACCATATTGCTATGGTTATGCATCATAAAAACCGAGCAAAATATAAACCGTATTGGGAAAAATTAATCCAGCTGGACAAGACAAGAAGGAACGGTTGTCCAAAAAAGCAATTTTTCCAAGAATAGCAGGAATGAAATTTTGACAAAAAAAGAAAAAATCTCAATGAACGGAACGGAACTACTCCAAGGTGCGGCCACCCTGAGTGGCGTAATTTTAGAATAATTTTTTTTAAATTACAATAAATTCACATAATGAGATTTTGCCCAAATAGAATGAAAATTTCAAAAATGTAAAACTATATTGTTATTGTTTTTTAAAGGTTTTTCTGGTAACAGTGGCCTTTATTTGCAGTAGATCAGAGAGGAAATGGGCAAAGAGAGAAGGACATACTGTAAGCATCCCAGGATTGGTAGTCGAACCCTGGACGGCTGCATTGAGGACTAATAGCCTCCAAACATGGGGTTGCTGATCCACCTCTACACCACGCACTACCCCAAAACTGTCTTCAAGCATTTTCGTTAATGCTGCAGTATGCAACTTTTATGAAAAATGCTTTTTTACATATTTGTTGAAATTATTATTATGTTGCAACAGTATAAGACAAATAATCTGTGAAAAAAATCAAGCTCTTCTGCCGTCTCCCAGTGCTCCCAGAATATTAACTGCAGAAATACACCACTCAGTAAAAAACAACCAATCAGAGCCAGGAAGAGGGTCTTAGCGCTGTCAGTCACCTACATGTACGCTCACACACTTCCCTTGCTCTCTGCTAAGCTGCACCTGATTCACCACAACATGGCCTGCCACCAATGCTAAGGCTAGTTAGCATGGCCACCGATGACGGTTTTCGTGGAATGATAAGGGTTTTTTTTTTTACCATTAGCACATTTAGCAAAGCATACAGGAGGGTGATTGACATCACTAAGCCCCTCCTCCTGGCTCTGATTGGTTGTTTTAGTTCGGGAGCAGTGCATTTCTTTAGACGGCAATAGTAGCTCATGCAGGAAGTGGAGGAGCTAGATCTTTTCACAGATTATCTGTCTCATACCATACTGTCATGACATGGTGACAGTTTTAACAAATAAGGGAAAAAACATATTTTTGTAAACGTTACATACTGCAGCTTTAAGTGTAGAATCACCTAGGATCAGGTTTGATCAGTAGAAGTACTAGTGGAAACCAGATATTTTAGCCCAGTTAGGATGTCAAATGTATTTATAATTTCTAAAAACAAGAAAGATGAGCGAGAGATTCTCTTAAGAGACCAGCATGGACCAAGGTCAAGCTGTTGACGTGTAGTCATTTGGTTATGGGACGTTCGTTTTCGCACACACCCTTAAAGTTCCACAAGACACACTGAGCTGAACTGCTGTCAAAACCCTCCCGCTATAGTATACGTCATGGTGTTTTGTCATATGTGTGGTTTACAACAGTGCAGTAAATACACTGATCATGGCAGTGAGGAATGACTAGTATGAGCTCACAAGTTCAGAGGAGGAGGAAATGAGGATTGACGAGCTGCAGTATCTCATTTATTTTTCCATGTTATTGTAAGTCAAAAAAAAGAAAAGAAGGTGTTGGTGGGATGTTTGCTCACTGCATCGGACCAGAACCGAGCAGGGGAAGTTGTGTGTTTTGGTCTAACATTACATACTTCCTCACAGTCTTGGAGAATTGCTCTCAGTTTCAGTCACATTTAATACAAGCCAATAGACCTGAACAGAAAAAATCAATAGAAAGAGTGTGCATTATTAATTCTTCAGAAAATAATATTCAATTTGGTTACAAATGAGATTTAAGCTTTGGATGTGATTATCTATCATCATAAATCATAAGAATAGTTTGTTTATAGTAATAAAATAGAGGTGGCAAAATGACCTGGAATCCTCTCATACTTGTTTGGACTGAGTACACTAGTGGATTTTTTGAACTACCCAACAAGAAGGAAGATTTCTTGCACATTGATCCTGTACCTAGGAGACTGCCCTCTCTACATTTCAGCTCAGGGTATCTAGATACACATTTATTAATGCAATCTGTGCATCTCATAGAGGTTCTGAGGGCAAACAGGAAGTACACCTAATCCATCAAATAGGATGAGACTTGCTAGTGTAACTAAAAGCCAACTAAGCTGTCTACAAAGTGCATTAGAGAGAGGAGGGGTGTTTATAGGAGGGAGTGTTTACGGCTGAGGCAAGGACTGGGTGAGGGTGGAAAGGGTTAAGGTTCTTTGTAGTTTTATCATAAACCTGTTGCATAATTCTCTGAGGGGATCTCTGTTGATCCCAGCAACACTTTTTAAAGTAAGCATTTCATGTTCGTGTTGGTACTTTGATTATCTCAAGAGATTCTTAAAATAGACATCTCTTCAGTAATAGAGAATAACGTATTTTGTTTTCAGGTAAAGGTTCAGTCGCTTACAATAACAAGATGTTTCCTTGGAACATCTGGTGGAGAAAAAAAAAATGATTCATGGTTAGGATCATGTTGTTTTTGTCAAAACAGAAGCTGATTTGATCATTTTACTGCCATCGGCAGATAAGATGAATTTTGTTTGTGTACATACAGTAAGTGTCAGGTTAGTATTAGAGGGGAAAGTCTTGCTCTGATCACCCAGTGAACTTCTACAACTTCATGTTTACATGGCAGGGCTTAAAGCCACAGGGATCTACTGGTCAGCTGGAGAGGCTTAAGCTGGTTACAGCACAGTCTGAGACAACAGTCAGGATGGCATAAAATAAAAAACTGACATTCAGCTAAAATCCAGTTAACAAAAACAATATAAATATGTATTTATTACACTTGGAAGAATAAGCTTTTATCACATTTTATGTTAGTAAGTCAAATATCTTGCAGTGCATTGCGAAAGGGTTCATATACCTTTAGCTTTTTCAACTTTTGTTAAGTTAAAAACACAATTTAAATGTATTTTATTGGAATTTTATGTTGCAGATCAATGACAAAAAATAAATTATTTTTGCATTATTTAAAAAAAAAAAAAAAAATAAATATATATATATATATATATATATATATATATATATATATATATATATATATATAAATTTATATATATATATATATATACTCTCAGTATAAATCCAGCTGTACTCTAAAGGCCTCAGAGGTTTATTTGAGAACACTGGAGAACAAATGACATCACGGAGACCAAGGAACACAATAGACAGGTCAGGGAGAAAGTTGAGAAGTTTAAAGCAGATTTAGGTTAGAAAAACAAATCCCAAACTTTTGATATAAAACACAGCTCTCTTCAATCCATCTTCTGAAAATAGAAAGGGTAAGGCACAACTGCAAACCTATCAAAGCAGTCCATGTAAATTGACAGCCTGGGAGAGGACAGCTGTGATTGGAGAAGCAGCCAAGAGACGGCGGTAACTCTGGGGGCGCTTCATAGATTAATGAATGAATAGTTGTCCTGTCAATGAATCCATTGACAGGACAACTTTTGGTCGTTTTTTGAAGAAATCAAGCCACACAAAGTCCTCTTTGCAGTTTATTATAAGCCATGTAGGAGAAACAACAGAAATATAAAAGCAGTAGTGGGCTAATTAAAACATTACACATTAAAACTACACCAACATAGGTTTAACTGAAGCTAATGGTAAAGCACTAACTTCAACTCAAATTATATCTGCCCTTGAAAGACTACAACCCATGAGCACCAATTTAATTTTGACACATTTTACATGTTCTACAATGTCCTTAGATATTGTAGTTATGTTTATATCTTGTTCTCTACTGTACCTGTTTTATTTTGTTCCTTTGTGGAGAGAGAGAGAGAGAGAGAGAGAGAGAGAGAGGGGTGGGGATGGGGGTGGGGGTGGGGGGTGGAGACTGCTGTATAAACAGTCTTCACCACTTCAAAATAAGATCATGAATATAAACGTCTAACTACTTGAAAAATTCTCAACAGTCGATAACCAAAACTTCAACAAAATTTCGAACTTTATTCAGCTGAAAGTTTCCAAAGCAGCCAAGTAAATTAACGCTTTAGATTTTATCTGGAAAAATTCACTTAGGTTAAGCTATGTGCGCTAAGGGTTTTCAAAGTTAGAAAAAACACTAGAGTGCTAAACTGAAAATCCACTATTAGTGTGCACACCACTATGCAGAAGAATGCACTCTGTTCAGCAGGATGGAACTTTTTGACCTTCATGCAAAAACAAACTCAGCACGTCACCCTAAGAATATTATCTCCATGGTGACACATACACGTGGGGGAAGCCTCCTGTTGTGGGGATGCTTTTCCTACACGGACATAGAGGCTGCAAAAAAGTTGAAAATGAATGGTTTAGATCAAAGCATATTAGGTGTTCAAACGACCTAGTCAAAGTTAAGGCCTAAAGCCAATTAATTATCTGTGGCATGATGCTCTCTATCCAATCTGACTGACTTTTGACAATTTTGCTATAAACAATAGTCAAAAAAATTATTATCTACATGTGCAAAGCCTTTGCAATTACAAAGGCAATATATGGTCTTTTTAATTGAAAAAGTGCAAACATTAATACTGCAATGAATTACTATGTCTTTTGCAGCTCATCATTGCAGAAAAAGGTTGTTTCTTATTTTGGAATTCATGAATTTTTTTTGTCGTTCTGTTTCACGATTATGAGGTACTTAGTATTGGTTAGTCACATCAAATCTAAATAATATACAATAAAGGTTGTATTTGTAACACAGCAGAATGTGAAAGAGTTCAAGTTGTATTAATACTTTTGTAACGTTCTGTAGAAATGACAAAAAAACGTAAAAAATAGTAAAGTTGTTCAGGTAGCTGAAGGAAGAACCTTAGAAACTGGTACAGATGCAAATAATTTCCTTTTAAATATGCAAACCAGGGTACAGACTTTGGTTTTAGCCCCTCACAGACTCGGCAGTATTTACCTTCTTTACAGAGCTTCTTCAGTCAGAATGCCAGCTTTGTTCGGAGCATTGTCAGGGACTAAAGAGACACACGTTTTCTTCATTTCACATTTGGCTTAATCCACCCTTTACCAGAGGAAATAAATCATTTTGACTCATTAAGTCCATCTGGGGCTTACATAATACGCATATGTGTAGGTGTTTGTGAATTTGAATGGAGCAGCCGAAATCAATTAGCTAGTTTGCCAAAGAAAAGACCCACTGCAGTCTTCACCAGGCTCTCACTCTAACTCAGCTACACCAAATATACATCTAAACAAGATGGAAAACAAAACGTGAATATTTTTCTATGCCCCCAGTTGAGTCAAACCTACAGAGGGAAGACGCTTCACCAAGGTAACCATGAAATGAGTCGAGATCTAACCTTTGGGGGAGAAAAAAATGTGCTTACAGATTGCTGTGAATCTGTTTCTTTTTAAACATTTAATGCTTTTTAAACCAACAACTTAACAGACTTTGTGTGAGTCAAGCATTTATGGACTAAAAGAGGCAGCATTCTTGGTAAATGAGCCATGATCCATTTTATTTGCAGAGATAGCCAATGTTTTCAAAAGAAAGAAAAATCTGGTATCAATTACAAAATCACATCACATATGTACAGTATCATATGCTACAGCAATGATTGCATTTACATAAGCAAGGCTGGTTTTGGAAGCATGTGCGAGGAAATGATGTAGCACTATTACCACTATTACCTCCCATACACACAACAGAACCATTGTTTCATGTCATCACTAGGTAACACTGATGATGCTGAAGTTTGTCAAGAAGGCTCCCATTTCACACAAACCATTCACACTTTAGTGCTGCAAGGGTTAGGGTGATCAAATCGTGTTTATCTGTCTAAAACTCTTGGAAAGTAGGAATGCAGTTAATCAGCACAACTATTAGACATTAGTGAATAGAAACAGCAGCGAAAGCCTTCATGGAAATGACAATTTTAGTAGAAATACTAAAGGACTGACAGGTTGGATGTTCACCCTACATTTGTATGAATAATTCTATTGATTGTCGAGACAGTAAAGAGTGCAAACTGTCACAGCACTGGACTGAGTTAAAGGGATCAGACTTTAAACTGTCTTCAATGTGTACAGTAAGGATCCACAGGAGCATTTCATTTTCAATAACGTTACAATGTCTAAAAAAAAAAATTTAAAAAAAAAATTTAAAAAAAAAAAAAAATTGCAGGGTATAGAAACTGAATTTCCAATGCAGGAAAGTTTTAAAAAAGCGAGCTAAAGAAGTGTTACTGGGTAGTGAGCATCCAGGTCATCTGGTTCATATGAGATCATAAAGGGTCCTAAAGGCAGACAGTAAAAGGCCAAAACTGTAACTGACTATTTACAGTCCATGAAAAGGAAACATTCTTACTGCAAGCTGTTTAGCCTAGTATGTTTGATCCAGAATATCACTGTTGATCCATGAGCCATGATGGAAGCTAAAGTCAAGTCGCCGATCAGGATATTGGTTGTCTTCAGAACTTAAACCAGTAAGAAACTGTTTATAATCCTGTTAGAGGTTTTTTATTTGATTTTTTTATGTATATTCATGCCAGCATAAATGCCATCTGTAAAGTGCATAAGCAAAGTGGAAGACTTCATTTTGTGAACTGGTGCTAGCTGGTCTGATTTGACCCATTGTCAGTCTGTCTGCTTAGCAGTTATTCCTGCAAGTTGTGGTGTGTCCTATCTCGACATTTCAGGCATACCAAATAGACATTGGTAAGCACTGCTTGCTAAAAAGCACTAATCTTAAACATTAGTTCCGCTAACGCTAAAGCACTACACCAACACAGTATTTAGCAGAAGCTAATGCTAAATTGCTAACTTCAATTCAAATTATAACTGCCCTTGAAAGATTACAATCCTTGAGCACCAATTTAATTTTGGCATTATAATTTACATGTTCAGTAATGGCCTTAAAAACTGTATTTAGGTTTATATCTTGTCCTCTACTGTCTGTGTTTTATTTCTTTTCTTGTATATTTCTTGTTTGAAAAAAGTTATTGAAGAGGGCGGGGAAGGTGAGGAGAGGAAATGGAACTGCTGCATAATAACACCACTTCAAAATAAGACCATGAACATAAATGTCTAACTACTACATGAATTCTTAACAGTCAATAACCAAAACTTCAAATAGATGTCGAACTTTATTCAGCTGAAAGTTTCCAAAACAGCCAAGTAAATTAGCGCTTTAGAATTTATCTGGAAAAATTCACTTAGGGTAAGCTAAGTGTGCTAAATGTTTTCAAAGTTAGCAAAAGCGCTAACCAATTAGATCCGCTAATAGCAGATTAGCGGAAGTGTGCCCACCACTGCATAAAGAGTGTGTATGTGTGTAGAAATAACTGCAGTTGTGTTGAGTGGGTGTATGTGAACAAGTTTGTCACCTGGTGGACTTGACTCTGGAAGGCCACCATACGCCTCGCACAGAGGGAGGTCGTCAGCAAAACATAGTTCCAGCAACACCCAGGCCAAGGAGGCACAGGGTGAGACCCATCACGTCGATCCCCACTGACAGCAGGGGAGACAACCCAGAGCCCACAACACACCAGACAGGCACCAAACTGCTGCAAATTGAATGCTGGCTGTGCTAAAATAATTTGAAACGGATCTCAATGATTACCCCTTTGCCAGTTCATACCCCTTTTTTTACCCACATATAGCCATTTCTGCCATTCCTTTTCTCAAGGAGAAAGCTTTACAATACCGTCAGCATCCATTATCCAACATACATATATAGTAAACCTGGCTTTAAGTTGTTTCACTCACCCAGGGAGTGAAATTCTGTCCCAGCCTACCTTAATGTCTTTTACAAGTCCATGAACTTACCAGGAGCTCTTTTTGTTGCTTATGGCAGATGGCTTCTTTTCATCTCCTTATAAGTAGACTGAAAAGAAACCAAAATGGCATTTGTCCTATGTAGCAAAGGAATAAGTTAACTAGCACCTGTTTTTTTTTCCACCTTGCTTGTATCTGGACATTTCAAGTAGGGGGCATTCTGGAAAAAAATGGCTGACCTTTTCAGCCAGGTCATTTTTACATTGACATTCATTGTAATCTGATGTTCTGAGCAGTTATTACTATTCCTGGGAGCTATAGCTTTACATATATGTGGGACAACATTTAGTACTAAGTAACTATTTTATTTTTGGGCTATTTACTGTGCAGTTAAAAAGTGTTTGCCCCCTAACATATTTCTTCTTTTTTCATCATTTGAGGTTTACTCAAGTCACCTTTGTCTGATATTAAAACTGATTTGATGATCACAAATCTCAAAAATGGAAGAAATCTGCAAGGGGGCAGGTCTTCAGGGCACAGATAACACCATTCCAGGTTATATCATTCATTAAATGTTAACTTATGTTGTGTTTTGCTAACTTATTGCCATGTATTGACAAGTTCTGAGTGTTGTCAACCAACTAGTGCAATGCACTTCCATGGATATTTGGAAAAAAAAAAAAAACATACAAGAGGATATCAAGGGCTGAACTAAAAATGCACAAAAAAGCAGCAAGTGTTTAAAGAATGAACCTGAGGAGTTACTAGTAGACCAATTTCAAAAACTGGAATTTTAGGCTTTCAGTAGGCAGAATACCTGTACGCATGTTGGGTGTTGAAGCACTTTTGCTTTATATTAAAGTAGCAGTAGTATGAGTTTTAGTAGTTTTAGCAGCAGCAGTAAATGTTAAGGCAACCAAGACTTTAACAGTCGAAGCGGAAAGCGGCATAGCAGTAGCTGGAACTGAAAGCAGAGACATCAATAAAGGTTTTCACCAGAAGGCCATAACAGTGTTATATTGTATATCTTTTTACACAGCTTATTATCCATTTGCGTTGTAGTGTATACTACACTGTCAAGCACTCCTAAAGTTTACAAGCAGACTAAAAAGGGGTCATTTATCAAGCACACTGAAATGTAATCTAAGTAAGACAAGTAAATTTATTTAGGGTTAGTGAAGTTACTTCAGCCTGCTGAGAAGTTTATAGGAGCTCTGCCTTACTGGCATGAAAGAATTTCTCTTTGGTTCTCTGGATGTTCTGTGGTGGAAAAAAAAGCTTTGGAAAGAATAATCAAGTCTGTGGAAAGAATCATTGGATGTCCTCTTCCTTGTCAAACATTGCTAACAGACGCATTTTATCCAAGGCAAAGAACATCATTAGAGATGTCACCCACCCTGGTTATCATCTGTTTGAACTGCTGCCTTCTGGTAGGCGATACAAGTCTACTTCTCGATTTTTAGGGAGTTTCTTTCTATATGCTGTGAGAGTGTTAGAGGGTTATTGATTGGGGTTTTAAACTAGATTGATGTTTGATTGAACTGGTGTATGATAAGGATTTTTCCCTTTTTATCTTGTTTTTATGTTTAACACGTGTACCCATTGTGATGCATCCTAAATCTCATTGTGCTGTAGGCTCAATGACAATAAAAGGCTTTTGACTTTGACAAAACTCTTATTTTTGATGCTCTTAGGTAGTGAGTAAATGCACCTACTGACTACTAACAATGTATTCACACCAACTGCTTGTTTTTTCCACATGTTGTCAAGTTACAACCACACATCTCAGGGTATTTTATTAGGATTTTACATGATCTGTGAAACCATAACATTTTGTTGCAATCCAGCTGCACGTTTACACATCTCTAGTGATCTGAGTCTCTGATCCCAGCACTTTTTGAAACCAGGTTTTAGAGTGAAACTTTTCGGGAACACCCTCCCACCCCCATGGGTGTGTGAAGTACTCTGCAGGTGTGAAAGCGCACATGCACAAAACACACGGCTGCAGCATTTGTTCTACACGGATAGCATTGTGCTGTGTGCTACTTAACCTGTTCAGTTTAACAGAAATTCTGATACAGAATATATGTGTTGCATGAGCACTTGGTTCATTGAAGACAGGTTACTGTTTTCTAAATGAGGTGGAAGCTAATGGTCAAAAGCACATGCACATTTCAGCGACATTCTAAAATCACAGCTCTATATAGTGGCCTGCCATGGCAACTAAAGAGGATTCAAGGTATCTTTGCAGTCCTGTCTAAATGTGGAACTTTTCCCTAATCAACATCCGAAAATACCGTCAGTTTCTGGGCACCAGACTCTTGTAAACATAGCCTAAACCAGAATTGGATAGAACCTGAAAATATGACAAACATTTGTAATTCTGGCAACGCCCCCTACTGATAGGTGGGTGATCAGTACCAGCTTTGCATATTTAGACTGAATAATTTGTCTTTTCATCTTTGAAAAATAGCTCAAAATCAGTCAGATTGGATAGAGGGAAGAGAGGTTTTTAAGTTTTGCACAGATTCTCAGTTGAATTTAGGTCTGGACTTTGACTGGGCCACTCTAACATATGAAGATGGTTTGATCTAAACTAATTCCCATTGTAGCTCAGATTTTATGTGTAGGGTTGGTGTCCTACTGGAAGGTGAACCTCTGCCTCAGCCACAGGTGTTTTGCACAATTTAACAACTCTGTTTTCCAAGCCCTGCTAAAGAAAAGCATCCCACAGGCCACAGCATGATTCTCCCACCTCCGTGTCCATGAGATAGTGTGTTCAGGGTGATGTGCTTTGTTAGGTTTGCATTTAGGTCAGAGAATATAATTTTGATTTCATCTGACCAGAGCACATTCTTCCATATGTTTGCTGAGTCCTTGTGCAGGGAAACAAGCTATGTTTGGTCTCCAGGTGCCCCAATATTGAAATATAAACAGGCATTTCACCTAAAGTATTAGCTAACATAAAAATGAACAAATAACAGAAAAAGGAAATAACTGCAACATTACTGTACCATAATCTGAACTGTTTTAGAAGCAGTGTTGTGAACAGGCCCTAAAAATGGAATGTGTTTACACACACTGCCTCATGTAAGTGAAGCATTGCAAAGTGCTGTACATGTCTCATCTAGAGTCTTTGAGGTTAGAATGAAGACATTTAAGTGATTTATGATGTAAACCAGCTTTCACACACTCTCCCTGCTACACCTCCTTCCACTCACAACAGTTCCTGAGGCCTGCCTCTTTTCGCCCTGAGCCAGTTGTAATGCTCCAAGCAGGCGAGCCTTCACAGGGCCAATCCCCTGATTTGATGGGCTCCCAGCCTGCGATCATGTGACGGTTAAGCGATCCGCCAGGCCCTTCAAAGTGAGTGAGTCCATGAATATGTGTGTGTGTGTGTTTGTGTGTGTGTGTGTGTGTGTGTGTGTGTGTGTGTAAGAGAGGGAGAAAAAGAGAGAAAGAGAGAGAGGGAGGGAGAGAGAGAGGCATAAGGATATGCAAAGAGCAAAGCCCGTGTGTTGGAGTTGCACTGTCAATGCTTGCTGTTACGCACAGAAACCTACATCCAGGACTGGAGCGCATGGTGTAAAGGAGCTGGGTTTAGTTTCCTTGCATTGACAGGTGAGCTTATTTTGCTTTTAACCAACAATGCATGTTCTCATATGTGCTGATTAGTAAATAGAATCAATGTCATCTCTAAATATGAGCAAGCTTCTGTATGTTTCTGAGTTTGTAAGGAAAAAGCAGCACCAAACATTGAAAAATCTCTAGGTTTTTAATTTACCCAAAGCCTGACTGAGATTGTGGTTGGACTTGCAGTCTCAGGCTGCAGCCTTGAACATGCCATGAATGCAGAGAAAAATCCTTCAAGTCAAATCCTACAGCACTGTTAAAGAGAGCATCTTGCTGTCAAAGCCCTTTTTTGATGTTCCACAGCCGCAGGGTTACTGCAGGACAAATGACTTCAGACTTGGCCGAAGTGAGCTGTCCTCTCTCCTCCTAAACTTTTTTTTTTCTTCAATGAGGTATAGCCACAGCTGCAGACCCCACTCCTCTACCGATACATGTAATATGATGTTCCCACCAAATGTTACCTCCTCAAAAGATCTCAAATTACTGACTTTGACATTAAATACAAATTAATTTGAGTTAAGCACAATGTAGTTGTGTCAGATTTTACTTGAGATATGTGAAGCCTTGTATAGGAACAGTTTTTTTGTTTATTTTTGGCTGTAGCAGT
Organism: Anableps anableps; assembly: GCA_014839685.1. Lineage (NCBI taxonomy): Eukaryota > Metazoa > Chordata > Actinopteri > Cyprinodontiformes > Anablepidae > Anableps > Anableps anableps. The sequence goes on from CM026071.1 coordinate 6,706,234, forward strand.
ACTTTTAGTCCTCAAACACTTTTGAGGATTTAATAGGGATTTCAGACTCATGTTGAAAAATCAAGGCCACTCATTTACTCAACAGCCATCTGATGTCGTTTAGTATTTTTAATCCATATAAATGTAGTGGCAGTGCATTGTTCCCTAGCTGCTAGGTGCATAAAAATAGAGAATAAATCCTTCGCTCATGCATCATCCTACTGAAATACTGTTCATCCTGAACTGCATTGACATAGAAATGCACTTCTTGGTTAGTCTACAAGAAGTCAGTAGATTGTTTCTAATTCTAATCTCACAGTGCCAAAAAAATCTTTGCTGCTCAGATTAACATGAATTCAGGACTGTGAGGGGAGATACATAGAAACTCACTGTTCAACAACCATGTGGCTTTAATCTTGAAAGTAGTGAGAAAAGAGGAACGCCTGACTCCACATGGTCAGCTTGAAGCCTAAACTAGCAGCTGCGAATTCTACACACATACTCACACAAACACACACACACACATTCCAGTTCCCTCACATGTGGTTGCCTTTCCTTTTGAAGTGCCATGAGTTTGCAGAGCCCCTAAACAAGCAGCAGGTATTTGACAGGTACCAGAAATGTATAATAATTTTTAGTTTGGTGGTTTACTGTGTAATTAAGGATCCCAAAGGACTTCTGTGTGAACATTAACTTCGCAGTTAGGGTCAGTTTGAGAACAGTCAGTGTAGCTGTGGTGTGATTAGACAATCACTTAAGCCTAACTGGAACCAACAAATTCAAAGTCCGCTTATTGGTCAAACTAGACCTCAATTGAACTTAACCATGCTTCAACTTGCGTTTTAGGCCAGATGTAGGCCTCTTTGGAATCATTTTTAGATGCCTAGTTAGGCTTGTATCATTGTTAAATAATTGTCTCTTTTACAGAAAAAAGAAAAGAAGCTTCATCAACAGCTTGATCATCAGAGCCCAGCAAAGTCAGCAGCCATCAATCCGCACAGGAATGGTGGATCACTTGCCACTTGGTGAGGAGACCTTCCTGTATTATTCCTGCTGTCCAGGGTCCGACTACGGTTGCGCCTCTCGCCACACCAAGGGTGGTGTTTCGCAGGGCATCATGGTGACAGATTCGTGCACCTATCAGCACCACCCTTACCAAGGGCTGACGCTCTCCTCCTCGCCTTGCCTCTCTGAAGATGACCTCAGTGACTCCTCCAGCCCGCGCTCCTCCCTCTGCTCCAGCCCTGAGTCCACATCATCAGCATCACGGAACATCCTTTGCTCTAGCTATGAAAGCAGGAGCAGCAGGAGCAGTGGGTGCTCCAACTCATCAGGTGGAGAGAATCAAGAGAGTCTGTTGGACCTCCTTCTCTCACAGGCCTCCCTTACCACCGCATTGAGCTCCAGTAGTGGCAACATTTCTGTCTCCTCCTCGCTTTCCTTCTCTTCTCCAGCCTCCTCTACTTCCTCATCTCCAACATCCCCCTTTTTGCCCATGGGCCTAGCATGGGAGCCCAAGAGGGAGCAGCGACTTGGTGCCCAGCAGCAGCTGGCCAAAGAGGAGTGCTTTGAGTTTCCAGTTTTCCTCGATGAGCTGCAGGATCCTGAAGCACTCCTCTTTCAGCCAACTCTCGAGGAGATTGAGGAGTTCTTAAAAGAGAACATGATGGTGGCAATGGAGAAGGAAGAAAATGGGAGTGATGAGGAAATGTCACCTCCCATGTCAATGTCAGATGATACTGAATCAGAGGGTTCAATGACACTTGCAGCAAAACTTGAAACGCCATCCCAGAACTCAGATCAAACTGTGCCTGTGGCCTCCAAGTCAGAGGCTAAGTATGCTGCATGTGCATCAGATACAGACAGCTCACCAGTGACAGAGGGCGATAGCTATGTAACTATTTCCACTGACAGTTGTGTTGATGGGATCAAGCAGGAAGACTGTGGATCACTGACACCTTTATCAGAAAGTGCTACCATTGCTTCAAGTGTGCCTGTCATCCTCCAAATCCAGCCCATACAGGTCAAACAAGAACCAAATTCCAGTGCTGTATCAGACATCGTCCCCCATCAGCCCCAAAAAACCCATTCCCAAGGAACTGAATCCCTATCGTCAATCAAAATTGCCCAGCTCCTGGTCAACATCCAGGGGCAGACATTTGCTTTAGTGCCTCAGTTGCTTTCCCCTGCAACAGCTAACTCAGGCAAAACAGGGAGCGCTGCTCCATCCAAATTCGTCCGGATTGCACCAGTGCCCATTGCAGCCAAACCCAATGGGCTTGGGGAAGGGGGGATAGGTTTAGGAGGTTCAACGGCAGGTGTCCTTGCCGCAGGTCAGCGGTACCAGAAGAGCACAGTAGCAGACCTCATTAAAATGCATAAGTGCACATTTCCTGGCTGTAATAAGATGTACACCAAGAGCAGCCACCTCAAAGCACATCTGAGAAGACACACAGGGGAGAAACCGTTTGCATGCACGTGGCCTGGCTGTGGATGGAGGTGAGCAAACCAAAAGTTGATATATTAGTGTTATAGTAACTCATGAGCCAACACATACCTATCATTAGACTGTAAAATGGACAGGAAATGGGCAGTGTTATGCTACACAACACAGCATAGCTACGATTTCTACCAAGATTAGCGTAGCTGCCAATCGTGCTGAGCTATGCTACATTTGCTAGCTACTTTGTGTGGGGTGGTGTCACACTCGCCATTTCCATTTAGAACTATACCAGACATACAGATACTACAGCTTCAAAGTAGGCAATTATTTTACCACCATCATCATTTTTTCCATACATTTACTTCTACCTGATATTACAATAAACAAGGTTATCAACTTCCACTCCATATGGGTCCATATAAAATGATTCAAAGATAATATGTTACTCAAGCTGCAGAGTTTACTACATGGTATAAACAAGCATATCAACAGTGACCTATTTTGCTGAGTAATTATAGATAAGAAGTGACAAACTGTTTTCCTGTCCTGTTATCCCTTTTATGTCAGGTCTAATGCATTGGCAGATTGTCATACCTTTCAAAGAAACACTCCAAGGCAGAGTCAAAAGAATGAACCACGCTCTTATGGAAAATAGTTTAATGAGGACAAAACGGTTGGATTTCAATCAGGATTCTTATTTTCTAAGGGAGCTACACTCTTGACTGTTCATTTATGATTACAGTTTGTTCTTTTCTGCAAGCTGTGTCTCTCCCCTGCTATCAGTGTGTTTTTGAACCATGGTAAAGTTGCAGATTAGATAGGGCACCTTTTGAAGTCATCCATATGCAGACTTTGTCCCCTGTTAGTTATTCCACCTGTTTGCTCACCGTCCACAACCCCTGAATACACATTCATACATCAAAAAGACTCTCGATTTTTTACTATGTTTTGTGCCTGATGTGATCATACATCCATGACACATCTACAAAGTCTACTTTGCCAGAAACTGGTTCCAGTTGTATTTTTGTGTTTGAATCAATGCCTCCATCCAGGTGAAGAGAAACATCTTGTTTTGAACTCTTTAGGTTAAAGTACAGATGCCGACTTCTGACCTGCCAGTCAACAAATTCACCCTTTAAAGGTACACTTATGGTTCAAGGTTGCACATAGAGCCTTGTGTGTCTGCATTGCTACTGGCTGGTTCAAGTTAGGGTACGAGTCAGGATTTTGGTCAAATCATGACAAGGATTCTAGTTTAGGGTTAACATAATATTTGGGAATGGTATAAAAAAGTGATGCTAATGTTCCTGAAACTGTTTATGTTTGGTTCAGCTAAAGAAAGTCCAGTGTCCTCAATGACTAGGGATATTGGTTCCTTAACAAGTGCACATGATTTAATAAAACTGCACTGCACTTGCAGCCTCCAGATGTCACAATTCACAATTTATGTTGTTCTTTTATTCTCCTTTAGCTTAACAGGTTAGGAAATATTATCAAGGTCTGTTTTTGGGTGTCTAGAGATAAGAGATAAATCAAAAGACAAATGCACAGTGAGGAAAGTAGGCAACAACAAGGAATCTCATGAAGTTGGAGCACTTGTCTCTAAAGAATGGTTCAGTATGGATTGAACAACTAAAATCTGAAGTTTTTATTTGTGAGGTGTGGACTGACTGGAAGGAAATGTTTTGACATTCTGCTTCCCCTATCCCCAGTTTTAATAATTTTAGACTTTGTTTAATTGGATCTGATATAACAGATGCGGCACTAGCATCACACAAAAAAGAAAGCAGAAATGGCTTTTTTAAGCAAAAATGCTGTATATATCCACATTTTGTACTATTGCAACCTCCAACTACAATGTATTTTACTGGGATCTTATCTGAAAATAAAGAGTGTAGTACAGTGGTAAAACTTTCATTTAATGCTCAGTCATTTAAACTGACTGAGCATTACTCAGAAAAGAACCCAAGATGCCCATGGTAATTCTGGAGGAGCTGCACAGACTCACGGCTGAAAAATCTTTCAACAGAAAAACACTTAGTTGTGCACTTCACAAATCTTACATTCACTTGACATTTACACCCTACGTTGTCCTGGTGAATGTCATAAAATCCAGCTAAAATAAACTGAAGTTTGTGAATGTAATGTGACAAAATGTGAAGAAATTCAAGGGGTATGAACAGATTTTCAGGGCACTGCATATGTACTTTTCTGGCTACTTAATGAAAAGACTCAACTGATTGTATAAACTTACTGCTGTTGCAAAATATTGTTTTTTGTCAGCATATTCTCAGTTTGTGAGCATGAAACAGTTAATTCTAAAATCTGCATTCCATGTTAGCTACTAGTGGAAATGTGGCACTTCTTTATATAAAGAGGAAAGGCCATGTACTCAGTGAATGGCTGACTTAAATCTCAGGAGTATGTGCATTTGACAATATACATCAGTCGAGCACAAACCAACAGCATTATCCCTGATTATATGTGACAGATCACACTGCTTGGCTCAGTGAAAAACAAGGCATTAATCTCCAGCAAATAGACTGTTAAGCACTGTAATCTTTCCATGAATCCAAGCACACAATGTCTGATTATGAGTAATGTAATCACATCTGTCACCATTCATTAATTTATTGTATCCTTCTACCATTTTTTGTATATGGATGTATTATTGATGGAACATTCCTGGAGAGAGAAAGGCTTTGCTTGTGATACTGGATTTCTATGGAGTATTTCTGCATTTCAAAACTTTTTAGTTGATATTTGAAGAAATTACAAGTTTACTACAGCTAAAATGTTCCATATCTTGGCTTTTTAGAGGTAGCTTTGCATGAATTAATGTCATTTTACCTGGTTGGATTAAAATCTTTACCGACTGTAGTTTACTTCTTGCATAGCAACAGAAACATCCAACAGGCAGGAATCATTTTAAAATGATTACTTTTGTCAGTACTCTACTAAGGGAATGAAAAAAAGCAGAGAAAGTGCTACTGTAGTGTTTGTATGTGTCAGCTAAACACATGAGTCAGTTTATTCATTTAGCTTTAGCCCATCCTGTTTTGTTGTTGAAGTGTATGTGCAGATTTTCAGAATGGTCCTAGGAATCCATAACTTATGAAGTTTTTCTTGCAAAAGTAGTCACACTGTAAAAAACATTTTCATATTTAGTCAAATTATGACCATTAATTTCAATGTATTTATATATGGAAGTGGGACTAGAACAAAGTAGTGCCTCAATGTGAAGTGAAAGCTTGCATATAACTAATAGTCCTGAAGACAGATTCCCCCACCTGAGCTGTGGATCTCTGAAGGTCCTCCAGAGTTACCACAGACTTCATGGCCTTTGATTAGTGTGTTTCTATTTTGGCCTGTCGGCAGTAGCGTGCACTGGCATTTTGTGGAACAGTTGCTGAAGTGGAAAAAAGTGCACCTTGTGTGGCACATGGAACCGTCGGCTGTCTTAGTTGTGTGAGATTTATTACAGGCACAGCTTGAACATCATTTATATATACCTATTTCAAATCAACAGCCATATGCTGTCTGATGTAGCTGTTTAATAATGTCCAGCTGGGGGAAAAAAAATCAACTTAAAACAAGAATGAGTTTTAAATACAGTCTTGTCTGGGAATGTAGGGCACTGGTAAAACAGGCTTAAATCCACAAATGCTACCTTGGGCCATACACTATACACTGTAAAAAACAAACAAACAAAAAACTGTTTCAGAAGGGCACTTTTTGACCAGAGGAAAAAGGCCAGGTGCTCTAGCACCACGAGTGTCTATCTGTGCACGTCCTTGCCTGTCAGTTTAAGTGAATGACCATGTCTTGGTATGTTTGCAGTTGTGCCATACTCTTTCCATTGTTAGATGATGGATTAAACATCATGTCCATTTTTTATTTAACATAGAAAGTACTCCTGGACTCGTGCTTCCTTGTTTTTTGTGTGTCTGGACACAGAGCTGGGTTCTGCTGGTGGTCTATCATCATCTGGGGGCTTTCCTTTCCTCTGTTGCTACATGCATGCTAAGTATGAGGGATTGCTGCAAAGTTAACTAATCAGCTATCCACTGTTACCACACACTTGTCATATTTTTATAAAAAACATATATTTAACGAGTTTGAAAATCTTTGTGTCGTTCTCCTTCCACTTCACAAGGATCCATCACTTTGTCCTGGTCTCTCATGTAAAACCCAAACACAATCCTTTGAAGTTTATGGTTGTAACATGATAAAACGTGAAAAGGTTTAAGAATCACAAATATTTTTGCACTGTAGACACCATAGTTTACCTTAAATCTTGACTGACTGGTGTCCAAGTGTAATTCAAAACTAATACATTTCCAACACCTATGGAAAAAATAATATATTTTCGGCCAAACATAATTTCTATGTATAAGAATGGTTTTATGTATTTCAAACATTCAGGTCTATGTATTTCTATAGGAGAGCTGAAGTTCACTAAAAAATGGCACCTGCACAGTGTTTTTTTTGTGACTGCAGCAATTTACTGTATTATAAAGTTGCCCCTTCACTGTCAGTTTCCTGCTGGAACAGGAAATGGACATACACTAGTGAGGCAGGCACCCCTTACCCTCTGTAACTTTAGAAGAGCTCCATGTGTTAGCCCATCTGAAGTAAAGAGAGGTGGTATTTCATTGGCTGCAGACCAACAGGTTACTCAGTCAAAGTTGTATTTCTTTTTTCATACAACTCTTTAACCTTTTTTTAGGTTTAGCAGTCTCAGTCTGTCTTGCTGTTAGTAGTGTTGTTGGCTGTGAACAGATCTGGATACTCTGACGTAATCACATGTGAAGACGCAGCAATATACATAAGCTTGCAGTATTACCAGCTCCCACTTGCTTGAAGACACTGTTTTATTCTCAGCAGCTAAGTGTTGAACCAGAGTGTACTATAACAACACAGCAGCGTGTGTGTACTTGTCATCTATCATCAAGTTTGTGGTTTGTCGTCTTTGTCAATCAGTTCATCTGCGATCACAACACCACAATCTGAGGTGGTGACAAATGTATTAAAGTTTGATTTATCAATTTATTTGGACTCTTAAAGCAAAATCAAGAGGAGAGGTTTCCATTCTTTATTAAAAGATATCAAGATGACAGTAAATTTGTGTATAGTATGAATACCAGCAGCTCTGCAACTATAACCAACCTGACTGCCCCACCTTCAACACTGCTTTATTGTTCTTGTAGCTGCAGAGTTGGCTTTAAGGACAAGCCAAAACAAAGCCTGCATTTCCCACAGCACCCACACTAATATGTGTACTATGTGTCGCACAGCAGCCACGCCAAGCTGCCTCCAGGACTCTAACCCGCAATCAAAAGTGAAAAACACATTTAGACGATCAACAGAAGTGCCCTCCACCCATGCAGCCATAAACTCCCTAACCTTGGTCACAATCCCTGAAATACTGAGATTACAGAGCTCAGCAACTTCCCCCATAAACATGGGATAATTGATTATTTTGAAGGAAACTGTTGGTGAGTCTAATTAAAAATGAGAAACAGATGAGTTTTTCATGTTTGCTTAAATCCACCCCCTCCCAATATAGCGGATTATACTTGGACTCAGGCCTAGTGCTAGTATGTCAAGGAGCTGCGCCGCACATGGTTTCTCTCATGCCCCTGCTTGAAGTTCATTCTACACCACTCTAGGGTTTAATGTATGTGAGTCAGCCAAGGCTTACCATAAACAAATGCAGAGCCACTTGGAGAGCAGAATTTACAGGAAAACCTTTGATTTTCATCATAGTAAAGACCTGAGCTTGTTGCACTCACTTTCATCCAAAGATTTATAGCCTATGGTAGAAAACACTTACTTAAGCCTTTAAGGTCTGATCCAAATAGGGATGTGTAATTTTGATTTAAAAAAAAAAAAAGTAATAATATTGTTATTGGGATGGCAAATCTCTAAAAGTTGCTTAATGTAAAGAAAAAAACTTTTTAGATATTGCCATAAATCTTCAATAAATGAGCTATGATGAATGACCTATCTTTTCAGTGAGATATTACAAAGATTATGCTAAATCAAAATCATTCTGTTTATAAAATTTGCAGCAGTGGGCACCGCTAACTAAAAAAAATAGTTGTGTTAACCCTAAAGCACTAATCATAAACAGTCCGCTAAATCAACACGGTATGTAGTGGAACCTAATGCTAAAGCACTAAAGTGCTAAATTCAACCATGTCAATACCTACCATGTGTCAATGACACAACGTTGCTACCCTCAACAGGGACAAATTTTTTATTGCACACCGACCTGTGTAGTTGCGCTTTCAGGAAGGGATTTTTTTAGTCCTTTCACTCTTGGGGTCACTTTTATAGCTGTTGAGAATTTATGCTCAAAAATTAATATAGGGGAAGCTAAGTGCGCTAAACATTTTCAATGTTAGAAAAAAACACTAAATCGCGAAACAAACAATTTGTTCCACTTTAGTGTGTTAGTGGAAGTGTGCCCACCACTAGTTAATTATAAGTAGTCATTCCATTTAAATTCTGAAATAAAGATAAAAATTAAAAAAAGATTCTAAAAAAATTAATTTTTTTTAGGAAACTGGACCTTGCTTGGACTAATTAAGCATGTCTTTATATATTAGATCAGAAAGAATGAACTATCAGACTATTTAATTGTTTTTTAAAAAAATCTACTAAAACACAGTTTTGTTGGACCAGAACTACAGCAATAAGCAAACCTTCAACAATGGCACAACCAAGGATTAAAAGAGAGGATAATGAAGGATACTCTGGGGGGGGGGGGGGGTTTACTCGACATTCTCAACCGGAATTCAAGAGTTTGCACAATTATTGATAGCAACCTACCTGTTAATCAGAACCAATGTGTCCTGCTGTCTGTTGTCATGGAAACCAAGCATCATCCTGTTGCTTCTTTCAGGCCTAATGAAAAATTCACAGTTGTGTGTTGGTGCGGATTGAGGGACATCAGCAACCAACCACACTGTAGTTGGTCAGGTGTTGCTCTCTGTAGCTATGCTGGGTGATATCTTCTACCAGAGGGTAAAACACATAGATCGGATACAGCAGGTTTTAGAGGAAAGTCTTAAAAGTATATGTTTGAAGTAAATGGGTTGAATATAAAGCTCCAAGTGTTACTCTCTATCAACAGTCAATTCCATAACTTTATGGATTTTAAAACTTAATCATGTTATCAGCACACTTCTCTTGCCTTTGGTCGTAATGGACATTTTGTGATATCCTGAGTGTTTTGTTTTTTTTCTGGGACAGGAACCAAAATACAGTAACACAAGAGTGAGAAGCTGTGCTTCTACTATGAGGGACACTTAAGTTTAATTAGTGGAACACAACACTTACTTTGTTGATTTATGATCATAGGGCAATGTTGTGTTTATCTGTGCTCGACTGCAAATTGGGTAAAATTAGCAAGACATTAGCAAAGTAGTTAATTATACTACTTAAATTAATTATACTATTAAGCACTTGGTATGTGCAATGAGTCCTGATAAAGTATGAACAAACTTTGGACCAATAACGTCTAACTGTACAAGAAACATTTAGTAAAGACTGTATTCTGTATGCCAGTCAGGCTATTACAAGTCTGTTAAAATAATACTCTTATGTTGCTTCACACTGGATGAAGGCTTCTGTGTAGACATAGAGGGTGTTGGCAAGGACTTCCAGGAATTATCATATTTGAAAGTGAATTGAGTTTGAAACAAATATAAATCTTCTAAGTTGTGGTATTTATACAGAGTGAGGGCACCATTACACATGATTTTTGTATTTATTCAACCTTACCTCTTGGACTAAACAAAGAAGTTGTTTGCATCTTTAACATTTTTTTTTTATTGTTACGAGCTATCTGTAACATTGAGAACCAAAGCATTCAAAGAGAGTCACCAAATTTTATAAGCTTTGTGACAAATTCATGAAACTCATTATTGGCCAACATTTAACCTACTTTTAATTTAAATCCAGTCTGTTTGGTTGTGACATAATCTCTGTTCAGACAAAAACAAAACCTGTTATGGGAGTTACAAACACAAAATCGAAGCTCACTGGTGCTCCTGCTGTGTTAACTCAGGAGCACCTGAGGAGCACCTCAGGAGCTTGGCTACAAACTAAGCAAAGTGAAATCTAATGGTTGTGTCTTTAACTCAAGATAGACCTTGAACTTTGGCCTTCTTTGGGATGTTTATCCTAGTTATTCACTTTATAAAAGAATCAACTTTAAGAATTTACCATTGGTCTATAAAGCACTATAGAGTCTTGGGTTGACATTTTTAAATTACTTGTCAAATATAAACCACCCTAGAAGTCTTCAGAGACTGCTTACTCAGTGTTTCCAGGACCAGAACTAAACAAGGTCAGGCAGCCTGTAGCTTTTTATGCTCCTTGGCTGTGAAACAAACTCCCTAAAAACCTGAGATGTACAGAAACTATATGTACTCCTTTAAACCTAGAATGAAAACAGAATTGTTTATAACAACTTTTGATCAAAGACTCACTAATGAACTGCTTGCCCAATCACAGATGATTGACTGAAGTTCAAGATCTAAAATAATATCACATTTTTACATTTGTTTCTATTCATGTAATGTTTGTGTGTGAATGATGCTATTCACAGCAGTCTCTTGTGAAGGCATAGGCATTAACCGTTTCCTATCTTGCCTTGTTTGTTGGTGTAAAGAAGAATATTTGCTAGGTGGGTCTAAACATGAAACAATGAAAGCCATTTTGTAGAACATCAAGTCCTGTAACATCTTAGAAGTATATGTTGCTTTTGATAGATCCTCATTTATTGAGTTTATATCAGGATGAATGGTATAAAATTCACAAAGAATAACTTTGTTAGGAAGGAATACATTACATTTCCTGTGACATTACAGCGTCATTTTTTTAGAAATATGTTTTAGAATCAGTGGGGATAAATGTTGAATGGCCATATAGTTACAATATTTGCTGAATTTATCAGCCTGCCCAAATTTTAAGCTTGCAAAGGTGATTAAATCTTCATCGGAGCAGACAGAGGATTTGCATAGGTTAGTATGAGATTAAGTGAGGTTTTTATTTGATCTTTGATGCAACATTTGGGCCACACATGTAAATTCTGTAGCAGTGGTACCAATGTGCATGAGAGTGATGTCTCAGAGTTATGACGCTTATCTGACAGAACTTTTTGAAATGTCCGAAACATTGGCAATAGATTGTTTAGATGGAGCTCCAATTGCTTGTACTACAACATTATATGCATAGAAAGGTGATACTGGGCTATTATTTACAAAGTTGACGTATGTTCCAGTGTCGATGACACCCATGGCATATCCACAGGTGTGATAGGTGCAGCCTCAAAACATGTTATTGCAGACTGACCTTGAGTACAGCGTTGACTGATTATTTGTGTATTGATAGTATGTCAGATAAGATGAGGAATATAAGAAATAATAAGTGGACTATAGGGGGTTTTAAAAATGTTTTCAGGATTTTCTGTTCTTGGGTCTGTTTTTGGGTCTTTCAAGTAATGAGTAGGCCATTTGTGGCATGCATATCTGGAGTGCAAACAGGCATACTACAAGTGATGTTTTTACATCTCTGTGAATTATCACCTTCATGCCTACAGATGGCTGTGGCCGCTGTGAAACTGATCTTTGTTACAGATTAATTTGATCTTAACAGCTTCACTAACATATACAGATGCACATGTAAGTGTAGAGGCACTACTCTGTCATCCACTTAACCCTTTGCTGTACCGGCAGCCGAGATGGCTGGAGCCCATAGCGACCATGGCAGATCAGGCCAGGAATAGACCTGGCCTAGGTTAACCATGCTCATGTGTTGAGCTAAATATGGGATGGCTCTTTGACTTCACAGAGAGGTTGCATGCAAAGTATTACACCTCTCAGATTACCCTCATCTAAACAGCCTGACATAACTTTTTATCTTATTGGGCCACATTAAACATAACTTAATTCAGTATTCTTTTCAGGAAATGCTTTATACGGACGAATAGGTTCTTTTTTTTTTTTTTTTAATCTCTTTGAGGCGGTTTAAATGTTTTTCAAAGGCTTATGGTCAGATTTAATTTGAAAAAGATTTTCAAACATTTTAATAATCATCTGAAATCTTTTGCTTGATAAAATGTGGTGGATCTCATTCATCACTTCCTTGGTTTCTTTCCCTCAGGTTCTCCCGGTCTGATGAGCTGTCAAGGCACCGTCGCTCCCACTCTGGAGTGAAGCCATACCAGTGCATCGTCTGTGAGAAGAAGTTTGCCCGCAGCGATCACCTGTCGAAACACCTCAAAGTCCATCGCTTTCCACGAAGCAGCAGGACAGGGCGCTCTGTAAACGGACCCCTCTGACCCCCAACATGGCGGAGTGATGCTCAACAGAGGAGAGGGATGGGAGGGGTGGATGTCTGTGACGAAAGACTGAGTAGGACAGTCCAAACACCCTTAAAAGGACTCTGTAAAGGGCTGTATGTGCGTGTGACACGCGTTCTTGGTACTGTGATAATTTATTGGGTGACGAGGGGAAGACTGTAAAAACTAAACAGGAAACTGTTACTTAACGCAGCAATGTCACAGGTGGAATAAGCTTTTCATATATAACAATTTCAATCTCAAATCTTTTAGCTAATCTGTTTTGAAGACACATTTGCTATTTTTACACTTTAAGGAGGCTCTTATGAACAAATCATTCAGATCAATCTTTTTTTATCACTTAGGAATCCACTACTTTTTAAAATCCCTCTCTTTTTTACTTTTCTGGAGCCAGTTGTTTTTGGAAAAAAAAAAAAAAAAATCTCATTGTCAAATAACGTGAAAATGGAGCCTAAAAAATGACATAGGATTACAAAGCAGGCTATTGAGCCCTTGGTTGAACTCTTTCTCAAGAATCTCAGAGTAACAGATGCATCAACATTCCTTAAGCTTTAAAAAGGTTTCTTTGACGCCCTCGAGTCTCGAAAGTGGAAAAAACATCGAAGAAGATGCACATAAGAACAAAGCTCGGTTTCATGTTGATTTACTGTTCTCCATCGTAGATCATCACACTGTGTAATTAGCACTGGCACACATGAAATTTTTGGTGGTCTGTCCCAACAGAGAGTTTCTGAGTAAGTTGTGTTGTTTTACTGCAGTTCTCATTTTGATTCTTCTCAAAACGCCGTCTATCAGATTGAAACCCATTTTTACGGGCTACTGTGAATTGAAGCTAAAGCTAACGGTGGATCCAAATGATCCCGTGTGTCCTCATCACAAGTTCTGTTTTATGGCTTTGTAATGATATCTTGCCATATCATTCATAACTTTATGTAATTTCATTTGCCTTGTGTTACTGTTGTGAAATAACAGTATACCTAATCTGAATAAGCTGCAGCAAAGTTTGTTTTTTCTCTTTTACCTCCACAGATTTTTTGTATCCTATCCAAAAAAAGGATTTTGCATGGGAACACCAATATTATTTATCTTGTCTCTTTTTCAACTGTTCAAATTGACAGATTAACAAAATCACCATCAAAAGTGGACTTTAAGAGAAAAACTGCTAAAATGGAAAGTTCAAAGTTCAAATTTTCTAAAGTGAGATTCTGTAAGGTTCTGATCAGTGTTTATCACTAGTTTCTTTACCTTTAGCAGAAAGGTGTCAAATCATAATAAGTTTGTAGAAATGAAAAGAAAAGTTCAGACAGATGGAAGCCTAACAGTTAGTCAGACAGATCTTTTAGCTGGCTTGGTATTTATGAAAAACCCACAACGGAAATGTACAGAGCCGTGGAGTACAATGCTATATCAGCAGATATTAACCACCTACGCCTGTCTACCACAATAGACTGCTGTTTAGTTTGTGAATGTTTTCCCAACCGAATTAACTCCTGCATTAGCCTATGATACAAAGTTACATTTATAGATGCTAGGCTGAACCCGCCTCATTTGCTGTCCACCACAGGTGAAGTAAACTTCTGGATTTTGCAACAGGCTGTCATTTATGTAACAAACAAAGGAATTCTTGTGCTGTAATATACTGTAGTCATTATTCAACTGAGACTCTGTAACAAGCTTAACAGTCTCTTGTGAAATGACTGACGTTTAACATCTAGTAAAAAAACATATCTCTTGAAAATGATCATTTTCAGCGTTAGTTCTTTGAAATTGACAAAATAAGCCAAAACAAGAGTCTTTGTCTTGCTCGATGCTAGATGTTAGCCTTTCACAGCTCTGATAGCCTGGTCATTCAGCTCCCTTCAGTGCTCCGTTGGGCTTTCTCCCATTGAGCTGGATTTCCCCGGTAGAATTTCAACCAGGCCGATCAACAGACAGAAGGAAAAGTGATGAACGATGTCATTGATTTTCTGCACTGTTTTAGAATTGTATTGTCTGTTGTTGCAGTTTGACAAAGGCAGCGGAAGATGTGAACGAAGCCATTCAGTCTGTGTTTGCCACACTTCCAAATATTGAGCAATTAAAGTCAAAGCAAGAGGAATGTATGACATTTTGTTGCTGGCAAAGATGTTGTTGGGCTTGGCACTTCTCTCTTCACAGTGGGGGATGGTTGTTTACAGCGAACGTAATTTCCTGTAAGGTTCGTAGTGTAGCTTGTTTTACGGTCACGCTGGTGCCAAACGTTTAGTGTAAAATCAGATCTGATCGTTTAAAACTTCAACAGAGTGCATGCCTCGAGCAAGCAATCATTTCTCAACACCCAAGGGTCCAGACCCTCTGTACGAAAGCGTAGAAGAAAGGGCTGGTTTTTACTAGGCTACTACTCTTAGGACTTTTTCACTTTTGTACATACACTTGTTGAAATTTTGCATCTTTCTGTTCTTGGTAAGGAAACTATTACTATTACTTTGCAGAATCTTACTGAAAAAAGCCAGCTATCCCTCTAATGCTTTTAGCAGGATGTATTTTTTTTTTTTTTTTTTTTTTTTTAGGAAAATTATTAGAAATGCACTGGTCAGGCTGATTAATTGGTTAATACCAATTATTTTGAGATCTGACCTGCAGATTCCAATAATTACTCATTATGATTTTTTTATTTAAATGTCGTAAACATTAAAAAAAAAAAAAAAAAAAAAAAAATCTGCAAAAAAGAGTCATTTTGAAACAAACAGAAAATGAAGGCATTACTAGGCTATGCCCATTTATGTCAAACCACACATCAAAACCATTGTAACTGATTCCTGGTAAACCCAGTTCAAAGTGCATCAAAGTCCATGATACATTTACTGACTAAACATAGTGGGAGATTTTATTTTTTGTGTATTTTATGGGCTTCAAATTAAAATTCAGAACCTTCAGTATAAGAACAAAGAACTGCATCAATGATGATCATGGAAAATTGACTGATTTCAATCACTGGATCTTGGACTGGCAGAGAATTAAAAATAAATATATGATGTCTTGTTCATAAACAGCTGATAATCCCTTTGATTTGTGGAGTGTTTGGGCTCATCTCAAAAGATGATCAGGAAACTTGAAATGAACAAATTTAACTGGAATGTTTTCTTTTTTTTCTCATTGGATTTGTTGAGACTGGAAGTTATCGCATCCCTTTTCATCCCTTTTTTCAGCAGAACAGAACAAATAAAAAGCATCACTGAAATGGTATCTTCAGTATTGAACATATCACATCTGCATTTGTCCTTTACATCACGGGAACAGTATCGAGCTTTTTGCCACATCACATCTTCCAAAACATTACATTTTCCTTTTTTTCTCATCTATGTATGATGTGATGTATCTCTGCATCTCAGCTGAACTGAAGCCAAATGTGCCTCAACAAGGCATGAGTCCATTTCTGTGCCATAAATACAACAGGTGTCAACATTCTTAATTCAAATTGAAAATGATGATTGTTGAAACGTAAAATTACATGGGGCTTTTTTTTCGTGTTTATTTTCTCAGTGACTGACGGATCATTTTGAATGTTCATCGTGTGGCCCTTGATGCTGTATGTAGAAAGTGTATTTGCTCTGTCAGGCATTCCTTCCATGCAAACAGAAGACACACTTTTCTGAATGTGTATTAGATGTGATCTTGCGAATGTATGTAAATACTGTACATGCATCAGAAAGGACAACTGCTTGTAATGATATCTGTGATTGTGAAAGATTTTTTGAAAATGTAAAGAAACTGTACATAGCAAAATATTCCGAATATATATATATATATATATATATATATATATATATATATATATATATATATATATATATATATATATATATATATATATATGTCCTGTAAAATAAGGAGAGTATGTTTTCTGGTGTTCCCAGACCACATATGTTAAAGTGACTCAGTGAGTATTTCAGGATATGGTCTGAATCTAGAAAAACGATTTACCTGCCCAACTATTTTTCAAATAACTTTCTTCAAGTCATTTCAGCTGGTGAAATAGCAGTTTTGCATTATGCATCATAAAATATCTCCTGAGTTGTTTTCAAAATGTGGTCTGTACACACTAAAAATAAGAATTTACTCAAATTCTTATGTATTTTTTGCTTTGTTCTACTATGTAAAACATTTACAATAAAATTCTAAAGCTGAAATTCTCTTTTTGTTCATCTTTAAATAATTTATAGCAACTCAGGTCTTTCACTTTTGCCCAATAGGAGGAAATAGTTTATACTTGGATGTGCTTTGACTTTAATAATTCCAGCTTGCTTCAGTTTCCACTTTTGCAGTATGTTTCTAATATTATTGGATTACAAATGTTTTGTCTGGATTTGATTTTTTTTTTTCTTATATTGTTAATACAAAGCAGGGTTCCAGGGTTTCCGGGTCTGGAAAAGTTATGAAAGGGATAACAGAGTATGGAAATATGTGTTTTCAGAATTTGCTCCCTAATTTGTTAGTCCAACCATCTAACCACCTATGTCTCCAAAAGTTACTAAAACGATATAATGCAGTAGTGTCTAAACTTTTTACCATGCAGGTCAAAACTTTGAAGTTCAAAGTACTCATGAATAACAAAATACATTTATTTTACATTAAAAATGCAAAAAAAATACCTGTATTTATATCATCTGGGTCCCTAGACCTTTACCATTCCAAAATTCAATACTTTTCCTCTCTTTCTTTGAAGCCACTTGAATAGCAGTTGGGTATTTTTATCTATAGGTTCAACAAATATTGATTTTTATCCATTCAGACTAAAGTAGATAAGCTCTGCTTTAAAAAAAAAATTAAAATCTTGAAGCAGTGATAGAGTTTTCTGGGCTAAATGCAGACTTCTCAAACTTTTGTGCCTTTAGTTTTTAAATGCCTAAAATTGTCATGTATGAGCTTTTTTGCATTTTAGAACCTCAGATCTAATTCAGTATGAATTTAATTTGTCTACAAACTAAACAAGTATAATATGGCCCATATTTGATTTCTGAATCATTGCATTGAATTGTATTTTTGTGAAGTGGCTTGAGATGACATGTTGTGAATTGGCACACTATAAATAGACTGAACTGAATTGAATTGAATGTGCATTAAGTCAATGAGTCAAATGTTAAAATCAAGGTCTAATTAAGCAAATGAAAGATAAAACATGCCAAATTATTACTAACATCAAAGCCATTCCATTTATTCCACATTATCTGACTTCTGAATTGTGTAAAATCTTTTTTGGGGGGAAAAATCAACATTTTTCCACAATCATTCAGAACTGGAAATCTATAAAACAGTTTCCATATAAACTGTGTAGGAGCCCTGCATTGTTTTTTCTCATGTTTAACAATAAAGAAAACACAATACTCATATTTAAAACATATTTTTTAAAGTGTATATCTGCATCAACTGTCTTTCCTGGCTTTCTGTATCACATACGTAATTTTAATAATTTCATACAATCGTGTTTTTGACACTCCGGCACCATATTTTATTCAACAAACAGTAAAAAGTAAGAATTCTTATTCTTTTTGACATAAAAAATGTGCAGGAACCCTGGCATTGACAAGGATCTCCCAAACATTCATTGGAAATAAAGGGAATCTGCTACAATTCAGTAAATTAATTTTGTTAAAAAGGTCCTTTAGAAGCATGGTACACTCCAAATGGCAACATTAGCCACCAACATCAGAGGTGCTTAAGGGTGTTTTCACACCTGATAGTCCGGTAGAGTCAGTTCGACTGGGGACCACAATTGCAAAATTTGTTACATTTTCAGAATGTCAAACGAATCAAACCCTTTGAAGAACCTTTTTAACCCCTCATCTGTGGTGGTGCTGTACCAACAACCACCGAATGAAATGACACGAAAACCTCTGAAGAAGACGTGCGCAACTTCCTTTTTCACAAAATGTTAACAAAAATGGAGTTTGAGATTTTAGGAGTTGTAGGATTCCTCTTCTTTTCTCGTTTGCAAAAGACCACAAGCCATTTCTCCCACTAGCACTAGACGCACATTTCTTCTGGTTGTGTTTACACAGAATGCCCTGCGCTTTAGTCAGCTTCCTGCTTTTGGAGTGGTCTCCGGCCCACTTGGCATTCACAAATGCATTCGAACTGCACCAGAGTTAACTTCAACCAAACCAAGACCTAGGTTTTTAGGTGGACCAGAGTTCGCTTTTATGTTCGTTTCAAGTGAGAGCTGGTCTCCGCCAAGGCTGCCCTTTGTCACCAATTCTGTCCATAAAAGTTATTAACAGAATTTCTAGGCACAACCAAGGGGTTGAGGGGAACCATTTTGGTGGCCTTAGGATTACATCTCTGCTTTTTGTAGATGATGTGGTCCTATTGGCTTCATCAACTCATGATCTATAATTCTCACTGGAGTAGTTTGCAGGTGAGTGTGAAGCGGCTGGGATGAGGATCAGTGCCTCCAAATCTGAGGCCAGGTCTTGTGCCGGAAAAGAGTAGAGTTCTTTCTCCAGGTCAGGGGGGAGGTTCTGCCTCAAGTGGAGGAGTTCAAGTATGTCAAGGTTTTGTTCACTAATGAGGGCAAAATAGAGTGTGAGATTAATAGCCAGATTAGTGCTTTGTCAGCAATGATGCGGTCTGTCGTGGTAAAGAGAGACCTGAGTCAAAAAGTGAAGCTGTCAATTTATTGATCGATCTACTTTTCTACCCTTATCTATGGGCATGAGCTTTGGGTCATGACCGAAAGAATGAGATCATGGATACAAGCAGCTGAAATGAGTTTCCTCCGCAAGGTGTCTGGGCTCACCCTTAGAGATAGGGTGAGAAGCTCGGTCATCCAGGAGGGACTCAGAGTAGAACTGCTGCTTCTTCACGTCAAGAGGAGCCAGTTGAGGTGGCTCAGGCATCTGATTAGGATGCCTCCTGGACGTCTCCCTGGTGAGGTGCCTTGAGATTCCACTGGAGGAGCTGGCCCAAGTGGCTGGGGAAAGGGAAATCTGGGTCTCCCTGCTTAGGCTGCTGTCCCCACGATCTGAGCCCAGATAAGCAGAAGAAAATGGATGGATGGATGGATGGATGGATGGTGTTGCAGCATTTTGGGTACCCAGTAGAAGTTACCATGGTTAATACAAAGTCTGGGAAAGTACGGAGTTTAATTTCCATAGATAAGTATGATGTAAGAAATAAGAGAATGATTAAATATTTGTATTTCCATATTTGTATTGACTTTAGTCATTATCTCTTTCCCTAAATGTTGTGTCCTACCTTCTTTGTGTCCTTCCTTTCTTCCTTATATAGTTCTGTGTCTGTTCTTTCTTCCTTCCATGAGTTTACCTTTCCCCCTTTTTTTCCTTCCTTTTTTTCTTTTCTGCCTTGTTTTATTTAAAATTTTTTGTTCCTTATTGACTTTTGTTTCTTCTCTCATGTCTATTCTTCACTCTTCCTTCCATTAAGCGCTATGTTCCCACGCATTACAGTCAACCTATATTTTTGTCCACACAAATGAACCTCCTGCCGTCATGTTTAAAGCTGCAGTATGTAACTTTTATAAAAATATTTTCTACATATTTATTGAAACTGTCTCTATGTCGTGATAGTATGGTATGAGACAGATAATCTATGATAACTCAACCTCCTCTGCCTTCTCCCAGTGCTCCCAGTATTAACTGCAGAAATACACCATTCAGTCAAAAACAGCCAATCAGAGCCAGGAGGCCAGTCTTAGCGCTGTCAATCACCATTCCTGTGGCACTACTTATCCTCCCTCTCCTCATCCCATTGCTCTCTGTTGCGGTGCAGCTCGCAGAGACTGTTGTGAATGCTAATGTTAGTTAGCATGGCCACTGATGACAGCAGATAAACAGTTTTTCTGGAACGGTAAGTTGTTTCTTCACCATTAGCAGATTTAGGGTGATTTGAGGGTGATTAGGGGGACTCAAGGGTGATTGACAGCACCTGGTTCTGATTGATTGTTTTAGGTCGGGAGCAGTGCATTTCTTCAGATGGCAAAGGTAACTCAGGGAGGAGGTGGA
Organism: Anableps anableps; assembly: GCA_014839685.1. Taxonomy (NCBI): domain Eukaryota; kingdom Metazoa; phylum Chordata; class Actinopteri; order Cyprinodontiformes; family Anablepidae; genus Anableps; species Anableps anableps. Next base: position 6,727,031 of record CM026071.1, read on the forward strand.
GTAGGTTGATCTTTTCACAGATTATCTGTCTCATAACATACTATTATGACATGGTGACAGTTTTATCAAATATGTAAAAAACAGATTTTTTTAATAAAAGTTACATACTGAAGCTTTAATTCCTAACGGGAAATCATGGTTGTTTTGAAGCAAATAGGTTGGTTGACATAAGTTTTAGCTTTGCGCTGCACAGTCCCCATGCGTTTGGCGTGTTTAGAACAACACTCGGGCATATTTGTGCAGGTTCATGTGGATGAAAACTATTCTCAAACTGATCCTGTGTGTACAGTATTTTTTTTAAATGATGTGATGGAGATATTAATTTTTATAAAGATCCAGCTATGTGTGTACAAGACCTTGAATGCATTTGATTATCTATAGTTCAAAATCTAAAACACTTACTGTCAGAACCTGGGTTGTTTTGGGTTTGATTCTTTTGACTCTAGTTTTGATTATTGTTTTCCTGTTGTCCTTCGTTTCTTATTTTGATTAGATCAGCCTTGTTTCTGTTTTACTTCTGTTCAATTTTTTTCATAGTTATTCTAGCTCATTATGTTTATTTATTCCTTGTCTCTAGTTATTCATTGTTACTGTTAGATTCATTTTTCTAGTTTCCCTGGTTACTCTCCCTTGCCCCTTGCTGCCATTTTCTCTCTCTCTCTCTCTCTCCTCAGTCTCCCTTCTGCTCTCTCCCCAGACACTTGCAACCCATTAGGTAATCAGCCCCAGTCTATTGTTTCAGCATTCACACTCACAGTACTTAAACTCCTGCTCTTACTCCTTGCTGGATCCTCCTGTTACTTTCAGAATCTTGCTGTTCTTTTACTTCTGGATTCCTGTGTTTTTATTCAGCTCTGTCTCCCTGTGTTCCCTGTGGTTTTGTAAGTTTTTTTGTTCTTTTTTTTTTTTTTTCATGAAATTATCAAATCTACTCACCACCTCTGCCTGCTTTCACTTTGGTCTATCACTACACCATTAAAAATCATGACACTTACAATGATCAAACCTCAACTGAACGAATATGTTTAATATATAATTTAAAAGTAATTTATTAAAACATGGTTGGAGATTTGTGGAACCATTATTCTGTTTGTTAAAATCCCAAAAATGCATTTTCAGTGTTTTATTTTGACATTAGGATAACCTTAAATTTAAACAGGCATAAAAATGGCCATATTTGGGTTAGTGAAACATGAAATAAATTGTTCTACACTCAGTAAATTGAAACATGAAATAAATTATTCTAAAAAAAAAAAAAAAACTTATCTTATTCTAAATGAAGCATAAAAGGGAGGTTTTTTGCAACAGGAAAGATATTAACTGCTAATAAACTTTCAACAGAGTCTGAATTGAAAAATGTTATCCTTAAATAATGTTATAACTTCAATATCTTTTCAAAAGATTTAATAAAAGCTAACAAGTAGAGAGCCACATATTCAGTGACTATTGCTGGTTTCAAGAGGTATTTTCACTGTAACACAGTCATAAAATGCTTCGATGTGTGTGTCTCAGAAGTAGACCCAAAAAGTTTCCCGGAAAGTTGAATAAGAAAGAAATCTGGAACACGTGAGCTTATGTCAGTATAAGATTTGGACCACATGGCAAATTTGCATGGAAATTATACCCCATTCTCTGGTCTTCCTATTTGCAGATCTTTTTCTTCAAACCACTAACCCCCCCCCACCGCTCCCCATCCTGCGCCTCTTCACAACACTTTTTGAAGAGTGGATGTTTCTTGGCATCGATTTGCTGAGTCATTGTGCAAAAGTAAAAAGGTGGTAGCTACGAAAGAGTTAGCAACTAACGGCAAAAAAAAAAAAAAACAGTGTGTCCCTGACTGTGCCGCTGTCATCTTGAGACGTAGATCATTTCGATTTATGAGCCAGAGCAGCCTTAGAGGTAAACTGTGATGCAGCAGGAAGAGTTAATTCAACACATCTGGCCCTAAACTACCCTCTGCACTCAAAACAGGGCTCGTTTTTTTCTGTTGATGTTTGTGTCCAAGGGTCTAACTTTTATTGTAGGAGGAAAAGAAAAAAAAGGGGGCAGAGTGCATAAATTTACCACACAACAAACAAAAATACATAAGATTGTTTGTCTTTAATGGCTTCGCAAAACATGTTCGAACACCCATTTTATCCAGAGTTGGACATTCAGACAGGAATAAGCTGGAGGGCACTCATTAATAAAAGTCTTGAGAATGTCTGTATGAGAGGAAAAAATTGTAGAGTCCTTTGCGGAACATCCGTGAAATTAAAAGATGAAATGGAGAGATGTCGTGTCCGTAAATCAAAGAGATTTCATCTAGTTTCTTTTGCTGTTTACAGAAGTGAATTTGCGGCCAACTTTAATGTTTCAGAAGGTCATTTGAGTCTAATTAACTCAGTGAACTCCTGGCAGTCATGCAGTTTCAGGTTTGTAGATGTCATACACACACATACCTACACTGAGTGAATTTCCTCAGAAAGGCCAAGGCTTGCTCACAGTAAAACATTTGTTTAAGAAACTCTAAAAGTCAGGGTTTTTTTGTACCTTTGTAAGTTAGAGTTTAACACCACTGTGTTATGAAGTAGTGAAGCATAAGCAAACATGAATTCCAGTAGTAAATCCCTAAACTCCCCACGTTTCATCAGGCATCCCTTCCGGATGCATGTATTGCAGATATGACCAATCCAGGAAATTAAATCCATAAACTACAGAAAGATTGTGACTCTGCCACTGCAAGGCCATTCAGTGTGGTGGGGCAAATTTTGTTGACAGGGAGGTATGATGAACATGACTATTACAGGAGCTGAAGATGCAGCTGTTTCTCTCTGGAATTTACAGAGGCCTAACCATGGTTAAGCCAAAGGGAATACAGCAGAGACAGTGAATGTGTCAATAAAATATTGCATGTAACAGACACAAAGCAAGGCATAATTGGAATTTATGCATAGTTTTAAAATTTGGGCGATTCTAAGACATAAAAATGCTTATATCTAAACTATTTAATTGTAGTTCTTTTTCTAACTTCGCCCGGTGTTTCACTATGAGAATCGCCTCAGCGTGACCAACTGTGGAAGCTCTAATGACATCACATCTGTCTGCGACAGACAGGTTGAGCCGTGTCCATGGCTCTGCCCACCATCCAATATCACGGCCAACCTACTCCTTCCAAGTCATTCTTGGCAGGTTTTTATCCGTGTCCATGCAAGAAGGGATGTATTGGTGAAAGCCCTCACTCTGTTATCAAAGAACCAGGGATTATGTGAAGTAACCCAACGTTCTTTTTCTAACTTCGCTCGGTGTTTCACTATGGGAGATATGGCCTACCATCAGATTGCATGCTGACCCCGAAGCCAAGCCTGGCAGCAATCCCAATCTGGGTATCAGGTAGACCCTGACTCAAGGTTGCCCACACTGCTCGTCGATGCTGGAAAAATCCTGGAGAGGCGCCTAAGAGTGGCTGTAGCTAACAGCCAAGACCCATGCCTCCCGTCACCTTCTGCTGTTACAGCAGGTGAAAGCCATCAGCGGCAAGTCTCTAAGAGCTGGGCGGACATGATGGAGGAAGAGTCTCTGTCCCTGCCTCTGCTCTTTGAGGGCCTTATGGAGAGTGGGGATCTCAAAACGGGCATTGAGGAGATGGAGGGTGATGCGAACTCCAACCTCCTCCAATTGGAGGACATGGAGGAAGATGAGGATGACTCTATCTTCCAGGCTCAACACTCCAGGCCACCCAGTGCAGCAGACGTTTCCTCCCCTGGGGACAGTGACCTGTATGATGTGTGCAGATGTGCTGCCTCAAAGCTGAACATCCCCTGGCCAGCAGTTCAAGATGCAGGAGGAGCAGAACATGACTTGTATGATGGTAAAAGACTTCCACCAGCCTTACCATCAGCAAAACAACTTTTACCAGCTGTTCCAGCCTGCATGAGAGAAATGAGCCGTTTCTGGTCCAGCCCATTTAAGAGTAAGCTCCCCACCAAGGGTTCTCTAGACTGGAGATACAGGGCATGGGTGAGTTGGGGCTGGCCAAACCCCCAACAGTAGAGCCAGCCTTCAGTGGCTTACCACCTTCACCCTAACCGCAGGTCTGTGTCAGCATCCTCAAGCATCTCACTGCCAGGTAAAATGGATTGCCTCACTGCATCTATTTACCAGCTCACTGCATCTATTTACAATCTTGGAGGAAATGGGTCATCAGCTGGACTCTGGGACAACAAATCCCACCCTTTGGGATGAGATATGTGTGGTAAATGATCTCATCCTACGATCCTCCAGAGGTGCGGATCAAGGTTGCAGTCAAGTAATGGGACAAGCAGTCTCAGGAGAATGGGCCCTACGGTTCAACCTGTCAAGGCTGAGTGACTCTCAGAAGGCTGAAATCATGGATGCAACCTATGAACCAACAAAAGGTCTATTTGGCCCCTCCTTGGAGAAGATGAAGGAGACAAGCAACCTCAGAAAACAGGAGGGAGAGACTTTTAACCTTTGCTTGCCTCGTAAACCAAGTCAAACTCCCCCACAGGAAACCAGACCTGACTTTACAGCTGTGGCAATGAGAGAGTGGCAAGGTGGAGCCAGGGCTCTAAGGAAGCCCACCACACAACCTCTCCAGCAAAACAAAGCTGAGAACCCAAGACCATGGGGCAAGCATTCTTTTCCAGCGGCTGCTGCGAAAAATCATCCATTCCACCCCTGGTAGGGGAAAGAGAAGCAGGCAACATAGCCCCCTCCATTGGTCCACAACTTCCTCCCCAAAAGAGAAGGTTTGCAGACAGCAGAGCAGACCTCTTTGTTCAGTGTTCAGATACTCCTGTGGTTCCCAGTTTGCCAGGAGTCCTGTTAAGTTTTCCCTCTCATGTTCAGACGGAGGTTATTGTAAGGCAGAGAACACAGTGTCACCAAGCACTTCAGTGTCATCTCACACTCCACACCACCTTGTCAGTGTCACCAAGCACTCACGAGTGCCACCATCACACGTTTTGTTGTTCAGGGGGAGTCAGAAAAAATAAGACACTTTTTTGCAACCAGAGATGTTGCCAAGGGCAGAAAAATAAGAAAATAAGAAAAATCTTTTTTCTCAAAAAAAGAGAAAAATAACAAAAATGGATCTCTGCCACCCTCCTCTACACCCAACAGAGGGAGCTGGTGCTCTTTACAAGAGAGCTGTGCTCAGCAGTGTAGAGATTGTGACGTCACCCAGCAGTGATGCTGGTCCTCTCTCTGCTCGGACAGAACAGTGGCGTGCATGAACAGTTTCCCCATGGGTTTTGGCCACAATTTCCAGGGGTTACAAGAGACTGCAGTTTGCCATGAGACCTCCGAGATTCAATGGAGTGTTCTTTTTAGTTGCCAACAAGGATTCAGTGCACGTCCTACAGGACGAAATTGCATCCCTGTTAGACAAAAGAGCAATAAGAGTAGTACCGAGCGAAAGGTTTGTCAGGGCTTCTACTTACACTATTTTCTCATTCCAAAGAAAGATCACTACACATCACTATGCCCCATACTGGACCGACATATGTTAAACACTTATGCAAGTATACATTCAGAATGTTAACACACAAAGCCTTGTGTGTTAACAGGATTGGTTTGTAACCATTGATCTCTTAGATGCATATTTTCACATTAGGATTTACCCCTGTCAGCGAAAGTTTCTCAGGTTTGCTTATCAAGGCACAGCCTGCGAGTTTCAAACAGTCCCATTCGGGCTGTCATTAGCTAAGAGAGTGTTCAGTAGGTGTGTGGAAGCAGCGCTGTCCCCTTTGAGGACGAACAGCATCAGAATATTTTCGTACATAGACATCTACCTCATTTGGTCTCAATGAGGCGATCAGGCACTGAACGACTCCCAGACGGTGATGAACCACCTCATCAATGTCGGGTCCATGGCACATTTTCAGCTGGGAAAAGTCGTTTCATTCAGAATTTGCTTATGGCTCCTCGGCCTCATGGCGTCAGTGATTTTTGTTGCTCATCTGGGGCTCCTGATGATGAGTGATTTTCAGTGGTAGGTCACTGCAACTGTGTCCCTACAGTCATCTGTGCCGCAGGGTGAAAATATCACTGGCTTGTGTGGCGGCTCTTCAGCCGTGGGGAGACCCAGTAGTTCTCGCAGTGGGCGTACCACTGGGGACAGTAGCATCCAGGGTCACCCTGACTACGGATGTGTCCCTGACGGACTGAGGTGCAACTATGATGGCAGAGTTGTGAATGGTGTATGGTCGCCAAAAATAGCACGTCTCCACATTGACATGCTGGAACTATACGCAGTATTTCTAGCTTTGAAACATTTCATGCCCTATATGATTGGTCGCAATGTCTTGGTAAAGACAAACTACATGATCAACCATCAGTGCGGGACCTGATCCCTGCAGCTACACAGATTGGCCAGGGAAATAATTATGTGGAGCAGCACCAAATTTATATCGCACAACACACGTGCCAGGAATTCTGAACAGAGGTGCCGATCTGTTATCCAGGGGAAGCCCTCTGTACGGAGAATAGAAGCTCCATCCTCAGGTGGTGGAGCAGATCTGGCAAAGATATTGACGGGCTGCCGTAGATCTCTTTGCCTCATGGGAAAATGTTCATTGCCCACTGTTTTTCTCCCTGTCAGACCGAGACGCTCCACAGGGCATAGATGCACTGCCGAACTCATGGCCCTTTGTCATCATCCATTTGAACCTATCAAAGCTATTGGTATGAAATCTATTTAATTGAAAACTGCACTTCTCTTAGCTTTGACCATGGCTAAGCAAGTTGGTGAGTTACATGCACTGTCTGTCAGTCCCACCTGCTTGCAGTGGGCACCTGGGCTCTCCAAGGTGTATTTGAGACCCAATCCCACTTCTGTGCCCAAGTTGATGGAAGCATCATACAGGTGTTCAATGGTAGAACTACTGGCATTCCATCCACCTCCATTCTCTTCAACGGAAGAGGAGAGACTTAATTGTTTATGTTCAGTGAGAACTTTAAGGGCTTATGTGGACAGGACAGCTTGTTTTAGAAGAACTGACCATCTGTTTGTGTCTTGGGCCACTCCTCACATGGGCAAACCTGTCTCTCGTCAAAGATTAGCGCACTGGATCGTGGAGGTTATATTGCTGGCATATAGGCGTGCAGGGTCAGAGCCCCCTAAAGGTATGAGGGCCCATTCTATCAGGAGCATGGCCACCTCTTGGGGTTTGTTCTGTGGTGTCTCAGATTAGGACATCTGTGCTGCAGCCAGTTGGGCTACACCACACACATTTGTGAGGTTTTACAGGCTGGATGTGGCCAAGTCATCACCAGCACATCCAGTGCTGGGAGTTGGGACATCTGATACCCAGATTGGGATTGCTGCCAGGCTTGGCTTCGGGGTCAGCATGCAATCCGATGGTAGGCCATATCTCCCATAGTGAAACACCGAGCGAAGTTAGAAAAAGAACGTTGGGTTACTTCACATAATCCCTGGTTCTTTGATAACAGAGTGAGGGCTTTCACCAATACATCCCTTCTTGCATGGACACGGATAAAAACCTGCCAAGAATGACTTGGAAGGAGTAGGTTGGCCGTGATATTGGATGGTGGGTGGAGCCATGGACATGGCTCAACCTGTCTGTCGCACAGACATGATGTCATTAGAGTTTCCGTAGTTGGAATCCACTGAGGCGATTCCCATAGTGAAACACCTCACTCTGTTATCAAAGAACCAGGGATTACGTTAAGTAACCCAATGTTCTGGCTGTATGTTTGCATTTGTTCTCCTGCTGGAAGGTGGATTCCAATCTCAATCTGCAGCCTTGTCTTGGTTCTGGCTCCACCCAGGTCACCATCAACTGACTTGCTTCCCTGGATGATATGCAGGTTTAGTTTTGGTCTCATCTGACCAGAGCACCTTCTTCCAAACATTTGCGGTGAGACATCTTATGAATATCTTTTAACAGTGATTTTCTTCTTTTCACTCCTTCATAAAGGCAAGCATTGGGGAGAGCATGACTAATAGTTATCCTGCTGATAGATTCCCCCACCTGAGTTGTGGATCTCTGCAGCTCCTTCTGACAATGCCTGGTTTACACAGCAAGATTTTAAAGTTATCAACCACTTTTCAAACCCAAAGAGATCACACATGATGATTAAAAAAAATCATAACTCCTCTGTTTCAGGTTCTACCTGGGGGAGTCCTAAGCAGGCTCGGGAAAGGTTATTTCCTGAAGACTGTGCCCCACACTGAGTCTTCACCCCCAAGCCTCCATTCACTCATCTCCCCAGACAACTCATCCCTAATCCAAGCCATCCTTCCTTCCTTCAATAAAATCCCTAAATTTGTATCTATGGTGTGGTTCTTGCGAGTGAAACTAAGCCAAAAGGGGGTCCAACCCTGGACTGGCAAGGTGTACCTAATAAAGTGACCAGTAAGTGTAATTCTTAGTAAAATCCATTTAGTTGCTTATAATAATGACATTCTCCATGACATTCTCCAGCCCCTGCTTTGAGGTCCAACTTTCAGAACACTGCATACACCTAAAAGGTTCAGGTTCATATGTAGGTATTCTTGGAAACACAACAATCACTGTTACAGGAAAGAAAGTTATTTTAAATATTTTAGAACTGGCAGAGTTGATAGCAAACTGAGATCACGTTGCTAAAGCTGTAAGGTTGGTCCAGCCATATGTTTTGTTTCATTGCATAACCCTTTTTTTAGATGGATTTTATCATAAACATTCAAACCAGTATTTCTGTCTAAGTTGTTTCTGTCTGAGTTGCTGAAGTGCTTCTGGTATTTTTTTTCTTTAGTTATAACAATTTTTTAAAAGAATCTACACATGTATTCCCTTTTGACCTGTTTGTTTTTTTTCTGACAGAACCTTTACTAAATTACCCGGCAGTGAAGTAATTTAGTCACGGCTGCTGAATGGAGTGCTGTGTGTGCTTTGCACATACTTAAACCATGGTTAAAGGGTGATTCAGCTGTTTCAGTAGCAGCTGTGTGTACTTGGAGGATTCCACTGATGGGTTCACATCTTACCAAAATTATAGCAACAGTCTGATTGCTGTAACCTTGTATAATCTACAAGAGTAATACACAAACAGGTGCTGATAGATGGGATAAATACAAGCGTTAGAGGGGAAGGAACCTTGCTATGTCTTGCTATTCATGATTCACCAGAAACTCTGATGCAACCTTAATGAGGTTCTTTATACTGTATATTTACAAAAGGCAGAATTCCTGAGTAAGTCCACTGCCTTGCATAAGAGGCTACCCAACATGGATTATATCAGGATTCTTTCCTGTTTGCATGACACAGAATTCTTTTCTTCTCGGAACAAATGATTTTCCAGATGTCCCAAACAATCAGAAGGCACATTCATCAGACAAAACAACTTTGCACCAGTCTTCTGCTGTCTGTCTTTGTTCTTTTGTCAGTCTTTCCTTGATATTTTTCCTGGGAAAACATTACCTATTTGCTGCTTTTCTTATTGCCAGGTTGGCATGCAAAAGTGTTCGCCTCATTGTTTGTGCAGATGTATTCACACCTATGAACTGCCAATGCTGAGCAAGCTCTGCACTAGTGGGAACACCGTTTTGTAGCTTATTTTCAGGTGATGTTCTGGGATACTGGAACCTCATGGATGTAATGAACCCCTTCTTACTATAACCAAACCTCTTATCCTGAAGTGATCCAGAAAACTGTTCTTTCAGTGGTTGTTGGCCTGCTTGGCATTTTATTCATCTGCTGTGTGCATGGCGCCACCTTTGACTAATGCTATGTTCAAGTTACCTCAAAAGTTGGAACTCTGAGCTGGGTTTGACGTCACACCCGAGTTAACAGCATTCTGTCATCGAAGAAGTTGGGATTTCAACATGGCAACGCCTAAGTAGACAGTGTTCACAACACCTCTTACGAACATTTTAAGCTTTACGTTCCATAAGCAAACACCACATTTCATTTGTTCAGGTTAGAGTTGCTGGCGCTACATGTAACACTGATTTTAGACACATTGCTTCCACCACAACCTACTACTGTTCATGCAAGGAGCGGCCATATTGAAATGTGAAGTAAGCCTTACAACTCGTAGCTGGGGGTAGTCTGAGTTTCTCCAGCTTTCTGAGTGGGAAGTCTGACTTCAGGGTGGGGGTAGAGGGGGGCGTTCTGGTTGATTTTTCCAACTGGGAAGTTGGAATTTGTCGAGTTCTGACAACAAATGGAACTCACCATTAGGCACATATTGAGACAGTCTGCACACCCACTGAAGTGAAGTCTGAACTGTAAGTTCATGCTGTCTTTTGGTGAGTCTGCTCATTTGTCTATCAGAACTTGTCAACATGACAGCTGATATGATTTGAGTTAATAAAGACCTAAGACTTCTAATTCAGTATGAAAATCATTCAAATCATTACTCATGCTCAAGTGCATGCATTTTTTCTTAAATGGGAGAGGCAAAATCCATGGAAGAAAACTGGAAATTGACATTTTTACTGAGCCTAAGTTTGACATAATTTCCACAGGGCACTATCCGGAGGGTACAATAAAGTGTCTTCCTCAACACAACATTAATGTAGCTGACAGGAATCTTTCATGAAAGATATAATACCAGAAATACTGGTTTAGTGTGACACGTTCTGAACTCTGACATTAGATAATAAATAATATATTAACATAGTCTGAATGGAAATTTTCTTCAGGATGATCACAAATGTTTTATCTTATACAATAGAAACATTGGAATCTGCCTGAGGGTAGAATGTTACAGCAATCAGTCCTCACTGGAAGCTTTAGATTGTTCCAGCTGAAAAACTTTAAGCATTATGGGAAAATACTGATGAGCACCCAAGCATGCTGTTAACTTTTGCACATGTTGCTATTTGCATAAACTTGTAATTGCAGCAGAAAATATGAAGTCACTTTGTGAAAAATGAAACAAAATACATTACACTTTCATGCTCCTGAATATCATACCTTTGTATTTCCCTTTCTTGCTTCATATTTTGACTTTCTTATTCTCATTGTTCCATTCTGCAGACCATCGATCTTTTGAAGATGGGATCAAGCCCAACTACAGGAATTTGAAAGAAACTGCATGAATATCTTTTGCCCCACAGGCCCAACATGAAAGCAGCTGAAGATGGTGACATTTTCAGTTTTTTTTTCAGATGACTGGCATCCTCATAAGAGAAGATAAGTGAAGCCAATGAAACCTGCACTTCAAAGTCAGAGTAGGAGAACAGTGGTTTGGTATGCAAAGGAGTTGGCTGCAAATAACATTCATTCATTATCCTAAGGCAACATGCCAAGCCCTTAATTCATATTGTAGACAACTCCTTCACTGGCCTTTCTTTTTGTTACTTGTTTATACTGGGAGAAGGCAGCAGAACTAGATTTTTTAATGTATTATTTGTCTTATACTGTAACGACATTGTGATCATTTTAACAAATATGTAAAAAACACATTTTTCATTTAAGTTACATGCTGGAGCTTTAAAGATGAAGCATAAAGCTGGTAAAGCTACAGTTTGTGGCATATATATTTGGATACTGACACAAGTTTTGATTTTTTTTTTTTTTTTTTTTTTTTTTACATGTTTACTGAAATATATTCCGATTACAGTTATATAACGGACACGGACATAATGTGCAGACTCTCAGGTTTCATTTTAGGGCACAGTGGACCCTTACAGAAAACTTCCAGAAGTTTAACATGTGAAGACCATGTACCACATGAAAAATGCACATGTGGTTCACATAAATTTTCATATGTGAATGATGTGAGTTTTTCACATGGATGATGTGAATATTTCACATGGATTTCACATATGACACACATTTCACATATTTCACATGTGACACATGTGGAAATATGTAAAACCCATGTGAAAACATGGGAATAGCATGGGTTTTTACCAAGAAGTGTTCCAAATCCACATGTATGCGTGTGCTTTTTCATGTGACTCACATTATTCACGTGTGGTACACACAAGTTTTCACATGCATTTTTCATCTGGTACATGGTCTTCACATGTGAAATAATGGGATTTTTTTTTGACACATTGACCAAAATCACATGATGTTCACATTGAAGCAAATCCGATCATATGTGGAACACATGAACAAAATACTTGATCACATGTGGAAAATAGGAACCACATGTGAACCCATGTGCATGTGAAATTCATGAGATTTTTCTGTAAGAGGACACGGGATATTCTTGGGTGTTAGGGACCACAACTTTCCACAAATAGCTAAAATCTACAAATACTTGAATCCCTTCTAAAAATGGTTATAACTGCCTATTTTAATAGTTCAAGCACCAAATATACCTTAATTGTAAAGGATATAATAAGGTTTGTACCCAGAACAAAAACCACAACCTAGGAAAGGTTAAACAAGTTTTACTGCCAGAAATCTGAATGTGCAAGCTGGACAGCAACTGTATCTTCGGAACTGCTTTCTTGTCAGACTCTGTGAAGGACATAGGTTGATGAGTGACTGGCAGAGCAAACAGGAAGTATTGCTTAATCAGGAAGTGAAGAATTACCCAGCAGAGCTGGTTTCCCTGGATGTCCTTCACTGAGACTTGGACCTTGATCATTTTGGATCCTCATAGATGTAACTGAGGATAAAAGGAAGGTGTCAGTTTTCCAGGGACTGTAGAGCCAGGAGTTAATATAAGCAGTGGCACAGGTGAACACAATCAGCAGTCAGCAGAAGGGGGTGGGGGACAGAGCAGTGGAGCAGCATAAGACGAGGCAGGAACCGGGAAAACCATGACATTAACATGCATTAATACACACAGTGGTCTGTCTAGTGCTGTCTTTGCACTACTGCAAAACCTGACATCCACGATCTTCCTTGTCTTCCTTATCGCCACTCTTGGGAGGCTACAGCCAACCAGCACAACGAAAATAAATGGTGCTCCTGGATTGGCTGCTTTGTAGACAGCAGCCAATGGCGTGTCACATAGCATTAAACCTAGCTATTTCAGCTTCCCAAGCTGCATTTCAAAAATATTTTAGATTCGCTCTATGAAAAAAAAATCTGCCAATAGCTGAATTTTTCGTCAATAATTTTGAGTTCCATTCCACTGAACTTCAAATGCTTGACCATGAATAGGCGGGGGTCCACTGTGTACACATTCAGATTGGATGAAGGGTTTAGGAGTTTGAGCTCCTTAAAGGAATCGACGGCTAGTTGTAATACTAGACTTATTTTTGAGAAACATTTATTTCAGATGTAAAAATATCACAATAAAGGGTCTTAAGTTTTCATAATAAAGGCTAGATTGGACTTTGTAAAAAAAAAAAAACACCTAAAAAAGCTAGCAGAGCTTAGGAACAATGTTCTTTGGACTGATGAACCCATAGCACAAAAAGAGTATGGAGAAGATGTTGAACAGGCACAGCAGAAGCAGAGTGATGGCTGGGGATTACATGGCTGCCAGTGCGCCTGGGACACTAGTGTTTACTGATGATGTGACACGGGACAGGAGCAGCCAAATTAATTCTGATGTGTTCAGAGACATACTGTCTTCTCAAAACCACCTAACTGCAGACAAACTGATAGGACAGCATTTCATAATCCAGATGATTAAGATCCAATGATCCAAAATATACTTGTTGGAGACGAAACTTCGGATAGAATGACCCACGAGCAAACAGCAAGTGAAATCCATTGCAGTAAAGGTCTGGCAAACCATTAAATTGGAGGAAAGCCATCGTCTGGTGATGTCCATGAGTTCAAAACACCAGACTGTCATTGGCAGCAAGAGGTTTTCAATCAGGTATTAGAAATGAAAATTATTATTTATTAGTATTTTTCAGTTATTTAATTTGTACAATTACTTTTTAGCCCCTGAAATTAAGGCATTTTGTTTAAAAAATGCTTTAGTTTGTCATATTTGTATACAATCTTCTTATTCAACCCACTAAATAAAGCTGAAAGTCTGCACCGCAACTGCATCTGAGTTGTCTCTGTCCAAATACGTATGGACCTGACTGTATATCACTAGCTTGTTTCCATTAACTTTGAAATTGTGCAAATTGAAATTACGAAAAAAAAATTAGGTTAATGGAACAACGCCATTTTCGAACAAAGTCTTCTTTTTCAAGAAAAAGTTTTGGCACTAAGATGAGGTGGTTTTTTTGGCCATATCGAAATTGGTTTACTTTGCAAAACTGCAATGGAAACACTTTTTTCGCATCACACGAGTCACATGATCAACAACCGGATGTTGCCACTGACGCAAACCATGAAAAAGAGGATAACAGGAAATAGCTGGAGGATCATGGCGCAGCATGTTTTTTTAATGACAAGCTCATTCACGTGTGATTTTAGTTTCATTTCTTATTTAATGGAAACATCACAATTGCAAAGTTGTGTTTTTTCAACATTAGTGGAAAATCGACAAAGATAGGCGCACCTTTGTAATGGAAACGCAGCTAGCATGTCTACATAATGGCATTTTTTATGACAGCACCTGTCAAAGCCTCTTTGTCTCTCCATTTTTACACTGTATCTTTTGTTTTTATCAACCTCAATATGTGTTTCACATTTTGGGCATCCATTGTGCCCCATGACCAAAAGCAAAGTCGAGAAAAGGATCCAGTTATTTTGTTTCTTTCTTCTGCTTTCCCACTTTTTTTCACTCTCACCAATTTGTTCTGCTTTATCAAAATCACTTCTACTTGCAGCTCTCTAAGTGTTAGCGGGCTCATCGCCAAAGGGGCCAAGACCTCCAGAAATCAGTGCTGGAATATGAACACAAGACTCAGCTTAGACTTTAAAAGCATTGTTTAACACTCCAGTGGGATCACTTGCCTGCTGTACAGTAACTATATGATCAAATAACTTACAAGAAGTTATTCATTAAATAACCTCTTGCCATTGAAGCTGATATAAGTAAACAAATTATTGGCCGCAATAAGTCCATGTTACACTTTATCCAGCCGGCAAGATTATATGTTTTTGTGATATTCCTTCCAGAGGTATTTATTCCCCACAAACCCCCTTTCACATGTTACAACAAACTTCATCGGGAATTTAGTTTTGCAGCCTCTGAAACATTTTATTCCAGATTTGTCCTGTATTGAGCTCCATCCATCTTCTGCAGCCCTGACATACTTTCACCACAGCATGATGCTGCCACCATTATGTTTCACTGCAGGGATGGTGTGCACAGTAATAAAGCTCGATTCCACTGAAATTTTCAATGATCAAACTATCTTAGCTTAATCTTAGCTTCTTAGCTTAATGTACAAAATCATTTGTGATAGGATTAACAGAAGAAGCAGAAATGGCATTTAAGTTTAATCTTTTTTTTTTTTTTTTTTTTTTTTTTTTTTTTTTTTTTTTTTTTTTTTTTTTTTTTTTTCTTTACAATTTAGAGGCAATATAGTTCTGAAAAAGTGCTTAAAATATTTAAAATGAAACTTTATTTTTAGGCCTGATCAATTTTGTCCAGGCTTATTTTTAATTTCTTTTTCTAATGTTTTGAGTAGGAATAAAAGTAAACGCATTTTTCCAGACATTAAAGAGCTTGAGTTCACAATATTCATGCCCACGTGTATTATTTCACTCAGTCATCCACTAAAATCCAGTTAAATTCAAAAATTGCAACTTTTGGGGGAACATATTCTTATGTGATTAAATATGGAGGGTGAAGCGTGCCAATTTACAATAAATAACTCAAGAATTATTTAAATGTGTTAATAATTACATAAAATTGGGAATGTGTCCATTAAATACATTTACAACAAATTAATTGGATATTTCATTAATGCATTAAATACATTAATACATATTTAAATAAATAAATACATTTATCCCAAATTAATAAAATATTTCAATAATGCATTAAATACATTATTAAATATTGAAATGGTTCATATATGGTTCATATATTCATCATATGGTAAATGAACAAATTGTTATTTCAGTATTTAATTATTTTATGGCTTCTGTTAAATTGCAATAAATCAAAATTAATTAATTACAACACCTTTAATCAATCAGATTCATTCTTTTAATCAGGTCTTATCCCTATTTATAACCAAACCATGTGTTAAATTGTGATCAATCATGACCTGCAGGCTTCACGCTGCTAAGCAAACATGTGTTCCAGCTTCATGACAGTCACTATTCCCCTCTGATTTTGATTCAAAACTGGCTCGATCTTCCAGACTTTAAATCCATTTGATGCCGACATGGAGAGAGCTAATCAGGCTCAAAGCAGTGACAGAAATTATGCATTTGGGTGAGCTCTGCTGTTTTAACAATGATCAAAAGATCCCACTGTAGTCATCTCCATTCAGCCTAAAGATTCGCCACTCTGTGCCTGACGACAAATTCTGCACTTGCAGACAAGAAAGGATGGAAATCCTGGCGTTTAGACACAGAGTCCACTTGAACCTACAATGATTTCCCTATGTTAATCATTTTTAACTGTATGTTTGAATTTTACGTTGAATTTTGCTTTTAAATGGTCTATGATAAAATATTCAAATTGGAAATTAGCAAAATATTCTGATAGGGAAAAATGTGTAAAAAAAATGTCTTGTTTTTGATTTGCACATTTTCAGAAAATATAACAACAATTTTTGTGACTTAAGTGTCATGACATGGACCACCTGAAAAATATGCCATAAATGTTATTGTCACTAAAAAAAAACAGCAACTAAAACAGCAAAAATCTAGCACTCTGTCTCATCACAAAAGAAAAAATTTAACTTGCAAAATGCTATTTTATACACAAAAATTACAACTTGTTGCTGCTTCAAAAGAACATAAACACTGACAGATTTCATTTCTCGTGTATTTATGATTTTCCATGCAAAGCACTTAAATTCAGTCATCAGTATAACTTCAATTTTAAACATGTGTTTCTCCGACTGTTGAATGTTAAAATGTCTCATATGTATAAAAGATTGTTATGCTACAAGAGTTGGTTGAAATTATATATTCTTTCATTTATTTGACAATTTGACTATGCATTTTACGTTAGCACAGTTGGAAGCCATTCTGGTGTGATTGAAACTTGCACCAGCTGCTGTAACAGAACGCAATCTTTAAATTGATGTCTTTACAACCTACAGCTGCTGGGTACTGGAGAGTCAAAACATGGTTGGAATTACGGTTCTGTTAACCAGCAAGTCTTTGATGTTTGTTGTTCATAATACAAATAAATGTTAAAGTCGAAAGGACCACTGTTAGGAATATAACCATTGATGTAGAGTGACATTTCTGAACAAACAAGCTAAGCATGATCTGGCAATGGAATAACAGTCGAAGTTAGTTTTTCCAGATGTGCTAAAAGGTCCATCTGACTCTTCTAATGAGCTACTAGTTGACTGAGTTATTGCAGTATCTTGATATTCTCCCTTTTTTCTATTAATTTGCTCCAATAATTATATCTTTAACCTGATCTCTTCCTGGATAGAGCCACTGAAAGAGCTACTGCTGCTATAAATCAAGTCAAGTTTATTTGTATAGCACATTTCAGCTGCAAGTCAGTTCAAATCAAGTGCGCAATCAAGTATACACGAAAATCATCAAAATCATCAAGCAAATATACATGAAAATCGTCAAAATCATTGAGCAAATATCAATGCATCAAGGCTACATTCACACGGCACTCAACGCACAATTCCGATTTTTGGCTGTAATTATAATTTGAATGGGACCGCCATCAGATTGAAGCGCAAACAGCCCTGAAGCGAATGACAAACGATGTGCTGCATGGCATACGGTATTATGACTGCTTTCAACGGCATCTGCTGTAATGTTTATTAATACTGACGTGACAAGACATTTATTTTGAAGGAGAGCAAATATAGCAACAGAAAGTAGCATAATGATTTGACTTTTACGGTAGGCAGTAGGGGTGTGCAACACTGTGGATTTTGGTATCGATCTGATACCAAGTAAATGCAGGACAAGCATCACAGATAACAATAGTTTAAAAAATACATTATCATTGAATAATTTGGTGATTTGACCTCAGTTAGATGATTATGATAAAATACAAGGCAAAGATTTTAGGCAAACACAAGTGTTTTTTAATAAATGCAATAGAAAACAATGTATCAGTACAGAAATAACATAATTCCCTTATTACCTTCTACTACATACAATTGTTTACTAGGATAAATGAGACGGTAATCTGCATATAACCTAAATATGAATACTTTTTCTTTCAATGGTTAATATTCAGCCATATTCATATTTCAGGTTTGAGGTAAATAATTTAACATAGGTGTATATTTTTGAGCTCCAGTAAGATTTTATTTCAACTGCCTGAATGGATAATAATAAAACTGTGCTTATAAGGAGCATTATAGGAGATCCTTCCTCCAAGCATCTGATAGACTCGATAACCATCACTGCTCCCAACAAAATGTTTATATCCATGCTAGTATCTGTACAACTCTACCGTTTTTCTGTTGTTACTAACTGTAAATAATTTGTATTTTTAATGCTCAGACATGCACATCTTGTACATTTTTTATGAACCAGTTGCACATTCCTCTGGACAGGAGTATTTTTTACAACTGCACAGTATTAGTGTTGAAATTTTGCTTTTATGTACAGTATTTTTTTTATTCTTCTGTTTTGATATATATTTCGCATTCCATGTGTGAGTCTATTCTGTTCTATTCTAAAGGTGTCAGAAGTATAAAAAACAGGGAGTGGTTATGCTGCCGGTATATTAGCTGGGCCACCAGAAGACACAGACTTTCACAGCACGGGTCAAAAAAACCCAAAAAACAGTTCTGGCCAATTAATTGCATTGTATGTATTTAATTAATCATATTTTAATTGAAAATCATATACTGACAAAAAAAGCAACATTTTCAAATCAAAAAACTTTTTTGCTGCTAAGTTATTGAATAAATAGAAAATATAAGCTCAACAACAGAGATATTTATTGATTTTAATCTTTTCTTTAGGGTTATTCAACCATCAGATTGAAGCAAAGTGCTATTTTACACATTCAGCTCTCAAGTGTTTCAGGATACCCTGATCATTCAAGGAACTTCTTCGAAAAAATACTTATGTAGAAATGAGGACTGTGGATGCTGGGATTAGCGTTGGGGACGTATGCGCTGCTACAACATGTTTAGCATTGAGATGCTATTTAAGGCTTGAATAGGTGATAGGCCAACTGCTTTTTGGACAACTTGCACACAACAGTCTTTTCCAGTGTCTCATCAGATAATTTTTTGAAGCAAAAATGAACCGCTCGGGGGCCAAGAAAAGCGGCTTTGTCATCCATCACTGTTGTTTGTGTCTGTCGCTAGTGTGTCAGATTTACAGGTGTACCAGAAATACAATACAAAGGTTCAGACTTGGGACTTTTGAATGTGTAAAAAAACCACAACTAAACAAAAAAGATTAATTGCAAAAAAAATTTAACGTGTTACAATCTGTGTAATTAATTAATTGAAATTAACGCATTAAAGTCCTGGCCCTAATAAATACATGCCACACTATTTGCAAAAAGATGCATGAATTTTCCATTTGAAAATAAAAACTTTAATGGACTGCTTTTTATAGGTGTTTCATAATAAATCCAGGTAAAATACAAAAAAAATTTGGAGTTGAGAAGAACTTCAAGAGGTGGGATTACTTTTGGAAGGCATTGTAAACCCTAACACAAATATTTTCATGGAACAGGACATATGGTAAGTTGGAGAGATTTTTTGTTTTGTTTTGTTTTGTTTTTACCTAAATGAGAAAATAATTAATATGTAGACATAATCAGGATTATCTTATTAAACAAAACTGCTTCAGTCTGCTGGAAAGCAGTGAGAGAATCAGATTCACCTCAACACACAGTCTCTCTTATATATCCAAGTGTAGGTGTACAGGGTGTGTTCACAGTATGCATATGTGCCTGTGTGGTTTGGCTGACACATGTATGTGTATATACCTGGAGCCACAGGAGCCATAAAAAGCAACACATTCATCCCCATCCCAACCTTGCCACCTTCTACCACATGTTATTTATGGTGGTGTAAGAGCTCTGTGGTTACATTATGCGTGTTTACACTCATTCTAACAGCACTTTAAGAAAAGAGGCTGTGAATTAGATGTGCACATGCACTTTTGAAAGGCATAGGAGAGAGTAAAGCTCTCATTCAAAGTTGCCCTCAGGTCCTGTGAATGTACGGAATTCACAGCGAGGGGTTGTTGGGGGGTGGCTTGTTTGCTAGCGCTGCGTCTGCTGTTGTGCAGATGGACAGATGTGTGATACTCTTTGAATCAGACACGCATGCAGCTGGCTGCAGTCTTTTGCACTATACTTATAGCCAGAAACTCTCTTTTGACTTGTCAGCACACAAACAAAACTATAAAAGTACATGAAAATAATGAAGAAATATGCAGATGCAAGCATAACCACATGTAACTGGAGAGTTTAAGTGCATTTTTTTTTTTTTTACTGCCTGGTTGTGCCGAACAGTAAAACCCACCAGGAAAGAAACAA
Organism: Anableps anableps; assembly: GCA_014839685.1. Lineage (NCBI taxonomy): Eukaryota > Metazoa > Chordata > Actinopteri > Cyprinodontiformes > Anablepidae > Anableps > Anableps anableps. The sequence continues at coordinate 6,747,479 of CM026071.1, forward strand.
CTTGGTATTTCTTTCTCATCATGTATAGAACAGTTACCGGAGTTTAGGGAGAAATTTCACATTTTATGGAGATAAGTTTGAGAATTTAAACTTTTTAGGGAGAGCTTTTTTTTTAAGATGGTTAAATTATTGGGTAAATGAACACAATCAAGGTGACCAGCAGGATAAATGTACAATAAGGACTTTAAAAAATATAGACTAAAAAGAATTGCAAAATGAGGAAATATGAGTAGAACCCAGGAGTAAATGCACAGGATTAAAAGGATAAATAAAACCAAATGTCTTTCAACTTATGTCAGATTCCCTGTCTGAGCAAGGGGTGGGTATTTATCATATTATCATTTATTGTGATAAATTTCTTATCATAAGAATTTTAATGTATAGTTGTTCCGATAAATTTCAGTTAACAGTGTTTAAAATCCCCCAAAACTATCTGTATTGTCGCAACTGTTGTTTTTACTATTTTATCCGCTGTTTGAGAGTATCTATAAATATCAGTAAATTTAAAAATATGATTAAATGCAGTTATTCTGTGCAGTTTAGTGATACACATGACACTTCTTTATGTGACTGGTGTCCTAAAAAGCATATTACAAATGGGTGTGTCTTCAAGAGCAGTATTTGTTTGTGTGGCTGTGATCGCTGTGCTATGCACCTAAGAAATGTTACCTAAGAAAAAAAGAGAAATAAATACTTCATATCATCACTTTTATCGTTATCACAATACCACCACAAAATATTGTGATAAAACTTTACATCCATATCACCCACCCCTGCTCTATGAATGTCTCCTGATGTCCCAAAAAAGTAGTGGAGAAGGCTTAGAGAGAGAGACAGGAAAAATTAGACCAATACATCTTCCACATGAAGCAAGGAGCTCACACAGGAACCTTAAAGGCCATCCCAACATGGCGCTGAGTTCAGGCGGGCAGCGCGGAGGCTGCAGGGGCCAACAAAGGACCTCTAGGTGCAGAAAGATAATCCCTTTAAGAGCAAAGGGACAGTTTCTGACAGAGGTGGGGTATATTTTCTGGACATCCAGGTCTCTTAATTGTGTCAATTTTCCGCTTTCTCTCAGAATGTGCTCCACTTTTGCCCACTGCCATTTCTGCTGCCTCTTTGAAGTATTTGTTTTGTATTTTTTGTCATCTATATATTTCCTGCAATATCCAAACATATAAGCTAATCACATGAGTTTTCCAGGAATATATAAGACTCTTCAACTTGTGATGGATGGATATCCCAAAGGTTAACCTGACATTTTGCACTTAAAGTTAAATCAGTTATCGAACAGTAATTGTAATATATGTTGATAATGAATAAATATTTCCAAACCTAAACTGCATTTGCAAGTTTTTAATTTATAAAAGAATGTTTCATGCAAGCTATAAAACCAATTGAAGTATTAAAGCAGCTAGAAAACATGTTATTGGTTTAATGTTAGTAAGTCTAAGTTGTGTATTTTTGCCAACTCAAATCCAGAAAACCAGCTGCTGGCTCCAGATTCCAGTTTGCTTTGAGTTTGGATTGTGGTTATACGTTCATAGTCCTGGTATCAATTAACTAACACACAGAATACAGTCTTTGGTAACTGAGGTACTAAAAAATGCCAATAATTAACTTGAGCATAAACAAAGGCATCTATTCTTTCCCTTCTAGCCTGATGGTAACAAAGGGCCAGTTTGCAGCAAAGTATGAGATTATAGCAGGTCATGCCTGCCTGTCAACATTTCTCCAACTTTATGCCTCCTGATCCACAATTGGAGTTGTTGCTTTACAGCTTTAACTAATAAAGGAATAATATGAAGGTCAACTTTCTACAAAACTTCAACATTTCTTCCCAAAATCAAAACTACAGACACTGGCAATGCTCCATATGACATGACTGGTACAGTTTTGACTTTTTCAATTAGTCTAAGAAAAAAAGAGAGCTTTTTTACCTTTTATTTTATGCCTTAAAATCTAAAAAAAAAAAATGGCTTTGCTAGAATGCATATGTATAAAACTTTAGATTTTCACATGTAGCAAATCACTTATGTTCATTAAGGTAGGCTTTACCACCCAAAGCTTTATGACAATCACTTTACAATGGACCCCCAGATAGCACTTAGGAGGATATAGCTGCCAGGTGTTGTTTATTAAATGCATTTGATTAACTTTTAATCACAATCAACTTTTTTAAAATTTTGGTCTGGCGTATACGTGTGTGTCTCAACAAAATGCCAGATGCGAAAGACATCAGCAATGGTCAGTCTGGTAAGTGTTAAGGCTCCCACATACTTGGGCGTACTTCATGCCGCGGAGTGTCTGCGCTCACTTCTAGACTTCTGCTGGACCCATCTGCGCATCGGTACATTTTTATCATCACGTACTGTATCGCACAGTAAACTGCTTGGCGGGAAACCACATTATTTTGTATGTGACACTGAGCTGATAAGGTTGAGCACTGCCACAAGCTTTCGCACAGATGTGCAGTAACTTGACTAACACTTTATCCCACACCAACAGGTGTGCAGAGGCTTCCCTGGTAGAGAGGAAATATGACTAGGTGCCCAACTAGCTCATCAAACTTGCTAGTATCCATTCATATTGTAGGAAACGAAGTAATTTGTCACAAAAATGTATGCAATCGGTATGCTTGACTATGAAATCTTAACCATCTCTGAACAGTGTGCACACTGTATGCCCGAGTACGTTGGAGCCTTTACAAGGTAACCTCCAAGATATTTGGAGTCAATCATTCTACAGTAAAGAACAATTTTTCATATCTGAATATGGTTTAAGGCAGGTCCCAATCTTCCCAGAAGTGGATATCCAACAAATGCACCCAAAGGTCAGACCGTACATTCCTAGAAATTGCAGAAAACACAAAGATCTAAATCTCAGAATGTAGCATTTAACATGTTGACTGAGTATGTAAGCTTTGTTAACAAGTGAACATGCATGTTTTTTTTCAGTACTGCCCAGAGAAAGGCTGATCTTTTAAAAAGAACATGAAATCAAGAATTAGTTTTACAGATCTTCTTTAGAATGGACCAGAAGACTCATGGAACGATGTTCTTTGCATAGATGACATCAAAGTAGAGATGTTTGCACAACCAAACTCAACAGACTGAAACTGGTAATGTTCCATATTTCATGAAGTTGGCTTTAAAAATCATATAAGCTGTAGCAAGTTACTGGGAGCCTCAAAAAAGTAACAGTTTAATTGAGTTTATATGTTGGACCCTGCTTCTGTGTAATTGGCAAAACTCACTTCTAAAAAGCTACTCACGCTTTTTAATAACTACCCAAAATTAAAGCTTGCTCAATTTTTATAAAGCGACGTGAGCCTTGGGCAACAACAGACGATAACTGAGTCATAGTAAACTAAATGGATACCAATATCTCTGATCTGATCTTACCAACAGATTTATGAAAACTCTTTTCATAACTTCAGTACTTCACACTGGCGTCTTTCTAACGTTCCTCGTAGTGTTTTCTCTTTTGTTAACTGGGTTTTATATGCTTTTATGAAACTGTACTCTCAAACTGTGCTGTAGCTTTCTTTTCTTACATATGTATACTACTGTTGCTTTTCTTTGCACTCTATATCGACTTACCTTTGTATCCATTATTTTCTGCTTAATTCAGGTTCGGGCTGGCCTAAGCAGATAGGCCCAGACTTCCCTCCCTCCAGCCACTTGGGCCAGCTCCTCCAGAGGAATCCCAAGCTGTTCCCAGGCCAGCCAAGAAACAGTCCCTCCAGCATGTCCTGGGTCTTCTTCTGGGTCTCCTCCTGGTGGGATGTGCCCAGAATACCTCACCAGGGATGCATCCTAACCAGATACCTGCGTCACCTCAACTAGCTCCTCTCAGCTTTACTCTGAGTCCCTCCTAGATGACCTAGCTTTTCACTCTATCTCTAAGAACCCTGTGGAGGAAATTAATTTCAGCCATTTGTATCCACAAACTTAGTCTTTTGGTCACTATCCACAGCCTGTGACTATAGATAAGGGTGGGAATGTAGATTTGCCTTCAGCTCTCACTTCTCCGTGACAGACCAGTACAGTGCTCACATCACTGCAAATGCTGCACCAATCCGCCTGTCGATTTCCTTCTACATTTTTCTCTGATTCATAATCAAGACCCCAAGATACTTATTCTTCCACTTGAGGCAGGAGAGGGCCCGTTACTCTTTTTTGGCTCAAGACCATGGCCTCAGATTTGGAGGTGCTGATTCTCATCCTGGCCACTTCAAACTGATCTGCAAATTGCTCCACTGAAAGCTAGAGATCACAAGCTGATGAAGTCAACAGGACCACATCATTCACAAAAAGCAGAGACATGATCTTAAGGCCACTAAAACAGATCCCTTCAACAGCTTTGCTGTGCCTAGAAATTTTATCTATAAAAGTTATGAAAAGAATTGGTTCCAAAATGCAACCTTGGCAGAGGAAACAAGTTTGACTTACTGGTGGCAATCCAGACCAAGCTCTGACACCTGTCATATAGGGACCTAACAGCACATATCAAGGGGCTTGGTATCCCATGCTCCCAAATTACAACCCACAGAACTCCCCAAGAAACATGGTTGAATGCTTTCTCCGAGACCACAAAATACATGTAAACTGGTTGCAGGTGTACAATGAGTCCAGTGTTTCACGACCAGTACGAAAACCACACTGTTCCCCCTGAATCCATGGCTCGACTGTTTGGTGAATCCCCCTCTCCAGAACCCCTGAATAGATCTTACCAGGGAAGCTTAAGAGAGAATTTGGAACACACCCTGCGGACTGTCTGCCAATCCAGGGAAGCCGCCGCCAAAGTCCATGCCATACTGCAGAGGTGCATAAACCAACACAACCCTACAACATCCAGAGCCATAAGGAACTCCAGGTGAATCTCATGCTCCCCTGGGCCCTTGCCACTGCAAAGCTTTTTTAACCACCTTGGTGACCTCAGCATATCACACTGTCAGGTAACTTTTATAAAAACACATTTTTATAAAAGTTACCTACTGCAACTTTAAAGGGTAGAACAACCGGTTATTAGGGGGCAGTGATTTTTTTGTTTTGTTTGCATGTGGGGCCATGGTTGAAAATTACACTCAATTCACTGCAAAACTGAAATAAAATTTCAATTAGAAGTGCTATCAATATATTTACATGCCTACACTACAGTCTTGTTGCATCAGTGGATTACACAATTTCAGTCTCTTCCACATTACTTTCCCAAAACAAACCACTGAACCAGAGATTTGTAAGGAAAGTCTTGAGGTTGGCTGCACCCTGTGGGTGGACAGACTGTAATTAAAGTGTTTACTGGTCATCATTCGGGTCTCCAAAGCTCATTAAAGACCATGCCCTTGCAAAACATTTTTGCATGTTTGCCTAAATTGAGAGTCAAAACAAGTGTGCTTATGCCCCTACATCCTCATGTACACAGGGAGTGATTATAGTAGGGAAATGACTGGTCCCTGATTGGAATCATTGGTGATATCACAAGTTCCAAGTGCTCCACCTTGGGTAGTGTGTGAGTCAACTGCTCTATTAATCTAACTTCCAGCACTAACAATGTTTTTTTTTTTTCTGTTTGTTTTTTTGTTTAAAATACAAATTAGGACACAAATTTTTTCCAATGGAAGCAAAACCAATGCCGTAGTCAGCATAACTAATCTGTTTGGCCTTGCCAAAACATTTTCTTCACAACATTTTGGGCCAGATGGTTAAAAGTTTTGGTAGGTTGGCAACTAAAACTGAATATGTACATATAAATTCTTCTCTATTTAAACATTTTATTGTGAAATTTCTTGCATTTACATGTACGTCTTTTACATGTACAGATGTATGCAAAATAAACTCTTGCCCTCTGTATTTATACAAAAAGATTTATGTCACAAATAGATCAGACAAGCAGGTGCAACAAGTGCATTAGGTATATGAATTCTCAGTGCACGTTTTTCTTTTATAAATGCTGTTTTGAGCATAGCAAATTGTGTTTAGATCATATCTGTTACGGTGACTCAGAAGGGTCTACAAAATGCAAAGGCGATAACACAAAAACAAAGCTAAAAACAACAGCAAAATATACAACATATATTATAATAAAACGGAAGACATGCTAGCAAGTTTATCATAACTTCTGTTTTAACATAACTTCTGTTGTGGCTTTTGTATTTTGTTGACCCTCTTAGGCCGTCGTAATCTGTAGGAAATCCCTTGTTTAAATCTTGAATCCTGAATAATTTCAGTTGCACTTACAAATCACTAGTGTTTCCAATGACCATAAAATTGCGCAAATTGAAATTACAAAAATAAATTTGCTTATTGGAAACATGAACATTTTGAAAAAAACTCATATTTTTTGATCAAAGGTTTTTGAGTTATGATGAGTTGTTTTTTCCCCCGTATTGAAATTTTTGTATTTTGCAAAATTGCAATGGAAACACTTTTTTCGCACCATGCTAGTTTATATACAGCAGCAACGCGCTTATTTGTAGGCACTGGCTTCCTTGGACAATGCACAGCATGCTCCATAAGGGGTCACAAAGCATCTTATAGTTCATCATAAGTTGAGCTTGTCATTCGAAAGTGTTATATCCATAGCTCTTCTGTAAAATCTCCCTCTACAATTTCCCAAAAACATTGTATTTGTAGCCACTCCCAACTATAAGGAGCTTGTCGCTCCAATGCCTGAATAAAACACCGTCTCCTCTGATGGCTGATGAGTCATAATGCTGTGGCTGAAATATGAACATGTATCAAGTAACTGTTTACATCTGTTGCCGTAATGATTTTAAGGACTTATTGTGTGAGCAAATTTATTTATGTGTGAATTTGATTTACATTAACAGAAATGTTTTTGCAAATATTTTGCAAACACTTATGATGGAATCCAACTATTGTTGCCTTGTATCTTGGAGTAATCAATGTTTTTTGTGACTCTGCATGTCATTCTTGTGTTCAGTTTGCTGAAAAGTTACAACATCTGCCTGGTTAACTTGGAAAGTGGCTAATACATGTGTCCAAAGCCTGTTGCTGAAGTTAATATAGCCTCAGTTTGAGGGTTCTTGTGAACAGTAACTATGTAAATGGTCCACAGCAAATTAGGATAAATGGGACAGTTAATAGGCAGCAACACTGAGGAACGTTTTAACACAGAAACTCTGAGGCTTTGGGTTTCCTTACAACTTGAGGAGACTCTTGGGTCCACTGTGAAAAACAAAGGAACACTTTACAAAAATATCTTCTATTTCTTACACACTTCATATACTTTGAAGCTGACTCAGTTTACAGTACAGGGTTCAGCGTCAAATTATGCTTCAGCATACCTGCAAAAAAAGAAGGATAGAAAACAGCGGACTAAAGCCAGCAATATGGTTGTTGGCGCCACAATCCACTCCACTGCGGTGAAGTAATTTGGCTGCTTCCCTGAGCACACACAGAGCTACATACTGTACACAACATTAAGCAACAGACCCAAAGGCCTAAATCACATATAGCACAAGGCAAGGCAGTTGTTGCTGGAGTTGCTTGTGACATTCCTCCTTTTTGTCTGCAGGAATAATCTTAGGCTTGTGTACAAGACAAGTTTTGAAATGTCGCCAACACTAAGTAAACCTTGAACTGGATTTACAGTATTCACTGTTTTTGGTAAATAGTTTATTTTTTATATGTACAAAAAAGGACCTCCAAGGTGGATTTTTAATAGTCTGAGCTGCACATTTTGACCAAACACAGTGTGCTGTTAAAGGGAACATGAACATAGCAAATGGTAAGCAGTGAACATCTTACATGTAATAAACTATTTTTCTGTGGAGAGCCATTTCATTCAAAGTTAAATAAATAAAAAAATACTGTTAATAAATGTTTAACAAATACTCCATCAAATAAGTACATTTTTCACGGGGAGCTTATTTTGTCAAAGTTTTATTTATTTATTTCAGGATTTTATTTATGTATTTATTTCTTAATGGTTTATTTTGTGACAATTGTTTTGTAAATTTACCTTATGTATTTCATGGACTTTTATTTCTTAACCCTTTATTTCAGGTTCTTTATTTCATGTTCTTATTTTCAAATGAGGGGACATGGTTTTCTCTGTATAGTAGGTAAGGTATATTGAATATTGGATTGGATATTTGAACTGGCTTTGTTCTGTGGCATTTCTATACAATAAAATTATTGATCTATAGATAGATCTATATGAAAATATCCATGTTTCTGTCTCGGGATGCACGATAACTTTTTTTTAAAACCAACACCGACAACCAATAGTGTTCTCATTCCATTTAGATGGTTTCATCCGAATCAACTGTCTCTGCTCAGACACAACCTCTAAATGTGAACTGATCTGATTGTGGCTGAAGCACATTGGGTTTCAGACTATCCAATGCGGGAGAGAGTTTTGGTGGCAAAGCTGTGGTTCCCATGTCATCTTGCTCAGATTCTTTCATTTATAAGCTCAGACTGCCAGGTTTAAGAGGCTAGTCTTATTTTTCGGCTAGGTACAGCCACCGGATACACAAACAGCAGGCTGTACTTTACTTTGGATCCAAGGTTCTTCTTCAAAGATCCAGTCTTTACTCGGCCAATAAGATCAAGACTCTCAGTGCGTAGAGTCAGTGATCCTGCTGACATCATACCCATGATGTCAACAGGATCTCAAGCTGTGTGGAAATACTTGGAGCTCATTATGAAAACGGATCAATGCAGTGTATTCTGGGATTCAGAGTCCTGTCAGAGTTCTGTGTGCAGTTCAGAGCTCCAAAAGTATGCTGAATGCTTGGAGTTGCTGCAAATGATGACAAAAAAAATTTCTGAGTAACTCACCTAATAAAACATTAAAACATTAAACCATTTGGGTGCATGCATAAACTTTGTGAAGAGCATTCAACTTTCATCCTCAGTCAGGCGATCATTAGACTGTGACAAAAAGATGGTGATGTCACAGCAAAAATAACATATGGCACAATATCTATCTATCTATCTATCTATCTATCTATCTATCTATCTATCTATCTATCTATCTATCTATCTATCTCTCTCTCTCTATATATATATATATATATATATATATATATATATATATATATATATATATATATATATGAACAATAACATTTATGCCTGCCATTAGGCAATTTATTCCAAATTGCCTCATCATAAAGTGTGTTTCTTAAGCACCTTTAAACTTTTCTCAACTGTTGTCCCTCCGTTTCTTTATGCCATGTTCAAATTTTAATTTTTCACACTTTATAGACTTTAAATCTAATGGGCAGCATATTCCCCTTAATTACATTCATTAACTTTACAAAATGTGCAGTGTAAGTTAAAACTGCAACAAGAAATTGATTTGTTTTATTCATGGTTTTTAATTTGTATGATCTTCAGGGCATTAAATTCAGTCTTTTCATAGATATCCTGGAATCCAACATACTTGTGTAAATTAAATCTGTGTTCATTTCAGCTGATAATTTCTCAACACTCCATACTCTAAACAGAGTTTGGGTTAAGTTAATTTATGAAAAATGAAGCAACTGTAAACTTACTCCTGATTTGTTGCTGTATTGACATTTTTCAGCTTTTTGCAAAGGGATCTTGGCATTATTATACTATACGATCAACATCTGGTTACTATTTGAGTCATTTAAAAAAATGATGCTTATGGTTCTTGTCAACAAGGTCTTATTTTGCCGTTGTTGCTGTGTTTCCATGGTTTCTTTTCTGTCTATATGACACGATAAGATATTTTTAGAAAGAGAATCTGGAAGATTATTCATAGAACAAAAATTATTCTATCCTTTATTGGCATAAACAACATAGAACTGAAATACAAAAAGCAGACAAGAGACGCTTTCATTATTAGATTTCTCAGCTTTTCTTCCCCCATCAGATACTGATTTACTGTATCTGCTGTGCTGCTTTTGTGATAGAAACACATTCAAATGTGCATTCACGTCTAGCGGTGTATTTCACAGATTTATCTGTGTAGCATCTCTGCCACTTTAAAAAACCTGTGGAGGGTAATTTCACCATCCACCAGTCTTGGGAGGAAGCAGGAAGAAGATCACAGTCAAGCAGAAGATCCCCTTCAGCAAATGCAATTATGTGGGCAGCTGATTCCAACGTTAAACAGAATCTGTTCATGTGTAACAGATGTGCCATGTGGTTGCTTTACGCATGCAACACATGCAAACTTAACCATGTATATGTGAAGGCATGTGTGAACACCAATGGAACCAAGGTGTCTGATTTAAGAACCAATTGGATTAATTTCAAATACATAGAAGACAGTAGAGAATTCTCCTCAGTATAAGATACTGCACTGTTGTTACACTTAAATGTTTTAGTTCATCCAACAAATTTCAATATCAGGCAAAGATAAGCTTAGTAAACACAAAAGGCAGTTTTAAAATGATTTAATTTACGAAAGGACCAAGGTGTCCACAAATAAATGTAAGTAAATGTAATTGCTCCCTACACCTAACAACAACTACCATCAGGCGTTAACTAGATAATTGGAAAATATTGTTGCACTTTTTGTCTTAGTTGAGAGATTTTGGTCCACTCTTTACAGAGCTGTTTTAATTCAGCCACATTGGAGGGCTTTGAAAGGCCTGTTTATGAACATGCCACAGCACTGCAGTCAGCTTTATGATCCAACCCTGGCCAGGCCACCCCAAAAGCTCCAAAAGTGTGGAGGGCAAGAAATGGCTTGGCCAGAGTCGTGCACACCTGTGGAGGAACTTTAAGGCAACACCTAAAACATACTCCCTCTTGTGACATCATGTGACATTATGAAGAAAAAAAAAGAAATCAGCCATGATAGGTTTGGATTATTGGTGTCCTTTGAACTTTGAGTCATTTTTCTGCTGCCTTTCCTGACTACCCTTCAGCTTAAGGTCAGAAATTTAGGCTTGGTTCTCTAAATCAAGTTTTTTACATGTAGACCAAAAAGTAAAAATTTGGTTTCATCTCTCTCTACGAGATTTAAAACTCTAGACACTTAAAGTATTTTTTGTATTCCTTTTTGTGATATAGTTCCATCTCTGCCAGGCTGGATGGAAAGTATATGTGAACATCCATTTACGTCTTTAACCCAAGTTGGAAATCTGCAGCAAAAGTGAAATTTCTAAAACATTTGTTTGTTCAAATACGGAAAAATACTTTAAAGCAAACAAGTAAAAAAGTTATAAAAAATAAACAATATGAAAGCTATTTTTTTAAATCATTTGATTTTTTTTTTTTTTCTTTTTTTTTTTTTTTTTTTTTTTTTTTTTTTGGACAATTGCATTGAAGACTATTGAGCTTGAGGGAGAGTATGAGAAAACCCTTTAAGTTACTGTAAGATTGTTTTTAATATTAATTTTCAAACATCAAGCTAAAATGGTTTTTCAAATACTGAAGGAAAAGCTGAACTCGAGCTGAGCTCTTTTTGATAAGCATTTCATATATAAAAAAAATAAATAAAATTGCGTTAAACTAACATTTTTAAAAGTATCTAATGAGTTCTTGTTTTCCATAGAATATGTTGATATAGAGAAAACTTTATTTTTTATATTATGAATTCCTCAGAAGTTGTTTTTGTGCATTTTACGACTGTTTTTGAGTTATTTCTTGTTCAAAGTTTCTAATTTAGCAGCATTACGTTATGCTGGATTACACTGGACTGAAGCTTGGAGTTGTGAACAGAAACTGATTAAATTGTTAAACAACTGGAGTTTGTGAGCTTAACTTTTTGCTTTCTAGTCATGGGCAAGATAAATGGTGCTGATAAAAGGGTGGACCATGAATTTAGCTAAGATCCTGGTCTCAAATATTACATTTTTGATTTTTGTTTTGATTTTGTGAATTTTTTTTAAGGTCTGATCAAAACAATTAGAATATGTGATACTAGGAAAAGCCTTTAGCACATGAAAGAAAGAAAAAAAACCTGTAGACAATAGTACCAGTCGGTTAACACTTTGACTTTGATTTACAAACTAAAAGACAGGTTTTATGGTTTTACTTAAAAATTTACAAAAGGAAGCCATCAAAATACATGGTTTTCACAATTGTGAATGCAAATGTTAACCTTTGTGCATGTGCCCTTTAACATGAAAACATAGTTTTTAATCCTTTCAAAACCAGAAGTCTTTGGAAATGGAAGAAGGCAGAAGGGACCAGACCTGTCAAATAGCCATAAATTACTGCTGTCAAACACGACAGGCTCTAAGAATGAAAAATGCCATCTGTCAGAGAAAATGTACTTTGACTGCCTGGGCATGTCAGATGTGTGACTGACAAATACACTGAACACAAAAGAGTACTTTATGAACAAGCGTTAACAGGAGTTTATCTTTTAAATACTTTTGAAACAGAAAAAGGACGTGATGTATCATATAAAGAGGCTAATGCCAACTTAATTTGTTCTTTAGCTTATTGATACGCAACATCAGACTGTTCGAGTTTTTTTTTTTTTTAAGATGTCGCGCTCCAATACTCCAAAATTCTAAAACCCGCATTAATGTTTTCTTTCTTCACAGATTTCTTGAAAACCAATTGACCAATTCTAAATCCTGTATTTAAGTAGAAAACTGCTCGTTTGATTTTCACATAGAAAACCATAAAGAACCAATATAAAGAATAGACAGGCAAGGCAGCCAACGTGACCACTTCTTTATCTTAATTCCTTTTCTCTGGCTATGTTTCCAGCCAACTGTCATCCGAATTTTGGGCGAACTTTTAAAATGTTGCGAAAAAGAAAAAAAGAAGAAGAAAACAGCATGTTTTAATCTACTTTTTTGGAGCGAATCAACCAGGCTTCGCAAAGTGTCGTCAGATGTTGACACTACGTATAGCTGTTATAAACAATAGGTAGAGGTTGCAAACTAGCATTGTCCACACATCTCAGAAAAATGGAGAGTCCTCTCCCGAAGTTTTGGACTTTGACATTTTTCTGAGTTTCATGCTTCTGGTAAGGTAACAGGCCTGGTAACAGGCCCACCAGTTGATGGGAGTGATCCATCCCTCCCATCCCAGCTGAGAGTGCCTCTCACTGGACTTTAAAAGTTTTATGAGTTTTGTGCCTCTAATAAGGCACAGATCCACCAGTGGATGGGAGAGTTCACAAGGTCAGAACTCATATGGCAGATGTGTTTCCATCTCCCCCTTTAGAGCATTACCTCTTTTTCAGAAAAGTCAAAAATGTAAAAACCTTTTTGCGAAATTAAGGAAGTCATTTTGAATTTTGGTGTTTCTATCAATGTTTTCCAATGCAATACTTTAAAATGAGCATAAAAATAAACGTTGATGGAAACATGGCTTTTTTTTTACTGAATAAATTATGTAATGCCTGCTTTTGTCTGTCTGCAAAGTTATGCTGCAAGTCATATCAACTCTGTTTGAACAATATCTGCCCATGTTGTGCTGTGGCATTAGTTGCGCTGTGACGTATTTTAAAACGCAACCTTGTTTTCTTTGGCTTCACTTTTGTTTACTTTGCCTTTGTGGTGAGTTTATGTTTTACTGACAAGCTTTCATCAGTCAGTCATCACAGTTATAACTGACGTAGTTAAGAGAGGGGGAAAAAGTTTTTCTTGGGTCTAATTCTATTCCTAATAAGACCTTTAAATATTCTTTACTTATATGGAGAACAAATGGGATTGTTTTATGTCTGGGGAGGGATGGTTGGAGAAGGATGAGGGAGGGGGAAATGAAGGAGGCTAAACATACAAAAGAAATGGCACATGACACTAACATTATCTTCAAGCTGGGCGCTCATAAAGTGGAGTTTTCATAAAACTGCTAAGGAAAGCCTTTCATTAGGCCGACTGTCTTCTCTCAAAGATAAAAGAAGCTCAAATGTCACAGAGAAACAGAAGAACATGATAAGAATTAGACCTAATAGATTGAAGAGATTTACTTTCTTACACTGGACTGATCCTTTGAAATCTTCCTCCTGTAAATACTTTGTTTTGACACATCAGTATTACTTAGAAGGTAGGGGGGGATTTGTTGTGAACAGCACATTCTCTTAGGACATGGCAGATAAAACGCTGCAGTTGTACAGTTGGACACACTGAAAAAAGACTTGTGAAAGAAAGGGGATCCTGCCATTATAGAGCCATGACATAAAAAACGACATATCTAAAAAGATTTTTGAATGTCAATGAGCAGTAAATTTAATTTAGTAACTGAATTTAAAAAGTGAAACTGATGTAGGTTTATGACACACAGAGTGATATATTTTATTTCAAGGATTTATTTTGGTTAGTTTTGTTGATTTTTAGCTTACAATCATTGAAAACCTAGCCTGGACATTGCCTGCCTACACAATTCTACTGGCCTCTCATCTCCCTTCAGTAGGATTTCTCCCATTGAACTTGATTTCTCTGGTTGAATTTCAACCACGCCAATCAGCGAACAGAAGGAGAGGTTGTGAACGAGGATGCTGATTTTGTGCACTGTTTTAGAATTGTCGTCAGCCTGTAGTTTTAGTAATGGCAGCGGAAGAGGTGAACAAAGCCATTCAGTCCGTGTTGACCACACTTCTAAATACTGAATCAACATTATCAGCCATCTCATTGAGGTCCAATCAGACGTTTCCACAGTCAGTGAAGGTTTTGTTAACTGTGTCATCTACTGGTGTTGGTCCACTGCGCCACATTTGACCCTTATCCACAGCGTAACTCAACTCAACACTACTCTACACAGTTTGGGTGGTTTTCTGTTTTCAGTTGAGTGACAGCTCCAGTGTGTTGGGTTGTCATATAGTTGGGCAGTCCCAGTGTCCGAACAGTAGCGCGACGAGATCTGTACACAACGCAAAGTTGCATAGTGAGTTTTTACAAATAGTGGGTCCGAGTATTGTAAGCGAATCGCTGTTGTGACATAACCAGTGACTCCACTCCTTAGCCAGTCAGAGACTGAGAGACTTCTGATGCGTTTTCAGCATAGCTGGAACCCCAGTGAAGTACGTTCTAAAATAACCGTTACTAATAGAAAACCCTAACAACCACGTAGTCGAGTTGAGTTGCGCTGAGTAGGCGCTAGTGCAGGGGTCGGCAACCCCTACAATCCAAAGAGACATTTTTGCCTTCAGTCCACCAACACATAACCTGTTTAGAGCCACAAAACAACTTTTAAATTTTTTGACAAATAGCTACTAGAGGAAATTTGTTGTTATTTTTGTAAAGAGCAATTTCACACAAAAGAAACCCTAACAAAGGTCTCGCTGCATATACTGTATGGAGTATACGGTCTGCTGAAAAAACTCCATGTTTTTACAGCAGACCGAGTCTTTTACAAATTAGTTCATTGTAATAAATTAACTTTTAAATAATACTCATATATTAAGATATACATGTGAATATGGACTTGTTTTGTGCCCAAATATTGTTTTGACATAAATCTTGTAAAGCCTGCAACCAATATTTGAAAAACCCATTTCATATTTTTACAATTGACCCATTTTTGACCTTTTTTGTTAAACTGATCCTTTTAACTGAGAACTGATTTCAAGCATGACATGTTATGTAACTCTCTAAACTATTTAGTCATGGTGATCCAGTATTGGTTGTATCTGAGGAAATAGGCCCTACATTTGTATTGTTTCAGTACATATCCCTTTTTCATCCAACAGAAAGGTCTGTAAACACAGCTTTCATCAAACATCCTGAGGCTCTTCGTTCCCTTATGTTTATATGAAACTAAAGAACCAGCACACAAACTGGCTCATTTTACCAATGTGATATGTTGTTTCACTGTAACCCGTTCTGAGATGCCCCGCTGAGCTCTGCAAATCTTCTCTCAACAGAACCTGTTCTCAGGAACCTTTTTCAAACATATCTCATGGTACTTTCTGAATTACCTTCCCTCTGTGAAGCACAACGTTGGAGGCACCCTGGAGAGATGTCTGACAGTGTCTGCAAGCGAGTGGTCGGCCACAGCTGAGTCCTGCCAAGCCATTGTAATGTTAAAACAACCACTGCATTCCTCACGCTGCAGTGCAAACACCGAGCCAAGCCTGGAAAGTTACCGACCTGGGGCCCAGTGATTTCCCTAAAGATTCTTGGAGCAGTTCTCCTGTAAAAAAAATAGCAGAAAAGTTCAGCTTTTTGACCCTAACTGCAGCATCACACTGCTGGCACCGGGTTGAGATATTGGGAACACCTTTGACATTTGTGTGGGATTCTGGGCTCGTTTAAGATTTCTGGTAATGTTTTCCAAACTTGCTGTGTATTCTAGGAACTATCAAACATACTCAAATGGCTGTTTTATGAGGGCAGTTTTGCCAAAACTGAAAGATCATAAACCAGCAAGTCACATGGGGAAATATCTTATTGGCATCTTTCTTATCCTTGTCCAAATCTGGACCCCTAAACAAGAGTTTTAGTTCTGCATCACAGCGGGTAAATAAAGTTGTAATGTTTCAAATATGTTTGAATCAACAACACAGTTAGAGGAGCATCCTAGATGAGCAAAAACAAACTGTAATTAATCCAAAGAGACCTGCAGGGGGGAGACTGGTGGTGCAAGGCTTTAATACAAGACCACACAAAATTATCGAAAGATTAGGTGAAAAACTCCATCCATCAAACATTGCTGTTATGAGCAAAACTGGTTTTCAAAGGGCACGTATTGTGCAAAATCCTCTTTTTTAGCTCTCAGATTCATTAAATATTTGTGTACTTGAAGTCTCTATGAGGGCAGCGATGTTGAGCCAGGTCTTTATAAAAACAAATATCTCCACCATTGTTTAAAAAAATATCAAACACATCAGTTGCAGAAAAGTTTTCATCCACATGAACCCGCACAAATACGCACCTGAGAATTGTTTTAAACGTGCCAAATGCATAGGGGGCAGTGTAGCGCAAAGCTAAAACCTATGTCAGCCAATCAGATTGCTTCAAAACAGCCACGACTTCCTGTTTGGAATAAAACATGGCACCAGGAGGTTCATTTGTATGGACAGATTGAGACTTTTAAATTCTGTATTAGGATATAAGGTAATAAAATACAAAACAATGCTCATTGGGAATCATGTCAAAGCAAGTATGTAGACATATTGGCACATTACTTGTAGACTATAATGCACGGGACCCTAAATATCCATTATCCCATGTACACATGGGCTTAATGTGATGTCACCACACAACAATTCTTAGTTTCCCCAACATCTGAGTTACATCCACTGAAACAAAATGTAATCTTGTTTCTGTTATTTCCATGTAAAATGATGGATTAAAAACAAGGATTTAATCAATGAAATGTTTTTGATTTAATTCTTTTTACATTTCAGCTGGTGATGACCTCAATAAACAGAAGGATGTTGTTTTTAAAGCAAAATTGCAACTTCAAGCAGACATCACTCTGTAAATGGAATTGAAAACTTATTTAATACCAAACTGCATTTTTACTTAAAAGTATTTATTTATCATTAAACTGTATTTAAACAGCTAAGTACCAATAAGATCAAGGATCCCTTTTCCAAGAGAGACATGAAAAATCTAAACTTTCCACTTATATTTCTAAGTACTCTTTGCTGATTCAAGTAACTTTTTGTCTTTTTGCACAATCTGGAAGAATTTCCTGCAAGACCATTCACAGAAGTTAGCTGTGATTTCTGACTGGAAGAATCCTTCAGAGACGAACGCTGCAATTTCTACTTCAATATGACTTCTTTATCTAGGTCCAGAGCCCTTTTTGCAAAAGCACATAAATACATGAAAAGTAACTATTTATAGACAATGAAATTAAATGATTGCACTTAAATTATGAGATACTCATCCAATTGAAGTGATCAGAAGTCGACAAGACTCTGAAGAAAGAGATTTCCCCATCTTGCTTCACTCCAACAGGGCAAGTGGTATAGAGTGTCCCATACGAGACACTTTAAATTGGCTAAAAAAATACAGGACATTCCAGGTAATACGGAACAGTTGGCAACCCTACGCAATAAATCATTAAAAAACATGGCAGTAATTGATATAGACAGTTACATGAGCTAAATTCATATTTCAGTCCTGGCACTAGCACTCATCAGCCATCAGAGGAGATGTGAGCATCTTGAGGCGTGTAGCAACAAGCCCCTTATACTTCAGAGCAGGGAAATTCTGCGCATCCTCCTCCTAAGTTCTACCATCTTCGTTGTCTTTTTTGCCAGAAGTAACATGCGGTTGTTGATTACGTGACTAAGTTGATGTGAAAAATTTGTTTTGATTGCAGTTTTGTGGAATACACCAATTTCGATATGGCTGAAAAGCCTCTCCTCCTTGTGCAAAAACTTTTTAAATTTTTTATAATCAGTGTCTTCCCATTAAGCGAATTTCTGTTCGTACTTTCAGTTTGCGGAATTTTATGGTCAGTGGAAACACTGCTACTGTCCTCTTCAGAAACTCCATAACAGCAGCAGCTCTTTTTGAAGTTCTCCAGTGCTTGCTTCTTCATGCTACTTTGCTGTCTCTTGTATGATTTTCTACATCTTCAAACCTGAAGGGACAGTGTTTCTCTTTCTTTAGCAATAATATAGCTGCTGAGAAAAAATATCATAAACTTCCAAAATTTATTGGAAATGATTAAAAATTTATTAGATTATCAAAAATGTATTAGGAATTGTGAAACATCAGAAAGTATTCCGAAATATGAAGAAAATATGCTTACTTTGTGTTGTAAATACACAGATAGCATCCTTAACGTTTCCAGTGGCTAGATGAATTACAATGCTCGAAAGAATACATCAGACAGCCAATTAGTGACAATCTCTTATGATTCATTAAAAAATGACAGTGCAGACTGTCAACAAATGCACAGAGTTCTGTGTTTCCATTTCTTTAAAATGCCATTATATTTTATTTTATCATAATATATTTGGAATGTTGGAGGAAAAACAGGTTGGTCAAAATATCCTCTATTTAAAAAAATTTCATCTGACAATATTGAATTAGGCTGGTAATGTCCTGATAACTGCTCAACATTTTTTATGAACACTGTCATATGTAAATATGTTTTCAGGCATGTGTAGCAAGATGCATTGTGACATTACACATACTTCATACTCTTAATACGTGGCTTTTCACAAATCGCGCTTAAGTTCTCACCATCTGGATCGTAAAATCTCTTTATACAAAGGTTAGCCCATATGGCATAACAGGAAACAGTCTCACAGCGACTTTTGAAAGGATGGCTTCAAGATGATCCTTTGAATTTCTGAATTAGTTTGAAACTTTTAAACTTGATAAAAATAAACATTTACTTCACAGTAAAGGTGGCTCAAATATGTAAAACAAGCAGCAACTGTTGTGTCATTATGTTTATTAGTTTCAGCCATTGCCACAGAACATTTTACGGACCGATTAACTGTTTATGCATGTGTGTTCCTCATTAATCTGGGATTTGAACTGGTGACTTCCTTCATCAATTATATTTCCAGCACATGGTGCCAGGGCTCTTAGCCTGGTACCCAGCTCACTAACAAACTGAAGCAGATTCATTATTCCTCTTGTTGGCAGCTGCTGTGTTCCACTTTGGATCTGGAAATGAAATATCTCAACCTGAAGCCGTTTACGTCTGTAGCTGCATTTATGAGCCACTCGTGGATCTTTTTACTGTAGCTCTAATATACTGTTTCGGATCTGAAGGTCTGGTGTTCACCTATTTTTGCTGTTGGAAAAACATCTTTACAACTCCATGAATATATTTGTTCATTTAACCTTTATAGATTCAAGTACAGACAAAACTCTGATAGTTAGGCATACATTTAATAATGAAACAGTACATTTCCATAAAGATGAAATAAATAGTTGAAGATGTTAGACCCTGCCAGTCAAAATTTGTAACTGGGTTGAACTTTCTGCATGTTGTCCAGATGACACAGTGACCGTGAAGCATTAGATACAGTAAGAAACCTGGCAGATACACAATGGCGCTTTGTGTTGGTGGCAAACCTCATTCTGCTTCAAATGTAGCTTCTTTTACATACAGTGCAATAAATAGAAGTATTAAACCATTACAGATTTATTCTGTTTTAATAATTTTTAATTTTAATAGGTATTTAGGAAGAAGCTGGAGAGTAAACTGCAGAGGAACAATATCAGAAATGTGTGGTCAGGGATGAAGAAGATCACAGGCTTCAAGCAGAAGGAGGATCAGATAGATGGAAGTCTGGACAGAGCAAATGAACTGAACACATTCTTCAACAGGTTCAGTTCAGGAACAAGTTCACCATCCTCCCCTCTTGCCCCCAGTCAAACAGACATCCCACCCTCCTCCATTGACCCACAGCTTTCCTGTCACACCTCAGATGTTTTCTCCTCTACCTCAGTCATGGACTCTTCTGCTTCCACTAGTTTGTCTTCAACCAAATCAGGAGATGCTGCTGCTCCCTCTCCCTCCCTCTCCCACTTTTCTGTTTCTAGAAGTCAGGAGAAGAGACAACTGGAGAGACTGAACCGGACCGGGGCTGCAGGTCTAGATGGTGTCAGCTCCAGAGTCCTGAAGGCCTGTGCAGAGCAGCTCTGTGGGATTCTGCAACACCTCTTCAACCTTAGTTTGACCCAAAAGAAGGTTCCACTGTTGTGGAACACATCCTGTCTGGTTCCGGTACCAAAGAAAACTCACCCATCAGTCATCAACGACTACAGACCTGTTGCCCTGACATCCCACATCATGAAGGTCCTGGAGAGACTCCTGTTGGCCCAGCTGAGTAAGCAAACCAGCACATATCAGGACCCCTTGCAGTTTGCTTATCGCCGTGGAGTTGGAGTTGAAGACGCCATTATACCCCTGCTTCAACAAACCCACTTTCATCTGGACAAAACAGGAAGCACTGTGAGGATCATGTTCTTTGATTTCTTCAGTGCATTTTATACGATTCAGCCTGATCTGCTTCATCTGAAACTCCAGAAGACACAGGCGGAGTCTTCAACAATCGCCTGAATCAATGACTACCTGACAAACAGACCACAGTTTGTGAGACTGAAGGACTGTGTGTCTAGGCAGGTGGTTAGCAGCACAGGAGCACCACAGGGGACTGTACTCTCACCATTCCTTTTCACTCTGTACACTTCAGACTTCCAGCACAAACCAAGTCAGAATCCAGTCATCTACAAAAATACTGAGATGACTCTGTAGTGGTTGGGTGTATCAGAGATGGACAAGAAGCTGAGTACAGAGAGCTGGTGGACCGCTTTGTGTCATGGTGTGGAAACAGTCATCTTATCCTAAATGTGAACAAAACAAAGGAGATGATTGTAGATTTCAGGAGAAACGAGGTTAAATTAAACCCTATTTCCATCATGAAAGAGGTGAAGGTGGTTGAGGAATATAAATACCTCGGTGTTCATCTAGGCAACAGTCTGGATTGGAGACTTAACAGTGAAGCCGTCTACAAAAAAGGACAGAGCTGACTGGACTTCTTGAGGAAGCTGAGATCCTTCAAGGTTTGCAGCAAGATGTTGCATATCTTCAATAAGTCTGTTGTTGAGAGCGTCATCTCCTCTGCCATCATCTGTTGGGGCAGCAGCGTCAGAGCCAGGGACCTAAAAAGGCTCAACAACCTGATAAAGAAGGCTGGTTCTGTTCTGAGGACGACTGTGGAACCTCTGGCAATGATTATGCAAAGAAGGATTTTGCATAAAATCAAGAAAATTATGGACAATCCTGAACATCCTCTTCATGAGACTGTCATTGCAAAACAGAATCTCTTGAGATTGGTTTAAAAACAGACCACTACAGGAGCTCTTTCCTGCCCACAGCCATCACAATCTATAATAACTCCTTAAATGAGTTACATCAAGATTTAATTCCCCTTTGGGATCACTAAAGTATTTTTGAATTTAATTTTTTTTTAATTGAATCAGACAAAGATAAATACAAGATGCTGTTTTAAATTATTTCATTTATTAGGAGAAAAAGCTGAGCAAACCAACCTGACTCTATGTGAAAAAGTAAAAACTAATAACTAAAAATAAAACAATTAACTCAATTGAATGGGTCTGTAATTCATATGATGTAACCAAGAGATCACAACTTGAGTCACTGAATAATATGCCCATACATTTTAGTTTTGCTTTGTAGTTTTAGCCATTGAGAGGTGGACTTGCAGGTGTGCTTTGGATAATTGTTTTTTGACAAATGTAAGATTAGCTTTTGTGTTTTTGGTCAGCAGTGGTTTTTACCTTGGAATTCTCCCATGATGCTACTTTTGACAAGTCTTTCTTATTTTTTAATCATGCAGACTGACCTTAACTGAAGCAAGTAAAGCCTGCAGTGATTTAAATGTTGTTCTAGGTCTGTTTTCGGTGATCTGTTGGATGAATCATCAATGCCCTCCTGAGGTAATTTTGGTTAATTGGATAATACAGCGGTTAATTGGAATCCCAAACCGCTTGAAAGGGAACTGTAACTCTTTCCAGACTGATAGATGATCTTACATTTCTTTGGTTTGAGGCAGATTGAGGTGTGAAACCTTTTAGCCTATTTGATGTTGGCTTAATCAGGTCTGGTTCTATCCTGTGAAATTTTTAAAAAGTGGTTCATCACAGTTAATCTTTCTATTTACCCAGGTTAAAATTGTAAAATGTGTGACAAAAAGAAAAACAGAAGAAATAGGTCAGAGCAATTTTATCACCGGACTGTCTGTCAGTAATATGACCCTCAGTGAGGCTCTCTTTTCCATTTTCTGCAGCTTTTATCTTCCTGTGTATCTCCTGAGCTGGAAGAGCCCTTCATGGTGATCACACACTGACACATTCAGCTCTTGCAGCAGGTCAGTTGGCTCTTTTTCATGTTATTGCTTCAGTGGTGTGCACTGACAGCTGTTTGTTTGCATTGGAGGGTTTGTAACAGATACGCAATCTCTTCACTGATCCCTCTCTCAGCCTTCCTCACAGTTAAATAAGACCAGCCTAAACTTCATGAAAAAAATTTGTCCAGCTCCATCCAGATGCAATGGCTGAGTCAACTTTCCAATGATTTAATAAATTCATATCCATAAACACATCACGGAAACACACATGCAATATAACTGGCTGTTTGTGGGAGCTTTTAGCTTGTTAGATCAGAGTGAAATGACCAGTTTCATTGCTGGGATGTGGCTTCAGGGAAAATCAGCCTGATTAAAGGGAGTAAAGAGCTACTACACCCCCCTTCCTCCATGCTTTCAAGGAGATCTTTGAGAGCTTTGTCTCTACAAATCTGATTCCATAAGCTGCTCCAGCATACAGACAGACACTTGTTTTACCTAATAGTGTTTCCATTTTTTAAAAGGGTAAAATTAAACTTCCAAAACCATTTTAATGTTCTGATGAAAACTCACAGGACCATCACCAGAAACCTTCCAGCAGCTCATCAGCTGTTCTGGGCAGAATCTACCAGGTTGTTAGCTGGATGAAACCACTTATTCCGAAAACCTGGAATTCATTCTTCTCTCATTGAAAATGTTGCAAGTGATCCTTTGTAACACATGTAGGGGATCAGTTGTGGTTACAGTGGCCATGCTGAAAACCTGGCTGTGATGATCATAAGGAGAGTTCTATGCAAACAGAAAGAAATGACAATCTCCATAAAAATGCAGTTCTTTAATTAAAAACAGCCTCTTCCATAGGATTTTTTAATTGTCTATCTTTTCAACATAGCTTCAGTTTATTAGGGTTTCCAGATATATTTTTCCCACAGTTTCAACCAGGATGAGGTGTGAACTTTGACTGGACCACCTTAAGTCTTTACTTGAGTCTGTTATAGATTTTCCACTGTGTTTTGAATCATTTTCCTGCTGATGACCCGCTTTGGGCCACACTTAAGCTGTTAACAGATGCCAACGTATTAAAAATTTTGATTTCAAGAAGAGCTCATGATCAAATCAGTTGCTGCTGTAAAACAATCCCAAATCATCACCCTTCCACTGCTGTGCTTGATAACTGGTATGATGAACAAACAAATGTTGCCCTTCATATTTCTGTACCAGAAATACCACAATGACAAAGCAAAAAAAAAAAATCAGTTTGAATTTTTTTGTAATTTATTTTAAATCCAAAAACAGTCACAAGTTCATTGGTATTCACTAACTTTGCTCATAGGTGGGTAGAGCAGATAAAATCTGTACCCAAGTAAGAGTAGTGCTATTTCAAAATAATGTCATTCAAGTGGAAGTAAAGAGTATGGTGTAGCAAAACTACTGGAGGTGTATGTTTTTTAAATGCTACTCAAATAAATGTAAATGTAAAGGGCTCAACACACGGGAGGTGACGTCACTCCCTCTCCATTCACTTCCTAGTGAACTTGCGCGATGAGGCGACAATCGCTTGTCTTCCTCCAGGCAAGCAACAGGCGAAATTTGAGCATGTGAAATTTCAAGCTCATACATGAAGATGTGGACATGCGGGCCTGTGACATGACACAAGAAAGTTGAAAAACGCTCAACTATTGTCGCTACTGTTGCCATCCCATCCTGTGTGTTGGGTATTACCCCAGGTGACGCAAAAATTGTTGCCTTTCATTCATCGCGCCCTGTGTGGCGAGCCCATAACTGAGTAACTGTAACTAGCTACTACCTTTGCTCAATACATTGGCGTAGCCCCTCTGCAGTAAGAAAGCCTTAATTCTTCTTGTGTATGTCTTTACAGGCTTGGCATATCCTTCTCTGCAGATCCCCACACTCAGTCAGGTTGGACAGTCAGCTTCTGTGGACACAATCTTTACGTCTTTCCAGAGATCCTCTATTGGATTTCACACTAGGTTCTGGATGGACCCCTTGATTACATCTAAGCCTCACTTCCACTGAACGTTACAACACTGGTCGATGTGGGTCAGAATGCTATTTTATGGTCCGGCATATTCAGGAGAGCTTTTCCACCGCCTGTTGGACTTTCACTGGGCAGGCAATGTTAAACCCAAATGGCTAACGTTTTGTCATACTGTTGCAAGGACAAAAGTGACACAATAGTATGTCACTGTGCTTGTCACAAGCAGTGATGTTTTTATGTTCCCCCAATCAATGGACAGTGTTGTGTGATGCTAGTAGCTCCGCCCTAACTATACCTATCATTGTGCTAAGGACCTACAACTGAAGGGGGCCCAGGAATGGTGCAGTACTGGTCTGTTGCATGGACCGTGTTTATAATGGAAACAAACTAGAGAACAGAGTACAGGACCGCACCGTGAAAACGAGGCATTACAGACTGCTCCTGAACCCACTTCTTTGTTATCTAGGCTGTGTGCTTCAGATCATTTTCATGTTGGAAGAATTATTACAGTAGCAGGATTTCTTAAAATATTTCCCCCTTTTAGTGGGGGAAAATATTTTCCCCCCATTCAATTCCTGCCTTAAGAAACCTTCCACAAAAGAAGACCAATGCTCTTCTTCTCTGGTTACTCAGTTTGGTCAGGTTGCCAGACAAAGGGATGGTCCTGGTGGTTTCAAACTTGATACTCCACATTTATGCAAAAAGTCTTTATTTAGAATAATTCAGTGGTACATATGCTGTGTGGCTGCATACACTGAGAAGCTGCTTTAAGACTAATGTATTAAGACTCATTACCTACAGCCGTTTGTTAGGTGTGTGGCAATAAAGCCTTAAATTACCTGACTTTTTGCAGTTTTCTCTTTCTGCAGCAACCAGACCTTAATGTTTTGCCAGGGACCAAGAAAGAAAGATTTATTGATTTCTGATGGGGGCCATATCTTGGTATTTGCATCACGTGAAGGCGGCAAAGATCATTTCTGGCTTGATTATATTTGCAGACAATTAATGGGTAAATATTCAAGTTGCTACAGAAGTAGGGTGGATTGCATATAAACAATGTTTCATATGACTGCAGCTCAAATTGTTACTGAGCATAGTGAAGCTTAGGGAAGCATTTTACCCTATGCTTAATAATAAACAAACCTCTTTTGTGTCAGGCAAGCCAGGCTAGACCTCAGCATCATCCAAGAAATCTGATCTCCGTTAAAAGTCTCCGTTAAATTCAATCTGCCTCTCCAAATCTGCACGACTCATCTATGTTACTTCACTTTTCTGCACAAAAATGAACTTGTCTCTGAGTACTGCCAAAACAAAAAAATCAATGTTCTCACCGAATGTTTCAGCGAAAGATGAGATGCCATTTCAGATTTCTCCTCCCTTAAAAGGTTTCAAGCAAACATCAAATAATCCGTACAGTTTCTTGGAAATGTATTCACACCTGTTGACCTTTTTCACATATTGCCACGTACAACAAACTTCAACATATTTTTTTGGGATTTATTGTTGACTGACACAAAGAAGTGCATACGAAAATGAGCCATTGTTTTCAAGGTTTTTTTCAAATAAAATTCTGGAAATTCCAATATCTTTGAACATCTCACTGGGCACTGTTTAAGCGATCATTCAAAACTGAAAAAAGTATTTGACACCTGCAGACCTACCGAAACTTGCCCAGCCTAACACACTACAAGTCAGACAAGGACAGCATTGATGAAGGAAGCAGCCAAGATGCTCATGGTAACTCTGGAGGAGCTGCAGAGGTCCACACGCTCAGGGGTAATAATCTGTCAAGAGGAAACAAACTTGTCACGTGCTTCACAAATCTGGCCTCTATCGAAGAGTGGCAAGAAGAAAGCCATTGCTGGAGGAAAGCCATATGAAGTCCCAGCATAAGTCTACAACCACCCTTGTAGGGGGCACAGCAGAATACATTTTACCCAATTGCTAACATTTGTCTGTGACGTCTGCGCCAGTTCAACGTTATGAAGCTTACTGGAAATTGCCTGTGCTGTTAACAACCATTCTCCACTGCGAAGACAGAAGTGCCGAGCTGAACCAGATGGCTGACAATGTTGATTCAATATTTGGAAACGTGGTCAACACGGACTTAAGGGCTTTATTCACCTCTTCTGCTGCCATTGCTAAAACTACAAGCTGAAAACTACAATTCTAAAACAGTGCACAAAATCAGCGTCCTTGCTCACAACCTTTCTTTCTATTTGCCGATTGGCCCAGTTGAAATTCTACTGGAGAAATCCAGGTAAATGGGAGAAGGCTCAGACTAAGCTGTAAGCGAGATTTGAATTGAGTGGAATAGTGCAGGAAGGCAATGGCCAGGCTAGGAAACTGGTAATACTTGATGGGAAGATGGTTTCATCTAAATACAGGACAATCGTGGAGTAAAACCAGGCTCATGGGCTGGAGGTTCGGTTTCCAGCAGGACAACAACCCTAAATATACAGCCCTAACAGTAATGTAATGGTTTAGATCCAAGTATATTCATATGAATCGTCCAGTCAATGTCCAAACCTAAACTAATTTGAAAATCTAAAATTAACGTCCACAGATGGTCTCCACCTATTCTACCTGAGCTTGAGCTATTTTGCAAAGAACAACTGACAAAAGCCTCAATTTCTAGATCTGCAAACCCGGTTCAGACCTGTCCTAAAGACTGAAGTTGTCGCAAGATGTTCCAAATACCCCTGAATTCTGTGCCTTAAACTTGATAAAATGTAATATAATTCAAGGGGAATATGTACTTTTATGAGCTACTGTAGCACAAACAAACCAATAAATAGGTGTAAATCAGTTTATCACCAACATTTCTGAACTCTGCTCTGCAGCGTACCTCAAAGCAACACTATTCCTTGTCAGCAAGGGTGCAGAGGGCTTCTTGCATCTGGGTTTATTCAGCTTTTTTACTGGGAGCGGGTGCTTTTAATATAGAGGCCCGGGATGGTGTTTGTTATAAAACAGGGCTCCTCCTGGGATATCTGCTTTCTCCTTTACTCAGGAATGTACAGAAATTGAGCCCTTGCAAAGACTTAAGGGTAGAGGATCTAAGGAGGAGGAGGAATCCTCACACAAACATACACATGCACATACATTCACACACAGCAAGCTCTGAGTCCTGTCTTAAAGACGGAGCTTTAAACACTACCACATGCTATGAATCCAGCATCAAGAGAGCCACAAGCGTGTGTGTGCTTAAAGAACCATATACAACAACAGTTGTTTATAGCTTGGCTGTGTGTGTGTGTGTTTGGATATTCATGCAATCTTATCCAAGAGTGAAAAAGTGAGAGTTGAATGTTTTATTGTCCATTCTTGAAGGCTCAGACCAATTATTAAAGTGATTAGGGAATACTTGGCAGAAAAGTGTGAAGGTCTGCTCGCCTGCAAAAAGTCAATAAAGGAAGGCAGCCAGTGAGTCGGAGCACCATGAAGCCCAGTCCCCCACTCACTCTTACTCGTACTTTATGATTACAATGCACAATAGTTCTGTGGGAGAATTATGTAAGAAAATACATGGCCAATCTTACAATGTGTTTTCCAGAAACTGTCATCGCCCCACATTTCCTGGTTAGCATTAGTTTCTTCTGTGGTCCCTGTGTGTGTGTGTGTGTGTGTGTGTGTGTGTGTGTGTGTGTGTGTGTGTGTGTGTGGATGTTTTCCAATAATTTCCTCGGCTGTTTTGAATGTCAGAGAAGTCCTGTGCATTTCCAAGAGAAACCATTCATTGGGTAAAACAATTCCAGATCACGCTAAACAACCGCAATGGGAGGAGAAAATCACATCCAGCACATCTCGCAGAGCAGCTTTGTCTGGTAGAATAGAGACTCTGTTAGTGGAGCCTTTACATGCAAGGGGATGTGGATCTGCATGTGCCTGTAGGAAAGCCCACCTCCCCTCCCCCCCAATTCCAACTCTAACTGTTCCTGCTCCGTACATTGCTGCGAACAATTTTTTTTTGCCCTCTAATAGATTTTTTTTCTATTTTTGCCATTTTTGTCACACTTTAAAGTTTTTGATTATCATACTTATCTTAATATTAGACCAATAATTCCTGAGTAAATATAAAATACCGTTTACAATACAGTGATATACCTTAAGAACGGCTGAAAACTTTTAAAACCAACCCTATGTGAAGAGTGATATCCCCCATAAACCTAATAACTACTTGTTCCTTCCTTGGCAGAAATGACTGCCATCAAGTGTTTGCTGTAATTATCAGTGAGACTTTGACATCATTGTGGGGAATTTAGTCCCATTCTTCTTTGCAGAAATATTTTAATTTTGCCATACTGGAGGGTTTTTAGGCCTGAATGATCTGTTTAAAGTAAAGCAACAAGTGCCTGACTTTTTTCACGGCAGTCTGAACGATCATGTCCTATTTTATCTGACTTCTACGTCATTGATATGAGACATGCGTCATAATTTCAGCACCAGCAGAAGCCAGATGCGTTAAATCCAGACGTAAATAATGGCTGAAAATTATAATTATGAACTTATGAAAAAAGTCTGTGCCAGTGAAGCGAAGCACATCACAATCCCACCACTCCTGGCTCTGATTGCACATCCAAACAGACTTCTCTACAGAAGTTGCAGTCAATGCACCACAGGAGATTGTTGTGCTTTCTTTTTATTATATTCCTTCGTGTTATGATCTTGTGACGACACTGTAAGCTCCCATTGCTGAAAAAGCTTTAAAAGCGATCCACAGATGGTGGTGTCCATTATTATTTCCGTAAACAGTGCGGTGCTGTGTGATGTCAATGTTCTTCTGTGCATGCAGGTTGCTTGGGGGTCGTGAACCATTCACACAGAAGTCTGATTTTGGTCACATTTAATTAGTAGTATGAACCACCATGCAAAAAAAAAAAAAAAAAAAAAAAAAAAAAAAATCAGATTTCGGTAAAAAATTGGATTGAGCGTGAAGACCTGCTGTGAGAACATAGCCAAAGTAATAACCAAAAGTTTAGGGTGATGAACTGGTAGACAGTCAAATTCATGTCTCCACAAATTAAAGTTGTCTGTTATACCCAGACTATCATACTGCCACCACCATGTTTTACTGTTGGTATGTTTGTTTTTTTCCTGAAATTATGTTAGTTTTTCACTAGGTACAACATAATGTAATCCAGTGAGGTCTGCAGTGTTTAGATGTCACTCTGGGTTCTTTATGATCTACTGGATGAGTTGTTCCTACACTCTTGGGGCAATTTCAGTAGGCCAATGGCTCATGAGGAAGTTCCCCTCCCTTCCACGTTTTCTCCATTTGTGTATAATGTTTCTCACTTCGGTTCACTAGACTGTCAAAGCATTAGAAATGGCTTTTTAACGCTTTCCAGACTGATAGATCTCAATAACTTGACTCGACTTCAGTTTTTAAATCACTTCTTAAAACTCATTTCTTCACCCTGGCTTTTGACGTTTCAATGTTGATGTTATTATTTATGTATTTCTATGTGTTTTTAAAGTATTTTCTATTTGAGTATTCTGTTTCTGTGTCTTTGTAATGGCATTCTTAATTTTTCATGTTCTTATGTATTCTGTACAGCACTTTGGTCCTTTTGGTGACCTAAAGTGCTTTATAAATAAAGCTGGATTGGATTGAAGTTTTTTTTTTCCATCTGTTGTTGAATTTCTTTAGATTGAAGCATGATGTGCTGCTTTTTGACATTTTAGCCTACTTCATGTTGTCAGACAGGCTCTATTTGAATGATGTCTGGATTCTACAGATCTGGCTATAATCAGGCCATGGTGCTGATAGTGAAACTGAATCAAAAATATGGCTAATCACAAAGCATTTGAGATTTAATAAGTGGCCGATTACTTTTCAATATAAGGCCAAGTTGCTTTTTCCTTTCTAAATGACACAATTAGAAAACTGCAATTTCTGTTTACTCTAGTTGGCTATTTCTAATATTAAAATCTGATGTGAAATATTTAAATGAAAAAAAAGCTAAATCAGAAAAATTTGGGGGCAAATACTTTTTCACAGCACTGTACGGGCATGGCCTTCTACCCATAAAGCATGGTATCACTTGATCTGGTTCAAACCTTTTCCATGTAAGTAACGTTTCCAAAAAGATTATCATGGATGTCATTTCCTTTTAGAAATGACTGGAACACATTGGGTTTGACACTTTAATCACTAAATCATTACCTACCCAACTGGAAATGTCTCCAGCTTTCTGGGTTTTCACATGTATGGTGCAGCCCACCGCATACCCAGCTTTACACTTTGTGCTAGGCCCAAACATGATTTGCTCCCCACCTGGAGTCCCAATAACCATAAAGGAATTGGGGGACGGGGGTTGGGGGGGGTAGGTGGGGTAGGTGGGGTACATAAACCTTTTACAGCAAAGATGTTGTCAAAATTAAGATTTGTTGGTTTCAAAACTATAACTCTTTCCCTCAATTATTTTAAAAAAGCTGTGTGAGTGAGGAAGCGCATGAAACATTTGCATGCATTGTTAAATATTCTGATCATGCGTGTTTAACTGGAGGAATGACGTATTTGTCCAACTCTAAAAGTGGCAGCAATGATTGGATTTTTTCAAAGCCTAGTCAAAACCCATTTCACAGCAACATTATTCTTGTGGATGTAGGTTTAAAGTCAGTGATCTATTGGGACTTTTACCTGATGCATTTCTTGATTCTTCAGCATATAAAAGATGGAAATCTGCATAGAGATATAAAAACGTGACAACACCAGTAAGGGATGTAGTTCGTTTACTTTGGTCTGAATTAGTTGATGTGTTTGTTCACATATAACCTTTTGGATTATTCTGTTTCTTTTCACACAGAGCAAACTCCAAGAGAACCAAAACATTTCACTCCAAACAATGCTTTAAGTGGAAAAAATAAGAACCAGTACTCCCCCCTAATGTCATACAAATATGGGACCGATACAAAGGTAATATTTTTATATAGCTACGTCTATCAATCTATAGTTTTACTGTAAAGAAATTACAAAGAACAAAAAAATAAAACCAGTTCTATATAAAATTCATAAGTCGATTATTAACTTCTATTAACTTTTATTAGTTTCAGGCCTCATGGTATTATTGTGGACATGACAAATACTATTTAAAAATTAATGAATATATAAAATAAAAGCTCCTTAAAACACAAAGAAGTGATTAGTCCCTTTTAGACTTCGAAGTTCAATAAGCTTATTACTATTATGGTCTCAAAAATATATTCTTAGTAGTAGGCCTGGGCTCACCAAACCCATGTCACTTTAACAATATTATGTTACCTTTTATCAGGAAAAAACTCTTGAATTTTTATTTCCTTTAGATTTTTCCTATCATGATCTACTGTGTTCTTACTTCAGTTCAGGACTTGCCATAATCTGTTCAGTCCCCTGTATTATTAATTACTTGAAAGGTCTTGCCATAAAAATATATTCCTTTGTATATAGTTTCTCAGTTTATGCTTACATTTTGTTCTTTCTGCATTTCTATTTCGTTTCCTTAGATTAGTTTTGGCCTTTCTTGGTTTATGTTCTCTTTAGTTTCTCTCATAATATTAACCTGCCTCCTCTTTCTATTATATTCACGCTTACCAGTAATCTTCACTCATGCCATTCACCTACGCTACCTTATCATCCCCATGTGTTTCACCTGATCTGTCACTCATAAAAGCTCTTGATTTTTTACTTTTTTGTTGCTGGATTCTCTGTTTTTATGCCCTGATTTACATCTAGTTCTTTGCTCCCTTCCATGTCCCATTTTTCCTGTCCCTGGGTTTTGTACATTTTGTTTATTAAATTTAACTACAATACATCTCATCAGTGGCTGTCTGCGCATTGGCTCTGTCTCTTCACTACGAAACTTGACGTAGCCCTCTGTGTGCGAGCCGAGTGCGCTGGTTACAGCCGGGAGCAAGCATGTGACATGAATTTTTTTGCCACCTGTGCGGTGTGGTGCCGTAGTGGGGAGCATATCAATGGGGGAAATGCAGACTTACATAACAGCTGCTGCAACACCGGAAAAAGTCCCAGTATGCACCGTACACTGGGAAAAAAGTCCCGGTACACTGAGGGGTAAAATGTAAACGTGGAGGTACTACGTATCGGTGCATACCAGCCCACTTAAAGTACTGACTACAACCCGTGCAAGAACGGTCAGTCTGATTACTGGACAGATATGTCCGGGGAGGGAGTACCAAATGTAACTACAGGGAGCAGATGCTGTGTTCCATGCTAGTAGGAAATACGAAGAATTTTGACAAATTTATCTGAAAAGTATAATGAATGATTTCGAGAAGATGTCTTGAAAGTTGTGTAGGGTTTTTGCCTCACAAAAAAGACACAACACGCATTTTCTTCATGAGTTTACCATATTCCACAATGCAACGCAAAGTTGACTTCAGAAGGCATTTGGTTCAGGCTTACAGTGGTTACTTGGTAGCCGTGTCTGATCGATGTCAGATTGCATTCACACCATAAATGAACTGCTCGAGAGTTCATTTGGAACTGTACCGAAAACATCTCCTCCAAACTTCCTTCTTAGATATGCATTTGTAAAATATGCAAAAAATGGTGTATCTTTTCCATTTCTCTTCATAAATATGTGTTAATATGTGTTCAATCAGTATCCATCTCCTTGATCTGTTAAAGTTATAGTGTATATTTCAGGTCTTAATTGTTCCAGTTGTTGAAAATGTATGTGTTCTTGTGACCAAAGTAAAGTGGTAATAAAGCATAAAAAACAGATCTGTTTTGTATGCTTTATTACTTTATTACTACTTTATTTAAGTAATAAAGTCTACAAAAGAGATCTGTTTTGTATTTTTGAACAGACCTTGATCGGTATATATTTTTGGTCATTTTGTGATTGATTACCTCAAGAAAACGCCTGAGGACTTGGCTGGAACTCCGAAAGCTTCTTGGCAAATGGAGATTTTGGAACCAAAACAGTGAAATGTCCCATTAACCTTATGGGAAGCATATTTCATGTTTCTTTCTCCATAAATCAAGTACTTGACATTCTCAGAGTTTTGTTTAAAATTTTAAAAAAAGTTTTAGACATGTGTCTGCCAGGTCTTTGTCATTCCTGATTCCTTAACCATTTCTTGACTTTTTATACTTCCTTAAAAATGTAATGAAATTATATGTTTCTGCTTACATGAAAAAGTGTGCTTTCTTCTGTCACTTTGTTGCTTTGAGATAAAAAAAATTTTAAAAATTCTTTCATGCTAACGTTTTATATGTTATATCTTATTTTATAAGATGTTCCATACCCACAGAGAACAGTGGGACTAAGAAAGACAAGGACAGCTAAAGAAAGAGGCAGATTCTCTTTGCTGAAGCTTGTTTTCTTTTTTTTCTTTTTTTTTTTTTTTTTTTGTGGGGGGTGGCGTTTGTTAATGTTTTGTCATCTTTATGGATTATGGTCCCCCTTCTCTTCCTAATATCTTGGGTGAGTTATTTAGATTTTTCCAATAAAGTCAGAAAAGCAAACACTGCGTTTGAGGTGTTGCCTTACAATACATTAACAGGTATGCCTCCAGTTAACTCAAATGTTATGCATTAAGCTATCAGAACATCCCGGCTTTCCTAAATTGTATAAAGCGGTGGTAATCTTAGTGGATATAAATCTCTTAATTATAAAAAGCAGTAAAAAAAAAATCTCTTACAAAATCTCTCCCATTATTCTGGCATTTAGTAAACTGAATTAAATTTGGTAATCCTAACAGACCTAAAACAGGAAAAGTCTGTCTAATTTACTGACAGAAAGTGAAAAAATATGACTGCAAATATTTTAGGTATTTGCTAATAAAGCATTTCAAAGCAATGAAATATTTAACTGTTCTTTGGAATACTACGTGAAACTTGTGAAATTATCTAAAAATTTTAAAGTAACAAAATATTTTTTATTTTGCTCCAATAACTTTTGGCCATGACTCTTGACATTAAACAATGCAACAAGGTTCAGGGGGGCCACTGACCGATAACAGCATCAACGGTCACCAACATCATGATTTAACTGATAATATTCCTGCTCAACGCTCAATGAAATTTCTTTCTGCATTCATTCACTCCCTAGCTGCTGCTCATTCTCTCCCTCCTCTCACCAGGCATGTTCACTTTGAAGGTTTTCCGAAGCGTGAGTCACGGCACAAAATAAAAAGCAGTTCACTGACACTCATTTACGTCATTGTGTGTACTCAGGCCTGGAGTCAGACAAGCAGATTACCAAATATACAAAGAACACACGAGCAGTGAGGCTATTTTCAAGGTTGCATTTTTATTTCTTAATCCAAAGACACCTACTAATGGAAAAAGCATGATAATCTTAACGTTAAGCAATAACTTGTCATTACAAAAATCGACTTTCATTGTCATAAAAAACAGATGTGACTTAACAGTGAAACAAAACTATTCAATCTTAAGCTCTACACAGGCTGTTTCTGCTGAAATTTAAAAAATAGTATTTCTCTGAACATATTTATCATTTGATTGCCAAGTTATCTTCTGTTTGACCCAGCCAAATGGGCAAAGAAAGGTAGACAGGGTGATGGACAAGACTAGGTAATCATGAGCTGTTAGCAATGCTAAAGTTAGCATCTCCTTGAGTGCTCATTGGTAACAAAATAAATATTTGAATCCTAAGTTAGTTGATTATTCTTTAGTGGATATCATCTCTGGTACAAAATCTAAATTACTTGGACAGATCAGATTTTTCTAACAGTATGTGATAATGTCTAATTGCTGAAATGATAACAGATTGTATTTAGCTATATTTGTGAAAACATTATCAAAAATAACCTGGATGTTGACTAGGGAGGGGGAGTTATTTGGGGGCAAACTAGGAATATGTGTCACTAATCATAATTTGTGAAGAACTTGTTACTAACCTCAGAGAAACAATTATTAGAAATGCTTTAACATTCAATAGATCACCAGGATTCAAACGCTAGAGATAAAGATAAACCTGAGTATCATCAGCATAACAATCATCCATCCATACAATCAATGTCTTCTTCTCATTCAAAATTAGGGAGGTAAAAGATCCTTGGATTGAATTAGGTTGCATTCACATCAGCCCTGTTTAGTCTGCTTTAATTAAACTCTAGTTAATTTGCCTGGTCGTTTGGAGAGGTGTGAATGCGCAATCAAACTCTGATGCAGACCAAAAAGGCGAACTCTGGTCCACCTAAAAATATAGGTGTTTTATATAGGTGTTTAAGTGAACTCTGCTGCAGTTCAAATGCATATGTGAATGCCAAGCGCACCAGAGTCCACTCAAAAGCAGGAAGCAGACTATAGCGCAGGGCATTCTGGGTAAATACAATGAAAACAAAGACGCGTGTCTAACGCTAACGGGGGAAATGGGTCGTGGTCTTTTGCCAAAGACAAATGAGAAATCCTAAAACCTCTAAAGTCTGACACCACTCCATTTTTGTTTACATTTCATGAAAAAGGAAGTTATGCTCAGTGTCTTCTTCAGAGGTTTTCTTGTTTCCTTCCGTGGTTCCTGGTGCAGCGCCACCACAGGTGAAGGGATAAAAAGGTTTTTTTAAAGGGTTTGGTTCATTCCCAACAGTACAGTGTAAAAGCGACCTGCACCATCTGAAAATGTAACAAATGTTGCAATTTTGGCCCCCCGTCAAACTGAGTCTACCCGATTATCAGGTGCGAAAATACCTTACGTCCTTTTGTAGGATTCCAAGATGTTACCAAACTGAACTGGATGTATTGTACTAGTAGTTCCTCTAGCAAGGTATGCCTTGGATATCCTCTTTGCAGAATCTGCCAATAAAATATCCAAAGGGAGATCTCTTCAATCTTCCTCTACGGCTTAAGTTTCCGATTCTTCTTTAAATCTCTTGCTCCATCTTGCCATCAATCATGAAGACGTTTCTTGAACTCAACCTTGAGAAGGCATTCCATCATTTCCAGTTGAGAACAATGGCTTCAGACTTCCCAGAGCTTACTTTCAACCTGGCTGCTTCACACTCAGGTGAAGATCACTCCAGTGCACTCTGAGGATTATGATTTAAACATGGCAACAGCAACATATCATCTGCAAACTGCAAAGATAACACTCTTGGATTTCCAAACTGGACATTCTTTTCTCCACAACCACTGAGATCCTGTCCATAAATGGTGGCTGCAAACTGACAAGGGACAGCACTGGCAGGGTACAACCCTCCTCAGAAATGTGTTTAACTTTGGGGCAAGAATGTGGACACAGTTCTTGCTTTTGTGATGGAGAGACCCAGAGCAATCCCAGTATGCAGTGGTCCTGCAGGACCCTTTAAATCCAAAAAATACATCTAGAATTAACAAGTGTGGATAGAACAAAACTGTACATCTCAAAGGGAACATACAGAAAAAAACAGGTCTAGGTATAGACCCCTGAGGGACCTTGCAGATTTAAAGCACAAAAAAAAAGAGCTGTCATCATAGTAATATAAGTAATATAAGTTTTCAAGTTAGACTTGAATATGGCATTCCAAGAACATAAAGACAACAGTCCTTACTGCTGTACAGCTGTTGTACTCTTTTGGAAGACCTCAGTGATCACAGCTTCAGGAAGAGTTGATTATTATTTTTTATTTATTTTACAACCTTCCCCATTCTCTGGCCTGCTTCCCTTTGCTCGCAGCAGGTGGCTCAGACTATTGGTGGAATCAAAGACTCTCCTCACTTCATTATATAAGGCCACTACTGCTAGTAATCAGCCTTTCTGAAGTATCCTACTGCAGCAAAGTCTGACAACATTCTTGACACTCGGTTTAGCAGTGAGGTGGTATTTTCTATTATAAGTAAGACCCGAAGTTATATTTGCAAGCAAACGATAAATAGAATATTATTGATGAGTGAAAAGCTATACATTAAAGTAAAAATCATCACATTTTTTCGGTAGTAGAATGATAATGTTCATTCTAGTTTGTAATGACCCTAAGTCATAGTAAGTTGGCTAAAAAATGCATTTAAAATTTGAATTTATCTTAGTCTTTAAGCTTTCATGCTGAGTCTGGTTCAGCTGGAGGTTTCTTGTTGCCTGCTCAGGATGAGGATTGGTGCATGTTCAACAACTAGATATAATTACCTGGCCTTCTTAATATAGATAACTTATTACTGACTGATCAATTGAATTCAGAGGTTATAAATTAGTAAGAAAGTTTACTGTATGATTTATGGAACGTATGAATGTCCTGAGGAAGCCGGTGGTTGTAATGGCTGACCAGAAAATAATGTGAGGAAAGAGCTAATGGGGTTGGCGTGGCTCTGAGGTAATTTTTTTTATTGTGTAGAAGGGCTGTAATTAGGTTCAATAACAAAGACTGCTCATTAGGCAGACAACTCTCAGTAACTAATGGATTAAAGAAGCCCATAGCATTTCAACATTGTGTAGAAGTACGCACTATTTTGGGTACTCAGTGGAAAAAGAACGATGAACGATAACTTGTGAACACTTTAAGAATATAGTAACTGCCTAACTGTTAGCTGCTAACAACAATAAGCATATTCAGAGTTCCCCATTAGCCCTAAACTAAAGCACTAAAGAACCCCCCACTATTTTTACATAATTTGTGTGGCAGAATTTTTCGTACTCGGTTGAAAAAGAACGGTAGACAGGGTGATGGACAACACTAGCTAATCATGAACTGCTAGCAATGCTAAAGTTAGCATCTTTTTAGTTTTCATTGGTAAGAAAATAATTTAGTTTCAGTTCAATTCAGTTTATTTATATAAAAATAAGTATTTAGATCCTAAAGTTGTTTGATTAGTCTTTAGTGGATATCATCTCTGGTACGAAATCAAAATTTCTTGGACCGATCAAACCTGAACTGGATACTTTTATGCTGAACAGAGATGCTTTAACACACAGTTCAAAATATGAAACTTTAGCCCAGTACCGCACCGTAGCTCCAGGACAAAGGCCCCCCCACTGCCTCCGTTCATTCATAATTTAAAAATTCCAAATGATAAAAACATTGACATCTCCAGTAGGAAAAACATTTTAAAGTACATCACTGAAAACGCTAATCCAACTCCACAGAAAATGCACAAAAAAACAGCAGATAGACAAATCAGGAGAAAAATTGGCAATGGGTAAAATAGCAATCTGTCAAATCTCATCCACATTTTGCAACAAATATCAATTTGTTTAGGTTATTTAGGTTCAAATGACAAATTGTATATCACTTTGCTAACCCCGTTAATTATTCAGAAATAAACAGTAACATAAACTCCAAGAAATGGGATAGAGGAACAGAATAAAAGTAGCACCTCAGTCAAATTACTATTTGATGAAAGGTTGAAATTTTTGAATGGATGAAGTAACAGCAGTCATGTGTTTATGTCCACTGAAAAAAATCCAGGCCCATCAGCTTGTGGGCGCACAACTATTTCCTCACAGATCATGTAAAGCACGTTATTGTCACAATTACCAGGCAAACAGCAGCATCCCATGAATTTCAATGTTGATGAACTGATTTTTACATCAGAAGAAAAAGTCTTTATTTGTCAAGAACTCATCAGAACCAAACAGCATGGCATCCTAGTTACAGCTAACCCACCAAGACTTTTCTAGTCGTTCCCAGCAGTACATATAGAATAGCTGAAAGCCTCTTCTTTTCTCTGTTCCAAATTCTCTTTTCTGCTGGGTCTTCTTTAGTCATACAATCCAACACTGATTGGTGATCCCTACAGGCAGAACTTGTTGTAATTGCTATAATTACAAAGCCCTCACAATTTAGTAATGATGTAATTGGTTGGTCATTAGTAATACGGTTAGTATTGCAAGGTCCATGGATGATTTTTGAGAGGGCACACCAATCACCTCTGGTTTCTTATTTTTTAGAAAACACATAATAAATGAATTTCAGATAGAAATGTTTTATTTTGATATCATAAGATTCAATTAAAAGAAAATTATCAGCTCCCGAGAGAGGGCATGGAAGGCCTTGATAGTTCTCTTCTGCTTTATTTATAATCTGAAAACATAAAAAAATAGCATTTTTAATTAGCCTGATAAAAACCAGCCCCTTGTTCTACGCTTCGCTTCGTACAGAAGATCTGGTCCCTCAGCTGTTGAGAAAGGATTGCTTGCTGGAGGCGCAGATTCTGTTGAAGTTTTCGATTTGCCTGTGCTATAAACAACCATCCCCTACTGTGAAGACAGAATTGCCTAACCAAAGGAGATGGCTGTTATTGTGAATTTAATATTTGGAAGCATGGCCAACACAGACTGAATGGCTTCGTTTACCTCCTCCACTGCCATTACCAAACTACATCCAGACTACAATTCTAAAACAGCGCAGAAAATCGACACCATCGTTCACAACTTCTCCTTTTGTTCACTGATTGGCCCAGTTGAATTTTTACAGGAGAAATCCAGCTCTGTGGGAGAAAGCCTAGACGGAGCAGTGAAGGGAGATGAGAATAGAGCAGAATTGCGTAGGAAGGCAATTGCCAGCCTAATTTTTAATGCTATTTTATCATTTTCTGTCATTTCACTATTTTCAAAAATAAAAAGATGAAATGTCTTGGTGAATAGAATTTGTTTTGTCGAGCTTAAGTAGATTTCTTTGACTTTGTGTTAATTTTTCTATCTTCCACCTGGTTTTCAGTTTGACTCACTGATTTGACCTAATATTTCCAAACACCTAGTTAATAAGCTACTGCAGAGCTCTCTGACCACTCTGGCTTCCAAGGTCAGTGTCCAGTGTGTGTATTCAAGTGATACAGCCATGCCACCTTTCTTGCCGTCAGTTAGTCCCTTTCACGTACCAAGCCTGACCACACTGACACTTTAAAACTGACACTGTTGAAACCTTGTGACCTCTATGCTCTACATGGACTCTCAAAACGCTGAGCAGCAGACTTTCACTCTGGTGCTTGAACCTCAGTGACCTTAGCTGTGCAGTCATGGTATTCAAACCTTGTAGCAGATGGGGGATTATTGAATTATTTAAACTCTGGATTGTAATTGATTGGTTTTTAAAGACAAAACAAACAATGCAACTGGGGAGGAACTTGAAAATTTGTACAGAAAATGAGATGCTATGACCTGTTAGATATGTAAAGAGTCAAGATGAAGTAAACACCTTGGAGGCTATGGTAGTACTAAAATTGAGAAGCTGGGATCATGGATTATTTTTTCAACCCAAATACTGCTGTTGGAACAGAAATTGGGTAGTTTTAGCCAAAATTTGGGTCGAAAATTGCAAACGAGTTTGTTAGGGTCACTGTCCTTCATTTCCACTGCATTACAGTCCAAAAACACAGTTCTCTCTGCCTCTGCCAGTCTCATGCATCTTTCTAAGGGGTGAGGTTATCCTGAGCTAGCTCTAAAGTTATGCTGCTATAGGCTTAGGCTGCTGGAGAACAAATTGACCGCTTTTCCTCATTTTCTTCTTCTACTACTCTCCAACTTGCATTATTTGCTGTTATTTCAGCTGTTCACTTTATGTTTTCTCTCAGTTTTTTTCTCTTCACAGAAGCTACTCCTGGTCTGGTGTTCTGTTTTGGCTGTGATGCCTTCCTGGAGGAGGGCATCGGCTGAAATAATGCTGCCATCAACTAAACGTTCTTCTTCTCCTGCTATTCATTTTTTACTTTTTCATTAACATAGAAAGTACTCCTACATCAGGTATTCTGTTTCTTTTTTGTGCATTCTGCTCTATCTTCTCAAACCCCGAGTCGATCATGGCAGATAGCCACTCGGGGCCAGTCCCAGTACTCGCACTACACCCTACCCCCGTCTATGAAGTTTGCACCCAGTCCAAGTCCACATAAGGGTTCGGGGGCGCAGGTTACCAGCATGCAAAAATTGGAGAATTGGGATACTACGGGTTATGTCATCGATTTGCGCCTCTGAGTCGTAACTGCAACATCCAAAACCGCAGCATAAAAAGTAAAATGGTCATAAGTAATAACTACCATATGCGTTTTAAGAAGGTGGCAGTACAATTTTAAATATACAATATAGGTATTTTTAATATAA
The DNA here is from genome assembly GCA_014839685.1 of Anableps anableps. Lineage (NCBI taxonomy): Eukaryota > Metazoa > Chordata > Actinopteri > Cyprinodontiformes > Anablepidae > Anableps > Anableps anableps. The sequence continues at coordinate 6,789,161 of CM026071.1, forward strand.
ATATTGGTATAAAGATTGGGCCTTTGTGTTGTTGCAACGTTTAAGTACTTCCTTTAATAAAATTATTTCACTTAAAAAAATGTTGAAAATGGGGGTGATTTTTAAGAAATGGCATTTGTGAATAAAAAGTTTAGCCAGAAGGATTAAATCATTATTACCATAATTTGACTCTTCATCAAGACCAAATTTTATTATATCAAAACTTAAAAGTGAAATTGATTTCTTATACAAGATCCAGTTTTGAAAATCTTTCCAAAAAACATTTATGAAACTGCAATGAAAAAAAAGGTTTTCTGTCATCTCAATAAGTCACAAAACGCACAAGAATCGATATTTATATTGAATTTATTTTTGCAAAAAGTCATTACTAGGATAAACTTCGTACATAATTTTGAAATGAATTTCTTTTTTGTGGGAGTTGAACAGAAAGACATTTGGTTTTCCTCTCAGGGTAGAGGGTAAGAAAATTGAAATCCGAGTGTTCCTTATGAATTTATTACATTTTCCGTCAACAAAGTCACAGTCATTTATAATCAAAGATGGTTCTTTTTGAGTAAAAGCTGAGAATGTAATTATACCGTTAATTAGCTGAATCAAAGCAGGAGGACTTGCCTTTAACACTCTATAAAACTGAATTTTAGTACATGTTAATGTGTGGAAATATGGCAACTGTCACTGAACAAGCTGTCTGTTGCGAAAAAAATCGGGTTTTAAATGTAAAGTATTGTAATAATTTTGTTTCACTCTACTGTACATGTGTAAATCAGGGGTCACGTTAACAGAATATTTTCCCTCTTTGACCATTTTTTTTTAAACAGTGACAGAAAAATCTGAAGGCCATCGGTGACGGATTACAATTCACACAGGAGCACTTGGTGTAGACGCACAGACATTTTCAACTTTATGCACAGAAGACAACTAAAGGCAACTAAAGCAATCAATTTTTTTTTATAAACTGATCATTGAACTAAATGCATCTCACAATCCGGAAGCTGACAGCACATTGCAGAGTTATGCAGAGGAGTCTTTGGAGCCCGTCTCGTGCAGGAGTGCATTCTGCAGGATTTCATCCCGCTGCCCCTCGTTCAGAGAGTCTTGCCAACTTCTGATCGCTTCAAATGGAGAAATGTTCCCTGATTTCAAAACTTTGTCTTCAGTGGCGCTTGGAATTTCAGTTTCCAGAGCAGCAGCAGAGCTCGGATTCAGCCTGCAGATCGACATCAAAACCCTGACACATTTGATTATGCACGATCTGGTGCGCAATTCATGTCAGTGTTCATAAATAACTGCACTTGTTTTATTTCATTGTTTATATCTTGTTACTGGAGTCTCAGCCAGTAAGTTTTGCCACTGTAGAGAAAAAGTTACATGTATTTATCTGCTTGATGTGCGATGGCACGTGGATTTTCCATTCAGCTTGTTGAATATTGATTAAACTGAATAAAAATTAAATGCAATTGAATATGTCATTATTATAATTTAAAATCTGACGAGAAAAATAGATTATGACGGGATTTTACACAGAACAGTGTGAGGAAAATAAAGCAGAAAATATAATAAATGCAAGAGGAATATTAATGTGAATTTAAGATTTGAAATTCCTCTTGCATTTGTTATATTTTCTGCTTTATTTTCCTCACACTGTTCTGTGTAACTGTTTCGTATTATTATTTTATCTCTTTTCTTTTCTGTTTATCATGTCAAAATCATATCAAAATCATGTCAATGCTGAAGGGTTTCCAACACATTTGTGCTCATCTGTAGATGTAGTGTGTTTATAAGGAAAAACTGAAGGTAAGAATACATTGTGCTGCATTGTGCATCTTTTAAATACACAAAAGATCAGAGAAATATCTCAGGGGATAACATCCAAACCCCATACAAAAACACCCCACGCTGGGTTTTTGAACCTGGGTCCTTCTCGTTTCAAGCAGACAGTCCTAACACATAACCCTGCAGCCTCTAGGAACAAAAAATTCAAAGTAGAAAAACCAGTTAACCACACACAAAAGTTGAATTAACTTGTTTTATGAGCTGCAGTTGCACTATACTGCAACTGCATTCTGATTATGCAACAAGTTATTTTATCAGCACTGAACCTCGACAGCAACATCAACACGTCCCATCTGAAGTCCTTTAATGAAAGCTGACACTCATGTCCACTGTGGTTACATATGCACATACAGTACATACTGGATGCTCCTGCAGGCATGCAGGCAGGGATTACATCCTGTAGCATGTAACAGCTGTATAGCTATGACACAGCCTGAGAATGTTGGTGTGATACTGATTATCAGTAATATTCCGGAGCATTAAAAGGCTTAATCTGAACACATTTTTTATTGTTTTAAAAGCATCACTGATTGAACAGGTAATAAAATAAAATATTTTTGTTTTGGCAAGTTTTAGGTTGTGATGAAACTTTTAGTTTAGAGTTCCAACTCTGTTCCATCCATCATCTTTGGGTCAAGAAATATGGATCATGACAAAATCCTGGATGCATGCAACCCTAATGAGTTTCCTCTACAATGTGGCAAGGTAATAGAATAAATAAAAGGAGTTCTCAAAATATTCCCAGAACTTTAATTGCTAGAGGGACTATGAATGTGTTTTGGCCTTAGATCACCTCTCCTATGAGGAGCTAAGGAAAGTCTCACTGAAGAAAGGGAATGTATCAGCCTGGCCGAAGGCAATGGCCTTCCTATACAATTCCACTTGACTCTCATGCCCCATCTGGGATTTCTCTTGTTGAGCTCAATTTCTCCAGTAGAATATCAACCAGCCCAATCAGTGAACAGAAGGGAGGGTTGTGAACAATGATGTTGATTTTCTGCGCTGTTTTAGAATTGTAGTCTGCCTATATAGGGTTGTAGTTTGGCAATAGCAGCAGAGGAAGTGAACGAAGCCATTTAGTCTGTGTTGGCCACATCTCCAAATACTGAGCAATTAAAGTTAGAGCAGGAGGAATGTGTAAGTCAATTTTTTTGCTGGCCGTACTCTCCTCGGGGTTGTTTACAGTACACGGAATTTCTGGTAAACTTCATTGAGCTGGTGCTTTCCATCATGGCCAAACATTAGTGACTGGGTAAAATCAGATCCAATCGTTTAAAACTTCAACAGAGTCCATACCTCCAGCAAGCAATTGCTTCTCAGTACCCGAGGATCCAGACCCTCTGTACAAAGCAAAACATAGAATAAGAGGCTGGTTTTTACCGAGCTAGGAATGTATGGGTTTATGACCCATTATTATACAGGGGGATGGATGGATGGATGGAGGGATGGGCAGATGGATGACAGAAAAACATACTACAAGACTTTAAGTTCAATAATCTCTTCTTACTTACCTGCTTACTGCCATGTTCATCACTTTGTGAAGCCTTAAGAATTTTATATACTTTTACATGAACATAACTTTATCAACATTTTAGTCCCAGAAGCTTATAAAATAAACCCCATCAAAATAATGAAAAGCTAAAGTAGTTTTCCTCTGCTTTAAGAGAAAAGGGCACTGGCACACCATCATGGTCAACATGGAGGGAGAAAAAAACCCAGCAAGAAGTAACCCCAAACCATGATACTTTCACCACTGTGTTTTACAGATGGCACAACTTTAATATGAGGTTTTATACAGTAACATCATAGCCCCTCCATTCACCCAAGTACAACGTATCCTGGGAGATTCTTTCGATGCCCATAAGGGAACGATATGAGTAGAAGTTAGTCTTTTACTGCTGTTGTGTAATGAGACTAATAAAACAGTGTTTCTTTAGCCATCTTCACTTTGCACTTTGTGTGTGTTTGTGTTGGGTCAGTTGGGGTCTGATAAAGAGGGTGAAATGCTCGTGGCACAAGGCCATCAATGTGAGCTGCAACAGGTGCCCCAAAGTAAACCTTAAAATGTGTCATCCACATGATGTTTGGTGATTGCTTCACCTATACTGTATTGGCCCACGTGGACTGCAGTGTGTCTCTCCTGAGAAATGATTCTAGATGCAAACTGTTCAGCCATTTAGCAGAAGAACCATGTGTTTTCTTGACATGCTCACACATTTGCAGACATACAAGTAGATAGTTAAAATAGCAAGTACAACAGACAGTGGTCTCTTGTACTTCATACATCTAGCTGAGGGACTGACAGCGTGGCTGGCAATAGAGTGCAGGAATATTTATTTATAGCTGCATTACAAGTTTCCATGATGATTTACCCTACACAAGGCCACAGACACAGTTATCTAACATCCACTGTACTCATCAACATACAAGTACCAACTTAACTCTGTCAGAGGGAGTTTAAAAAAACTCTGCATCTGGAACCAAGAAATGTAGTTTCCAAAATATCAGGACTTTGTTCTTCCTTCTGATGGTCAGAATTTAAAATACATATAAGCACATACAGCTGAAACCGGATATTTACATACACTGAGTGAAAATACATTTTTCTTACTGTCAAACATTAGGTTTTTCCTGTATTAGTTCAGCTGGGATGGCCAAGTATTTCTCCTTTTTTCAAATTCAAAGGGTATACTTCTAAAAATTTTTCCATAGTTTTTGGTCAAATTGGCTATTGAACTGGATGACTTGGGTCAAATGTTTTGGGTTTCTCTCTGCAAGCTTCTCAAAGTAGTTTGCCTTAATTTTGGCCTATTCCTCAGACAGAACTAGGAGAGCTTCATCAAGGTTATAGGCTACCTAGGCTACCTTCTTGAGTCATGGTTTCAGCTTATGATTGTACAGAACATGTTTCCCTGTGAATAATGCAACTCTCTTACCAGCTACAGCCAGCACTTTACAGCGGCTTTTGCTCTGAGGTAGTGTCCCCCGAGAATCTGTGGGGCACAGAGTCTCCTTCCTGAACTGTGTGATAGCTGGACATACTTAGAATTATTTCAAGAGATAATAATAATGTGTGTCATACAAGGAAACACATATTTGATCTGTGGCCTTAAATGAAATCCATAGGTGTGCCTATAGTAAACCCAAATGTTGCAAATGAACCTAACAAAAACTTACACAGGTATCACATCATCTGGGCTTTCTCAAATAGTATAAAAGCAGATCTTAGGAATATAAAATCATAATTCCAAGGAAAAAGATAAAAAAAATTTGAAAAAAAAAATCTAATTTTTCTGACATTTAATGAACAGAAATATGTCCTTTTAGTTGCAATATTTCCACAATTTGCTGGTCAGTTTTATTTAATGCCATGATGGCTGCACACTTTTCTTTGGAGGTAACCCTTGATAACAGTTTTAGGCACGCTGTCACATTTTTTTTTTTTTTTTTTAATCAGTCGTCTAAATAGATCAATTGAATGTTTTCAGATGCATTATTTCACTACTGTACTTATGATTACTATTAACCTGTCACATGTGATGTCACGCTCTTCAGAAAGTGGCCCAGTCCACCATGATGGACATTAAAACAACCTATGCGCGTGTTATCATTGTACCAGCTAGCCTGCAGTTCTTACCTTAATATCACTTTTTTTTAGTTGATTTCACTATAAAAATGGTCATAGGGTGCTGCAGGATCGGCTGCACAAACAGACAAGGATGCAAACTAAACTTATTTTATGATATACCTTTAGATGAGGAAAGAAGACAGTGATGGATAAGGACTGGCAGCCCTCGGTGTATTTGTGGATTTGCAGCAAACAGTTTTTACAAGTTAAAAGATTAACGTTTATATACTTCATAAATAAGTAAGCTTAGTAAAATGCAATCAAATATTGCATTATGAAGAAGGTACGCATCTAATTATTAGTAACCATGGACAAAATGCCCCACCACCATGTAGCCTACTACGTATGAAAAAACTGGTAAGCATCTAGACTTTTGTATGTGTTTAACTCTGCTCTAATGTAAGGGAAAACACCGTTTGACATAGTGGTATACATCATGTGGTGTGAATTAGGCAAAGTCAGCAATTTGATCAAATCAACAAACACATCAGGGGGGAGAAGGCATGGGTCGGTTTCTAAGCTAGCTATTTCCAGCTTTTGTAAATACCGCCATCTATGAGCCCCAACTAGGTGAGTTACTTCCACAGACTTGAACAAGTAGAAGCCATGATTATATTGGCAAAAACAACTTGGAAAAACAATTGCTGTTGTTCGATACTCCTGTCCCTCACTTTCGACGTCTGTCATGGCGCCTCAACGTGATTAGGTCATGTAGTTGCAACCGCCAATACTGCAATAAAATAAAGGCTGAATGGAGGTGCAGTTGTTTATCACTACATGTTTTTTTCATAATTAATTTGCAAATTATGCTTGTGCTTCAGCTGAGAAAAAAAAACATTCTCCCCATTTCTTTTATTTCTGTTACAATCTTCAACATGGTTATCAGTATGTATGACAAAAGTGAAATGTTTTAAGGATGGAGGTACCGCAGATGTAAAGACATTTTGGTGTGCCTCAATCCTCTGTCATCATCAGACCAACTGAAGATAACCTGCAGACTTGAGTGCTTTTGCATCATTAGCAAACAACTGGCAGTAGACCGATTGGTCTGATCTGAGTTTGACAAATAAATGAGGCACTTATGTAACCTAAACCTCATTGTAAAATGTGTTTGTTAACCCTGTAGCTTGAACAGGAACCTGGAAATGATATCAACTGATAATTTGCCTAAGACTGATCACCATAAGAAACACAACATAAAACAACATATTTTTGTGAATTTCATGGAAACTCTGTAAAAACTAGTTCATTAACAGACAGGACATTTTCAGATGAAGATTGTGATAGAAGTACAAACAAATAGGTTATTGTTGTAGACATCATTATGTTGTAGAAGCAAAACAGCCATACTCGATTTTCAGGTTCATTGACAAGAAAGTATTGCTTTTCCAAAACAGAATACCAACAGATAAGACCAACATTACTTATAGTAGAGGGATATTTACGATAGTGTTAAAGTAGCCTTTTCATTTTACCAACATGTCTGGAAACAAGATTAATGTTTTGGAATGGCCTGTAAGCGTCCCCACTGGAGTCTGATAGATAATCTGAGGGAGCTAACGATTAGACAAGACCTTCCTACAATGAAGACTTAAAATGGAAACATGCAAAAAACTGGTCAACAATCACAAGAGGGGTTTGATTGCTGTTATGGCAAAAAAGATTTTTCTACTGATTATGAAGAAGGGTGAAATTAATTTTTGAAATCCCATTTAAAAAAAGAATCTTCAAAAATTGATGCTTCTCATTATCTTTTGAGAAATGTATGTATTATTTACTTATTGATTGAATACAACTATTTTAAATCAGATTCTACCAGGAGGCAAATCAGTTTATCTTTCTGCCTTTGAACACAGTGTAATAACAATGAGTAAAACGGACATATGAACATATGAATGATGCCATGTTAGTCCTATTATTTAGCTTCTCAGCTGCCATCATGTCCTGGCCTTATTCTAGATGGGTCAGTTTGAAATGTTACTCTGTTTACCGTACTGATCATTATATAGCCTTGATGATAGCCTTGGCTTAATTAAAGATTTGACTTAAGTTGATCAGTTCATACTATGTGGGCAGATCTCAACGTGAGTTGATTGATCCTAACAGGGTTGATGTATGGATTTGATCCAACATGCTGGGTTAGTCTTTAAGAGTGACTGCTGTATAACAAAGAATGGATTAGAAAGAAAATCCTATAAAAATAAGCAAAAGGTTAGTCTTAGAACACTTTTTCTGTCAACCATATTGTGAAACAGTGTACTGTTTCACAACTGTAAAACAGTGTACTGTATAACAGGCTGGACCTGTCTGTTTATATGTCTTTGTCTTCCACTGTGTGCCTTTCCAGGTGGCAGGCTGCCATTCTGTGTTTTTGCTTTCCAGTTTGACAGTAATGCTAGTCCCCTAATGTTGTTTTTATCCTGAAATTTTTACCTAAGGTCAGAGGCTGTCTTATGATCTCTTTTTTAGGTGAAACCTACAGTTTTCTTGAAACAAGTGATATATAACAGCAGTTTTCCAGTGTGTTTGTCCAAGCATGCTTCTGCATTGTGTTTGCAAGAAAAGATTATTTAAGGCTCTAAAAATGCCAAGTGTAACCCAGCCATTATAATCTGAGGCCAAGGAAACCCACAAATTTTATACTGCGCACATAAAGAAAACCACTTACACTCACACAACAGTAGAATCTATAGGCCGACGGAGTCAGTCCTGGTTTTGATTACAGTTGATAGGAGCTGAAAAGTCAACTTTATGGGACTTTATAGCAGATCTTTATAAGCTCCAGGAGCTTTCCAACTTCACAATGACAGATGAAGGATTCTCTAACTACAGCATGGCTCATGTTACTGTAAACCTAAAGTAAATAGGTCCCAGATTTATAGCTTGTACCAAACAGGGCATCATAGCTGAATACTACGTGGTAGAGACTTCAAAGACTCACAATACCTGATTGGATTTTATTTTATTTTTTACTCCAAACATCTTGCAAAACTAGCTTTCTCACTGACCATGTCTAACAGACTGTGTTTCTAAAAGCTCCTTTGTTTTGACTGCGGCAATGAGCAGCAAGCCCAGAAAAGCAAAGGTTTTATTTGAACTCTGGCATCTGCAGGTACTGTTTAAGCTATGCTGACATCTCGTGGTTGAGTTTTGCATTGCTATTAAGTGAAACTAAGAGTCACTGCAAAGAACTAAACCAGGGGTATCCAAAGTGCGTCCCGGGGGCCATTTTGCATACACCCCCATTCCCCCCCCAGACTAGAACTCTTGACTTGCGAAAATATTCATACCCCTTGAACTTTTTCACATTTTGTCACATTGTAACCAAACTCGGATATTCAAAAGTTCTTACAAATAAAAATCTAAAATATGTAGGATGCATTTTTAATCAGAGCTTCTACTCTGACCCAAAAATAAAGTTAAGTGCAGCAAATTGCCTTTAGAAGTCACCTAATAAAGCATGTAACTTCAGATGGAGATAAATGCTGCTTTTCTGTGAAGGCCTCAGAGGTTTGTTAAAGAACATTAGTGAACAAACAGCATCATGAAGAACCAAAGAACAGAGCAGACAGATCAGGGAGAACATTTTGGAGAAGTTCAAAGCAGAGTTAGGTTATGAGACAATAACTCAAGCTTTGATTCCCTAAATAAATACATTTCAGTCGATTAGCTGAAAATGGGAAGAGTTTGGCACATATGTAAACTTACAAGGAGATGGCCGTTCAACCAAACTATCAGACCAAGCAGAGCAGCAGCCAAAAAAGCTACTTAGCTCTATAACTCAAGTGAACTCAAGAATCTCTTGACAAGACAAATATTAGTGGTACATTTCACAAATCTGGCCTTTATCGAGCAGCATCATGAAGTAAGCCATTGTTGAAAGAAAACCAACTTTAATGTTTGCTACAAGCTTTGTAGGGCTCAAAGCAAACATGTGGAGGACAGCTAGGACAGGGAAGCTGTTAAGAGTTTATGGGAAGATGGATAAAGCTGAATGCAGGAAAAACCTGGAAGAAAATCTCTTAGAGGCTCAAAAAGACTTCATATATATATTCAGGTCCAGTCAAAGTCTTTCATATAAAATCCCAATAAAATACATTGAAGTTAATGGTTGTGATGTGACAAATTGTAAAAAAGTGCATAAAGATTTTTCAGAATATAGTAGGTATGCTTGTCCACGTAGCTAAATTACACCCAGAGAAAAGGAGATTTTTTTTTTATTATTATTATTTGTTATAGAGAAGCTGACCAATAATTATGGGTTGGAAAGTTACAGAACCATCACAAATAAAACAAAACAGTCATCTCTGAAAAAAAATCTCTGTTTTTCTACACTTGCATACTTGAACTGTCCTCCACTGGATTTTTTTGATGCATTTTTCTAAATATGAGCAGAAAGAAAACTTTAATAAATCTTAGCTTTCATGTTGGAGCTTCTAGAAAAAAGTTGTTGAAAGGCGTGTACACAGGGTTCTAGGTGCTTTTTTTATTTTTAATTTCTCCATTAAAACAGATTTGTTTGTTTTTCAGTTGACGTTTCCAGGATATATGTGACATAATAGGTGGAAATTGCTTTGAAATGTTTTATCATGGTCTTATTTTGTTTGTTTTTATATCATGGAAATCTGGCATTTTAACAGAGGTGCTTAGACTTCTGAAAGCAACTATACTAAGAGCAACAATAGTTGTTTTTTTTTTTTAGTGCATAGTTAATACTGTAATATCTGACAAAGACTTTAAGTGTTAAAAACAAGCAAGTAGAGTAACCATTACATACCATAGAGAAAAATCACCATATTTTTTGTAACTTATAAAGCGTAGTTGGCAAAAACAAATAAAATGTGTTCTGGTTTTGATAAATATGGGTGAATTTGAAAACAAATGAATGTCCTTTGCTCTTTATTCCATTTTTAACACAAGTCAGGCTGTAATGTATTATGTACAAATCAGAACCAGAACTCAGCCACACCTCAGGAAAGGTTAAACAAGTTTTATTAACAAATATTAGAATGTGTAGGATAATTGGCAGCTTCTTCTCAGGATTGGCTTTCAGGTCAGACTTTGTGAAACAAACAGGAAGGTGAGTAACAGAGAGGACAAACAGGAAGTAAAATGGTAACAGGAAGTAATGCATTACCCAGCAGAGGTGATTTCCAAGGAGATCAGCATCCGAGACTTGGAGCTTGATACTCTTGAATCTTCTGAGATGTAACAGGTGATGACTGGAACAAGTCTTTTTACTCGGGATTGTTCCACACGCAGAACCATATAGAGGGTAACTCTATTCGCTATAAATAAGGGACAATGACGTCATGGAAACTCCAGTAGCAGGGTAAGATGAATCACACACACCAATCTAACGATCAGTTTTCACCATGGAAAAGTGACAGGTTAATGTCTCCATGATCCTTTGCTTAATGGTCGGGTGAACAATCCAGGTCAGCAACAATGTGGGACGATAGGCACATGAAGCAGGGTTCAGAACCAAAAGCAGAGTAAATCACAGAGCACTCAGGGAGTATTCAAGGTCGATGGTCAGGAGGCAGAAAACAGGTTAGCCACATGATCAGGAACTCAGCCGTGGACCGCTCGAAGGCTGCTACAAGGATGATGACAGGTGATCTCGCGCTTAGTGAGTGCAGAGCAGGAGTTTATATAGGTAGCAGTACAGGTGGGAGTAATCAGCAGCTAGCAAGAACAGAGGGACAGAGCAGAGGAACAGCATGAAACATGGCAGGTAATTTTTTGAATATTTTATATAACAAATGAAATTAAAATGTAAAATGCTTAATTCATCATTTTGTGGTGATGCCTTTACCAGAGAGTGATCCTGTGTCTCTCAATGAGACATCTTCATCTGCCATCAGGTAGTTTGGTCCCCTTTTCACTGAGCCATCAGCTCAAGCTGTTTCAGATTTGTAGGGTGGCCTCCCCCCCTCCCAAACACACACACACACACACACACTGTAGGGTTTTTTTTTTCCCAGGACATTTTTGAGGGCTTTTAGTTGCATGTTTTGGAGAAACATTGACCTGCGACTGAGGCTGAGGTTTCTGACACTTTGCAACATGTTCCTCTCCAGGAGGCCTAGGTAGTCTTGAGACTTCCTTGTGCCTTGCACAGATTTAAGATTCCCCGTGAAAAAAACAACCAAGCAGCCCCAATATAAAAACCTATCACTTCCATGTGTGGTGATCCCTTGTTTGATAGTGTAATTTTTCCTCATCAAAACATCAGTCCAAAGGATTTCTCCCAGAAACTCTGGGACTTGTCAACACAGATTTTGCGTTTTTGTGTGCTTTTGTCAGTAGTGGAGCCTTCTAGGGTCTTCTCTATGGAGCCTATTATGGTTCAAAAAGCAACAGATAGCGCAATGAGAAAGCTACATACCTTGACTTTGAAGTTTAGCTTCGGGGATTTTAGGCTCTTTTTCTACAATTTAATCAAACTAAGGTTCCCTTTCCTCTTAGGTCCATATGTTGGGAGGTTGGCTACAGTCACATGAACCTTACACTTTTTAAGTGTTTTTTTTTAAGTGAAGCTTTGACTTGGGTATCTCTAATTTCCTTTCCAACAACTCTCCTGTTTTTGTTCACTGATCCATACTGAAACATGAAACATGAGTTGTCTCTGTGTGCATTCAAATATTACTTTAGCATGTTGTTTTTGTTCTTTTGACACCTCACTCCACAGGGTTGGCACAGCACAGCAGCTTCCCCCACTGCACAGCTGCATGCATGTGGACTTGTCAAATGTTTAATGCCGGATGCCCTTCTTGACGGAAGGAATAGGAGTCGAACTGGGAACCTCACCTGCTCTACTGCTGCTCATTAAATATTTATTTTTGCATGTCTTGGTAAAAATAATAATAATAATTAAAAATATTTTTTCTTTGTTTCACAAATTTATTTATTGATTACATGATTAAGTCTTTAAGTTAGGTCACTGATTTTAACTGTTTCCTGCAAAGTTGCACCAGAGAGGACAGCAATTCAAAGGAGTTTACTTGTAAACTAGTGGATTTGATGCTACACTTGCAGACAAGTGCTGATGCTGGTTTGTCACTTTGTACAATGCCATCTACTGGTCATCCAAAAAAACTTCTTGAAATGAATAGACAAGCACTTGCCACTCTTTGTCTTCCTGAAAAGAAAGTAGTTCCATAGCCAAGATGGAGTGATCATAATTCATGCAAAAAAGGGTTAATTATATCACATTTCCAGGACAAAAATGTAGTATTGTTTCAATTAACTTTTAGAGTTTTACCAAATTTTAAACAATACACTTGTTGTCCTAAAGTTTTAATGAATGAAACAGTGAAATGTTCCAGCTGCCTGCTGCCATCAGCCTGCATACAAGAGATGGAAGGAGACAGCAGGGCAGGGGGATAACCTTATCTGCTAATGCCATGTAATTTAAGACGGTGCCTCATGATGCATGCGCACTCGCTGATATACTGCACATGCATACACGAAAGGCCTAATGTACAAACGTATACGAGAAAATCAGATCATACGGATAGCCTTAATTTAGATAGAGAAACATATGTACACAAGATAGGAGGCGTGCAGAGTTATTTCTGGGAGTTTGGACATACCTCAGCTTTGCACAGACTCGGTTTGACGAGCTAAGGCTGAAGACAAAAGGTAGGACTGATCAATAAAACCAGAACTGCTTTAAATAAAGCAAAACCGTATGAGGGATTTCTGTGTTTAGAGGTTTATTCTTGTTTCTTCCCAGTCCGAGGCAGAAGTAGTGGAAGTTTGAGTACTGAGTTGTTGAACGCATGTTTGGTGAACTCTGTGCTACAGTCTAAGAGCAGTGACACTGCAGCGAGCAGGGTTAAGTAATGGAGAATAGTACATGAATACATGCAATTGGAGAATTCAGTCATTGCTGTTCCTGCTGTTCATTGCTTTCCATGGATTTGATACCTACCAACACAGACCCTATTCAAAGAGTTCACAATTAGGCTGTACATGCCACTATAGTTCTTGACATAAAAATGTGTGCTAAAACAGTTTAAGTTCTTAAAGTCAGAGGTGTCACATGACTTGGACTGGAGTCAGACTTTAATATTATGACTTTATACTTGACTTGAAAAAATATTCATGGATTTGGGACTTGACTTGGACTATTAGACCAATGACTTGGGACTTGAATTGGACTTGAACCTGTTTACTTAAAAGACTTGATATTTTACCCAAAATCTGAAGTTTAAAACATGAATTGTTAAAAAAAAAAAGTGCGTACAGATTTAGATTTAGATTTGTTTCAGACCTTTGCAAGAACAAAACAATCAAATGGGAAAACAGAAGAAGCATACCTTCATTCCCCCCAGGGAAAAATTATATTCCAGTATAGCCCATCCAAGAGAATAAAAAAAAAATAACATGAGACAAAGGTAGACAGGTGCCTGAGGCTGCAGCCATTTGGAGGCGCCGCCCTTTCCTTAGGTGTGGGGAAAAAAAAACACTAAGTAAGAGGAGAGAAAAAAAAAATCATGTCTCACACGATATCCTTGACAGGACTTTAATCTCTTCCACCAGATCCAAAATACTTTGCTGCTGTTGCCTCACAGCACACATTTCTTTAGCCAAAAAGTTGAGAGACTTTTTGATGCCCTTGGTCTCCTCAGCTGATGGTAGCTTTTTCAGCCCCATGATTTATTTGGAGACAGCTGTACCCTGCTGTGGTTATTCTTATAGTTTAAAGGAAGACTATTCTTGCAGCTAATTTTAATTTAACTGTACAATATAGAGGTGGAATTTTAGAATTACTTCTTTTATACTTTGTTTCATCTTGATTTGAGATAAACACAGATTTAAAGTACACATGATCTATTATTTTAATATATAATTTCAACATTGTTGAAAAAAGACTCGAAAGGACTTGGAATTCTAAGTTTCAGACTTAGGACTTCACTTGACAGTTGTCCGTCTTGACTTGACTCTGATAAAGACTTGAGACTTACTTGAGATTTTCAAAACAATGACTTTGTCAAGTGACAGCAGTCTTATCACTAGATTACCCTAAACAATGCCTGAAAATTGTTGTAAAAAAATTTTCATTGACTACTTAGGTAATATGTTCTCACAGCATTAGCCATCACCATGTTTCACTTTGAGGTTGTTTTTTCCCCCAGCATGATGTACATTGTTGGGGTTCCACCACAAACAGCATTTTACATGTTGACCAAAGTTCCGTTTTGATCAGACCCCCTTCTTCCACATGTTTGCTGTGTCCTCTACACGGCTTGTGGCGAACTGGAAGGGACACGTCTTCCAGCGTTCTGTTAGCAATAGCTTCCAGCAGTAGTTGTGGATCTCTGCAGCTGCTCCACAGTAACAGCTCTCCTTGCCTGACCTTGCAGTTCAGGTGGATGTCTTGGCAGGTTTGTAGTTTTGCAATTCTATTCATTTTCAGATGATGGGGTGAACCTTGCCTTAAACTTTTCCAGTTCTTTCTCCGACCCTTGATTCCTGTGTTTCTTTGTCTTCATGATGCTCCTTGTTCTTTTTCAGAACAGCTGAATTAATCCTGAGGATAAATCACACACATGTGGGCTTTATTCTCTTTATATAGGTTAATTCTGATGTAAATTATCTAAAAAAAATTATTTTGGGGTCACAAAGTAAACAAGGCTGAATACATAGATGTTTTTCTGTAAACATTTCTTTTTGCTTCTACATCATTGCTTCTACATGCTTCTGTACTATAGTGACTTGTGAAAGTATTATATATAGATGATTTGATTTAAAACTTTTGTTTTCATTTTAAAAGCTCTGTCGTGTTTGTTTCACTCATTGTGGTCGAGGTGCACGTACATTCTTGGATTTGAGCAAACTATTCAAAGCCCCTTCTTTGGCAGTACATTCCTGTATGGCAATCCATTAGAGTGTATAATTAAACCACTTCTTTTTTTTTTTTTTTTTTTTATTGCCTTAGTATTTTGGAAGATACTGTATTAGTTGTAGAATTGATCTTGATTTACAAAAATGTCAGACTGAGTCATATATCAAATTATCCATCCATCCATCCAAATATAGTCTTTCCGGCATGTCCTGCGTCTTCCTATGGGTCTCCTCCCAGTGGGACGTACCCGAAACACCTCACCAGGGAGATGTCCAGGGGGCATTCTGAGCATATGGCCAAGCCACTCCCAAATTAAATCTATCTAGTTGATATTTCTTTATGGAAGTATTATAATGTATATTTGGTTTATGGAGAAACTAAGCTACCCTTAAAAAATCTGTCTAACTATTTTAGCATGGAATCGGTAGATATTAATTGTTTTTAAGATTTCAACAATTCCGTTTGTTCTAATTTTTTTTTTTTTTTTTTTTTTTTAAAAGAAACGAAAAACAAAATAAAACTCCACTGGGAAAATTACTTTAGTCAGTTATGTGCATGGGCTATAACGCACAAATATCCGTGTGTATAGAATGAAGACTGTATATCTAAAATAAGGTAACACATATCTGCAGCATATATGCCAAAATATTGTTTGTTTTTATTTTAGTTACAGCAACCTACACAAGCAGCGTCTCATTTCAGTTTTCTAAGCATTGCTGCTGTAAGTAAAACAAACCTTTGCTCCTGCAAGATGTGTCCGATGTGTCGTTCAGGCCTCAATTGATTGACAAAAATAACAATCAGAAAATTTACAATGTAGTTGCTATAGCTATAGTTTTCATTTCACCTGTTTTGCATTAAAACATATGTTTGACACAAGATATAGGATATTTTTTAGATATTTTTTAGAATCAGAAATTCCTTCTCAACATTCCATTTGTAGATGTTAGAAATTTATTTTAAGAAGTAGTGGACATGCCTATTTGTACTAAATATTTATTGTATTTCAAATCATGTTCTAGGTTTTTATATAGGACATATAAAATGGACCCATACAATCAACAATATAATTATATATGTCTGAAATATAACTATCTGCAAGCAGTAATTCTAAGTTAGTTATTCTCAATTCTCATTCCTGACAGAAAGATGGTTCCTCTGGATAAATAGAGCTGGAATCCCAGTTTATATGGAAGGAAAAAAGGGACTTATTTGTCAATTTAAAAAAATGTGTCTAAAATGTTGTTTGGACAATTTGCTTTTTGTATTTTAAGTAACAGCAATCAAATTATATATTTACTCTGAAGAGCCTGTCTAACAGAATTGAACTGAATTATCCTTTCTTTGTCTCGACAGTGGGGCAGGTCACAGTGTACCTGCAACAAAGAGAACACACCAAGAGACGCATTAAAAAGAATATACAACAAAAATAACCAAGAAGTCAAAAATATATGCAGTTGTGCAACAAATAGAAATGTGTGTCCTAAATTTTACAAGTGAAGTTAACTGTCTGTTTTGTTTAAAATTTTGTTTACATTTTTATTTCAAAAGCCTCTGTACTTAAACGAAGAGATATCGCATGTGAAGAATACAGTATTCATATCATTATATGATAGGTTGGCTTGCCATACCGCAACTGACACGCTCACTCGACACGTTGCTGTGTAAGTTTTTCACTAGGAATCTGCTCCAACCAGAAGACGCCTGGCTGTGTAACCCTAGTTACCGTGACAGCTGCATTATGGGATGTACACATGGCAGCTTCCAGTGAGGGAATGCGCGGAAACAGAGAACATTCACGTTGGGATAGCTTGAACGCTTCGCGGTCTTGCAGAAGAATTTGGGACACCGTGGGAGGGAACTGGGACTCCGCGTGGACATGTGTGTGTACTACTGTTTCAATTCGATTTTATAGCTGAGTCAGGCAGTTTGAACGAGTCAACAATGAATAAATAGGGCACGAGTAACGTTAACGCACATTTACCAGGTCTCAAATGAACAAATTATTGCAAGTTTAGGTTTGAAAACAGGAATGTTAAACATTCATATAGAATTAAATTGAGAAGGTCTTGTACTCTAAAGTTTTCTATTTGGCTTTATGAATCCCTCTATCCATGGTGACGCAATTTGTGTCATTCAATTCAATTTAAAACTACTTTATTTATCCGAAAGGGAAATTAAATGTTGATGTAACTCATTTAGTCAAGGAGTTATTATAGATGGTGATGGCTGTGGGCAGGAAAGATCTCCTGTAGCGGTTCGTTTTACAACCAGTCTGAAGAAGCCTCTGACTGAAGAGACTCTGTTTTCCAATGACAGTCTCATAAAGAGGATGGTCAGGGTTGTCCATAATTTTCTTAATTTTATGCAAAATCCTTCTTTGCATTATCATCTCCAGAGGAACCACAGGAGATGATTATGCAAAGAAGAGGTCTGCAGGCATTCCTTTTGGATGGCACTGCACCACTATCATAATGGTCTGAGATAACATCTCAATCAGGCTGAGGTCCTGACTTTGATTGGACCGTTGCAAAACATAGATTATTTTTTGCAGTTAATGAGATTAAATGCACCGATCGACCTTTTTTTCAGCCAGAATGCCGATCTGGCTGATGCCGATTTCTGGTTTTCCTGAATGTCTAACCTGCCTGATTCTGATTTTGACCATTTTGAAGAGATTATACCTCATTAAAAAAAATTACAGTCATTTTTGATTAACTGTCTTTAATTGAGGTATAGTTTCCGAATCCAATCGAAACTGAAGGAATTTCAAGAGAAAACCAATTTATACATTAAAGCATATCCCCCTAAACTTTATTTCATCCTTTAAACTAAAAAAAAAAAATGCCTGGTGTTGGTTCACGCAGCTATAGACCAAAAACCTCAGGAGCGTTTATTTAGGTTTGATATGAATCATGAATCAAATAAAATTAACATAATTTTTTTCTTCTTCAGTATTTGGCCTGTCCACCATCAGAGCCAGTCAAGACAAAATTAGGCAGTTTTGATTTCTGAATTATTTGTTGGTTTATGTTTTCTAATCTAATGTAGATTTGAGTATGGGTGCACGATATATCGGCACTAACATCGGTATCGGCTGATATTAGTCATTTTTTAAACATAAACAAATAAAACTAGCTCGATTTTTAACAGCTGATTATTTCCATCTTGTTGCCGTTTGTTTCTGGAGGTTGAGGGGAAGAATTTGGTCATGTAGTATTTATTCAGTCATGTGACAGTATTAATATCAGATACCGATATCGGCTTAAATTTTCATATTGGTGCATCTGAGGTGTACACATTTGGACTTACAGGGAATTTGCTGGACGCCATCTTAAATGGTTTTCACTTATGAATGCACAAGTCATTTCTCTCTTTAGACCAGGGGTGTCCAAAGTAGGGCTGGGTATTGTTAAGAACCCCTCAATTCGGTTCGATCTCGATTCTTTGGATCACAATTCAATTCGATATTGCTTTAAATGCTTCAATATCAATTTCATAATAAGAACTACACAAACAATTCATTAGAGTTCCTGTTGACAATTTTAGGATATTTATTTTCTTACCCATATAAACAGAAATGGAATACATTAACAAAAAAATAAAATATCTGAAAACAAAACAGTAGTACAATAACACTAGTGCTGAATATGGAGTACTGTATTAAAACTTAAGTAAAGTGTATTACGTAAATAATTCTCCTTCCCTTGTGGAAACTGAGATAATTCACATAAGTTTTGTATCATCATTTTTAACCATATTTGAACAATTTTACCGTTCTTACCCTCAGTCTTCACCAGTAGGTGGTGGTAGTGCACGTCAAATAGCTGTTTGCCAACCGCCAATAAACTCAAGAAGAAGAAAACGACTTCGTATTTTTGTGACTCGGAGCCGACTGAGCGCGCTGCTTCGATTAGCCAGGCAGTCGCGAGGACGCGCAGCGCCGCGTCCGGTCTGCGCCAAACTGATAGGATAGGTGGGTGCCTGGGGGGAAAGGAAATGGAGCTAAGCGCTCAAGTAGTTCATCAAACGTGCTACTATCCAGTGCTCTTCTTCATCCCACTGGTAGTAGGAGGTGGTAGGCTCGAGTGTGAAATCTCCAACGTCCCTGTGCAGTGAGCACGGCTCGGGAAAGCGTTGCTCACTGAGCCAGCCCGCTGGCCAGGAGATCGAATTGATTCACGGGGTTTTCTGAATTGAAAGTAAATGAACTGCAATGCATTGATGAATTGATATTTTTCCCCACCTCTAGTCCAAAGTGTGGCTCTCGGAAGGACTTTGGGCGACCCTCGATCACAGGTCAAGATTGACCTGAAGCTGGTTTGCCAGCTCAGGCGGTTGAGGCAGATGCATATTTTAAAAAAGGTTAAGGTTAATTTTCATTGATGCCAGGCCTTTCAAAAAAAGATACAGACAAATGAAAAATGAAATAGTCGCCTTTATTAGCCATGTGATTGCTTTGAATTTAATAGTGAACAGGACTACAAACATCCAGTAACTTTTACTAAAAAGCAGGCTTGGGAGCACATTCAATTTGGTAAAATAAAGCAAGAGTGAGCCACATCCTGTTCTTTTTGCTGAAATCATGCACACAAAAGAAAATCATGAAAAAGGTGATCAACCAGAAAAATTTAGGATATTGTTTATGCTTTTTTTTTTTTTTTTTTTTTTTTTTTTAAACTAGGCAGACCTGCAAGAGCATTTTTATATTTCAAATCTACAATGATTTGCAGGACCCTTTTCTACAGAAATCTGACTATTTTGCTTGTTCTATTAAAGTATTGTGTGTATGGGTTATTGTTGAGCAGGTAAAAATAAAAAAGACAGTTTTTGGCCCCCATGGCAGAAAGTTTAGACACCTCTTAATTTAGACTGGAAGACATGTTTATAGGTGCTGCCATTGGGAAGCTTAGTAAGAAGCAAACCAATACCGACAGATGAAAATACAGATATTTGTGTCCAAAATGCAGCAGAAAGTATTGAGCTTTGGTTTTTATTAATTAGGATTCACAGACTGAAGGACACATTTTCTTTAAAATAACTATCTCAAACACTGACATTGTATCTTGTATCCTTTAGATTAAATCAACCCAACGTATCTTGTCAGGAGCACCACAGCCGCCATGCCTGGTGATGATAAACCACAACAGGCCCGGCACAGGAAGAAGAACAAAAAGTCCCGCTCCAGGGGGAAGAGTCCTGGTGGGAGTCCCAGTGCCCATCTTCAAGACCTCTTAGATGCACAAGATGATCTCATATCAACCCACCTTCTCCAGCCTTCTCCTAAAAAGCTGCCAGAGCAGAGGCCTAAAGTGTCCGCTGTCAGAGTGGAGGAGGAGTCAGCCCTGGCGATCTGTCTTCAGGTGCTTTTCCCCTACCTGCTGGCTGGGATGGGGATGGTGATGGCTGGCATGGTCCTGGATAACGTACAGGTTAGTTTTTTTTCCTTTTTTGTCCCTTTTAATTTCCCTTTTCAATGCTGAGTGTCTGTTGTCTGTGTAGGCCATAGGTCAGGGGCTAGTGGCAGGGTCGTCATGACGATGGAAACAAAAAGGAGGTGAAATTGAAAATGCGGGTCATTCACAGTCGATAACATCATCGCGGTATTTTCCAATAATATTTCGGGGTGCACTGATTGCTGTTTTCTGGCCGATCACTGATCTTTAAAAAGTCTGACCTGCCGATTCCGAATTTCGCCGATATCGATTTTTTTTTGTCTGGAAAATTACTAAATATTGTGACAAAGTTGCGAAGTTGGCAACAGTGGAGTGACTATTGTTAATCACACGTGCAGACGGCATATAAGATTGGTTTTTTATGTAAGTATTGGCTGATCACCCAAACTCTAGGAAATTGGAGCAGATTTATCGGTGGGCCACTAATAATTAGTGTCCCGATCCGATATTGATATCGGAAATCGATCCAATATCAAAAATACAAGTATCGGATTATATTGGCTCACATATAAAATCTTAAATATAAGGACGCCGATAGAAGCACTCCATTCCAGCAATTAGTCCTCCCCAGCATTTCTATCCAGCAGCACTTGTATCCCACACGCAGACCCACTGGTTAATAATAAATGGTTCAGTTGTTCTCATACCTATTGCTTTTGACAGTTGTTCTCTGTTTGAGTAATATCACTTGATCAAGTCTTTTCTAACATTCCACACTACAAAATAAGTAATAAAAGAATGTGTAACTTGTGTATTGGGTCAATATCTGTATCGGCCAATACTCAAAGCTGGAACATCGGTATCGTATTTGAAGTGTAAAAAAAAAAGTTGTACCCCTACTAATAAAATTAGTTTTATGCTTTTTGTAAAGTCTTGCAGCCCCCGTTTGATATTAAATCGCTTTAAGAATTCTTCTTTTTCTGTAAAATTGGTTCAAATATCATGACTTTTTTCTCAACATAAACTAAAAAACATCTGCTGGTAGCTGGAATCTGACAACTTTTAGGACCCTCCATTCTCAGGTCCAAAAACTCTTGATCTTTTTCGGTTTTTGGTTTCATGACCTACCAACTGAACCTCATCATATCCCTTAACAACATCTACGTTGGTTAGTGGTTGAATTCTATATTGTTTATCATCCTTTGCATTGGACAGATTTTCCTCTACGTCGTCATCTTAATCGGAAATACCATCATGGATGGACTGAAAAGGGATTTGGTTTGTGGTTCCTTGGAGTGGTTCAGTGTTTGGGTATTGTTATATTGTGACTGTCTTTGAGCGGTGACTGGGTGGTCAGAAACTCAAAGATCCAATCTTTTTCGATTAGTGAATGCACCATATCCAAGCCTATTAGACAGCTCTGAGAAAGTTCATAAAAGTGGAAGCTGTTACTGAGGGAGGACTCAAAGTTAGCTGTTTTCAATATCAGTGAGGTGCTTAAAATGAAGTCAAAGGTAAGGATAAAGCCATAGGATGCTAATTAAAAGAAAACAGACGAATGTCAGCTGTTTATTCAGGCTGCTGTTACAGAGGCCCAGACTTTGATAGGTACTCGTAATTTTGATCCTTCCCCATTTCATACTTCAGCAGTCTTGATTGTTTCACACTCGATTTTAGCGGGTTTGAAAAGGGGTCCTCTTCACATTCACATTGAAGCTGTAATGTTTATAAAAATATGCTTTTACATGTTTGTTGAAATTGTCACTATGTCCTGACAGTAGAATATGAGACCGATGATCTGTGAAAAACACGAGCTCCTCTGCCTCCTCCTTGTGGTTCTACTGCCATCTGCAGAAATACACCGCTCCCAGTCAGAAACAACCAATCAGAGCCAGGAGGAGTGTCTTAGCACTGTCAGTCATGCTCATGTATGCACTGCTCACACCCTTTTAACAAATATGTAAAGAATATTTTTTTGAAAGGTACCTACTGCAGCTTTAAGGATGTTTTGTCAAAATGGCAAAGGAGCTAATTGACCTGCAGCCTTACTCATTGCTTTAAAGATAAAGAAAACAACCTTTGGGGCACCGTTAATTATGGTTACCAGCAGTTCAAAGCTTTCGGAAAACTGGATACATACTTGTAAAGCAGAAGGAGCTATAGAGGTGTGTTGTGGACCAGTGCAAATGTTCTCCAAAACATTTGTGGATCATGTACAGACCACTACAGGAGATCCTTTCTGCCCACAGCCATCAGAATCTAGAAGAACTATTTGAACAACCTTGAATAATATGAGTTACAACATTTACTTTCCCTTTGGTTTTAATAACGTATTTGTGAATTGAAATAAATAATTAACAAGGAGAACAATTAATTTTTCACATAGGAACAGTTGGTTTTAGGTATCGGTTGTCCTTTAATAAATAAAATCATCATTTTGCAACTGTATTTTGTATTTACCGTGCTCCGGTTATCGCTGTCTGATATTAAAACTGGAAGCAGAAGCAGAAGGAATGTGTAAGGAGGCAAATACTTTGTCTCACCACTGTAGCGTTTAGTTTTGGTCTCTTTTGTTGGATACCACCAGTATACCACTAACGATGGGAAATTACTTAAATACCATTTATGCTTGTTTACCACAGTTTAGGGGGTAAAAATATAATACTGTTGGTGTGAAAACAGTGAATGAGATGTGCTAGTTCTTTTGATGGGCCACATAAGCCATTTTTTTAAACAGTAAACATAAAACAATTTTTTGTTAATATAATCGTTAAGTAGCTCATACATTTTTTTTAATAATATTTTTTGAATGGTAAAAGCTGTTTTTTGTCTTTTTTCCAATTAAAACGAACATTATATTAAAGTGTTTGGTTACAGACTCTAAAATGTAGGGAAGCAGAGGCAGTGGAGGAGGATAATATAGTGCAGTGCATCCCTTCCTTTTCCAGGCATCATTTTAACTTTGTTAGGAATTCTGCTGCTAGTATAAAAGCCAGTTCCTTCTTATTGTGTTCTGACTTCCTGGGCAGAATGACCAAGCAGAATACAGACAGTTTGTGTTAAGAGAGGCTTTGATAAAATGATTTTCTTCTATAACTTGTCTTTGTCACTGTGCTTTATGTGAGGTGCTGCTTGTGGTCATCAGCACCTGCAACTCATGGCTTAATGTAGAACGTAATCTTCTAACAGGTTTCCTTCCAGGAAATTTAGCTCCTTCCGTTCTTCCCGTCAGCTCTGACCAGCTTTCCCATCCCTGCTGAGGAAACCGATAGGAATAGGCGGTACAGTGCAACTAGATTAACTTTGCAGCTCGATACATTCATACCTGATGAATACAGTAAGACACAGTAGAGTCACAAATTGAATAACAACAAGTAGAATGATAAATCAGTCATATTGAGGATGTAATGTGAAAGTGGCATCGAGGTCTGAACAGAGTCTAGGTTCAAACAGCATGGAAAGGTAAGAAGGAAATTTGCAATTAGTCAATGTTTTTCTTTGTTGTGACAGTGCTTCTTATCAGTAAATCTTAGACCATTGGAAAGCCTATTTATTTCACTTTACATAGTTTCACAGTTGTAGCAAAAATACATTTGTGGATTGAGCAGCTGAGTTGCCACGTGTTCAGTGGGGTTGAGGTCAACTGCGGGGGTTCACAGTTACAGTGAACCCCCGCTTGTTTGCAGATTTGTTTTGGTTGCGCATATCTGACCTATTCAAAAAAATGCAGCTTGGGAAGCTGAAATAAGTGGCTGCAGCTGTCATGACACCACCTGTCAAACAATCCAGTGGGTTTGTCAGCAACTGACTAATCTGTAGTTGCAATTTGTCCCGAAGTGAAACACCCCTTATCTAGAGGAACTGAGCCCTGTTTACCTGCGACAGCATTCTTGGAGTTTATCATTACGAATGCAGTCATAGAGATTTGGTGAAAAGTAACTGGGAAAATGGTTAAACATTGTCAGTGGGGAACATGCAATTACGACGCGCTTTACCCAGGATATTTAGAGGGCGGAATTGAGTTTATTCCACTTGCAAAACCCAAACAGAGTCTGGAAAAATGTGAAAGATGGATAAATGCCTGCGGCTGACCTCATGAGCAGCTGAATACAACAGTGATCGATGGTATAACTATCACATGTTTGTCTCTATGAAGGTAACTGCAACTAAATCTCCTTTTTCTTTTTAATCATTGCATTACATGCTTTATGGTTAAAACAATAAATGTATAATTACTCATCTGGTTGTTGCAAGTGCAAAATGCGTTTTTGCACAAGCAATTTAGCGCTCCATATTTGGAATCTTTTAAGTCAGGCCCTTGGGCTTTAACGTCAATTTCTCTGTGGTTTCTCACAAATAACTTCCCTGCACTTGATGTATTACTTGTTCAAAAAATTTTTTTGCCTTTCTTGTTTGCTTTAATGTTGGCTGATAAGGCAAAAAATGCTTCACCGAATGTGTCAGGTAATCCCGTGAGCTTCCCTACCTCCACCATTATAACCATGTTTCTCGGAGGTTCACTCTACCTGAGTTACACTTCCACGTGGGCGGAGTAATCTTGCCGTGGCGTCATGTCAGTTCTACTTGACACGCTATTGGCTGACATTTGCAAAGCATCCAATCCCGGAGCTGGATTTATTTTACTTGGCAATGATTGGCTGTACTCTCAAAAGCAGAAATAAGGAAGACTGTAGATATTAGCTTCTGTGGTAGTGCTAAGATGGTTTCTGCTATGTTTATTAATGCATATTAAGGTGTATTTGGTGTTTGAACTATTAAAAAAGGCAGTTATACAGCTTTGCACTGTAGAGTCAAGCATTGACATCTGCCCTTGGGATTTTCACTCCCCTTGAAGCGAATAAGGTGACTGAGTTGATAAAGCTCATGAGAATGATGAGTGAGGAAAATGTGGATAAATAACCACTAATATCCTTATGGCACCATTCACCAGTAGTAAAGCAATTGCTTTTCTCTTTAATATTGTGCAACCCTAACCTCTAATAAACTCCTTTACAGTAAAATGAAAGAATCTTTGTCATTTTGTTTGATTAGTAATCTGTTCCTTTTAAAGTAATGTAGATTGTGTGTTCAAGCATACGTGTGTGTGTGGGCTTTTCATGTCTTTACCCTTCGCTCCGGCTTCCCTGACGTTCGGTCTGTAGCCAGCTGGGTTGTAGACAGTCAGACACAGTGCTGTGTGCTTTACTATGTGCTGCATCCCCTGATTCCTCTGTCTGTCCTATGCCGATAAATCCTAGTATGTCATCCATCCTCTTCATCTGTTCGTCATAAGTGGAGCTTCCAACCTCCAACATACAGTATCTGTTACCTTGCTGCATGGCCGGAGGCTGATTAGTCACGACTTTGGCTCAGAGCTCTCTGTGGACGTTAAAGGACCTGTGCCAGTCGGTCTGAAAGTAAAAAAAAAAAAGACAAACACTACTCTAACCAGTTAGGACTCTGATTCTAGAGAGTCAGATTAAGCTAATTTCACATTTTTTGTCAAGCATGCAACTTTCATTCAACGTCCTACATTCATTTCTGACCCCAGGAGTTTAATTAGCCATTATTCTGTTTGTGCAGTTTCTGTTTTTATCAACCTTAGGCAGCATGACAGAGCCAGCAATTGTTGTTGCAATAAAGACATCATAAAAAGCATCTGTTAGATTTTAATAGACCACTTAACATCACATCATTTTTACTCCTGGTTCATGAAAGCATCATTTGTTGTGTAAACTGCTGTGGTAAAATTGTTGTTAGCTGGAAAGCCTCCCAGAAGCCTGCAAGCGATAAATGCTTTTCTTTGACAAACAAATGATAAAAAGGTGTTGTCAAACGGTCACAGCAGACCGAGAGTGTTGGATGGCTGAAGATTTTGTCCATTAGTGTGGTTTAATTGCAAATGGATTAGAAGAGTGGGCAGCTGAAGTAGAGGAAGTAACGTTTTTCTGCAACCCAACACTGTATCTAGCGTGATAACATGTTGCTCTTTAAAATTATGTTTACATGATATTTTCCTTTGAACTATAAAGCTAAATATTCCTTCGATAATCAAGGAACCCAGTCCAGTCAAATCAAACAACGAGTCGTTGTTTTTATGAATTAGGCATTGTTCTCGAAATGTACTATGGCCACAATTGTAGATTCACCAATCAGAATGTTGAGACTGATTTTGGATTTCCAGTTTTCGTAAAGGTTTGACCTGTTAGTGCCGATTTAGTCTGATTCTGGTTTCTCTTTTAAAAATATCATCCAAGAAAATATAAGAACGGCTTCAATTTTTTTTTTCAGCCTTTGGATATGTAATTTTAGTTTTCTAGAAAATATGTGACTGGCCACAACAAAACCAAGAGCAAGTCTCCCCAGCGGCATTTTAAGTTATTTACAGATTCTGAAAGTGTGGATTCTAAGCTTTCTAATGATGCCAAACACACAGAGATAAAAAAAAATCCCAGAAAAAGATTAGGGAGAAAGATTAGGTCCTCAAAGTTTTAAAAGAATTGTCCCCAAAGACTGATCACCACTAGAGATTGCTCACTTGCGTTAGCTTTGGCGAGGCTGATGACTAGTATGCAAAGGTTGGTCGCCCACTGGATTGCCTCCTTCCTCTGCTGTCCATTAGCACAGATAGGTTGGTGCTAGCATTGGCTAAGCAGGTGTTAGCCTTAGATAGGCTAACAGCTTGCATTCCTAGGCCCTCTGCTTTATTAGACTTGTACTTCAAGAAAAATGTTGACATAAAATATCTGTAAGTGTCATGCATTAGATGTGTTGACGTGTTCTTTTGATAGAATTTAGTGTAATCCAGCATGACATCAAGCATAAACATATATACACAAAATTAGGTAGAAAATTGCATTTGATTGCATATCTATAGTTACTAAAATGAAAAAAAGAACATTGGATTAAATTACTATGTGGCTTGAACACTGCAAGGGTATAACTTTATTTACCAAACATGTTTTTTCACTATTTGCTGTAAAGTACTATTGTTAGCATATTGCTACTGTACAATATGTCAGCCAGAGTGATGATTTCAGTGCTGTTATGACCTGAAAAAGTGCTTCTTGAATCAGTTTTAGTTCTGCTGAATTGCTGCAATTAGGTCAGTGTTTTGCTGTACTGTGAGCGTGTTTCTTCGGTCCTGTGGTGTCACATGTATCGAGACAATGTGCATTCCAAGATTACTATGTAAGCAGGTGGATATGAGGTAAGAGAAGGAAGAATTAGATGACTATAAAGAATGAGTCACGATACACAGAGCAAGATCAGAGCAAGGTGGATGAGAGAGGGAGTAATGCGAGGAGGCCATCTGACGTAGAGAGGGGCGTCACATGGTGAGGAGGAGGGAGGACGGGAGGCAGACACGCAGTAAGGAATAGAGAGGAGGAGCGCTAAAGGGAAGCCAGTCATTTCCCTCCTGAGTTTACACCGTCCAGACAGCCCTTCCTCTTTCCCTGCTACGTCACGACTGAGCAGGACTACGCTGATGCTGACAGGAGGAGAGAGGCACTTCTGTCTGCCAGAAGCCGGCTGCTCCATCCCCTCACTGGATCTTTCACCGGCTTTACAGAACTCCTTCTTGTTCTCCTTTTGACCCTTCTTTAGAGCCCGCCAAATCAGACAACAGACTGGAAGGGGAAAAGGCATCAGAGCTGTCTGCTGATTCTGACTCTCAAGACCTTTTGGAATATTCCTCATCTTCTTCCAAAGAGTAACTGAGCTGAGAATTACAGATTGCTATCAGTGGCAGGATACAGTTCTGCCTTAAAGATGGAGGTCAAATGTGTTTCAGACTGGATCGGGAGGATTTAGGACTGCACTTAATAAACTCCTTCCGTGAAGTTAATCAAACTGATCCGGGAGCCACAGAAACTCGATCAAACCTTGTCGACAGCTGGATGGATCATCTTAGCAGTCTCTATCTGAAATGTTGAAGTAAATTTACCTTTTAATCAAAGATTTAGACATTGATGTTTAGTTCCAGGGCTTGTTGAACGACGTGACCTATAAATCAGAAATGGTGTTAATGAATGTGCTCCCTAGTGAGACTGACGAATAGATATGTCATCACTGCTGACTCACTACGTGGCCAAGAATGCCTCACTTCATGTTCTAAATTTAGATTTAAAGCCTCCAACTTTGATTTTGCCTGACAAAACGGGCCACTGATTGGCATTTGAAAACGCATCGGAAGCTAATTTCTCAAATCAGAGTGGTCATTAAAGGCAAATTAAAGAGGTTATTAATTTCTTGGAAGTTCTTGACACTGAGCTATCCTTTTTCTGCTAGACAAGTTCTTTGGCAACATCACTAAAATAACTTGCTCTTGGCCTTCTCCAGATTACAGACAAGAAGATTGCTTGGCTTCCTCTTCAGTATTCAGTCTGTTGACTTCCTTGGACCTACTGACCCAATCCGAGATTATTTGGACATACAGGAAGTGAACACTACTCGTGTTTTGCCTGAAATTTCTCTCAACATGGGGTATCTTAGCCTAAAGTGACCCACCCTTCCCTGTCGACATGGTGGTGACACGTCTCGAGTTGGAGCTACGTTACCAGGACAAGAAGCTGCGTGGCGTTACATGGAAGCTGACACGATCTGAACATGGTTTCCTGCCAGAGAGCTCTTGGCTCATCGCGGCACAGGTTATGGTGCCATACCTGATATCGGGGCTTGGAATGGTCTCTGCTGGGATCCTAATGGACCTTATGCAAGTATGAAACAAACTTTAGATATGTATTTTTCCTTTAAGGACAAGGATTAATAAATGTGCAGAATACCATCACAATGTTTCAATACTAACTTTATTACAGTGCAGTGGACCCCCGGTATTCGGAAAGGGGTTTGGGCTGGGCAATATGGCTTAAAAATAAAATCTTAGATTTTTTTGATACCAGATCTGATTTAGATTTCAATCGATTTTTTTTCTCATTTTCTTTCAAAAAGAAATTACAAATGACAGAAAATATTTTCAAAAAGTGGCTTTTATTTCAGTCGTCCCTTCTATGACAGAGTGTTGGAGCCATGCTACAATAATTTTTGTTTAATTACGAGAATAGTCATAATATTAGCAGAATAAAGACACAATTTTACCAGAAGAACTTCTTAAAATTACAAGAAAAAAAGACATTTTATGGGAAAACCTTTATGGGAAAAACTTAGATAAACTTAGATATTTAATTTTTCATGTTGGAGTCCTCATAAAGTTACTACTTCATTCTTCTAATATGGCTTTATTCTGGTAATATCAAGACTTTATTCTCATCATTTCTACTTTATTGTCATATCACTTTATTTGTGTATTACTACAACTGTATTCTTGTAACATTATGACTTTAGTGAAAAAAAAAAAAAATCTCGTAGCCTGGCGCTAATACTCCATCAAAGAGTTGACCTGAAATCAAAGTCCAAAGAAATAGAAGCTGTAAAACATGCTTGTTAAACAAGATGGCGGCCCTGGTCGTGCTGACATCTCTGTGAACTTTGGAAGCCCAAGGAGTGCATTGGTGAAAAAAAATCCCAATTTTCCAAAAACGAAATCTTCAAAAACCCAAAATTTTGATTACTCAATCAAATCAATTTATTGCCCAGCCCTAGAAAGTGTAGAGACCACAGCTAAGATCCCAGCATACTTGAGACTCCCTCTAAAAACACCTATTTTAACAGTTTAAACACTAAATATACCTTAATATGCATTAATACCCACAGTGGAATCCATCTTGGCACTACCATATAAGCTAATATCTACAGTCTTCCTTATTTCCGCTCGTTGGGTACAGCCAATCAGTGGCAATTAATGGTGCTCCTGGATTGGCTGCTTAGCAAATACCAGTCAATAGCGTGTCAAGCAGCATTGCGTCTAGGTATTTTTGATTCCTTTGCTGCATTTTCTTTTGAATATTTTAGATCTGCTCAATGGAAAAATCCACAAATAAGTGGATTTTATACAGAAATTACTGTAGCTGAGTTGAACATTGAACATTGAAGGTCTCAGAGCAGGTAACTCCGATGTTTTCTTCTATACTGTGGAATTTCTATCCTTTGGAGGCTATGTGAGGTGAAGCATATCTGTATGTATGATGTATGTAAGTTACCTGAAATGCCTTCATTTCCACAACTGTACAGGTAGAGAAGGACAAAGAAGTTTTAGCCAGCTGATTTCAGTCAGCTAGTACTTGGTTCATAACCAGTGAAAGTTGTCTTACCTGCACAAAAAATGACAGTCAAAAAAAAAGATTTGGGCTAAATTACATCTAAATATTCAGGCTGGAAAATGAGCCATGGACTGCCCTGAACTTTGCAGTATCAGTCATAGAAAACTCCGTGTCAGTCAACCTCTACTTCCATGGTCTTATACACATCACCAAGAGATGCACCAATCAGTCCACTAGAGATTGGAATTGGGACAATTTTATGTTGCAGTTCTGATTAGTGTTTGGCACTAAACACTAAAAAATAAGTTATTTTTTCTCTTCATTGAGTTTCTCCTCCTTTTACAGTCTATAAATGTATCCACCAACAGCATGTGCTACCATGCACTTTTTTTTAGTTTATTAAAAATCACATAAAGGTTCGAAAAATATGCTTTGATGCGTACATTTAGATAACCTTGACACTGAGGTTAGGAGTTTTGATTTCAATAGACATCAAAACTCCTATAGCTGTCAAAGTAATGGCCACATTTTGCTTTTTGGAAGCAATATATCTATCTATCTATCATCTATCTATCTATCTATATATATATATATATATATATATATATATATATATATATATATATCTATATATATATATATATATTATATATATAAATATATAATAATATATTAATAATAATAATATAATATAATACTATATATTAATAATTATTAATATATTTTAATATATATATATATCTATATATATATATATATATATCTTATCTCTCTAATCTATATTTATAATAATATATATACTTTATTATATATATATACTAATTATATATATATATATATATATATATATATATATATATATATATATATATATATATATAGTTTTCTTTTGAGGCATTGCTTTTTTTGGACAATTATTTTTTTCTGGCTTTGGATTTTGTGCAGCTGGAAGGATGTTTGCTCTTTTTTACTTTTGGACAGTTGTTATGATGCATAACCGTGGCAACACGGTATGGTTTTTACAACTGACGCTGATTAGCATCTCAAAAGCTCAAGTATACCAGAACTACATCCCCAAGAGGAGGCTTCATGGATGCAGAGCAGGACCAAAGAGCAGAGAGAGGAGGAGGAAGTTCAAACCATCTCTTCCATCGATCATAATGTGCAAGGATCATTTCCCCAGCTCCAAAGATTCTCTGCCAGACAGAGATTTTAAAAGGAGCGGCAAAAGCAAATGAGGTGGATTAGCAATGCTTGTCAACAGCTGATGGTGTCATCCATGTTACTGTGCGATATCGGCTCTGCTGCCTGGAAATGAGACTATTATACAGCAATAGTCTTCGAACCCACTTTAGATTCGTTGCAAGACTGACTGCTACCAGTGATCCTTCCTGCCTATGGCATCACCATCCCCAACGACGCTTTCAACATACTCGGATGGTATGAGTTATAGCAACATTTATTTTCCCTTTGGGATAAATAAAGTATTCTTGAATTGAATTACTCAGCTGTTCAACCCCAGAGAATGTCAGATTTCCTTGGTTTCTTTTTGTATTCGACCATCTATGTATTCCAACAGCTGCACATATTGTTCTCATTTTTGCAGAAACGTGATAGCATAAGAGCATGTTTTACCGTGTGCAGGCTTTCTCAGATCATCCATGTGGCCTGTGTTGGTCTTGCTCTGTCATCATAGTTTTCATACGTTTTCTGAGCGTTTCCTTGTCGCTGTCTGTCCTTCCTCCCCCTCGTCCTGCTCATACATGCATTATTTAAACATCTTGGATCTGTCAACAGGAGGATCACTCAGACAACATCAGACCGACTTCCTGCATTATAATATTCATAAACCCACTGTGCTGTGGATTAGTGGAAAGTAGGCTACTGGATTAGTTCTGAATATTTTCCAGAAAATGACTTATTTGACTGTATCAGTTAGAGGGAGGGGTCAGAGTGTACACGTAAGCAGGTTGTGTGTGTGTGTGTGTGTGTGTGTGTGTGTGTGTGTATTATGTTGCTCTGTAATTGTGCGTTTGAAATCTAATTTCACATGTGAATGTGTGTTTCAGCACTGGGAGGTGTTTAAGGTGATAACTGAGGTTTTCATCCTGGTTCCTGCTCTCGTCGGGCTCAAAGGAAACCTGGAGATGACCCTGGCTGCTCGGCTCTCCACTGCCGTAAGAGAAAATCGCTTTGCTTCAAATTCTAGGCAGGCAGCACCCCCTCCTTCCTAATGCACCTGAATGGTTAGATTCAACATGATAAAGTTTTCCTTTCCCCTGAAATTTTCCACATTTACAACCACGTTCGATAGATGAAAGAAACACTCTTTACTGTAGTTCCTACAGCAAGTCTTTTTAGGTATGTGTTTCCTGGCTTTACACATCAGCAGACCAGAATTTTTGACAGTTCTTTGTCAGAACTTTGGCTAGGCCATTCGAATAGATAAATATGCTGTGATTTAAACCATTCTGGCTGTATGTTTAGGGTTGTCGTACTCCTAAAAGACGGACCTCCACTCCAGACTCAAGTCCTTTGCAGCCTCTAGCAGGCGGTCTTGAACTGTGTTTAGCTCTATATATCTGTTCCTTGCCCCTCCTGACAAAAAGCAACCCCACAACATAATGCTGCCACTACCATGTTTCGTTGTCAAAATGGTCTGTTCAGGGGAATGTGCTGTGTTAGTTTTTTGTCTCACACAGTTTTGTGAATGTAGCCCACATATTTCAGCTCAAGCCAGATTGGTTCAATGCTTGACTAATAATTGTCCTGTCCAAAAATCCCCCACCCGAGCTGTTGGTCTCTGCACCTCATCCTTAATGAGCAGCGGCCACTTGGCAACTTCACTGAATAATTCCTTCTTTGCCCTGCCTGTCACTGAAAATGGAAGACATTTTTCTCACAATTCTGACATTTTATTAGAATTTAGCTTTTTTTCTTTAAATTTTGACTTTTTTTTTTTTTTTTTTTCCCTCAGAATCTTTTTTTCTTAGAATTCAGAAAGTCAGAATTCTGAGAAAGAATCTGGGATTAATGTCAGAATTCTTGTTGTTTTTTTTCAGTCGCCCTACTCATCCTCTGCCCAGATGTGACGCGAGGTTCAAAATGATTCCAATCACAATAAAATGTTTTGAATGTTGCCTTTCTGTTGTAGGCCAACACGGGCCAAATGGATGATCCTGACAAACAGTGGACCATGGTGTGCAGCAACCTGGCTCTTATTCAGGTAACAGCCTCCGCAGTCGCACTGCAGGTCGTCTGTGCGGAGCTGCATCAGCTCTCAACACTTAGCTCAGATAATAAATACACAGACTTTCGGTGATTTAAAAAAAATCTTGTGAGCTGTATTTTATGAATGACGTGTCGTTCTGCAGGTCCAGGCCACAGTGGTGGGATTCCTGGCGGCAGTGGCAGCCATCTGTTTAGGTGCAATCTCCAGGGGAGGTGTTGAGCTGGATCAGGCAGCCGTCCTGTGTGCCAGCAGCATTACCACTGCTTTTGTAGCTGCTCTGTCCTTGGGTATGTTGGCGGGGGGCGTGTCATATTAAAACAAAAAACCAGAAAGTGTGTGAAAGTTAGACCAGCTGAAAGCCTCAGAACAACAGGTCTGTGACTGAGCTTTAAGTCAGTGATCTGTTCAGTGGAGCACAGCTCCTCAGAGCTTTGAGTTGGTTATGTTGCTTTCTGCTCTTCGATTATTTTCCGTGATAAACAGCAGAACTGCCGTGGCGATCACATTTACCCTGTGCATTTTCAACTCTTTGTAACTCTTCTAAATTAAACCTCCTGAGTCTCACACTTGATGACTTTTTATTCATCAGTAATGGCCGAGTAAAGCTGTACCTGTAGCTCCACCTGCCACAGGGGTCGTTTTAAGACGTCTCACTATGACCTTGTTTGCTGAGCAGCCGTTAGACTGATGTGCTGGCAGTGATAACGACTAACAAAATAAAAATCTTTCCTGATTTTGTTTAACTGATTGATAATTGCAATAAATACATTCAAATCGTAGCTTTTTCTGTACTGACGATATTTATAACTGTTTTAGCACCGATGACGTAGCCAATGATTGAAATCAGCCAGTATTACCTTTATCTGCTCTGACAGGTTTTTTTTTGTGTGTGTGTTTTAGCAGTGGTTACATTTGATTGTGAAATTATTTTAAAAAGGATTGTATAGTTTTATTATGTGAATCACAGCACGTCAGACCTGAATGAAAATCTGAAATGGGTGTCGGCTGGATCGGTGCAGCGATAGTTACATCTGCGTTTTGATGATCAATGTGACAGAGAAACGGAATAAGATCAGAGTCCAGGCTTGGAAAAAGGTTTGCATTGGAGAAGACGTTATCAATGATTGCTTTACTCCAATATGTGCTTTGATACAATATTTTGAAAAATGAGGGGTTATTTCTTGTCAATGTAGTAAATTTGTTGGTTAGTATTTTTGCATATACAATTTAATCATGAGTCTGAAGTAAATTACTGTAAAATAAATAGTCCACACATATTTTTCTTTAACTGCTCCAGTAGTTAAAGTATTAAAAAGTATTGAAAAAGAACAAAACACTGCATCTTTGAATATCATCTGTGATGCTCATCTCACAAAGGTTCCCTCTGCTGGTAGCAAAGAAGTGGTGGCTTTTCATTTGTTCCAATAATTGACTTCATAAAGAGATGAGCTAAAAATGATGCATTGTAATATTACAGCTAGAGAATCCAATTTGATAAAGCCATCTTTATTCGTACCATTTAGAGGAAGAAGGTTTAGGATTTTCCTTTTGTCGCTGAAGGCACTTTAAGCAGAACCCAGTCAAAAAATGTTGAATTTAATTTTTGATGACTGAAGAAGGGCTTTAAACAAAATTACTGGTGCTCAACAAAATTGACGCGTCCGTGCGGTCAAATCCCGTCCGTTCAGCAACAACGCCCGTCCGCGCGGACCATATTTTCCGCACTGCGCACGTTTGAAGTTTTGCAACCATGCTGACAGTTCCGTGTGGTAAAACATGGCGGACGATCGAGAGCTCCTCTTAGTGGAGGTTCGCAAAGACAGACAACTTCACGATTCCGTCCATAAAGACCGCCACGCTCACGGGTGTCGCCATGTTGCTACTAACAACTGTGCTTTTTTACTTCTGAACTTGTTGCGTAGTGTTGTACTCTCACCGTAGGAAGCCTACACTGTCCCATAAACCAAGCTTTAGACCGCAGGGAAACAGACTGACAGGTATTACTAATTACAAGTTCCCAGAAAAAAAAAAAAAAAAAAAGACTTTCATTTTCATGGGATTGTAAGGGGGCCTAATAATAAAGCCACAACTAAACATGTCTTTTCCCTATTGAATAAAATCATTCTTTATAGCTAGCAGTTGACATGTGCCTTTACTATTATGTTGTTTTGCTAACCTGATAAAAGGATTCCCCACTGAGCAAATCACTTTTTGGCTTTATGTACATCTTACGAAAAAATGTCATTTTCTCTAGCTCATTTTTTAATTAATTAATTTTTTTTTTTTTTTTTTTTTTTTTTTTTTTTTTTTTTTTTTTTTTACATGTCTGTCAACCCCATGTAGGCCTAGTGATGATCGGAGTCATCATCGGCTCCAGGAAGGTGGGAATCAACCCAGACAACGTGGCCACACCCATTGCTGCCAGCTTGGGGGATCTGATCACGCTGTCCCTGCTGGCCGGGGTCAGCAGCACGCTCTACGAGTACATAGGTAAGAAGCACAGCAGAGAGGAAGCACTGATTCAGAGGTTCCTCTGTTAGGGCTGGCTTGTTTCTGATCAAACCACAAGATGGCAGCAAAAGTTAGCTTTAATTTCAGACAGAAACATGACTGGACAGTTCAACTTCTTTGTTCAACTTCTTTCTTCCAGGTTGCTCTGAATTGCACTGAGCTTCAGTTGAAGTTTGTGTCTCAATGAATTAGAACATGATTAAAAAGATTTTCTAATATAATAATTCAATTCAACAAGTTAAACTTGGATGATATAGAGATTTGTTATGCAGTCTAGTATATTTTAAGCATTTCGATCAGTGAATTTTGATGATCGTGGCTCATAGTTGATTAAAAACAATCAATTTAATTTCACAGAAAGTATTAAAACATGAAGGATAAACCACAATGGCTCATTGCTAAAGAAGCTGGTTGTTTGCAGAGTGCATTATCTAACTTTTGGAGAGTTGAGGGGAAGGAAAAAGTATATTTGACTTGTTGGAATTCCACTGACCCACTTGCTGAAAGCAGAGGCCTAAAATGCTTCTTATGACCAGATGCTAGCATAGATGGATCTGCTCTGCACCTGTTTTATTTTCATCTTTTGAATCACCTCTCCCACAGATATATGGTACCTGTCCCCCTTGGTGTGCCTGATTTTCCTGGCTCTGATCCCACTGTGGGTGTTGTTAGCCCGACAGAGTCCACAGATCAGAGAGGTTCTCCGCTCAGGCTGGCAGCCTGTTATAGTAGCCATGTCCATTAGCAGGTACGGGCTAAATTTCCATCTTCTTTGCACATGCTGTGCTCCCAAGGAGCCAGCCTTTCTTGTAAATCTTACTTTGCCTGCTTTTTCACTTGTTTTCACTCCAGCAGCTGATCATGAAAAAATATTGTGCGGTGTGCGCTTAAAAATGAGAAAAGTAGACAGTGTTGGACAAAGGATGAAGTCGGGCCTGAAACGAAACTATTACAAATCAGAAGAAGGACCTGACAGATGCTTCATCTTTCAATTAATCTGCCTTTGTATTCTAAGGTCTCAACTAAGAGCTCTTTCGGAATCAGTTTGTTGCAAATTCTATTAAACTGGCTTATCTTTAGTGTTTTACACAGATTTAATTACAGCGACAGGAACAGATTGTGTCTTTCTGACAGGCTGCTGGTAACAGTGTCTAAAGGGTCAGTTGAAAATAAGTTCTTTGCCATGTTGACTTTTATATGTCAACACAAAACTGGCTTTTAGAACCATTTATTTGTCAGAATGACTCCTCGGTTAGACATACTGTAATTTACCTAAAGAAAGAAAACATTGCTCTGAAATTGTTTTTGAAATTGACTAAAAATAAGTGACAAAATGGCAAAAACCTGTAAAAATAAAAGCATTAAAATACCTCCTGAAAACCTAGAACTAGAGTGATTACAACTCAAATCATTAATTCCATAATGAACAGAAATTCTTTAAAACACAGTTTGGTATTTATGAAAACTTATTTCTATTTGTGAGAACAACTTTTTCACTGCTGTTTTAGCATTAGGACCTATTAAATTGAGACAAGTGTGAAAAGAAAGGTTCGATATATTGACTGGAGTGAACCAGGACTGAAATATTCTACAATTCTTAAGGGTGCTTTAATTTGTGTCTGTTTAAGTTAATTAAAGACAGATCAATATTTTTTTTGTTCCTTTTACACAGTGTAGAAAAAAATTAAAAATTGAAAGTATTTGGATTTTATTTCTTCTATTATTTGAATGCTAAATAAGTTAGAATTTCAGAAAAATGAAGTTTCACAGAGAGTCATTGCATATAAAGATTAAGTACCACTTACACAGTAAATGGACATTGTTCTGATTTTTTTAGTGATTCTCTGTTATTCTCTGTTTTCAGTTTTGGAGGCCTTATACTGGACAAGACAGTGAGTGACCCCAACTTTGAGGGAATGGCTGTCTTTACACCTGTTATTAATGGTAAGGTGATCAGTCCTTTCTTGTGATACCACTCTTCTGTTTTCTTCACCTTTCGGTCCATTCGCATACCTAAATCCTGCCTTATTTTGTTTCTGAACGAACAGGACTCATGCATTTAAAATCAATCCTGTTTTAAAATGTATTGAGTTCAACTTAGAGAAACAGGAATTCTCAGGAATTCAGTGTGAGAAATTTGACACAGCCTCGAACTAAAAAGAGCAGATGAATGTGAACTTTCAAAGATCACTTCGTTGCATTTGAGTTTATAGAAACAAAGTTCATAAGCCAGTTATTGGTGAGCACCAATAACTAAAAAGTTAGTTGCGCTAACCCTAAAGCACTAATCATAAACATCAGTTCCACTAATGCTAAAGCACTACACCAAGATGGTATTTAGCAGAAGCTAAAGCACTAAATTTAACCACGTTAATACCTACTATGTGCCAATGACACAGTATGTGTTATAAGATAGTATATGGCCCTCAACAGGGTCTAATTTGCTACACAGAGTCCTTAAAATCAAGTTTAAATGCTAAAGCCACTGAAATTATGTGTGCCCTTTAAAGAGTTCAATCCTCGAGCACAAGATTAATTTTGAAATTATAATTTACATGTTCTATAATGTCCTTGGATATTAAAGAAATGCACTGCTCCCGACCTAAAACAACCACTCAGAGCCAGGAGGAGGGTCTTAGCACTGTCAGTCACCCTCATGTACTCGCTGTTAAATGTGCTGATGGTGGAAAACAACTTAGCATTCCAGGAAAACCATTTATCTGCTGTCATCGGTGGCCATGCTAATTAGCCTTAGCAATTGGGGCAAGCTATGTTGTTATGATCCAGCTGTTCTAACCGAGGGGTGTTTTCTGCAGTTAGTACTGGGAGCACTGGGAGAAGGCAGAGGAGCTTGTTTTTTTTTTTTTTCACAGAGTATCTGTCTCATATTATACTGTCACGATATAATAATTTTAACAAATATGTGAAAAAAAAAACTTTTTCATATAAGTTACATACTGCAGCATTAGAACTGGATAAAAAGACATTCGAGTTTCAAACAGTCCCGTGCAACAAACATAACCACAAGATGAGAGCTCAAAGGAGCCGCAGCTTTGAATTGATGTACCCTGCAATGATGCCCCAACTCAAACATTTTTTTTTTTTTTTTTTTTTTTTTTTTTTTTTTTATGCCTCAGCCTGATTTAAATTGCAATTACAGAATGAACTGAAACCATCTGTTGTCTGGAAGGCAAAAGAGAGTCATCCATGATGCTTTAGGAAACATTTGGATCCAATAATAAAGCATATTGAAAATGGAGGTGCTAAAACATGTAGAACTGTGGGATCTCCTGAGACAGAAGCTTTAAAAGGGCTGGAGCATTTTGAGAAGCTCCATCGCTATGATACAGAGAAACAAGCTACTTTGACACTAGCTCCTTTCTTATTTTACCTTGGCAACAGTACAAGTTGTACAAAGCTATTCAAAAACATCGACGTTGACACCAGCGCACACGAAGCCTCAGTTATCAATGTCTGTGGGGAAAAAATGACAACCCCTACCTCTATGTCTGTATTCATATCCATACATAGATATAGAGGCATGCTCAAATAGACAAACAGAAGGGGATGTATGGCAATAATTTCCTGCCAAAATGTCGCACCCATTAAAAAAAACATATTTTATAAACTGTTCTCCTGTACAAAATGATCTCTTCTTGCATACGACACAGCCTCTTCTCATATACGAAACAATTCCGCACTCTGTGGCCAGTTTCTGCCAGAAGTCATGTGTTACCTCACCTGGTAACAACCAGGCCCTTGTTCTACGCTTTGCTTTGTACAGAGTCCTTAAAATCTGGAGGCGTGGACTCTGTTCAAGCTTAAAATTTTACTCCATAGCTAACGTTTTGCCGTGATGTATGTAATGCGCCGGTTCGACGCTATGAAGCTTACTGGAAATCGTCTGCACTGTAAACGACCATCCTCCACAGCAATGAGAGAAGTTCAGAGCCAAACAAGGCGTTAATTCAGTATTTTGCAAGCGGGCCAACACGGACTGAATGGCTTCGTTCACTTGCCAAACTACAGTCAGACTACATTTCTAAAACAGTGCAAAAAATCAACGTCATTGTTCACGACTTCTAATCACTGATTGACCCGGTTGAAATTCGACTGGAGAAATCCAGCTCAGTGGGAGAAACCTCAGACAGAGCATGGGTGATGAGAAATCTGCCTCACAATGTGGAATCGTTTCATGTGCGAGGAAAAATCATTTTGTGCTCAAGGAGAGTTTGGTAAATATGTCTTATTTGTTTGCAACGCTTTGGCAGGAAATGAACTCCACAGGGCTGAAAAAAAATGTATTTGTGAAATGTGTTTCCTTCCATTCTAGTATTATTTGCTGCATTGTCACAGAAAAAATCCTAAATAAAATACATTGAAGTTTGGGACTGTAATGGGTGAAAACGTTAAAACGGTACAAATACTTCTGTAAGGCAACGGATATCTCTGCAGTTTCAGGTTGGAAAAATGCACTGAAGCACAAGTGGAGGCAAGCTAGGAAAAAAAGAGCCCTATAATGGAGCGGTTTGGCTGTGAGGTGATGCATGCAGAGATCCTCTGAGTATAGGGGAGAAGTCGATGTAAACCACTGATGGTGCACAGCCAGAGTCCCGACACAGCTGACAGGCCCTTTAATAACCAGCCACTGAGGCTGTCACTGTGTCTCATTTAGTTTCCACTCTGGTTTTCTATCCTTCCTCTCTGCTGCGCCACTCCGCTGAATTCCAAGTTTGCCAATCTGGTTTGAATTTCCCATCTCTCCCCTCTGATGTGCTTATAAAACCAGAGAGGTTGTTTTTTTTCCTTTACCATTTTACTAAAAACCCATCTGTCATTGTTAAAAGTTGGAGCTCCTTGGAAATGTGTTTGACATAAATGTGTTAAGCTCAGAGGCCCTTGTCAACAGCAAAATGAATATGACTATTAAAAATATGACTGTGAAAAGCTTAATAAATAATAGTCAGATTGAAAGGCTAAAACTGCTGAGACCATCTGTGGCACAATAAAACAGCTGGTGAAAATGACATTTTTTAATGCAGCTCAGACAGCTTTATCCAAACGCCAGAGTTTGAAACGTAATGATTTTTGCAGAACCATAGCCACGTTTATGGCTGCAGGCGGTGGAGCCTGTTTCCATGAAGTTGAAGCTCTTAAGATTTGTCTGAAGTACCATCCACCGGCCAGGATTGGAACTGCTCTTTTAAGATGTGTTTGGATAAAATGGTCTGCAGGCAACAAGATTTCATGTCTCTGACTCAACGCTAAGAGTCACTTTTTTCGGAATTCTCCGAAGTCGTTTTAAATGGTTCATAAATGAAATATTTAGAGATCCACCGATCAGAGATTTTGTGGCCAATTTCTGATTACTGTTTTGTAAATCTGCTTCCTCAAAAACAGCCCGAGGTTACAGAGCTTCCTCTTGCTACATCAAATATCCTCCAGGAAAAGAATTACAGCATATCTAATTTAACCCTTTATAAGACAACTTTTTTTACACAGCTAAAAATTTGTAGTATTTCTTTTGAAAGATCATTTTTCGGTTAATAACAGCTGTGTGAATCTATATTTCAGAGGAAAAAGCTCAGATTTATTGTCATGGGTTAGTTTTTAAGTCAACTATTAATTCATTGTAACAATAGAGAGACTTTAAGAACCTGTTCTGTTCTAATTATTTACATTAGGGTCCAGAGGAAATGTGTGTGAGAGATGGAGAGCAGTCGGTGTTACACAGCTCTGCAGTTGAATGGGCTTCGCTGTTATTTTAAAACAAGG
The DNA here is from genome assembly GCA_014839685.1 of Anableps anableps. Classification (NCBI taxonomy): domain Eukaryota; kingdom Metazoa; phylum Chordata; class Actinopteri; order Cyprinodontiformes; family Anablepidae; genus Anableps; species Anableps anableps. The sequence continues at coordinate 6,831,552 of CM026071.1, forward strand.
ACAAAATGATTACATGGTTGACATTTTAAACTGCTTTAGCATCTTATATTAGCGATTAGCATGGCCACCACTACTAACAGCAGTCTCTGTGTATTCACTGTAAAGTTAGCACACCCTCACTTTAACTATGAGCTTTCCAAAAGGCTGCTAACATTTCTGAATCCAACAGGTTCCATGACAAACACAATCAGACCGGATCAAAAGGATTAGCTTTGCTATAATCGCCTCACAGTTACTGAAAATAGCTAACTTTGAGTCTTCTTTGGGAGCAACAAGTTCCACACCATGAGTACTGTGCCTTTGTAGTGCTCATGTTTCCATCAGTGTTTCTTTATGCGCATTTTGAAGTATTGCATTAGAAATGGCTAAATTCGAAACAACTTCCTCAGTTTCGCAAAAAAAAGTTTTTACACTGGCTTGAGGTGCTTTTTGGCTTTTCCAAAAAAGAGTTAAAGATGGGGAGATGGAAACATTTGCCGGATAAGTTCTGATGTATCGAACATTTACCCCACATGTCTGATCATCTGTTTCTGCTGTCGCCGTGAAGTAGAGTTGCATTTCTTTCTCTACGTCTATGGACAGCATCTGACATCGCCAGTACTAGTTGACACGACAGAACAATTACAACTTGCCAGACAGCAACACATTCCTGAAAACTTCACTCCATTTTTTCTGACAAGTGTGGTCCATGTTAGTTTGCAACCTCTACTTCCTATTTATTACAGCCATGCGTAACGTCAACATCTGACGAAACCATACGCTTTGCGTAGCCTGGTTGATTCGCTCCAAACCAGTTGATGGAAACATGCCTAATTCACATTTTCTTTTTTGCAACATTTTAAAAGTTCGCTCAAAACGACTTATTGTTGCATCACTCACCAAATGACTATCCCTTGTGTAGGAGTGGGTGGAAACTTGGTGGCCATCCAGGCCAGCAGGATTTCAACATACCTGCATTTCTGGAGCATTCCAGGTGTACTTCCCAGCAAAATGAACCAGCACTGGCCCAATCCCTGCAACACCTTCTTCTCTTCAGGTATACTAACTCTTCTTGGCAGTGTCACTGTGTTTTACTAGTGTTTTCCACCTGATAAAGCAGCAAGGAGTTCTAATAGTATCTTGCTGTGCAGACTTGCCTCTAAAAATGCAGGTATTCCTAACAGTAACTCACATGACTAAAGAAATGTTTTTGGTGTTATTAACATTCAGTTGTGTTGACAAACCACCAGAATATGTCTGAATGCATTAATATTTTTGGTACAATTAGAAAATCATGGATCTGAGTTTTATGCATGAGTGAGTGAATTGAAATGACTTGTTTGTAAAGTGCCTCAAGACGACAGTTGACTGATTTATCATCTCCAGTTTTGACCTGCCAATACCGATTTGAGCAGATTCCAATTTCTCAAATCTATACTTCTGCTGCTTCATGGTTTGGCAGCAGAAACATTTGGGAACCTCAATTCCAGGGAATGAAGATCCTTAGATTATCGCTGAGATTTCTAAAAGGTTGCCAACATCTCTAAATTCAGCATTTTATAGGACAGACAGAGGTTGAAAGCTCAAAAAAATCAAACAGGCCAACTTGGCTGTAATACATTCAGCCTTCCTGTTATCTGCGGAAGTCTTGCTCTCTCTAACCCTAACGCAGCCTGGATGAACAACAGGCATGTTTCAACATGTCATAGAAAGTACTGTTTCTAGTTGAGGTGTGCGATACTACATAATTTGGTATCGATCCAATACCAAGTAAATACAGGGCCAGTATCACCGATATCAATACTGATATTTTTTATTATTTAGGTTTGGTATATCATCAAACTTTGACCATCAGGAGGTTTTGTTGTTTTTCCTTTGAATTATTTTTCTTAAAACGTGGGACAGAATTTGGGCAAAGTTTAAAGGTGTCTACAAAATACTTGAATAATACATTAACATGATAAACAGAAACAATAGAAAAACAAAACAAATTTGTGTGCCTTTGTTCTGAGAAAACAGTGCAAAAATGATCATTTGAGAACTAATCAAAGTAAAATCTTTTTTTTTTTTTTGTATGTAGATTTGAAAAACTACATTACAAAAAAAAATAATAATAAAAAAAAATAAATAAATAAAAATTTCAAGAGGGAATCGGAAACTAAAGTCTTGATCTTATACAAGAATCAATCCGATACTGATACCGACTTGGTATCGATATTATTGAAATTTTGGATCGATCCGCCCACCTCTGGTTTCTAGGTGTTGTATCAGGCTCCACGCTGAAGAGAGGTGTTGCTACAGCAACCTGGTAGCGCTTAGGGATAGTAAACTTAACTGTTCATCGTTCAGGGCTGATCATAAAGAAAATCATAATGAATCTAAAAGAAGAATTTTGGTTTTTGTAAAACAGAAATAAATACCGTTGAAAATGTCTAACTTTATTATGTGGCAATTCACAACGCCTGAAAAGTGAAACCAGGCTGCAGGCTCCAAATATTCTGTTTGGATTGTAGTTTTTAGTCTAATCTAAACACTTCTGCAGAGTTTAAGCCGTTGTCCAGATTTATTTCCTAAACAACAGAAACTTTGTTTCTGTTTTATCAGCTCGAAGAGACGTGTGGTAACATCCAGGAAGATCAGTGGTGATAAACGTCCGTCTTCTCTTTGTGTCCCAGGGGTGAACTCTAAGTCGGCGCGGGTGCTGCTGATGCTGGTCATACCCGGGCACCTCGTCTTCCTCTACGCCATCTCTCTGCTGCAGGGAGAGGAGGCTCCTGTCACTGTAGCCTTCACCATCTGCTACCTGTGTGCTGCTCTGCTTCAGGTAAACGGACTCGGCTGCATGCACACGGCGGGCCGCGTTTATCCAAATATGGCGTAGACCCATATAGGCCACAGCAATCATCGCAGGACGAAGCCAGTCCCATCATATGAACACGACAGTTTGAAGACACGGTGGGAAACAGTCGTTATTTACATGCTACATCCTTTTTTTTTTTTTTTTTTTTTAATAAAGTTTTAGCAGCCTCGTCAACAGAATGCAACGTGACTGAACCAAAGACTGAAAAAAAAACTTGTTTCAGACAAAAGACAAATATGAAACCTGAAGCTTCAACAGATGCTGTATAAAGTATTATTTTCATAGCATATTTGCCAAACAATCCCATTCCAGAAGTTCTGGATTAGTCCCCGTCTCCATCATACCAGCTCATCCTGCTGCACAGCATCAAATTAAACCCAACTGTCCCATGCAATGTTGTGCCGAACTGCACAGGCCAAGTAATGTCCCACCTTTATTTTCTGGTCTGTACAGCACATTTCCTCCAGCTGATCCATGCTGACCATTGTTCCCTTGCAGAACCACTTCACAGCAGAAAGGTCCCGCTGTCCTAAAACCTCTGCGCTGCAATGCCTTAGGAGCACTGGCTTTCCTTCTTTAAAAGTAGTTCCACATTGTAGCATAACTACGAGGACATACACTGGAGCCAACATCGTCCGAGTCTCTGAGCTCTCTGCATTAAAAGAACAGTTTGACCAAGACGTCCCTGTTTGAATCTCCTTACAGACTGCTCGTGATCTTGTGATTCGATTTCTGTGCAAATAAATAATCACACAGAGTCCAGATTGACAGATTAGAGGCATCAGTCTAAAACTTAATACATCTTTTCACTTCTAACTTTTCTCTCAGATCATTATACAGGTAAGTATCTGAAATAACAGCACAGACGTTGCCTTTAATTTACGTGATTTATTTATTTCATTTTTTCAGCTAACATAATTTTCATCATCTTAAACAGATCAGGATTTTATTATGGAAAAACACCAGCCTTGTAGTGCCTTCGAAGGTTATAAGTGTAGTCTAAATTGACCATGTTTGAGTCAAAATTTCAGACTCATTTTGCTTTCTGATCATAAAAGCAGGAGATATGTGCTGAAGAGCAGCTCTGTTGCAACTTTAGTCAGATTTAAATACAGTTTGCGTGAGCAAAGACAACACAAGAAGAAAACAAAGACTCGGTGGCAAATACCGCGCAATGACCGTCAGTGAAAAACTTCATAAACTACATCTTTTTCATCTTAATTTCAATATGCATCATTTTCTTTCCATTTTCAAGTGGCAAATATCCACAAAAACATGTGACTGGTTATTTTATTGTTTGTTTTTTTATTTGATATAAAGAAGCACGTGAATTTTTTTCTATCCTATCAATTGAAGACTAAAGGTGCCACAGGACAAGATTTAATTCTAATATTTAATCAGGCATGTTTACAGGGTGTCCGTGCACTCTTAAATGGTCTTAATTTGTGTGTCTAAAATTAAGGCCTTAAAATGTCTTAAATTCGTTTTTAAAAAATGTGTTAAATATGTTAATCACAGGTCTTAAATTTTGTTGTGGCAGGACTATTTAATTTTTTTTTTTTCTTGCTGGTCTTTTCTGTCTGGCAAAAGTTTGAGTCGCACGCAAACATCTTCGAGGCGGTTGAGTCTACCGATAACTAGCCGCTAATATACCCTTGCTAGCTAGCTGGCTAGGTTTTTGCCTCTGTCATGGTTAAGTGCAAATTTATTGGCAGTTGGCTGGACGACATTCATTTTCGCCACTGGCTGACTTCTGTAGTCAACCTATACGAGGCTAGGCTAGGTGCAAAAACACTTTTAATCCTGGCACTAAAAGGGTTAAGGCTGTAGAGAGCCTTATGCAGTTTGAAAAGCACAAAGCCGCTGCCGAGAGCTACAAGCAGACCCCAGAAATTTGACAGTTTTTGCTACGCTTGATTGTAATGCAGCAGGATCCCCCAACCATTCCTATATTTATAGTTTTTGTGGTCTTAAATTTAATTGAAGGTGGCATTAAAAAGGTCTTAAATTTGACTTGCTAAAGCCTGCGGATACCCTGATATGAGCCAGAAACTGTTCTGCATTCATGTGAACGTCGTGCTAGTATAGTGACAGCACTGCTGGATGGAACCACGCGACATGCGTTTCCTCCTCAGCCGCATTGCTCTCCGGGTTCTACCAGTGCTTGATGGCTACCAGTGATAACATCCTAGTAACTTCAAGCAGACCTCGTAAACAGGATGTTGAAATACTTTCAAAAGGATTTGATCAGCTCTTATCATGTTACCAAGATCTTAAACATCTCATAAATAAAATCTCTGGCATACTATGAAGCACCAAGATTTTTCCCCTTCCAGCTCCTCCAGTTTCTGCACCAGTAAATTGTGTCTTTGCAACAGAATAAGGTTGGGTTTTCTGCTGAATCAGACCACGATGAGTATTTTTTCCTTCCAGCGGTCAAATTTAGAATGGGCAATATTTTCATTTAGGACAAGTTGAAGCTTTAATAACACCTTACTATAACTGCCATCACATATTTAATTTTTGAATATGCTTTTGTTTTCATGGGCCAAAGACTTCAGTAGAATTTTTCCCTTATCTTGTGAAAACCACATTTCCTATTTGACATAGATAAGATCCATTTAGAGCTCCAACCCTCTTCGACGACACATGTCCGACATGTTTTCAGCTACTTTCACCCCGCTGTGTGTGGGACTTTCTGAAACGTAACTGAATGTGTTGTAATTCTTGGAAATAAAGGAGAAAATGTTCACTTTGCAGGCGCGCTGATGTGTAATTTCTCCCTCTGCAGAGGTCTTTTATAAAACAGTCAAGGACTGTAAGGTACCTAGTTTAGGGACGAGAGGTTATCAGGCCCCTGCTTGGGGCCCAAATTATCTGGTCTTGGACTAAGAATGGGCATTTATCTTATCGTTTGTCATTTATCATGAAAAATTTCTTATAAGAATTTTGATTTATTGTCGTCTCGATAAATTTCAATTAATGATGTTAAATTAAAAAAAAAAAAAAAACCGACCGTGTTATCGAAAATTTTACTTTTGCTATTTTCTCCACTATTTATTCCAAAAGAAAATTTCAGTAAATTTGAAAATATATTCAAATGCAGTTACTGTGAGCAGTTTAGTGATATAAATCTCACTTCTTTAAGTCAGTGGTGTCCTGAAGAAGCCTGTTTCAAATGGAAATGTTTTTCAAGAGCAGTATTTGTGTTTATGGTGCTATGAATGCAGTCATAGCCATGCAGTTACCTAAAATGAAGTAATAATTACAATTTTTATCATTATCACAATAGTACAACTAAATATCACGATGTAGTTTGAAGTCCATATCACCTACCTCTATCTTGGACCAGCCTTTATTAATTATTTTTAATATTTCCTATAAATCCTGAAGTAACCATCAGAATCCCCCACACATCCATTTCTATGCCATATGGAAAACAAATCTCACGAACCGGGTGAACCGGAGCTGACCTTGATGTCACTCACACGCAAACGACGAGAAGCAGCCATCTGAGGGAACATCTCTGACTTTTCGCATTCTGATCAAAAATGGCCGTCGCCACCTGTTACCCAACTGTGAGGTGACTGGTGCCCAGTGTTGGTGTTTGTTTGAGAAGTTCGCTGCGTGTCAGCCACATTCTGAACCTGAATCAGCCTCGGTTAGTTTACACACACACGCGCACACACACACAGAGAAGTCAGTGACTGTTTCACTAATCTGTAGTGTGGTGCTAATAAGGCTCAGAGAACGGTGGAAGGATTTCGTTAATGTTGCTGACTGGCACGCTCTCCTCCAACGTCAGGGAATATCAGCTTCATTTTTCTGTGAAACATTCGGTGCTCTTTGTATTTTAGCAGTTTAGCAGTGCGTAATTGTAAAGTGGGAAAAATAACACAAGGGTTACAAAATGTTTTAGAAGTAAAAATCTGAAAAGTGTGGTGGACGTGTGTATTCAAGTCCCTTTTCTCTGATGCCCCTATTAAAATCCACTGAAACTAAGTGCCTTCAGAAATCAGTAGTAAATAGAGTCCACTTATGTAACGTTTAAGGCCAGTAGGAATCCAGCGGTTCTGTGAAGGTCTCAGAGGTTTTGTTACACGACAAAAACACAAAATTTTACGAAGTATTTTTCCTCCAGTTTATAGGGCAATTATCTTAATACAGTTGAAATAAGACAAAATTAACTTACAAGTAACTTTTCAGCAGATATAGCAGCTTGTTTTAAGTCAATAATTCCCTAATATTGATGAAAAAGTTCTAGTTATAAGTGAAATAATCTGTCAGTGGAACAAGACATTTTAACTTATGGGAAAAATGTCTTAAAGTTGGCAACAGTGGGGGAGGGGGACTACTGTTAACCGTAGACGTGCCCTGGTGCCCTGGTCTGTCAGTCAGCCTCTCCCACAGCAAAGCAAAAGGGGACAGTGGCTGAATTCTGGACCTTTGCAGATGTAGATACGATCGGTGGATAAGATCGGTTTCTCGTGCAAGTATGGGCCGATCACCGATCTCCCAAAATTAAGGAAATCGGGACCGATTTCCATGTGCACCTCTAGTTATTACTAATTTTAACCCTCGCTTATTAATACCCTAAACACAGCCAGCTCTGGTCAACTCTACTTTGCTTGTTTTTTTCTCAGGTGGCCATCCTTCTTTATGTTGCCGATCTCATCGTCCGTTTGATGTGGAGAAGAAGTCTGGACCCCGACAACTTCTCCATCCCCTACCTGACAGCTCTGGGGGACCTGCTGGGCACCGGTTTCCTGGCCCTCTGTTTCCGCTGCGTCTCACTGATCCAGGGTTTGGGCCTGTGAAGTGCTTCCCTCTAATCCCTGCAAACTGAGACAACACCGGTCTTATTGCACCTCTTTTTCTTTTCTTTGAAAGCGATTCTTCGAGTTTCTTCTAATCTTTATCAGTAAGCCAGTTCAAACTGAAGCGTTACAAATCCAAGCTTTTACTTTCACACTCTAACACTTGCCATAGGATAATCAGCTGAGTCACTACAGTGAGCAGTTGGTCACTTTCTGGGCCTCAGTAAGGAGTTGGGTATTCATAAAAGAGGTACATTGGCCATCTTTAGCTGGGCTGCTCTATGCATGTATGCTGGAGGACACTGAGGCTGTTATACAGAACACTAAGTTGAATTTAAAATGAGTGAAGAGTTTAGTTTGCATTGTGATTGGTACACGTGATTCCCAGAGCATTAGGTGAAGTAGATGGAGATGGTTTGCTATCTTGTTTAAAGGCTCGTATCTCAATTTTCATAGAAAGTGCTTCAAATCCTGGGAGCTGCTTCTTGGTGCGCATGTCTCCCAATGCAGGATTCGTGCAGCACTTGGCGCCTCCTAAATGCACAAATCCTTAACAAGTTATTTAGGATGTCTTGAAGGTAATGGTTTCCCTACCTGAAGTAGAAAAAATGTCATATCATCAAGAGCTTTTGGAAGTCCTAGGAGTGGTGGATGGTGACCATCCGAGCAGACAGTCGTAGCAGACTTTAGCAAATTGAGCCCATCAAAAATATTTATATATATTTATTTTATTGAATATAAAAAATAACTAAAAATGTTCATATCAGTGCGCCGTAACACCATAGTGGTGGATATCGCCATTTTTAACGACAGACAGTTTTTACATTTCGTTAGCCTCACAGCAGTCGTGCAGCAACGTCGAAGACGGTATTTTCCTGTCTCATAGCTGTTAGAAAATTCTCCGATATTCTCACAATCAGCTGATGTGGCAGATTGATGCTACATAAATCTGACTAGCTTGTTAGCATGCATTACCTTGGATGTACTTAATTTTCTAACAAGGGACATGACATGTTTCGACTGCAGGTAAGGTAATTATCACAGATAATACCTTCACAGAACCTCACTTCAAAAAATCAGAATTAACCCCTTGAAAAGCTGTTTAAGAAGAGCCTGTCGGCCATTTATTTAGGCTGCTACAACAGAGATCTAAACCTCAGGGGATACTGGTCGCTTCGCAGCAAGCCAAAAACAATTTCAAGACATAACAGGAAGTTGAACAAATCATAACAAAGTTGCGATTATTTATTCTTTTAAAGTTTTTCATCTCTGTTAGATATGGGAATGGTTGTAAGGGTCAACCGCTTCTGTAACTGAGGCATGGTCCACACGGGAACTTTTTTTTTTCTAACACAGGTTGTCTGTTTCAAAAACACCTGTGTCCACATGGGACCATTTCCAGAAATGTTTTCGTCCACACAGAAACACAGAGGATGACCCAAAACACTATTTTTACTCCCCATGACCTGTAGTTGTTGCTAATCATGGCGTATGGGAAGTGCATAAAGCCTCCACACGAGGTTAGCGGTAAACCTAAAGCGCAACTCAAGTCCTTTGTGTGGAGTGATGATGAAGTTACACATTGGATTATAAAACTAATAAACTACAGGACGAACATTTAATCCGCCATTGTTGTTGTTATGTATGATACATTTGGGTTTAGCAGAAAGGGCTAATACAGCAGCGTTTATTTAGAAGAGGCATTTTTGATGTCCACATTAATATGGGAGGGTGAAATTTTCACTCTGGAACCTGTTGTTTTTTGGGGGGTTTTAAACTTAAGCATCCCATAAAACGCTGTTTCCGTATGGACGTGAAGGACAAATGGTTAAACACTTTCCAATTTTAGAAAAAAAGTTCCAGTGTGGACGGGGCCTGAGACTGAGAGTTAGCCATTCTTATCATGCTAATTGCTAATAGAAGGTGATAATCTTAAATCTTAAACAGGTTGACTGTTTGAAATTAGTAAAACACTGGTTTTATAGTGACTTTTCTCGCACACCAGTGATCTCGCCTCTTCTCCCAAAAGAAATAATTACTGGCGTCTCACATCGGGAGTTCTTGAACGATGTCTAAAGAGAAATCGGTATTGGCTGAAATTAGTCAGAATTTTACAAAAATCAGAGATCGGCTTTATATTTACAATGGGTGCATCTCTTATAACTGATAAAAGAATACATCGTTTCCATGGGAACTTCAACAGATTAGTTTGATAAATGATTAAATAAATAAAAAACAATACAGTCGGCAGCAGTTCAAACAGGTCACGAAGAGGGTTTGAAGAGCCTATGACCATGTTGAGAACATGTTTCCTGCAGACGCTGTCAGACAGATCCAGGTCAGGGGGTAAGGGACCCTCACTATCCTCTGCAGAGCCCTCTCAACCACAGCGGTGGGTGATGACTATCTACCACAGTGAGAAGGCTATAGCTATTAACAGACACAAAAAAGCAAGATTGATGTAACAATACTCAAGAAACTTCTTCACTCATTTTAAAAGACCTTACACCATCTCAATCACATAAAATGAAGAATTTATTGAGAGAAAAACATGATACTCAAATCAACTACCAGATGTTTAGGGGAACTCATTTTCTGATGATCACCGGAAACCTGGGGTTTCTTCGTTAAGTACAGCTTCTTTAGTTTCTGTTCTCGTTGACATTTATTTTACTAAAAAGTTCCAGGGAAAGTTTGAGTGGTAAAGATATCTGATCTCACATGTTGCTGAACTTCCTCTGAAAGCAGAAGCTTGGGCTTCTCTAAAAATCCATGTTTGTTCTCAGCGAAACCAAGCAGACAGTGTTCACCACTTCTCTGAATATCTTCTTGTTAGGACCAAGTAGTGAAACTGAATGTGACTGGATCGGATATAAATTGAATAAATAAGGTCACAGAGGTTCATTTCACTGTACTTCTCCAGAAATACGTTTCTCCGGGTCATCCATAAATCTGACAGTTGAGCTGTGTCAAGCAACCAAAAACAATCATGGTAAAAAGAAAGCACACCTTAAGTTACAGTTTTACAGGATTAGCAGATAATACAAATTATCTGGTCTTTACCAGGTCCTTTTTTTTAATGTAACCTCAAGTGTACAAAAACAAATGAGACTCCATCCATCCATCCGTTGTCTATACCTGGTTGTCCTTCCATCCTGGGTACACCCTAGATAGGTTGCCAGTCCATCACAAGGCAGCACCAGACAAAGAACCATGCTCATACCCAAGGGTAATTTGGGGAGGCCAACTACCCCCAACAGTCATGTTTTCAGACTGTGGGAGGAAGACAGAGTACCCAGAGAGTACCCATGCAGAAAGGCCAAGATTCAAAACTAGAACATTCTTGTTGCATGGCAACAGTGCTCCACGATGCAGCCCTAAAACAGATTCCAACATGTCTGTTTACTTAACTAAGACGAAGCCAAAATGGAAAAGCCAAGTTTGAAAAACTAAGTACACCCTATGACTCAGTAGTATGTAGAAGCACTGTGGGCAGCAGTAACTTGAAGTCGGGAGGGAGGACTGGGTTCTCTTCCATTTACACGAGTTTATTATTGCATGACTTCAAGCCAGGTGGCCTCACTCTGGACTGTGGAGTATTATGGTATACAGAGGAGTTTATGAATAAATCAGTGACTGCAAAATAAGCCAAAGCCATCACCCCTCCACCTCAGTGCTTAACAGTTGGTATGAGGTTGTCGTGTTGGTGGGCTGTGGTTGCTTATGGCCTTCTTTAGAGTTAACTATATCCATGAAACATTACAGAAGATTGGTGTTTTAGGGTGTTTTCACACCTGATAGTCCGGTAGACTCACTTCGATTGGGGACCAAAATTGTAACATTTGTTACATTTTCAGCTGGTACGGTTCGCTTTCACACAGCACTGTGTCAAATGAACCAAACCCTTTGAAAAACTTGTTTAACCCCTCACCTGTGGTGGCGCTGCACCAAGAACCACTGAAGGAAACGACACGAAAACGTCTGAAGAAGACCCTGAGCACAACTTCCTCCTTCACGAAATGTTAACATAAATGGAGTGGGGTCAGATTTTAGCGGTTGTAGGATTTCTCTTTTCCCTTTGGCAAAAGACCACGAGCCATTTCTCCCGCTAGCACTAGACACGTGCATTTGTTTTGGGTGTTATTTACCCACCCAAAACACCCTCCACTAAAGTCCGCTTCTTGCTTTTGGAGCTGTCTCTGGTCCGCTTTGCATTCACATATGCATTCGAACCGCTCCAGAGTTCGCTTCAACCAAAGCGAGACCTCGGTTTGTAGGTGGACCAGAGTTCGATTGCGCATTCACACCTCCCCAAACGAACCGGACGTTTTAGGCAAACGAACTGGAGTTTGATTAAACCGGACTAAACAGGGATGGTGTGAATGCACCCTTAATTAGATGGAACTGAAGTCATGCTGTAATGTTTTTGTAGAGTTTCTCCTGACGACCTTTCCAAACAAGCCGTACTTAGAAATGGCTTCGTAGTGTCCCATCATCGCCTACCTGCCAACAGAGCTTTGCCAAGCTAAAATTGCATGGAACTGAGTTTTTTTAATTCTGTCATTTGTCTCTGTTCTGTTTACACCTCTGTTCCATTTCTTTTACAACACTGAAGCCTGAGAATGAGTCTCCATATTTCACCATCTGTACAGTAATCTGAATAGATTTTTCAGTAGTCTATGTTAGTTTTTCTGCTGCTGTTTAATATAAGAAAAAAAAAAACACTAAATTAAGGCATTTTCAGCTTTTGAGTGTTGACGTGAATTTTTAGTCGTCTCTCACGGGTTGATATTCACGAGCCCTTTAACTGAAAGTTAAAGAAACCTTATAGTTCAGTTCTCAGAACCATTAAAACCTCATATGTTAACAGCAGTGGGGCATTGACATGCTCTCATTTTTAAAATGTTCTCAGAGAAAAATCTAAAGCAATTCTTATTTAACAGTGCTGTAAAAAAGTGTTTAACCCTTTATGGGTTTCAGATTTTTTAGCTTTTTTTTTTTTTACACATATGTTCAAGTCAACAAATTTTATTTTAAAAAATAACCTGAGTGAATGCCAGAAATCAGTTTTTAACCCCTATCCAAATCAACCTGGCCTAATGTGGAAAGGTACTTGCCTCCAAACCCTAATAACTGCCTGTGCCCCCTTTATGTGGGATGAATACCGATCAGTGTTTGACATCACTGTGGAGTAACTTTGACCTATCCCCAGTCATATCTGAACGTTTTTGGCCATGAACTGCCTGTGTAAGGTCACCCCACAGCATCTCAATTGGATTTTGGTCAATACTGTGACTAGGCCACTCCAAAACCTTCTTGTTTTTTGCTCTTCTTCAATTTGTTTAGATTGAGGCTTGATGGGTTGCTTTTGGGAATATCTTGGCCTACTACATGTTGTCAGACAGGTTCTGTTTAAGTGATTTTGTTAGTGGAATCTAACTAAAATAAAAGGAATAATCACTTTTAATTTATGATTTTACAAGGGGGGAAATTCTATTTTCACACAGGGTCAGGTGGGTTTGGACAGACTTTTTTTCTTCAATAAATGAAATCCTCGTTTAAAAACTGCATTTTATATATATATATATGTATATATCTGATATTAGTTTGATGATCTCAATCAATTCTTTGTAATGAAAAAAGCAAAAAGAGAAGAATCTGTAAGGAAGCAAATACTTTTTCACTACATTATATATTACAGTATTTGCACAAGTTGTAGAGCTGAATGATTTTTGTAGAGCTCAGCCTCAGATCAGATTCAGGACTCATCTGTTACTTTGCTTCTTGCTGTTTCCATCCCACCTCCACGTTGTTGTCTCCTCTGCGTATTTATCAGACGCCCCTCCACCCTGGATGAATCAATGCTGACTTGCATTAGATTAATCGAAATTGGAACTAGGGTTGGGCGATAAATCGATTTTAGCGATTCGCCAAATGTTTTGTTTTTGAAGATTTCATTTTAGAAAAATCTAATTTTTTTTTCACCAATGCAATGTTTCCATAGTTCAGAGTGATGTCAGCCCACCCAGGTAATACCATCTTGTTTGACAACCGTGTTCGATTGATAGAATTTGGTATGAAAAAATCTGAGATTTTATTTTTCAGCCATATCAGCCAGCACCAACTGGAACTTTAAATGAAAGAAAATCATTAAAACAAAATCATTTTTTTCCCCCAGGTTTTTTGATATCTGAAAAAAACATTTTTATTTTTTTTTTTTTCATGTTGTATATGTCTCTGATTTTGAAACTGCCGTTCAAGATTAAGAATTACTTTTCTGGGATGAATAAGATGAGCAGCAAATTGTCAGCGGCATATCTTTCAGAAAACTTGTTTCGTGAGGTGTGAAAAACATCGCAAAAACGTGACATCACACCTTCCACATGTACAGAGCACATGCGTTACATGGTCGGTGTGTAAGCTCGAATGTTATAATGAGCTAAAACACAAGCATCTCACAGCCTGCACAGCTGAAGTACGTCTCTGAAAACTACCTGTTGACTGAAGGTTTACAATGAGGTACATTAGTGTTAGTCGTGCTTTGCTACAAGCTTTTAATGTGACACTGATACACACAATGTACCGCTGCAGTATATTTCACCTCCCCTTACAGTGTGGGGTCTGCCTATTAACTGTGATGCTGTGAGAATTAGGTTGTGTTGTACCAACACAAATGTGTCTTTATAAGCAGGGCTGGATGATTAAAACCTGGAAATATATAAACAATATACCGCCAAAAATATGTCGGTCTCAGTCATACAAGAGATTTGTAAGAGTTCTGAATTATTCTGTTAGTTGTGTTGAATCAGATTAGTTTTTAAAGTGGAAAGATTTTTTTTTTTTTTTTTTTTTTTTTTTTTTTTTTTTTTTTTTTTTTACAATTCAAAATGTTGTGAATTTTTATCAGGATTTTATGATACATCAACCCAGAGTAGTTCATATTTGAGAAATGAAAGAAAAACAATCCAGTTGACCTCCGCTTATTTATGGTCCAATGTTCGTGGATTCACCTAACTCCAAATTATTAGCACAAAATTAGCCTATTCACAGATTTTTTTTTTTTTTAAATATGCAAAAGAAAATGCACCTTGGGAAGCTAAAATACCAAGGCGCAATGCAGCTCGACATGCTATTGGCTGAGGTTTGCAACGCAGCCAATCCAGGAGCCCCATTCATTTTCCTTGGTGCTGATTGGCTGTACCAAGACCAAAGATGAGGAAGAATGTAGATGTTAGCTTCTGCAGTAGTGCAAAGATGGTTTCCACTGTGTTTATTAAACCATATTAAGGTATATTTGCTGTTTGAACTGTTAAAATAGGCAGCTCTAAGCGTTTTTAGAAGAGGTCTCAAGTATTCGCAGATAAAATTTTCAGCATCATCATCGCAGTACTGAACAATAATATTACTGTCATGATTTTCAAAAGTTGTGCACTTTTAGTTTAGCCGATGAATGTGTTTGAATGGTCCAATCAAAGTCCAGATTTATTTCAGTTCAGAATCTGTGGTAAATTGCTGTTCAAAGACTCTCTTCAACCACTGAGACAGAGCTTGAGCTATTTGGGGTTTTTTTTTAAAGAAGAATGGACAAAAGACGTGGCGCAATCGAGAATTGCGAAGCTGGTAGAAACATACCCCAAAATACTTCCAGTAAAAGGTGGTTCGACACCGTACTGATTCAGGGCGCTCAGTACAAACACATGCCACACTTTTATTTTTAAATTGGCCAAACATTTGAAAACCATATATCCTTGCCCTCGCATTTCACAAATATACACTTCTTTGTGTTGGCACATAAAATCCTACTGAAATGTGTGATCGGTACATGACAAAACATTTCAAGAGATCAGGAAATTTGAATAGTTTTGGAAGGTGTTGTGATAAGACAGCAGACGAGTTGATACAGATTAATCCCATGTAAAGATTTATATTCCAAGTGCCAAGTGTTCATAGTCTGCACACTGGTGGTTGGACTCTCTCTGCTAGTATGCTAACACTCAGGGATGGGAATATTGCAATGATAGAAGAGAAAGATAAACGTAAAATATTACAATCACACCTTTTCCTAACTCCGTGCAGCCCTGGTTAGCTTAATTCTTCGCCCAGGTTAACACCTGGCTTCACAGGCTGCAACTGTTACGCTACTATCTTGTGACTTGTATTTGGCTGAAACAATCGATTTCAGGCACCAAACATCCCATTTTCTACATGGAATAAAAATCTTTTTATCCTAAGTTTGAATAAAGGGAAGTGAATTCTTGGGCTAATTGCTAAGTTAACCTAAAAATGATCCCTCACGGTTATAATCAGGATAACTTATTTTCAATGTTGACACCAACCATGCTGAAGTTATACCTTCAAAATCAACAGACCAAGGAGGGATTTAGAAGTGGCTTAATAAATCTATAGAAAGTATGAGGAAATTTAGGGGAAAAGTTTAGCTTACTGCCAGCTGTATGTTATTTAGCTGTAACATTTTCTTTTACCTACATTTTTGGATTTTTATCTTTTGAGATGTGGTTTATCATCCAGCTCTGTGACTTGGAGCAAAGAGTGTGACTGTGTGATGTTTATCTTGCACATTTGTTTTATAAGTAGCGATGCACCAGTCAGTCACAGCCAGTGATTGAAATTGGCCAGTTTTTCCCTGATCGTCTCGGATCAGTTGCCAGCAGGTGAAGGACTGCAGACTGGAAAATATATATCAAAATTTTAAAAAAAAAAAAAAAAAAAAAGTTTTATTTGTTATTAGGAATTAATGTTCTCCAATGGACTTTTTTTATTCTGGTTTTAGTAAAAAAAAAACAGACAAAGGTTAAATCCCTTCATTTTCTGTTGGATTCAAAGCTGCTACCTGTATTAAGGAACTGGCAGAACATTTTTATTGCTGTAATCAGTGTTTGTTACATTTAGTCCTTGATTTAAAAAAAAAAATGGTTTACACACATAACTGTGTTCTATAGTTTTTAGAAAGAAAACAGGAAGTGACTGATGCGAAGAACTGAAAATTGATATAGGCCAGTAAAAGCCTGATAAGTGCATCTCTACTCATCAGTAGCATCAAGTTGCCTTGGAATCAAAATGAATGTTAACTGTATTATGACTTAAGTTTCATTTTGTTAATGTTAAATGTTTGGAATGTTGCAATTGTTTGCTTTCTGTAGGCAAAACTTGTACTGAATTTCAATGTTGACACTGCCATGTTATGAGATAAAGCCTTTTTAAATGTGCTCACCTCAGCTTCCACGCCAATGCTGTCTGTCTTACCTGTAAACGGTTTTATTTTAATAAAAACCAACCGTCCGTTGGGTGTGCTACTTTGACACCATTACCTATATGAGCTTAAACAAGTAATGAAAGCCAGAACTGTAGAAACTGTATTTTTTTTCTTTTTAATTTAATAAAACATACTTTATGATGAGAGTTAAGTTTGGTTTTGGTTTGAAAGTCTCTTTTTTGGTCTAATATTCTCCAGACACTGCAGATTTTGAAATGTCACCCCCATTGTATCTGCCATATGTTTGAACAGCAGACAAAGCTAAATGGCACTGAATAACACTTTATAACTTTTCTTCACTTCTCATTCTGTAACCTACATATTTGATCTCCAGTTAATTCAGGATGCCTTAAACTTCTTATAAATGTTTAAAGTTTTGTGGTCTCAAACGCGTGAAAATCAAATGTGGCAGTGATGACCTTACAATAAAATACTCTCATGCTACACTATTCAGGCACTCTGTCTACACTGATGAATATTCCCTCTTTTTGGCATGCTGAATGTTTGAAGTGACTCCGACAGGACAGGCCAACCTATTTTCTAAATAATTTGTTAAAAATTACTTGAACTTTAGAACTGTGTAACCTTAGGACTGAACTTCCACAAAAGTTCAACTGAAGCATTAAAACTACATCTGTTCTTTAATATGTTCTATAAAAAGCAAATGCATAGTTTGGCAAATGTATACAATAAAATATAGCATCCTACGTCAGGGGTCTGCATTGTGGCTATCTGGATCTCCCACAATGGTTCTTAATAACTGGCTTAAAATGATAAAGAAACAATGTTTTAAATATAAATTTAATTAGAAATGCTGGCTTTACCAGTTTTTTTCATGTGATAAATTTCACGACAGAATGGCACTAGTGATATTGTTTTAAATCTATTTTTTGTCATTAAGCTAGAAACTGCTTTTTTTTATTTTATTTTATTTTTTATACATTTCAGCATCTCACATAAGGAAACTTATCCATCCTTTTTTTTGCAAAGGTTTAATGTTTTTCTTTATTTTGAAATCTAAAAACTAAAACCTAAAAAATTATGAAACCCTCAGAGTTTCAAAGAACCATACACCACATATCAAGTTAAAAATATTACTTTGACTAAATATTTTACTCTTTCTCCATAGATGGCTGTAAATAGATCTCATTGGTTATAAATTTCTTACAGTTAAAATTAACATAAAATACCCGCTCTTGATGTTTTTAAAAACAGGACTCTCCCTCCATGAAGTTCTGACAACAGTAAAATTACTACCTGCCTGGTGCTTTTTCTGAGCTAAATATCAATTTTGGTAGTTTTTTTTTACCCAATTAAAGCAGCAGTATGTAACTTTTATAAAAATGCGTTTTTCACGCATGTTAAAACTGTCACCATGTTGTGACAGTATGTTGAGACAGAAAAGACCAATCTCCACCTGCTCCCTGAGCCTCTTTTGCCATCTGAAGAAATGCACCGCTCCCGACCGAAACAAACCAATCAGAGCCAGGAGGAGGGGCTTAGTGCTGTCACTCAACCTCATTTAGTCACTACTAAATGTGCTAATGGCGGAGGAACAACTTACCGTTCCAGGAAAACCATTTATCAGTCGTCATCCATGGCCATGCTAAGTAGCCTAGCCTCTGCGAGATGCAGCATAGCAGAGAGCAAGCTTTGAGCAGCGCCACAGGCACGGTGATTGACAGCGCCAAGACTCGCCTCTTCCAGAATTTCAATTAATTATTTTCACACAGCCATATTACATGCTGTTGTGCTCCAAGCATTGTGGGATGGACAGTAGAAGTGCTAAATATCAATTTAAATTGTGTAAAACCACTCAGCCCCACAGTTCCATCACCATGTAATACTGAAAGTTGAAAGCTGACAGGGTTTAGGAGGGAAACCCAGAAATTATTCTCCCCACTGTCACCCTCCGGGGAATCCCTTGGTGTTCCCAGGTTGAAACAAACAGTTCCTCTAACCCATTCTGGGTCTCCCCCAGGGCCTCCTCCTAGCTGAGCTGGATCTACCATATGGGCAATCTGGGCACATGCCCAGAGGCCCTTGGGCAGAGAGGGCCGCTTTCTCCAAGCAAAAAAAAATTTCGCAGGTACATAAAGATTGTCCAAACAAGAATTTGCTCTCAGTTTTCATTAACATCCAATCAAAATAAAATGTTCTGGGTTTTTTTTGTTTTGTTTTGTTTTTTTGTTTGTTTGTTTGTTTTGTTTTGTTTTGTTTTTTTTAATGAACTATCATGACTCTGTTTTGTGTCAGGGTGTTGACTTGACAAGTAAATCTAGGTTTAAGCTAGATCAATAGTTGACGCATTAAACCGGGCGCAAGGGGCGCAAACCAAACGCGATGTCCCCGCCCATGCGCATTGGCCTCCCGCCCTGTTGCGGCCCCTGGTCGTGCACCTCCTGAATTTTTGATGATTTGCAGAGCAGGTCAGGAGGACCCTGCACTGGCATTTATAAAATCCCTCTATGAAGGACGGCTCATTTTCAAAGAACAGGGCACCAACGTTTGCGTCAACTCTAAATGCCACACCGCTTGATCGGCTCGCGCGTGCTCAACGCGAACTTTCAAATGCGTGACTGTAACTCAGCCTTAATAGGTGACCACTGAACCGAGTGCGAGTTAAACGCGCCGTCACCGCCCCCGCGGCGCCTGGTCGTGCACCTCTGAATTTCAGGCAGCGATGCCTTGTGTTGATTGGCTAATGATAACGATGGCTGGGCATAAAGCAGATGGTTTCCATAATCATCAAGATCAGATGAGATTAAAACTGTCAATTTTTTTTTTTACCTGATCCATGGTCAAATGTTTTATCTGTGAGTGGAACTGTGGGAAAATTTATCGCGACCGTGTTGGCAGAAAATGGACAGCGGCAGCAACCGGAAGCCCAGCGGAGCTGCCAAGAGAAAAAAGGAAGTAGAAGAGTAATAAATAAGCGGCTCCAATAAAAAAAAAAAAAAATTGTTCCACCAGTAAGTAGCTAGCCAAGTTCGCTTGGAAGCATCGCCCTCTGCCAGCTATTCTCAGCCTGAGGTACCGGGGGCTAACTTTAGCAAGAAGCCGGTGAGCAAACAGAACAAGGTAATGGCGCCACCTTGAGCTCGTGGGCAGTGGCAAGTACCATAACGAAGACCCTGCATGATGGTTACCGATTACAGAAAGCATCTGGGAGGAAATTATACTTAGCGATTCAGCATTTCAGAAACTCTGATTGAGAGAGGACTTCACAACTGAAACAAATAAAATGTGAACTCAGGACAACTGTGTCTAATTAGGGGTAGTCGGAGTTGCTCCCAGTTTTTCAACTGGGAAGATGGAATTTCCCAGTTTCCCATACTTTCAGCAGGACTAGTCATTCTGCTTTTGGAAATTCAAATAATTAAGGTAGGGCTTATCATGTCTGGAAATAGTTATAAATAACTTGAGTTTGCTGGATGTCAAAAACTTTATGGCCTCCTTTGGAGGGTGTGGATGCTTGGCTAGGCTAGGCTAGGGTTGTGAGGGGCTCCCAGGGTTACAAACCAACTCAGCCTCCTAATAGTGTAAATTTGAGACATTTCAGGTCTAATAACAACCAAAACCACAATGTGCAACACAGAACATTTTAATCGAGTACAAAACAAACCAGAAGACAGCTCCAACTGGGTCTGTTGGAATCCAGATGACACACTTTAATTTGCTGAGTTCAAACTAAAATACTGTCACAGTGTTCACATGGCTAGCATTATGGTAATGTAGCAATAATACATAATGTAGGCTGGGTGTTGATTGTAACATTATTACGCTACAGTCACTGATGCTTTAGATAAAATGATTGCAATTTAATATTATGTACTCATGTTTTCGGCAGTATTTTTGATGCACTATGGAGTTGTTTCATTCAAAATTAAAAAATTAAATACTGTTATCAACTGATCAATATTCAAAACCCAAATAAATATAAAAATATTTATTTTTTATTAGGGATTTTACTTTGTCAAACAGTTTATGTATATTTATGTCAAGATTTATTTATTTCATCATGGTATTTTATTTTGATGCTTTTATTTTTTTTTAAGGCTCCTTTACGTATTTCCTGGATTTTTAATTTTCAAATCCGTTTTTTTTAATTTTTTTTTATTTCATGTTCCTATACACAAATGAGGGGGCGAAGTTTTCTCTGTGGCGGGGTCTGGTCAAGAGTGAAGCACTTCACATCTGTTTCCCACATAATAAAAGTCACAAAATAAAACACCATTGTGAAATATATATATATATATATATATATATATGTATGTGTGTGTGTGTGTGTGTGTGTGTTTAATCTCATTGCTCTAAACACCAGAGCAATAGAGGCTCAGATCTACCACACCAGACAAGATCCAAGGTGTAGATTGTGCAAGGAGGCCCCTGAGACAGTCCAACACATAACAGCAGGGTGCAAGATGCTGGCAGGGAAAGCGTACATGGAACGTCATAACCAAGTGGTGGGCATAGTGTACAGAAACATCTGTGCAGGATATGGACTGGAAGCCCCGAGATCAAAGTGGGGCACACCCCCAAAGGTGGTGGAGAATGACCGAGCTAAGATCCTGTGGGACTTCCAGATCCAGACAGACAAAATGGTAATGGCGAACCAACCGGACATCGTGGTGGTGGATAAACAACAGAGGAAAGCCGTTGTGGTGGATGTAGCAATACCAAGCGATTGCAACATCAGGAAAAAGGAACACGAGAAACTGGAGAAATACCAGGGCCTCAGAGAGGAACTGGAGAAGGCCTGGAAGGTGAAGACCACAGTGGTGCCTGTGGTCATCGGGGCCCTCGGGGCAGTCACCCCCAAGCTGGAGCAGTGGCTAAAACAGATCCCAGGAACAACATCAGACATCTCAGTCCAGAAATGCGTAGTTCTCGGCACAGCCAAGATACTACGCAGAACCCTCAAGCTCCCAGGCCTCTGGTAGAGGACCCGAGCTCAGAGGTTGAGACAGACCACCCGTGGAGGGTGAGAAGGGAATTTTTATTTTTTTTTTATAGTTTTTATTTCATGAGGACATTTATTTATTTAATGGAGTATTTATTTATTAATAACAGTATTTATTTAATGTTGAATGAAACACTTCACCATAATACATCATTGAAAATAGGTTTTACCCCAGCATCAAGTCACTGTTGGGCTGAGGGAAACCAGCAGCTGGAGCTGCACTCAGAGACCTGTGACCAATTAAACTGTTGGACTATGTCTATGTGAGATGGTTTTACTTTGAATCTACCCAATTTAAGAGCCGACAATAAAACCACTGACAGTTATATAACTTAGGTTAGTGCTGCTACAACATGAGCTCAGTTTCTGTTCTTGCTGCTTGTTTTAAAATGAATGTTGGGTAACATGGAACTGACTTTCACAAACAAGGTTGTCTTTTCAAAAAGGTCAGCTGGTGTTTAGAAATCAAGTATGAAACAGAGTAAGTCACCGCTGTCTGCAGCACTGCTCAGAAACACTGATCAGAGGTTTGAAATGCCAGTCAGCAGTGTGTAAACTACTCACACACTGGCTGTTTCTAACAGCCTTCATCATTCAATCCAATAATACTTTCCAAAGGGAAATGAAATGTTGTCGTAACTCATACCATCCAAGTATCTTCAACAAGTCATTGTGGATGGTGATGTTCTGGGCAGGAAGAATCTCCAGTAGCAGTTAGTCTTATAAGAAATCTGAAGAGGCCCCTGACTAAAGAAACTATTGCTGTATGACAGTCTCATGACTCATGAGATGCTAACAGCTCAATTTGTGTGCAGCAGAGACAATATTCCACAGCAACATATCCTGGATGACACCATCAGTTGTTGACAAGCACTGCTAATCCATCTCGTTTGCTTTTGCTGCTCCTCTTTAAATCTCTGCCTGGTTGTATGGTTAGAAAGCCGGGCAGAGACACTGGAGTTAGGGATATGATCCGTGCTCATCATGATCGATGGAAGAGATGGTTTTGAACTTTTTCCTTCTCCATCTTTGCTCTTTGGTCCTCCTCTGCATCCATGAAGCCTCCTTTTCTACTCCTCACATTTATAAACCAGACTGGTGATCTTCGGACATCTGTTTGGAGGCATAAGGCAATTGTCTTCCTGTCCTCTGATCCTATGTATACTCCCTCCAGTTTTTCGCGCTAATGCATAATTGTGAGTTTATTGCAAATTTTCTGCAAAAATGGTCAAAAACATTGGGTTTAAGTGACGCTAACTCCCACCTGCAGGTGGCAGCATTTCTTACTTCTACTGCACTGCTGCCTCAGCCTTGGTTACTTAAAGCTGCAGTATGTAATTTTACAATTACAGTCTAAAGATATGCACCGCTCCTGACCTAAAACAGCCAGAGCCGAGAGGAAGGTGTTAGCGCTGTCAGTCAACCTCGTGTACTGGCTTCTAAATGTGCTGATGGTGAAGAAACAACTTACCATTCCAAGAAAACTGTTTATCTGCTAACTAGCATGGCTAATGCTAGTTAGCCATGAATGCTAACTAGCATTCGCATTCATGGCAGGCAGGCTATGTTGTTATGATCCAGCTGTAGCGTAGCAGAGAGCATGAGGGAGTGTGTAAGCAGTATCCTCGAGGATGATTGGCAGCGGTAAGACCCTCCTGGCTCTGACTGGTTGTTTCTAACTCAGTTCTGCAGTTAATACTGGGAGAGGAGCTTGATTTTTTTTTTTCCAAGTTATTCTTTGATTATATCGTTACGACATAGTGATAATTTTAACAAATATGAAAAAAAAAACATATTTTCATAAAACTTACCATGGTTTTAATGTCAAGTTAAAGTCTGCGATTGAAATGGTAACAAAAATCAGCTATTCAAGTTCTTAAAAGACTAAAAATGTTCGCGTGTCCAATCTGTCTATTTGTTGTTTTTTTCCCTCATATTTTTCTTTTATATGTAGATTTTGGAGGAGGTTTAATGAGGAACATACATCACAAATTGTCTTGCAAATTTCTTAAGTAGAACCACAAAATCAGTGATTTTGATTGCAAAATAAAATAAAATAAAATAAAATCACAAAAACAATTGCAAAATCCTGAAGGGACTGTCTATAGAAACTTAACAGACAGGAGTTTTAAGATGGTTCTGTGCTCTGTGCTGTTTACAGAACCAGTTAAGAACTGGTTCTAGAAGCACCCGCAGAACAACTGAACCCCTCACTTCCTGTTATGACAACCTTTGTGTTGCTCCAATAGCTCAGAAAAACAGAAATGTTTTACTATACTTCCTGTACTTGTTGATGGAGAAAGTGACACAGAGCAAACCATCACATCATCCCAGACACTGGACCTTTCAGTATATCATTTACTTTTTTAAATCGAATTATACAAAAATAACAACTATCTGTAAGTTAACTAAAGTAACTTCTATGTTTCTGAAATAGGAAATTGTTTTTCCATCATTTTCAGACCTCTGTAGTTCAACAGTGGAAGTAAGACAGAACAAAAATCAGATTCTTTGGGCCTACAGTACCCATAATGCAACTCAATGACAGACTGTACTTATTATAAGCTTATTAAAAGCTTCAACCTTTTCTTTTTTTTATTGTGCAGTAAAATCCAACCTACAAACCTAGAAAAAGCCATGACTGTGTAAAATTTTCCTCTTTTGGGGCAGAAGACAGTAAACCCCATTAAGAAACCGTTTTCCTATAGTAAGCTCCAAATTATTCCTCCAGAAATTCCAACACGTTTTGCTGAACAAGGCGCCGCAGTGCAGAGGGCTGTAGGTGGATTTAACTCTTCACCTGCCGACGCTTCGTTTAACAAGGGCAGCTCTGACTGGGGTAGCACTGGGCCAGACCCAGCTACGACCACAGCTATGTGCTTGTTTGTTCAGCCTAGAGTCCCAGAGCTAAATACAAGCAGTGAAAGATGCTGGATAGAAAGCGCTCACTGAACTGAAGAAGACTACCAGATGCTGATATCAGACAGAAGTTGAGATGTTTTCTAACGTTGTGAATTGATAAACTGAAATCAGCTGATGTGATAAAGTCAAGGCAGCAAAAACCGTAAATGTCCCTTCTAAGAAAAAAACAAAAAAAACCCTCTCGTCCTTTCATTTAAATTATTTTCACACTTCGCTTTATGCAACAATAAATACTCTGTGCTGACATACGTATATAAATAAAGGCTTTCCATAGGTGCTCTGAAACAATCTTCTGAGGAAAACTTCACAGTCAGCACAACCGCCAGCAAGAGGAGAACCTGCTCCTCTGAAAACACTGGTTTTCACTTATGGCTCATTAATTCTCATAAAAAAGGAAAGCTGTAGTGGGCACAGCAGGAACGCTGGTGAGGCACTTTTCACCAGCTCAACAACTGGAGTCAAAAAACCGGCCTGTTTGTAAAAGTTCGTAATTCAAACACATCAATCTGTTGGCATTAAAGCAACAGGAAACTTTCTGTGTGAGAGAAGATTGGAGTTAGTTTCCCCAACAGGTAGGAATCCGTCATTTCAACAGAAACCAGAAAGTGCAAACTAGTTATCACTCGAAAGTCTGAATGGAACGTGTGATCCTCTCGTCTCTGTTGGTCATCGACTCCTCAGATACTCTGGTGTGGAGTAGTTAAAGAGTAAGAAGTCCATGCGGTACAGATTAAAGAGTTTCTTCTGATAGAAAGGGCTGATGTGCTTAAAGAAGCGTGCTGCCATGTTGCCGTCGGTCCTGGTGCTCTTGCTAGACGTCGGAAAGTGAACTTTGTCCTCCACTCCCGCTAGCCTTAATACGGCGTGAGCATCCGGCTCCAGAGTTTCGTACTTCCCCACCACATCGTAGTGGATCAGACAGGGGTGGCACAGAGAGTGCACCCGCTCCCAGTGCTCATTGAAAGGCTCCTCCCGCTGTGTCCGAGGGTCCACAAGATACTGGATGAACTCGCGGAAGGAGACGTTGTTTCCTTTCTCCAAGGCTTCCGGCTCGGGGTTGGGCCGGTGCCGGCGGATGATCTTGGTTCCATATCGTTTGTGGAAGGCAGTGTTGTAGCTGCGTGTGAACTTGTTGCGGTAGGCCGACACGAGACGTTCGAAAGGCTCCCGCACGAAAATGAACTTGAGGTAGCTGCGGAGGCGCTGGTTTATCTCCGTCACTGAGAACTCGGAGAGCGTGTGGAGGTTACCTGCCACGTGGGCCTCGTTGGCAGGGATGGCAAGAGGGTCAGTGTAGCGGCCGTTGCTGGAGAGGACCATCAGCACACGCTTCCAGTTGGTGCAGGCTACCTGGAGGTCATCAAACAGAGACAAACACGCATAAGGTCAAGGAGGCACAATCCATCATCTTTAGTTAGGCTGTAGCGTCGTCATGGCTACCACCGCATCAAACTGATACCAGATTTTTAAGGGTGCATTTACACCAGCCCTGTTTAGTCAGCTTTAATCAAACTCTAATTCGTTTGAGGAGGTGTGAATCCACAATCGAACTCTGATGCGGATTGAAAAAGTGAACTCTGGTGTGGCTCGAATGCATATGTGAATGCCAAGCAGACCAGAGTCGGCTCCAAAAGCAGGAGTCACACAATAGTGCAAGGCATTTTGGGTAAATACAGAAATGGCTCATGGTCTTTCACCCAAAGACAAAAGAAAAATCCTACAACTGCTAAAATCTGACACCACTCCATTTATGTGAACATTCCGTAAAGAAGGAAGTTGTGCTCCGTGTTTCCTTTAGAGGTTTTTGGTGCAGCGCCACCACAGGCCAGGGGTAAACAGGTCTTTTGAAGGGTTCAGTTCGTTTGACACGGTGCAGTGTGATAGCAAATCACACTAACTAAAAATGTAACAAATGCTGCAGCTTTTGTCCCCAATCGAACAGAGTCTACCGGACTATCAGGTGTGAAAACACCCTGAGACACGTAATCTTAAAGATCCAAATATCTGGACCTTGATTTATACAATATGTACAGTGCCTTGTAAAAGTATCCACAACCTGCATATTTTTTCACATTTGGAAACAGTACAGCTACAAACATCAATGTATTTCACTGGGATTTTATGACCAACACA
The DNA here is from genome assembly GCA_014839685.1 of Anableps anableps. Lineage (NCBI taxonomy): Eukaryota > Metazoa > Chordata > Actinopteri > Cyprinodontiformes > Anablepidae > Anableps > Anableps anableps. The sequence continues at coordinate 6,858,500 of CM026071.1, forward strand.
AAGTAGTGCTTAACTGGGTAATGGAAGGAAAATGGATGCATGTCAGAATGTTCCAAAGCAGCGCATGCATTCAGCCAGGTTTACTCTGATACCCCTAAATAAAATCCAGTCCACTGGTTTGTGTGTAATTTAATCTCAGGAGAAGCAGCAGAGATCCACAACTTAGGAGAAGGAATCTGCTGACATAACTATAGTCATGCACTCTATTAATCTAACTTTCATGGAAAAGCAAGAACTCTTCATTAGCTGGGGCAGAGAAGCTAATCAGGAAAAAGATCAAATGGAGTGGCTTATATTAAAAAAATAAATAAATAAAAAAATAAATAAATAATAATAATAATAATAATAATAATAATAAAAAATCAGAATGGCCCAGACAAAGCCATTCAAAGCCCAGTCTAAACCCAATTGGAAATGTGTGGCAAGACGTAAAGATCTCAGTTCTCAGAAGCTCTACGTCCAGTAATACTGAACTGCTGTGGTTTATCAAATAAAATCCCTAATAAGATACAGCGAAGTTTAAAGTTTTGAAAAGATTCAAGGGCTATGAAAACTTTAGGTGGCACTTGGTTGCTTTCTCTTCAGGTTTTGGGTCCACTGAACTTTTTGTACTCAATACTCACTTCCAGGCTGAATGAAACAATGTTTTTAAAAATTCAATAGAAAATTGAAGATAAAGGGCGTTACTGTAGTGTTAATGGCTACAGCTTTGGAAGAACATGCTTCCTCCTATTGGTACTTATGAATTATGACAACAAAAAAAAAAAAAAAAAAAAAAAAAAAGAGTAGAAAGCCTACAGGCCATACTTGCGTCTTTCAGCCTCTTTGGCCCTTGATTTTTAACTCTCCCTCACCCCCACAAACCTGGGGTTTCTCCTATAGAAACCAACCTTGGGTACATAGCAGTAAATAAGGCCGTGTTTATCGTCCACAATGAGGTGTTTGAGATCCTCTGGCGAAAGCACCCGCCGCTTCTTCGTGTGGCTCAGACACGCCTGCTCCAACACCTCCCTGCGGCCTTGGAGGGACTTCTGTGCTCCTGACAGCTCCAGCTGCTTCTGATGAGGATGAAGCAGGACAGATGAGAGGAGGACCAAAAACATAAACACTTTCTAAACAGTAGCAATGAGTCGAAAACTATCCATCGAAGCCTCGTCATTTAACATTTGATCCTCGATTCATTTTTTTTTTAAATTATTTTTTTAGTAAAAGACAAAACTGTATGTCAGCTGATTTACAAACCCCACTTTCTTGCAAACCCATTCATGCTTCTGAAACTTTTTCACATTTTGTATGTGAAAAAGCCCACTCCCATATGTGATGGGAAATAAAATCCAGTGCAAAATTGAAGCTCTCCCTCCAATCTGACTGAACTGCAACCATTTAGAAGAATGAGGGAAAATTTGCCTAAAGTACCATATTTTCTGGACTATACGTTGTTCCGGAGTATAAGTTGCATTTATTTAGAAATTGTCAAACATAGAGGTTCCGGTGACACGTTGTGTTCAGTTGCCTCCTTTTTAACAAACATACAGAAACTGTTGACTTTGGCTAAGAAGTCTGCTGGCAGTTTCTGACGCACCGATGTCCGTGTTGAATCAGGATGGTCAGGAACGGAACCATATATAAGTCGCTCTGGACTATAAGACGCAGGACTAGCCAAACTATGAAAAAAAGCTGTGACTTATAGTCTGGAAAATACAATCCGTCCGGTTTTTTGCAAAAATAAACAGATCCCCACATTTTTTGTGTGAATGCATATTTGTGAGTTTATTCTACGTTCTCCTCAAAAACATTGGGTTTAAGTGATGCAGGTGGCAGTATTTCTTACGTCTACTACGCTGCTGCCTCACCCTTACTTGATGTCAAGTTATAGTCCGTGATCCAAATGGTGAGTAACAAAAATCAAGCTATTTAAAGAATAAAAATGTTTGTGTGTCCAATCCGTCTGCTTGTTGTTTTTTTCTCATCTTTTTTCTTCTATAGGAAGATTTTGGAAGTTCAATGAGGAAAAAATATTGCAAAATTCTTTGCAAATATTTCTAAAGTCGTCCCACAAAATCAGTGATTTTATTGCAAAGACTCAGAAAAACAATCACGAAATCCCAGAGGAACTGTCTTTGATCAGCAGCGCTCCAGGTGGAATTGCAGCAAAATCATTTAGTTTTGACATCAGATAAGATAGGTTGCATTGTTGAAATATTAATACATTATTAAGGATTGTGTGAGGATCACACACTTTCTGTTATAAATATCACTTAGGGTAGTAGAAAATGGATTTTTACATAGTTGTAGTGCATACATTACACATTAGTTATGCATCTGGCTCCTGATTATAATTATTATTATTACTAAAATAACCAATCAAGTTCAAGGTTTGTACCAACTGAAGCAACATTCTGGCTGTCAAATGTTTTTGAGATGTACCTGTAATTACACCACGACACATTTATGGTTGACACATTTGGTGAAAATTTCCAAGAAAGGATCAAAAGCAGGGTGTGTATATTGGTTGTCACCTGGTCTCCTTTGTAAAGGGTCTGCAGAGGACTTCTCCTGCTTTTCCCTGGTCTGCTGCCAGACTTCAGCGCTGGTTCTATAGAGCAACAAGAAAGTGATTCAGAAACCTCCTGTATAACGAAAGCTTTTGAACAAAACATTTAGAAAATCTCTGTTTTGATGCATCCATCAGTATGATTTCAACAGCCCAGTCATTTTTTCCTGTGGATTTTAACAGAGTGGTTTATTGACAGGGCACCAATTAAGATTAAGTCCTTGTAAAAAAAAAAAAAAAAAAAAAAAAAAAATCATTTTACGCTGCCATATTTTTCCAGTTGATACTTTTCCAAGCCAACTTTCCACCTCTCCACTGCTTTGATTTATTCAAGGGGGAAATCCTCACAACATCCTTCACAGAATCCATAGGAACAGATTGTTCCCAACAAACTTTGCCTTTTAAAAACACAGCTTGGATTAACTGATTAACTGTTGTCTGCCCAACCTTTTTACCCAACAACAGATGTGATCCCTGTTCTACAAAGCTGCTCTTCTAGCTACTGCACATAACAGAAAATTCAGAAAACTTAATAGGAAGAACAGAAAACTGTGATCTTTTACCCCAAGCTGTGAGAACAAGAACAAGATTCTTTTAGTTTTAAAAATGCTTTAGAGTTGAACTTGACACTAAAATGTCTTCTTAAAAAAACAGTTCAAGCTTGTGCACACTTCCTTAACCTCATCAGTCAGAAATCTCAAAGAAGACTGTCAGTCTTGTTGCATTTAGCTGTTATGTGCCTCCCCCTCCAAAAAAATCCTTCATTTCGTAAAGACGGAAGTTGTGCTCATGTCTTCTTCTGTGGTTTTCATGTTGTTTCCTTGGTGCAGCACCAACACAGGCCAGGGGAGGATTTTTCAAAGGGTTCAGTTCGTTTGACACAGTGCGATGTGAAAGTGAACCACGCCAGCTGAACAAATGTTGCAACTCTGGTCCCAAATCGAAGCGAGTCTACCGGACTATCAGGTGTGGAAACACCTGAAAAGATGTCATTAGGAAAAGCGCTGGTTCCTGGTCAAAACGCACTTTAAGTAAGAAAAGGGATTTGTTGCAATGCAGAGGGCTAATTATATCTTACATAAACAAGGAGCGAGGCAATGATAAAGGGGGGTGGCAGCTTTGGGGCACAGCAGCATGAAGGAAACTTTTTTTTTTTCATGATAACTCCACATATTCATACTGAAACAATATGAGCAATAAAATGCCGTCTATATATTCCACAAGCATAGAATCCAGCTGGGGCTCAAGCTGTGCTCCCTGCTGACTTCACTGCATGTTTCATTCCTGTCAAAGGGCATACATTTGTATTCGATTATTGTTTCAAATTGGAATTCCTATGATGATAGAACCTCTCTCTGCAGTTATGATTTACAGCTTCAAATCGAGCTGTAAATCATTTTCTTCTTCCTCTAACTGACAGGAAGCAGAAATCGGAACAAGCAGAACAACAGCCCTAATGGTGACGCAGCAAATGTGTAGCAGGTCTGCTGCAGGGCGCAGAGACTGTGGTGGAACAGCTCTCCCTCTGCTTCTGCCCTCTGAATGAAATCAAAATCCTCAATTTCCTGAAGACCAGTGTTTACCATACCATCCCAGTATACAAACATACAGTCATCACAGTCCTGCCAGACTATTCTGAGCCTTCGAAGTAGCAGGGTTGTGAATGTTTGTGGGTACAAAATGTTGTCAGTCACATCTTTACATCTTTTTTTCTTGCAGAGAGGTCCACATTTTACTGCTACATTATCGGACGGCCAGCTCCAGGTTACAACAACCGATCAGGCGTCAAAGGAGCTGCAGCTCACAGCCTTTACAAATAATCCTCCGGCAAACTCAAGACCCTTCCTCAGGAAGCCGGAAAGTAGGTCAGGAGACTCCTGCTGAGGCTCCACTTACATAAATACCTGAATACATGATCACAGAATATGATCTGAGAAAGTTACAAATATGAAAAAGTTCATTATTCGAGTTGCTTTGTCAAATTTGAACTGTTTAAAGGCAGATTGAAATCTCAACAGCTCAAATAATACCTGAACTACGACCCCAAATCTCAATGGAGGCTTTATGGATGCAAAGCAAAACCAAAGAGCAGAGGAAGAAGGAGGAAGTTCAAACCATCTCTTCCATCAATCACATCCCCGACTCCGTCTCTCTGCTCAGCTTTCTAACCGTACAGCCAGGCAGAGATTTAAAGAGCAGCAAAAGAAAATGAGGTGGATTAGGAGTGCTTGCCAACAACTGACGGTGTCATCCATGTTACTGTGGAATATCGTGTCTGTTGCCCAGAAATTGAGCTGTTAGCAAGTCATGACAGCAACAGTCTTCAGTCAGAACCTTCTTTAAATTCGCTGCAAGACTGACTGTTACCGGAGTTCCTTCCTCTGCGATTGGGTTGGAAAAAAATATATTCACTTACTTTGATCAATATTGAAGTCATGATAATTTAGCATGATTATTGACTGAGTTTGGAAAAACAATGCATCAAGACTTGGAAAAGTTCCTGAAAGATTTTTTTTTTTTTTTTTTTTAAACATCAATAACAATTTAATCCAAAGTACATCAAAAAATATTTAAAATCAGCAATTTAGTATTCTTCAACAACCTGGAAAAAAAAACCTTTAAATACGTTTTAAGACTAAACTGCAAATAATAAATAAAATAAGACCACTCATAACAGTCACAACTAACAGTGAAGATGAAAACATGATTTCAACCCAACACATTTTCTCACATTTTAATGTCAGTACAGAAAAAAAGAAATTTAAGCAAAATACATTCCAGATTTTCCAGACACTTCTCGTATTAGCTGCTTATAGGTCACTAAGTTCAAACTTCAAGTGGTTGAACAGACTAGCTATGTTGCAGAGCATGATGCACAAGCATGATGATGCACATGATGCACAAGCATGATGATGCACAGGCGCATGTTGCACATCTGATCTGCAGCATGTGGGTTTCACCATTAAAATGAGGTGGAAGTGCTCATCAGAGGAGAAATTACAAACTATGAACATACTTGTAAAGCGAAATTTACTGAATTAAAGTAGAAAACTTTGGTTTTTTGATAATCACCTTGTTTTTGTGATTGTTTTTAAAGTCAGAATCAAAATTCTGCAATAATGTTCATTGCCCAGCCCTATGAGCCAGTACTTTATGAACTTAATGTAGTGATGAAGAAACGGACAGGAAGGCTTTTTAAATGGACTGTAGCTTTATCTATGGAGGTGAGGAGGCAAATTGAACAAAATAATCAATACTTACTGACTTAAAACGGTTAATATTTTATATAAATAAGATGCAAAAATCACAAGGCTGCACAGTATGGTGGCCCAAAAAGGACAAAATTAAATGAATAAATACATCATTAAATTGGAAATTAAATGTAGCATGAAATAGATAAATGTTTAATACACATTTGATCAGCCATTAGAAGTTTGCTATTTATAAATTGTAATCACATTAATTGTCCAGTAAATAAATTATACAAACATTTAATTAAACGTTTATTTCTTTGTACATTTAATTAATGATTTAATGATGTATTTATTTATGCAATTTTTGTCCCTTTTGGCCCCCCGTAGGATAGGTCATTATGAGAATCATGAGCCTTTGAGCTTCCTGGAACCTACTGAAGGCCCCCACATACTCGGGCGTACTGTGCGAATTCTGTGAACCGCGCGGACTCCGCTCATACTGTATGCGGACGGTTGAGGTTTCATACTCCAGCGCACCAAATGCCTACATTTCTTGTGACAAAATTTCTTCATTCCCCACAATCCAAATGGATACTAGCAAGTGTGATAAGCGAGTTGAGCGCCGAGCCCCGTTTCATCTCCACCAGTGCAGCCACTGATGCCTGTTAGTGCAGCACCCAGTGGCAGTCTAGCTGCTGCGCGCCTTTGACTGCTTGCGCCGACTCCCCACCTTATCAGCTTGGTGTCACAAACAAAACAGTTTAATCTGAACAATGTTTTCCGCCGAGCAGTTTACTAGAATGCGTGGTTGTAAAAATTGACCCTTTGCGCAGATGTCCGCTTTGAGTCCACCTCGAGTGCGCGCGGATGTCCGCGGAGTGAAGTATGCCCGAGTATGTGGGGGCCTTGAATCGAAACTAGTAAACACTTTAGGATGCTGATGGAAAAGAAAACGTAATGAAGTGTGTTATAAACAATCAATGAGCTGCCATCAGCGCTGTGATCATATCAGTCTTAAGGTTGAAGCTCTCGTTGTTCACACTGTCACCTGCTGGTACAACTTCAGTTCTGTTGGAGGTCAACGTTTTCAACCCCCCAAAAATTGCATCTTATATGAACAAAAAAAAAAAAAAAAAAATCTTTCAAAACATATTTATGGAAATTTCTTTCTTTTGCATTGTGAGTGAGTTAATGAAAAGCTACAGGCAGAGACTACTACATAGTGATTATCATAGACCGCATCTCTTTCGGTCTGATGTGTTTTGTCACATGCACCAGAAAACCACTACTTCCTTTCGCAACAAGGAAGTGACAAAATACTGGCTGCAGAAGAGTCCTCAATCCTATTAGCCCCCACCAACGAGTCCATTTGGAAACTGGATGCCTGGTTCAGTCTGACAGTCATGTGATGTCACGCTGCTTCATTCAGAGATAAGAAAGGCTCCATTAAGCCCTGCACATATATAAACAGACAGCACTTAACTGATCTAAACAACTTCCCTTTTCTTCAAATAAAACAAAAAATAATGTATCTCCTCTGTAGTAAAGATACAGATCACAAACAACCGAGTCATCAGTGGAGCAAATATCCTCCATACTCAGCTGTCGTACATTTTTCTTAACTGCACTAGGAAAGAAGGCCACATAACGACAGCTTCAATGAGCCTTTATAATGTCAGCGTGAAAACATGACCAAAAGTGTCTCACAGGGAAAATGGAGGCAAGTTCCAGCAAGTAGATATGACAGCGGCAGCTGCTGTTTACAGTCTGGTTCACTGTTTGTTTAAAAGCAGGACACAACCTCTGCGTGTTCCGCATGCTGCCACATGACGCTCCTGGTGGCGGCATAACGGAGTAACTGATGGTTCGTTCTGATTTGTTCTTTTTCTAGACTTCTGTAATTTTTTTATTTTTTTTTTTTGGGTTGGCGTAATGCATGTTTGGACAATTATTCCCTCTGGTTTTGGATATTGTGCAGCTGGAAGGACTTTTGCTCTTACTTCTTTACTTTTATACAGTTGTTATGATGCATAACCGTGGCAACAAGGTATTGTTTTTACCACTGGGAGCTGCTGATTAGCATCTCAAAAGTTCAAATAAAACCTGAACTCACCCTACTACAGCAACAGTTTCTTTAGTCAGAGGCCTTGTCGGATTAGTTGCAAGACTGTTACCAGAGATCCTTACTTCCCACAGCATCGCTACCTACAACAACGATTTGAAGATACTTGGATGATATCAGTTACGACATTTAATTTCCCTTTTGGGATAAAGTTGGGTTTTTTAAAGATTTTTTGGGCAACAGTGACCTTTACTGAACAGCAGATAGAGAGGAAATAGGGTGGAGAGAGAGTGGGAGGGCATGCAGTCAATGGAGGACTACAACCTCTGCATGTGCTGTGCATGCTCTACCAGCTGAGCTACCCAGCGCCCCCTAAATAAGGTATTTTTGAATTGATGGCATGCTTTGAGGTCATTGCTTTTTACCCTCCCTCTTGATCAGCTGAACACTTCTTACAGATGAGTCAAACAAGCATGACATTCATGTGAGCAACTCTGCTTCGAGGTCCCAACATAAACCAGTTCATCTGTGACTGGAAAGAGGCTCATCTTAAAGGATGTCAGTTGACACTGAGGTGAAAGACATCGGCAGCTTCAAAACTAACTTCCCTGGAACATTCAGAGACTTCAGTTTGATGGATTACGGCTTCACCGAGGGAAGACAGGCTACCAGCGGTTTGTGAGGCCCTATCCTGTTAGCAGCAGCATTATATACAGCTGTATAAACACAGCTTAATAAGAAGCAGTTTGGGGAATAAAACTTGGAAGTGGACTCACTGTTTTCAGGAGAGATTTTCAGTAAATTGTGACTGACTTTTACTTTTTAAGCTAAATACAATTTGACAGAGTTGTCTGAGTGATCAGTACGTTTATTATGAGTTAAATGCTCCTAAGAAACACTAAAGCTTTGCATCATGTAACCGTCCTGCTCTACAACCACACTTCCTGTTTTTCTGTCACAAGGCTAACGGCAGAAACAGGTACTGCATCTTCCCTCTAAGGTTTTGTTTTTTGATTTATAGACAGTGACTGCACAACACAGCAAGTAGACTGATATGAAGACTGATATGCTGCAAGTCAGGTTTGATAGCTGGTTCATGCAGGACAGAGAAATCTGCTCACTTACTTGCAGAAAACACAACTCATAGAATAATATTGTACCATAGTACAGAAGAAAAGAAAATCAGGCCGCCTCAGAACCGCATTATTTTTGAGTTCTCATTTAAATAAAGGAAGTACTCAAGTACTCAAGGCTTAACCAAAATGTTAGTTTATTATATCTCAGGAACTACAAAGTTTATTTGAATTGTTCTTGTATCAAAATAAAGGTAACACTGCAGATGTCTAAAAATCAACACTTGTGTTACTGAGTGACAGTGAATGAAGGTGGCACCCAGTGAAAAAACAACCATTTCCACTTAAAAAAAAAAAGGACTTTATGATGTCAATATCACATTGTATGTATGCAGTTTCAATTCAAAACATCTACACTGCTAAAACCCAAAATCTTACCAAGTATTCTTTCTCGAGTTTCTAGTGCAAATATCTCGAATACACTTGAAATAAGACAAACCTAACTTACTTTTCAGCAGATACAGGAGCTTGTTTTAGATCAATAATTCCTTAATATTGATGAAAAAGTTCTAGTTACAAGTGAAATAATGTCCCATATTTTCCCATATTATTAGTTAATATGTCTTGTAAATATCAAGGAATTGTATGTCTTTAGAGTCTATTTAAGGTTTTTTTTTTTTATTCAGTTGTTTAGTGTTGGAATTGGGTCTTGTTGTAGTTGAGAATGTTGTCATTTAGATGAGCCTCTTCCTGTTTTATGAATATGCAACATACATACACTGGTTAATGTATAGCATGCGCTTGGATTGGTTTTGTTGCTGGAAGTGCTGCTGCCTCCGGTACCAGGGGTACTCAGGTTATACAGGTTCAAATAAAGCCAAAGCGCTGCCTACCGCCTGCCTTCATTGCTATGACTGACAACTACAGATACACTAATCTGTTGCTGATACACAATAACCAGTTTTTGTAAAGCTTTGACCTGTCAGTACTCCTGATACTGGCTTTAGCTTAACAGAATTCAAAACAGACTGACATTTTAGCATCTTTAGCGTGGTAGCACAAAGCACACTGCATTTCAATTGACTTAGGTCAATATTACAAGTTTTTCTTGATTTACAGCAACTTAATGGCTTAAATCTCTAGTTTAATGACATCTTCTTATCCAGCATGATTATCATTTTGTGGTTTCAAGTCCAGGAGATCACAACATTTTGCATAAAGGGCGGCAATGATTGTGTTATAACTAAGAAGCCACAACCTTATGAGTTTGAGAACACATGCTCAGAAACACAATCAGAGTCCCACCCAGTCAAACTGTTTAGATTCAAATATACAAAACATTTGCGAGGGTAGCTCGACATTTCTGTTATTGATGTTATTTATACAGCACAAGAAATGCACTTTTCCAGTTGTTTGTTTAAAACAGGAGAAGTTGTAGCAGGCGAAATGGTATACAAGATGGCTCGAGTTTGAACAGATCAAAAAATAACAGCCAGAATAACATGTTGAGCATTTTCTTCAGACAGAGAGGACATTGAAGGCATCCCAACATTTCTATGCTTTTACAACACGTTGCTTTGCTATCAAGCTGGCGAGAAAGATTAGAGCCCAGAACAGGAAGGATAGCTGGCAAAAACGACCATTGCAAGTCTGTCATCCATCTCTGGCAGTTTACTTGTTCTTTTAAATGAGGTTCAGATTTGACCAGTGGATGTGGATGTGGATGTGCCAGCAGTTATGACATACCACAGCAGATCCCCACTGTGGAACTGACAAGCACCTAAAAACGTGTCTGGAAGCAATTTATCTCTGTTGGTCAGACAGTTTGTTATGATTTTCCAAAGCCGGGAGGGGAACAGAAGTGAGTTTTCCTCCATATGTAAATGGAAAAAGGTGGCACCAGTGACATCCATGAAGAAGAAGTTGGATGAAAGTAAATGACGACGTTGCATTTTTATATTATTTAACATGTTATATGAAGAAACGTACCATTTGCTCTCCTCGTGCAACAGTTTCCTGTCTCAGTGATGATGATGTTTCCATTCTTTAGAACTTCCCACACTTTACCCCTCTATTCTTTAATGAGCTCAGATCCCGTCTGCAGCAACTCATTCATACACTGAAAGGATGCTGTGCTGCAGGACTGCTGAGTCGGGGTAACCGCATAAAAGAGCACATCTGAGAGGAAAAAGAAACTGGGGGTTTTAGCTTTACTATTCTAAGGGTTGCACAGTATTAAGAAAACTTGCACTATGCAATAATTTAGCGATAACAATGGGACTTATGACAGGAAACTGCAGCTTTAACGTGTTTCTGCGCTGGGTTTATAGAAAACAGACTCCAAATGAGGACTAGTCTATGCAGCTAAACAAAAAAGAAAAAAAGATGACGATTTCCATCTCAACGACAAGGTTTTACTGAAAAGATTGTTTTTGCCCGCTGTATACAAGATGATGTTATTGCGTTTATTCTAAACTGAAAAGCAAAAACTATTCCTACCATCACTAAAAGTCAAACCGGATATTGATTACAACAGTTTACATAAATTATTCTATTGAATTTATTCATTGCTACTTTGATTTAGAAAGGCAAGAATATACAAATCCACTAAATTTAGTTGTAGCTTTTAAGTAAAGTTGTCAATATAACTGCTGAAGTATTGAAAGATAATCATTTAGATCAAAATTGATTGATTTAAAAACAACCCATTCACATTTGTCCAAATTGTAGCACCTCTTTTGGCAACAACGCTGGAACAACAGAGCAACTTAGCTCCTCCCCTGACCAAAACGATGAGCTGCTGCTGGAAGGTTTAAACTCTGCTAATATGGCGACTACAGCCACAAAAAAAATAAATTTAAAAACCATATGCGACTCTCTTTAACCAACAAGACAAACACAAAAGTATTTTTCCAAAGTACTTTCCTCATGAGGCAGACAGACATGAAAAGTCAAAATGCTGATGGATGCTACATTCTAGCTGAGCTAACGCTACAAGCTAACAATACGACTTGGGCTGAAATGATTAATCGGGTTAATCATGATGAATCGATTACTGAAATAATTGTCAACTATTTTATTAACAGTTACGTTGAGTATATAGATTCTAAAAAAGGCTATTTGTTAAAAGAACAGCACATTCAGAGCAGTAATGAAGCCAAAACTGAACAAAAATATATACATTTTGCATTTAAAATGATCAAACATACGCTAAAGGAACGCTATGTTATCGCATTTCAGGCAACAAAATGTTAATTTTTTATTCATAAAAGGAACTGAATTGTTATTTTGCATCTTTTTAATGTATTTCTAATATTGTATAAAAAGGCTTAAGTAGTTAAATAAAAAACCTGCAGAATGTTTTTACACACTTAATTGTCAAAATAATTAATTACTAAAATAATCGTTAGCTGCAGCCCAAGATACGACACTGATTTTTAAGAACTTAAGATCAGTAAAGCTAGTGTATCTGCAACAGTGAAGAACTGTGTTTCATATTCAATTTTTGTTTTTCTATACTTTTCCAGATCTTGAAAACACTAACAAGCCAATTCCAAACCTTTCAAGACTGCATAGGAACCCTGTGGAAATGCTGCTGTACGTAATGCATCTCCAAGACGTTATCCATGTCTGGTGACCACTTACTGTTTTGACTGACTGTCAGATGCTTCTGCTACTGTCTGATAACGTTACCTGTGAGCTGTTTTAGATCCCCCAGCTGCTCAACAAACCAAATTACACCCAAAACAGAGCATTCCTTCAGAGTTCTTATCTGCTTTCGCCAGTGAAGGAGGAACTAATCTAATGCTTACATTTCTTCTTTGTCTGAGGCAACGATTGCTTAAAAATGGGCGAGTCTAATTAAAACTGGGATTACTCTTCCTTTTGCAATCCTCTCCTAACATTAAAGGCATTAAACAAATAAAGTGCCGATAAAAAGAAACCAACCACAAAAGTAGGCTTAATCAGATACCATCTTTACCATCTACCAGCTGTTTAATAACTCCATGTCATAGCATTCTTATTGGTGAAACAGAAAAAAGAATGTACACAGTTATATATTAGAGGTTGCTAGAGAAATCCATGTGATATGAATTACTGGAAGTTCCTAATCACATGCTGGACAGGAGTCATATTTCTTTCCTGTAAGCCAACTCTGGAGTGCTGCAGCAGGATGTTAGACAATGAAAGCAGAATAATAAGTAATGTGCTTCCTGTCAAGTATTAAAACAGTCGCCCTAATTGGCATATAGATCACTAAATGGGGAACTGCAGCCTATGTTCTATAGCCGTTAACAGTTTGAGCACCACCACACGGTGTACCTCTGTTCTGTCTGCCAACAGAGCTCGGAAGTAAACCAGGCAATCATGACAACTCGGTAAGCAGAAAAGAGATCAGAAGAAACAAGAAGTGCCAACCAACAGTCAGAAAGTTAAACAGAGATGTAGTTCTGTAGAAATTCCTCCACAGTAGCGCAGTGATGCAACACAAACCACAGCGTTAAGCAAATAACTGCCAGGACCGTTTTTTTTTTGTTTTTGTTTTTTTTTTTTTTGTCATTTTCCTGTTTCTCTTCACAGTTGGCCAAGATTACTGGAAGCGATTTCTTATCTGCCTCAGATGAATGTTGGTTGGTGGCAAAACTAATTCTCCATCAGTGTTTTCACTCACCTTAGCTTCCATCGGTCTGATGGGTTCAAATCAAAACGTGCAACCGATTTTACAGACGTCTGGAAGAACGGCTAGAAGTGAGGATGTAGATTAATGCCTGTTTCCAGCTGTTCCTTTCCACCAGTGTTCTGCCAATGTGACTGGGGTGTTGAGCAGGTGCTGCTGGTCGTTTCCCAGCGAGGCATCGCTCAACTTTTAAAGCTGTGGCTGCATGCCAGAAAGATGATGACGAAATGATTCAAATACAGAAGCCTTTTTTCTTGTAAACTGCTTATGTTGGACATTAAAGTTTAACACTTCTTCATGCTTACTGATGAAATTTCAATAGTGTACCTAAAGTACTGGCTGTCAATGCTTTAAGATCCCACAGCTCAAATTTCAGGCTCTAAAGTTCCAGACCAACAGATTTCATGGAATATTTACTCTGTAAAATGGACTGTTAGGATGGAGGAGAAATGTCTGAGCTTCTCTGAAATGAAGAACCCAGTAAAAAAAAAGTCACAGTCACTGAAACAAAATACCCACCATCTAAACCAAAACTAAATTGCTACTTTTCTTGAAAACTGAAATACCTTAAACTTTCAGGTTTTACCTTTTGTGCTGTGGAAAAGTATATATACCTCTTGAACGTTTTTACACTTTGACACTTGGGGTGCACTGATAAATCAACCCTGATTTTGCTGCTTCTCCGGCTAAACCTCTCTAGGCCTGTACAATATGTTGCGTATTTATTATCGAAATATCACTGTATCGTGATTTTTTTTTTTTTTTTAACAGTAAAAATGACTTGAAGTCATTCAATAAATTAGAACATGCGTTCCAATGAAGCTCATTTGTCAAATTAAAAGTACCTTTTCACAACCCTTCAATAGGTATTAAACATTTAATAATTATCATAATTACTTCCAATCAATTTAATTTAATGTCAAAACAAAGTTTATGATGTGAAACTATATTGTCTTTATCGGTTTAACTTCAAAACCAATGATATCATTATTACTGCTATCAGTCGTAGTTATATTTTTCATCACATTTAGTTCTGTTGTTCATGACTTTTCTGGCTAAGCCGATGCTTTTGGACAATTATTCCCTCTGGTTTTAGATGATGCGTAGCTGGATGAATTTTTGCTCTTTTTTTTTTTTATGATGTGTAACCGTGGCAATAAGGTGTCGTTTTTCACAACTGGGAGCAGGTGATTAGCATCTTAAAAGCTCAAATAATACCTGAACTACAATCTCAAATCCCAGAGGAGCTAAAACAGAAGCTTCATGGATGCAGAGCAGGACCAAAAAGCAGAGATGATGGGCAAGGATCATATCCCAACTCCGTCTCTCTGCCCGACTTTCTAACCATATGGCCAGAAGGAGATTTAGAGAACAGCAGCAAAACCAAATGATGTGGATTAGCAGTGCCTGCCAACAACTCAGTGTTATCCAGGATATGTTACCGTGGAATATTCTCTCTGCTGCCTGTCATAAAAGTTTTCAGTCAGAGGCCTCTTGAGATTCATTGGAAGACTGACTGCTACAACAACATTTACTTTATGTATTCTGAAGGGAAATTATTTTTGAATTGAATTACAGCATAAGCATTGTGCACCCAGAACTAGGGTTGTCAAAATTATCGGCGTTAAGATATAATTAATACTAAAAACACTAATAAATATACTTATTTGAGTCAAAATCAATATAAACCGACCCATTTTTGTTTCCAGTAATAACCGACACGCTGCCCCTCTCTTCCTATGAGCCCCTCACCTGAACAATTATAACAAAATAAAATAGTGAGCTGCTGCTCGAAGTTTAAAACTTCGCTACCATGGAAAGTACATCCAGAGACAAGCCTCTCGTTGGTGGACAAGGCAAACAAAAAGTGTTGTTCAGAGGTATTTAGACAGACTGGAAAAGCCGAAATGCAGAAGGATGCCAGATGCTAGCTGTGCTAACACTAACAACGTTTGAGAGAAACTTAAAAAGGTCAGTACAGCTGCTGTAACTGCAGCAGTGAAGCAGTAAACCTCCCAGACAACATCAGCTAACACTAGCTGTTTAAATATTAGCTTCACAGACAGCCCCACAGAAATGTAGTACATAAACAGTACTTACAGAAAGGCTGTGCTTTGTTGACAACCTGTGAATTAGTCCCGTCTAATGTGGCTCCTACCAGCTTTACATGTGGCTTTCTTAGCAGAAGGCAAGCCTAAACAGGTCAGGCAGTCGGGGCGCACAGCTTATGTGTGGAGGAAGGTCAGTGAGAGTGCTACAAGTGCCATTTGTGGAGTCAGTAACATGTGGCTGGACGGTAATAAATAGGTGGTTTACAACTGCTCCAAAGTGATGCAGGTTCTAGAAACCGCCAGGTGTGGAGCATTTTTCGCTTTTATTACATCAAAGCATTCATTTCCAATCGATTTCTTGTAGGAAAATGCACAACAGAGAACCAGTTGATAAATTTCTTCGCCCCTGAATTTGGAGTACTGCTTTCTGCTTTCTTCTTGTTTCTTCACCAGGCATGCTTAAAAATATATTTTTCTCCTGGGTGAATTGCTTCTCTACCACCAATCGTTATGAATAAGCAGATACAGAAAGCATAGAGCAGGGGTCCGCAACCTTTACAAATGCTGCAAATGTTACGAGACCTTTTAAAAAGAAAAAGACAACTTAAATTATTTGATAAATGTCTACTTTGGGAATTTTTTCATTTTTAAAGAACCTCATTTTATTTCTGTTTTTAGATTTTAAAATAAAGAGGAAAAAAAAACTTTTGCAGAAATGAAGACTGATACGTTTCCTTCTGTGGCACCTTGAAAGTTATGGAAAAAGTGCATAGTTTCCAACTTAAAAACAAGTGTGATTCTGTCATGGAATATCAATTTATTACATGAAAAAAACAAAACTGTTTAAACCAGCATTTGTTATTAAATTTATATTCAAAACATTAGCCTTATCAGTTTAAGCCAGAGTTAATAAGAGCCATTGCGGAATGTCCAAAGAGTCACTTGCGGCTCCGGAGCCGCAGGTTGCAGATGCCTGGCATAGAGCAATCATCTCACTGCACCACTTTCTACCTGATTTTTAATTTTTTCCACTAACTTCTGACCCCTCGCCCTAAAAACCTGCAGAAATCATGGTGTCAAGCCATCATTCGCTGCGCAGAAAGGGGTTCAGTGGGAGATAGAAACAGAAGAGCATGAAGAGGAAAAGGGGATACTGCCGCGGAATGCAGGGGGTCTCTAGGAGGGACGGAAAGGGGGTTTTAAAAACATTCCAGTCTTCACAGTGGGCCTATTCATTAATCATTTCATTCACTTTTAATCAAACCATCTGTTTTATACCCATACTAAAGTTGCTGTCTATTTGATTGTTTACTAAAAATACAAGTGAAACAGACAGTTAAAAAAAAAAAAAACATGCTATACACATTATTAAAGCTCTTATCAACTACATGTATGCTCGTTAAAAATAGTCATCGGGAAAAAAGTACAGTGTGCTCACAAAAGGACGATCGACCAGTGTTGCTTGGTTGGTCGTTATGGAAACAAAACTGGTCAGTAAACTAGCTGCTGATAAAGCGGGATACATCCATGCTTTCTAGTTGTTGATGCCAAATTCTGAATGTCACATCTGAAATCAACTTGTCAGACCAGGCACCCTTTCTCTAATCTGTTGATATTTAATTTTGGCAAATGTGAGAATTGCACCTTGGGTTCCCTTTTTTTTTTCTAGCTGAAAGCAGCAGCACCGGGTGTGGTCATCTGCAACTGTAGCCAATCGCCTTCAAGGGTCTAGATAACTCTGTATGACAAGCGCTTAATTCAGCTACTGATGCTTCATCACCTCAAACCAATCTGCTTGTGTCTTTTGACCTTTGACATTAACAATGCATTTAAATACAAACAACTCCAGCTCTCTGGAACTCTTTTTAACAAGCAGGTGTACCTAATAAAGCGGCCTTTAAATGTAAGTGGCCTTTTTCAGTTTGTCATTTATCATCATACACAGTTCTAGAGTTACCTCTAACACTGCAATGCAACCAGACCCACTGTACTGCTTGGCTCAGTTGACAGGACTGAACAAAATGGAAAGAAAAAAAAAAAAAAAAAAAAAAAAAAAAAAAATTAAAAGTTAAAAAAATTTATAAATAAATAAAAAAATGCTTTACTTTTTTTAAGAACAGTATTCAATTCAGTTAAAAAAATTCTTTATCGTAAAGGGAAATTAAATGATTGTGACGTGGTTAAAAAAAAAAAAAAAAAAAAAAAAAAAAAGAACATTCTTATTAGAAATATGTGCCAACAGGCAGGTAATAATGTCTGAAAGTTAAAGAAGATTTTGTATATGGCGTCTTACCTGGTTTAGTGATGCTCTGGAAGTAAAGAACAAGGACGAAAAACGAGCAGAGGCACGTCGCCAGGAACAGACGTCCTCCCCTGGGCATCCCCATCATAAAGTCTGGCTCCGCTGGCGGAGCCTCCTACCCTACGCCGTTGTCTCGCAACGGTTCATACGAAACCGACCGACGGAGGATGCGAGCATGCGAGGCAGCCGACAGAACAGAGGGTCTCCATGTATTATCTACCGGAAACAAAACTGTTAAAACACACAGCGGCGATGGTTGGCCCGCGGAACGAAGATGTAATTGAAGGTCCGTGAACGTAGCATAAAATTCAGCTCCAAGCGCGAGCCTTGGTCTGGATTTTTAATCAACGTGATTATTCCTAACAAATGAAATTAACTTATAGGAAGGGTAATATAATGTAAAGATGATACCAGCGGAAAATTTAAAATAAATAAATTAAAAAAAAACAGGGTTAACGGTCTGGCTTCGTCGTAACTGCTGTGCTGTGTTCCCTATCTACAGTATGGTGTCTGAAGTTTGTCGAAGCAACACAAACTTCTCAGTCAAACATGGACGGGGCACTGTGCCATGACGTCACACCCCCACCAACCCCTCCCGCTCCCCCTCTACCATCTGAGCTGCCTTCAGGGACTGCTGGTACACAGAATCAATTCAACGGGGATTGTCTCACATGTACGTTATGTTTGTATAGCGTATGAATATTAAAAGTTAGATATATTTTCACAACTGGCACTCAGAGTAGTAACCTATGAAAATAAATTCAGACTAGGCCACTGTTTTTCAACGGTATTTTCTTTGCGCTTACGTTCTCTCCAAGGAGTACTTGAAGGTAACACCTTAGCCAAGCTCTTCCTGCGTTGATATTTCTTTAAAATAGCTTTTCTAACGACTAAACATAAGTGGCAACTTTTGAAGGAACCGTCTCTAACCACCACTATCTCATAATTATAAAATGGTCAAGTGACTTTGAAATAACAATAGACTTTAGATAAACCATAAGTTAAATATATTTACTTTTTTTTTTCAGGAGGATTAAAAATTTATCAAGAAACACATTTGTCAACAATGTGTATAGCTATTTAAATACTTTGCCTGGTGTGGATTTCAACTCCATAGTAGGCAGCACCTTTTATTTTCAGCACCATTTAAAGTAGAATGGCTCCAAATTGTTGAAAGCTGTTATGTTGTTTCATAGTGAAACACTGATGTACTGACTCATTGTCCTCTTGCTTCTTGCAAATTCTGTGTTAAATATAAACTAAAATTACTGCACTCAAAATTTCCAGTTTTAGCCCAAACAGCATGTGGAATGCAGGCCTGTGCTTCTAAAACTGTATTCAGGCTGATTTTCTCTGGAAAGTCAACTGAAGATGTTTGAAATGACAAAAATGCATCAAATACTCAAATAAAAAGTCACAAACATGGAAGGAATTCAGTTTAAGCAATACAGAATTGACAAAAGAGAACTGCCTACTGAGACACCAAACAACGCTAAGTAAGGAGTTGCATGATGGATATGAGGGGGATGTGTAAAGGGCTGTGGAAATGCAAAAAGACAAGTTGCGGAACGTCCAGAAGAGCAGGTTGCAGACCCCTGGCATAGAACAATCATCTCATTGCACCACTTGCTGAATAGCAAATCAGTCACAAAAAGTACAAAAGACTTAAAGCAGCCACAAAACGAAGAAAAAGTGTTGACTGTACTTAAAACTCATTTACTGAAGTCTCTCTCAAGGGATGGAGCTGTATAAATGCCATGTCACATCTATTTTTGGAAGTTGAATTTTTCTAAGTTCAAGATGGAAAAGTTAAATAAAATTTAAGTATGTTGTTCTGTATTTTAACAAAAATATTTTATCCCCTTGACCTTTTTCATACTATGTCCAATTTCAGCCACAAACTTCAATGTATTTTATTGGGATTCTATATAGTAGAACAACACAAACATTTTAATGGTTATTAAAATTTGTTGCCCTTCTTGTTTCTTTTTTTCTTTTCTTTTTTTGCAAAGCAGCTTAAGTTCAGCCAGTTTGGGTTGAGAGAGAAGCATTCCCACAGAATGATGCTGCCACCACCATGTTTTAGCATAGTTGAATTTTGGGTGCTTCAACTGAACAATGCTGTTTTTCACATTTGGAACAGAAAAGTAACTTAGCTCACCCTGACGTCATTTAACGGCGCTCCATTTAGGGTTTAACCACAGGTTCATACTTTTTTTTCAGGGACACACTTTGGATATTTCATGCAGAAAGACAGCATTTTCCTTCAATGCCCACGCAGAGTCACTGCTGAGTGTCTGTGTGTGCAAGCAAGCCTGTTGAGCAGCGGTATGCAGGCAGTTTTCGTTGTTTTGTGAGGAACCATATTAGTAATGTCGCCCTTTGCTCCTGCGCTCTCTTTAAACTTGACTCTGCTGCCTTTGTTTTATTAGTACAATTATTAACTGAGGGCTCAAAATTAACAGATTAAGCAGATTTTATTTTCACGCAGCAACGTTTTTGTTTAGTTATGGATGGCAGATACAGACAAACCAAAGAGGTTGTTTTCCCATAGACCCTTACACAAGTGACTAGCTCAAATAACAGTTAGATAATATAATTGAAGATTTTGTCTGCCAGTGTGTTTAAATAGAATCAAAATTTTATTACAGAAGAACATTAATGTTCAGCTGTTTTCAGCCATTATAAAATACTGTATGTATGTAATCAAAGACAGCAGGAGACAATAAGGTGGATTGTCATTCTTTTTTCTTTTCAGATTGTCATTCTGCATATGTTAATTTGTAAATGACGATAGCTAAACGAACGAGAAGTAATTCAAAATATTTAGGCAGTGAACTTTGCACATGAATTAACCTCACTGAATTGAATTTAGAACTGGCTTTTGTTCAGACTGATGAGTTTGAGATGGAGGCACTCTGTCTACTAAACAGGTGACCTTAGATGCAAAGTAGATTTTATTTAGGAAAATTTTTATGGCATCCTTTTGCTTCCACTTCACAACTCTGCACTGCTTTATGTGGTGTGTTCACATAAAATACTAACAAAATAAACTGAGGTTTTGGTTCTAACATTACAAAAAGTAATGCAACATAACATTCAAGGAGTATTAATACTTTGAATACTAATGTTTTCACAGCTGCTATACACCTTTCTAACGATACATTGTCTATACCCGCTTTGTCCGTATAGGGTCACGGAGGGGTTGCTGGTGCCTTTCTCCAGTGGTCCTTGGGCAAGAGACAGGGTACACCCTAGACCAGGGATGTCCAAAGTGTGGCCCTCTGAATGATTTTGTGTGGCCCCTGATCACTATTCTAGAATGAAGCAAATTAGCACAACAAAAATTATTTCTAATTTATTAACCAGGCTTCTGCATTCATTTTAATCCCGCACCCCCTTATTTAAAACAGTAATCATTTTAGAAGGGTGACCCATATCCCGTTCTTGTGCTGAACTTAAGCTAAAAAAATATTCTAGCCCACAATCAGCCCAAAAAGTTAGGAAACAGTATGCCTGTCTTTTAATACCGAGGACCGGCTTGCTGAAAGACAACAGCACTACCAACCGTACCGCTGTGCAGCCGAAGTCATATTCAATAAATTAAAATATTATAAACATTCATTTAGTTTAGTAACTCAATTCACTTGTTGAAACGGATTATGTAGATTAAATCCAAACACTGTTTCCAATCCTTTATATCTGTTATGTCTGACGATTTCCTGCTTACAGCTAATGAAAACACATTTAAGATTAGAATATTACATTAAACCAATAAAAAAAAACATTTTTCAATATATAAATCTGGGCTTAATAGAAAGCATGTTTAAAGATGCAGTATGGAACTTTTACAAAAATATGTTTTTTCCATATTTGTTAAAACTGCCATAATGTCAAGACAGTATGGAATGAGACAGATAATCTGTGAAAAGATCGAGCTCCTCCACCTCCTCTCTGAGCTACTATTGCTGTCTGAAGAAATGTGCCGCTCCCGACCTAAAACAACCAATCAGAGCCAGGAGGAGGGGCTTAGTGCTGTCAGTCATCCTTGTGTACAAGCTGCTAAATGTGCTAATGGTGGAGAAACAACTTGGCATTCCAGGAAAACCGTTTATCCATTGTCATTGGTGGCCATGCTAACTAGCCTTAGCATTAACAGCAGGCTATGGTTTGGTGAACCAGCTGTAGCGTAGCAGAGAGCAAGGGGGAGTGTGTGAGTGGCGTGTACATGAAGGTGACTGATTATAACCCTCCTCCTGGCTCTGATTAGTTGTTTCTGACTTAGTAGTGTATTTCTGCAATTAGTACTGGGAGCACTGGGAGAAGGCAGATGAGCTTGATTTTTTTTCACAGATTATCTGTCTCATACCATACTGTCACAACATAGTGACAGTTCCAACAAATATGTAAAAAAACATATGTAAATACCATTTTTCATAAAAGCTACACACTGCAGCTTTAATACCTGATTAAAGGTTTTAATCAAAAGGTACTTTTAATCAAACAAATGAGCCGCACCAGAACACATATTCTAATTTATTAAATATACATGCAGAAGCAGTATATTGTACAACAGAACTCCAACGCTAGTATCCGTGGTGTATTTCTCCTCAAAATTCACCCCACACTATAGTTACAGGGCAGGACCGAACCTGATTAAAATCTAAAGACGTGGCAGAAAATAAGGCACTGAGCAAGCGCCATGTCAGCATGCATGTAATGCAAGCACACATGCCGCTATATCTGAGAGTGCTGTAATTACACACATCATTAGCTCTACAACACCATCATTAGACCTCCAACACGCACTGCCTCCTGCACTTCTTGGAAGCACTTGACAGAAATTTCAGACTTGCAAATGAGAGTGATAAGCTGGTGGATGTACTGGAAAACCATGTGGTTGCTGGGACAATGTTAGCATTTATCTCACCAGTGGATGGTTTTACTGACCACCCATAGGGCTCATTTAAGTAAAAACCAGAGGCAATGTCATCTCGTCTAAAAGGGAGTTGAAGCATCGTCACGACCTCACCCACCGGTGCTGTGGGAAACTGTTGCTTTTTGTTCTTTTCTGGTTCACATTGTCAAACTTTAAAGCCTGTGAGCTAATTGAGGAACAATTGATTTTTTTTCTTTGAGGTTTTAAATTTATGATTCAAGACAGAATGAGTCATTGAGAAGTAAATTGCTCTGAACGGTGTTGACTTGTTATGGCATAGTAGAAAATAGGTGTGGTGGTAAATGCAACTTTGATGGTATTTATGATAAGTACTTGTGGCTAAATAATGGATCTTTTTTTTTTTCTTCCAACTAATTTTTTCCTGACTTTGAATGGCATGTTGAATGAGCTGCCAGTTTATTTGCATTGGAAATTATTTACTCATCTGGGCTAAGTTTGCAAAGCTTTATCTGAATGAAACACAAGATCTCATCAAGAAAGTTTGTTGAAAAGTACACCAGCCTCTTAAAAGCGCCCTAGAAAAAGACTGTTTAGGAGAAAGTTGCGTCATAATCATGCTTGTTTCTTTTTAATGAATTTAAGTTCATTTTAGAAGTTATTTTAAAGGTTTATACACAAAGCTTGTAATAAGTCGCATGATAATAAATGAGCTTGATAATACTTTTTGAAGGGCAATTTTGTTTACTAAAACATCATAATCTGTTTAATTTATGATTTCGGTTGTGTGTGGGTTTTACTTATTGTTTTTGGGTGTCGTGTTTTATTTTTGATATTTAAAATACCTTAATGTCTAAAACCCTTAGCGTCTAAAGAAGTAGAATATGGAAAAACAGAAAAATACATAATGGAAAAAAAAGTGACAATAAATTTTAAAAAATACTGAAATACAAAAAATGTTAAAAAATAATGAAACAAAAGCAATAAAATAATAAGATTGGAAATAAAATGGAAAATTAAATAATAATGATTATGTTAAGTGTTCTTTACAAGATTAAAGTTCGTTGGTCTTTGAGAGGGGGACTTGGATTATTTAACCATTATCAGTATATCACTTGAAAATAGTCGTTTATTGCAATAATTTCTGGGACAATTTATCATCCAGCAAAATGTGTTATTATGACAGGCCTATTATTAAACATGCTCCTCTGTACGCGAGCTCTTATGTTTTATCACCTGAAGCTGTCTATAGTCTAGTTTAAGCTAGCATATAGAGCATGGTAGTTATAGCCTCCTGCTATACCAACTGTTCCTGCATGTTAAAGCTTTATTAATTGACTTTTAAATAAGTACAGGATTTTTTTTTTCACCATATTTTTATTCTTTCTTATTTCTACAAATGTTTTTGATCAATTATTTGTAAATATTGTAAATGTTACTTTTATTCATAAGTTTTTAATATCTTTTTTGCTTTTTTTTTTTTTAAATAAAAAAAAAATACACACATTATAAATTTGACTTGACATAAATGTGGCCTGGTGTACCTTAAGTGTTTCAGGTAAGGCTGCTTGGATACAGAGGGGCAGGTTGCAGTGAAAGAAAGATGACATTTCCATCAAAGTCATCTGTATTTGATCAAGTCAGCTCTTCTGTGATACCAAACCACTTCCTCTGTCTTAAAGGTCTTCAGGTCGGTCTCATAATCAGAATGAGAAAACGGTGACTGTCACCTCTTTGACTAAAACTGAGAACAAAGGAACACTCGAATCAGAATTTCAAGACCGAGACGATAAAAGCCCCCTGTATACTGAGAATGTCAATTCTTTGGTGTATTAGTTCAACGTCATATTTGTCTTCTGCACACAGAGTTATGGTAGTGAAGCTGAATATGAATATGACAATGGCTCTATGAACAGAGCCAAATTAATCCTAGTCGGGTATGTATATAAAGAATCCAAGATGGTGTTGCGGGTGGCAGCCTCGGTACTTCACCGTCAAACGTTAACCCAAGTCATGCTGTTTTGTGTTTTCTGTCGTCATGTCACAGTTTGAAACCACCTCCAACATTCTTTCCGATCTATTTCCCCAACCTGATGAAGATATATCGATAAGTAAACTTCTTGTGTCCAACAATTGCTGAGGACAGCAACCACCCTCAATCCTTGGGCAAGAATCTAGTATGAGGTTACTTGTTGAAGGTGTTGAGATAGAAAAATCATCATTCAGAAGGGGGAATCCAGATGCCTGTAGAGTTGTATGAATACTTTTCCTAAGTGACGGTGTAAGAGAACAGAAACATGTGGGAAAACAGCTGTGACCCAGTGGTTTAGACAAACACGACAAGCCGGGTCAGACTGGACAGGACCTTAGCCGAGAACTGGCCGACTTTCTGTCTCTGTCCTCACACACCAGCAGGCACAGAGAGAACATGGCTCCCTCAGTGCGTATTGTTCTGAACAGTGCCCAGACAGTCCAACTGGATAATGAAGTGCGTCAATGGAGTATCTATTTCGAACACCCACTAATTATGTCATACTATGGATTATTTGCTATGTTTTAGTGATGTATCGATTTACAACAGGAAATAACTGTCACGATATGCACCATTTTTTTCTTGTTTGACATATTTATGTCTTGATTGAAGAAGATGACTGTTTGCCTTGGTATGAATTGAAGATGATTCTCGAGGGGGGCCACTGGGGTGGACAGCACCCCCCCAACGTGTCGCCACTGCTTATGTAACTGTTTTTCCCCTTTATCTATTTGTGTTTCCTATAATCAATTGACCATTATTATATGGATTTCATGATTTTTCCCACTGTTATAGCTCTCCAATAACTGTTGTTCTATTATTTCTATACAACAAAATGACATTAAGTTGTGTATTCTGTTACAGATCAGCCAACATACAATAAATAGCTTTCGCCTTCACCCAGGCAGAGCTCTTGCTTACAGAGCATGATGAGGTCAAACCACCCCTCCCCTTGCTGATAAACAGCAGCCACATGGCGCTGAGCTCTACAAGGCAGCATGGCTGGTTACCACAGTGCAAAGAAAATAAGCACCAAAATGTATTTGTGAAGACTTCTTCAGTAGTCCCCTACAGTTGTATTCATCCTCCCAGTTAATGCAGCTCAGGGTCCGAGGAACTGACCGAAACCAGCCGCGCCCATCCATCACCAACTCACTCCCACAATGATGTCATACTACTGATGAGAAGAATAGCAAGTAGAGACAGAAGCCTCAGGTCTTTCTTTCAATCCAGGGTCCGTTTCCAAGTATTCTCTCACGGTGTCATTTGGGTTGTATTTTTTTTCCATTAAGTCCTGTATATTTACTTGATTCCCTTTTACTTTCTCAGGAATATTGTCTTTGAATCATACTAGCAGATTTTAATGTCACAACTGAATTCAAGATACATTAAGGATGCAACTTTAAATAATTAACAGGAAAACTGCTTAAGGAATTGTCAACAAACTGAAAAACTTTTGTCAGTGAGTAAAACTGATGAACGTAGATATATATATATATATATATATATATATATATATATCTATATATATATATATATATATATATATATATAATGCATATATATAATGCATATATATATATATATAATATATATATATTATATAGATATATATATATATATATATATATATATATATATCTATATCTATATATATATATATATGATATATATAATCATATATATATATATATATATATATATATATATATATATATATATATGTATATTCTAATTAGTCTGCAAAGCACAAAAAATAAAAATTGTACCTTATTCTGGACTGAACCCAGTGGCGCCCCCCTGAAAACCCCCTGAGGTGACCAGACGGAGCCAGTGAAAATCATGGGTGGGGGGGCAAAATTTTTATTTATTTATTGGGTTTTACACGTGTCTTCATTGAAGAAGATGACTATCTATGCCTTTCTACAACATGATCATAATTCTCTGGAGGGGCCAGTAGGGTGGCCAGCATTTCTCAAGACGAGGCCATGGCTTCCCCTTGGGGAAGCCACTCACTGAACTTAGTTTTGTGTGCCAATCCTAGCTAAACCATGAGCAAAAAATCTATTAGATTAGATGATTTACAGCCAAGTAAAATGTTTGTTTCTGACAGGCAATTAAGCAGTCATCTCTCAAAAGATATTAAAGGAGGGTTATGATGCAAAATCGGCGTTTTTGAGCTTTATATTATGTCATAATGTTATTTCCTCATCAAAAACATACCTGGAGTGTTGCATTTGATGCCTGCTCGTACAAAGCGCCACCTATTTACCCAAAGCTTCTCCAGACTAGCAGCAGCAACAATTAGCTAACACCTGATGGAACTGCGCGTCTGCTGGGGTCATCATACAAACTCCTTCTCAGTCCAACAGTCCAAAGCACGGTGGTAAAAAGCATCACGGAAAAGCATTGTTGTGATGACATACTAAAGGGGGCATGTCAGGAAGGGATACAAACTTCTTAAAGCAACAGACGTAAATTTCAAGGTGTCAGATATGATGCGAAGTCAAATTTCTTAACTTATATTTGATATATACAGCATTTTCATAACTGAAGGAAACATAGTTACTTGATTGTGCTATAAAATCGCAGTATGTGCCTGGAAAATATATAAACCCCCTTCTTAAAACCCTAATCTTTAGCTCACTATGCAGATTATCTACCAGATTCAGGTCAGGACTCAAACCTCTAGTTCCAGTATGAAGAAACATGTTGATAAAATTAAAAGATTACTTTAAATGTATAATTTTGGGCTTAACTGTAGTTGATACATAGGTGAAAATAAGTTTAGCTAAAATCCTGACTGTCAGACCTGCTCTATTCTTCCACATCAAGCAAAAATTCCACTACTCTCCTACATCAAGCTAAAAAAACAAAATGTAGTATGCCAGAAAGCAGAGCGCTATGGGCTTTGATTTATGTTGTGCTGATTTGTAAACTCACTTAACAAGATTTTTATAAGAGTGCCAAAACGCAGGGATGCGTTTCGTGGCTAAATCTGTGCAACTCTGATTATCTCTTTCACAGTAATTACTATTCTTCATCATATTTAGGTGGTCTATAGATGGGAGTAGTCCAACAGAACCCGAATACTTCCACATGCTGTACTGAAGACAACGGTCTGGGTCATTTAGCTTAAATGAGAGCCTCAGCTGCAGTAGTCGTGTTCAGAGACGCCACATCAATGACAGCGCACGGGGCTTGTCATTAAATTGAGCTTATTCAGTTTACAGATGTTCTAATATGCAGCACAGAGTTGAGCAAGTAGAGCAGGCCTGATGACTGGACCATCATGCAGCCTGACACTGTAGATAATTGTTGAATCAGTGTTTTTCTAAAATGTTGGATGCCATGACAGAGACCTACTTCTGCTTTTTCTCCCCGAAGCTTCAAGTCTTTTCTGTTTCAGTCCAGCTGGAAGGTGGGAGCATCCTGGATCCACTACAAATGGGTTGTCAAACCACAATGCAACCACTTGAAATCTTCCCAAAGTATACAACTTCAGTCATGTGGCACTCGGGCCACAGCAGTTTCCCAACTAAAGCCTTTTAGTACAGTTGATGTGAAACAGATGAAAAGCTGATGTGTTCTGACATCAAAAATATGGAAAAAATTAACCGCAAAACATAGAATCAGTAAAAAGTTGACATTGGTCTGGTTGGAACTGGCCAAACCTTAATAGCAAGGAAAAAACACAAACAAAACAACATTTTGCTAATGAACAAAGCTAATAGGATTTGTTGTCACTATTCTACAATGTTTAGTGGCCTGGATTGGTCTTTCATTGTTCCTTTTATTTAAAGGTTTTACTGTTAAATTCTAACATGGTATTGCGAAGGTTTTAATTCTACCAAAACTAAGCTATAATTAACCAGCTTTATTTTTTTTAAAGGAAAAACCTCCAAAAGGTTTAAATCAGGGGTGTCAAAACATTTTGACACGTGGGCCAAAGTCATAAAGTTAAAAGTGCCAAAAAAATATATATAGCAAAAAAAAAAACAAAACTCCTAATATCACAAAAAATAGAATTGACATATTTTATTTAATAGGCCAAAAATAAAGAATGCAATATTTCAATAAAATAATATACATAGTTGTAGATTTTTTTTATAGTAAAAGGATGTGTAAATCACAAGAGATTCTAAAATTAAAAAGGGCTGTGCTCATTTACGTTATTTGAAAGAAGGTATCCAGTTAGCAAAACTGGGCTCAACTAAAAAAAAAAATGAAAAAAAGTTTGTCTATTTTCAGTAATAAAAATGGGATTTTGGTCAGTCTGCTGTGTTGTATTTGTTCCATTTAGTAAAATTTAATACAAAAATTAAAAGCAGATTTGGATTAAACCAAAGGGTGAAAGTCACTGAATAGATGTGGCCCTATTTACCATGAAATGAAACTGCAAAAAAGTCAAGTTAATAAAACACAAATATTGCATAGAATCACTACAGGGGCTGCAAATGGCCCCCGAGCCGCGCTTTGGACACTCCTGGTTTAAACAAAGCAAAAGCTCCTTCAAAAGTGATGTTATTCTTATTATATTCAACTTAAGTATTACAGTTTGAAGAAGTTGAGTCACATTATTATGTGGATAACAGCCCTAAAACTCCCCAAAGTAGAGAAAATCCTTTGCAGTATTTTATCTGCAGTTATTCATATTTCATCAGTTTCACATGTGTACTGCAGCCCTGGATGCTCCCTGTCATTATCCAGAGTGAAAATGCAAATGTTCACATTTGCTTTGGGTTTAGTTGGGTTGGGTGCAGCTAACAGCAAAAGCCTGCTGTTGGTTGTTAGAAGTGATCAGCAAAAGTAAAATGAGTGTATAGCTTAGAAGACCGAGTCCATATGACCACCAGACACCTGGTTTGCCCTTCAGGATCTGTCCACACCACCATCTGTCTCACTCTCTGCAAGGAGCTGCCTGCTGGGATGTGCGAGTAGTACTCAGGAGAAACTCCAGATTAAATCATATGTCTGTTCTCCAGAAAATCTCATATTTCTGTGATTTTCTCCAGAAAATAAATGGCATTATTACCTAACCCAAGAAAAGGATCCAGCCCATTGGGGAAACACCCTGCTCTAAGTTTCCATAGTGTTGCATTAGATAACTGTCAACTGTTGTTTTGTAACAATTCATTCAAACTAGCCAACTCCTTATTGATTCAATGTGCAACAGAGACAAAAGTTAGCTAGTTTTTAAGGAACACATAAGAATATTTGAATCAGAATAATAATTTCATACCAAATATAATCAATGAAAATCAGCTGAAGT
The DNA here is from genome assembly GCA_014839685.1 of Anableps anableps. Lineage (NCBI taxonomy): Eukaryota > Metazoa > Chordata > Actinopteri > Cyprinodontiformes > Anablepidae > Anableps > Anableps anableps. Next base: position 6,888,615 of record CM026071.1, read on the forward strand.
GTGACTGACTCATTCTGTGCCTCAGTTCTTCCACACATTATCTATCTATCTATCTATCTATCTATCTATCTATCTATCTATCTATCTATCTATCTATCTATCTATCTATCTATCTATCTATCTAATCACCACAAAGTGTTAGCTTGATAGTTAGCTTGATAGCTATCACCAAGAAGTGCTGGCTTGATAGCTATCACAAAAACGAAAAATAAAACAGTTTAGATTTCCTTGCATTAAGCATTGTTTAAACGGTAAAATGATACTTCTGATAGTTATTTTTATTATGCATTCACAGCTTTGGTCATAAAAGTCATGCCAAGAATCAGATTGGTTTTTTTTTGTTTTTTTAATCAAAATATGCAACCTAACACACTTGTCCTGGAGGAAGAGAATGACTCAACCAGCATTGACCATGTATTCATATAAACCAAAGACATCAATAATGACCCTGGAAAAGCAACTGTTGCTCCCAATCAATCTGGGAATTGGTATAAGGCCATCTTCAAGCAATATTGAGTTTTTTGTGCGACAGTAAGAATGTTTATTGAAAAGTAAATACCAGTGGTGAGCATCACTAACGAAAAAGTTAGCTGCGTTAACCCTAAAGCACTAAGCATTAGTTCCGCTGACACTAAAACACCACACCAACACGGTATTTAGTGGAAGCTAATGTTAAAGCACTAACTTCAATTCAAATTATATATGCCCTTGAAAGACAACCCTCAAGCACCAATTTAATTTTGACATTATAATTTACATGTTCTATAATGCCCTTAGATATTGTATTTTATATCTTGTTCCCTACTGTCCATGTTTTATTTTGTTCCTATATGTTGTTTGAAATGGTTATTGGGAATAAAAAAGAGAGAACATCAGGAGAGGAAACAGAACTAATATGTAAACAGTCTTTACCAACTTCAAAATAAGAGCATGAATATAAACATCTAACTACTTGAAGGATTCTTAATAGTCAATAACCAAAACTTCAACACAATTGTCAAATTGTATTCAACTGAAAGTTTACAAAACATTCAAGCAAATTAGTTCTTTAGAATTTAAAATTAATTTAGGAGACACTAAGTGTGCTAAAAGTTTTCAAAGTTAGCAAAAACACTAAAGCACTAAATGAAAAATTAGCTCCGCCATTAGCAGATTAGTCTAAGTGTGCCTACCACTGGTGAATACTTCATAGGACAGATGCCAAGCTTCTCAAGAGTTGATGTCCTGATTCACCCTAAAGGTCAACACAGTGTTCTGTCAGTTTGACATACAGCGTCAGAATAGCAGGTGACATATTGGGTGAAGGTTGGTAGAGTGGAGGACAGGGAGACATGATTAAAGTCTCCAGAGATTAGAAAGAGGGCCTGTAGGTGCTGTGTTTGAAGTTTGTTGGTGGTAGCATGAAGAACATTGCAGCAGTGTTAGCAGAGTGCAGGACATAAACAGTTATTACAATAATGTGAAAACTCCCGAGGAAGATAGTGTGGCCTCATGCTAACAGCTAGCAGTTCAATGTCCTTACTGCAGAGCATGTCTATGATGGTTAAATGTCCAAAGTTGCACCATCTATCGTTCACAAACATAGCCAGAACCCCTCCTCTTTTCATAGCGCTCTCCACAGAGTAAATGAAAGCCGTCCATGTTTACACGAGAGTCCAGAATTAGCTCGGTTAGCCACATCTCAGTAAGACAGATAAGGATAAGGCTGGCCTCCTGATAGCTCCTTTGATGGCGTGCTAGAGCTGCTTGCTCATCCACTTTGTTGGGACGAGATCTCACATTTCCCATGATGATGGACAGGATGACTGGTTTGTACCTTCTTACTTGGTTGCAATGCCCAATGCCCACGTGAGTCCCACGTCTCTTCCTTCTCAGCTCATGGGAAATATTGGGCTTCTGGGTCAGAGGCAGAACAGTGGAGCTACCAAGAGCTAGCAGGTGAACCCCTTCTGTAAACAATAGACGCATGACAGCTCATGCCTTCTCCACACACAAAAAAACCCACAACACATGAAAATAAAAACAAAGTTGTCCACAAAATGGTCAGTTCTATTGTGTGAACCAGCAATACAAAAAAAAGAGAGCAACAGAAGAAGTATATATGGCATGTCTCAATAAGATTTTAAAGGAAAAGTCGAATCGGAGCTGCTGTAGCGGGCTGCCTGCTTGTGCGGTGCCTGAAGATATATAGGGCCTCACTTACCATATTAGAATTAGAAAGTTAATGTCATGAAAAGTAGAAAATAATTAAACAAATATGGCGTCTTTGAAAAAGTTGACAGGAGAAAGCTTCTTCACTCTCGAAAGAATATGGCAGCATTTTAGTGAGCAAAGTTGCATCTAAATGAGCAAGGTTGCAAACACTTCAAACAAACTGTCAAGTCTGGTAGTAGAGTTTATTTGTGTAGCACATTTAAGCAACAAGACAGTTCAATGTGCTTTACACTATAAAAACACAATACAGTTACCAATTATGAAACAAGCAATAAACATTACATTCTGTCAAATGCCATCATCAAAGTCATCAAGCAAATATACATCGAATATATTGATCAATGTTCCAGTTATCACTCAAAGGCAGATCTAAACAGGTGAGTTTTTAGCCAACACACTGAGTTTTAAAGGAACTCAGTGTGTTGGCTATTTTGTAGTTTTCTGGAAGTTTGTTCCAGACTAGTGGAGCATAAAAACTGAATATTGCTTCTCCATATTTGATGCAGTCTACTCTGCATCCCCAGAACTAAAAGACCTGAGTGGTCTGGAAGGTTGATAAAATGACAACAGATCTTTAAGGTATTTTGGAGGTAAGCCATTCAGTGATTTAAAAAGTAACAAAAGTAATTTAAAGGCTATTCTCTGAGCTATAGAGAGCCAGTGTAAGGACTCTAGAAATAGGATGATGTGCTCAATCTTCCTGGTTTTAGTGAGAACATGAGCAGCAGTGTTCTAGATCAGCTGCAGCTGTCTAATTTCTTTTACTACACCCAGATTTCAGGCCTGATCACTAGTTTCTAGCTGTAATAACTGAAGCTGCGTGGTGACTCTAGATTGTTCCTCTTTAGGTCCAAAGATAACTTCAGTTTTGTTTCTGTTCAGCTGAAGATAGTTATGGCACATCCACACATTGATTTGTTCTAAGCATCTGTTCAGTGATTGGATGGGTTCAGAGGCACCTGGTGACATTGTAATGTAGTTATGTATCATCTATGTAGTTATGGTAACTTATCTTATTTCTTGTTATAACCTGAGCTAGTGGGAGCATTTGAATATTAAATAGGAGGGGTCCCAGGGTTGGACCTTGGGGTACGCCACATGTGACTTTTGTCTGCTCCGATGAGAAGTTACCTACTGACACAAAGAAGTCCCTATTCTTTAGGTAGGATTCGAACCAGTCCAGTCCTGTACCAGAGTTCGAACCCAGCTCTCCAGTCGCTTTAATAACACCTTATGGTCAACAGTGTCAAATGCTACACTGAGGTCCAACAGAACCAACACTGGGGTTCTTCCACAGTCTGTTTATGTGGATGTCATTGAACACTTTGACAAGAGCAGTTTCAGTACTGTGGTAGGCACGGAAACTGGACTGAAAGACGTCAAAGCAGTTGGTCATTGTTAAGAAACTATTTAACTGTTGAAAAACAGCTTTTTCAATAATTTTGCTGATAAATAGAAGGTTGAAGATTGGCCTGTATTTTTGCAATAGTGACTCGTCCTTGTTACCCTTTTTTATTAGTGGTTTGACTGTGAGCCAGTTTGTTGTCCAACATCAGTGTCTGACCTTACAAATGCTCTCCTCAAAAATTGGTCAAGTATTCCCCTAAACACACTCCTAAACCTTGTGAAAAGCCTTCCCAAAAGTACTGAACCTGTTAAGTGAATTCATTTGTATAAGAAATAGGGTATCATTCAAGTTAATGTGTATGCAAAGGGAAGTGACCCAATACCTTTGTCTGTAGATTCACTTTGGAAAACAGCAATTTCTTACTTCTCACTGTTGGCTTGTTTGTCGCTTTTCAAAATAAATTTCCATTCTTCCCAATCCCAAGCCTCCTTTCTGTTGTGATGTGTCAACAGTGCCTCCTAGTGGTGCATTTTGAATGCTGCACAATGAGTTCCACTTATTACAATAAATCTGTTCTTCAGGATCATCTGTCTGTCTGTATATATATATATATATATATATATATATATATATATATATATATATATATATATATATATATATATATATATATATATGTGTGTGTGTGTGTGTGTGTGTGTGTGTGTGTGTGTGTATGTGTGTGTGTATGAAGATGTTCAATATCTTTTCACTCATTTCAATATTCACTGACTCAGAAAATTAGAATATTACATACTAAGATCAATAATAATAAAATATATTTTATCAAATATCAGGCCTCTGAACAGCATTCAATATTTGGTTGGGGCTCCTTTTGCATGAATTACAGCATCGATGCAACGTGGGATGGAGGCGATTAGTCCATGGTTCTGCCGAGGTGTAATGGGAGCCCAGGTTCCTTTGATAGCTGCCTTCAGGTTGTCTCTTGTTGGGTCTGGTGTCTCTTATCTTCCTCTTGACAACAGTCCATAGATTTTCTATGGGGTTAAAGGTCAGGAGAGTTTGCTGGCCAATCAACCACTATGGTCACCGAAGCAGCTTTTGGTACCTTTTAGTCCGCTAACAAGTCCTGCTGGAAAATGAAGTGTTTACATCTCCATATAGCTTGTCAGCAGAGGGAAGCATGAAGTGCTCTAGAATTTCCTGGTAGACAGCTGCAGTGACTGTAGACTTCAGAAAACCCAGTGGATCAACACCAGCAAATGACATGGCACCCTAACTCCTGACAGACTGTGGAAACTTCACACTAGACCTCAAGCAACATGGATTCTATCCTTCTCCACTTTTCCTCCAGACGCTGGAACCTTGAGGCCTAAATGAAAATGAAAAATTTCACCTGAAAGTAAGACTTTGACCACTGAGCAACAGTTCAGTTATTTTTCTCCCCAGCTCAGGTCAGACGCTTGGAGACCATGTGTGGGGTTTGTCTGAATGGCTCTTGATGTGAGTCCGCCTCAGTCCACTCCATGTGAAGCTGCCCCAAATTCTTGAATGGATTTTGCTCAAAAATCATCTCAAGGCTGCGGTTATCACCGTTGCTGGTGCACCTTTTCCTACCACACTTTGTCCTTCCGCTCAACTTTCTATGAATATGCTTGGATAAAACATTCTTTGAACAGCCAGCTTGTGGAGGGTGTCGATGACTGTCTCCAGGACATCTGTCCAGTCAGCAGTCTTCCCGATGATTGTGTAGCTTACTGACCCAGACTGAAAGACCATTTAGAGCACATGTCAAACTCAACGCCTGTGGGCCAAATCCAGCCCGCCAAAGCTATTTCTGTGGCCCTCTAGATCTCAGATGACCACAGAAAGAGAATTTCTATATAACAGTTTTGTGCTTAAATATTATTTTATCAGTCAAATCAAATCAGTTTTTATTTGTATAGTGCAAAATTACAGGCTCTCGGCCCTTTGAGGATATTCACGATCTTGAAGTGACCCGAAATGAAAACGAGTTTCACACCCCTGGTTTAGAGGCTCAGGAAACCTATGCAGGTGTTTCGAGTTAGCCAATTAGAGTGTGACTCTGAGTTTCCAATATCTACCATTTCAACAATTTTCTAATATTTTGAGTCACTGAATTGTTCGTTTTCAGTATGTGTAAGCCATAATCATCAAAATTACAATTAAAATAAAGGCTTGAAATATTTTATTCTATGTGTGATGATTCTATTTAATGAGTTTCACAGAGATCATGCAAAAGAACAGTCTTATTATGTGTGAAATTGATTGTGCATGATTCAAAATGTGCCACCAGGAGGCACTGTTGACACATCACAGCCAGAAAGGAAGATTGGGACTGGGAAGAATGGAAACTCATTTAAAAAGTGACAGACAGACACTCAGACAGGCAGAAATAAGGAATTGCAGTTTTCCAAAGTGTGTCTACAGACAGCTGTGTGTTCTATGCCAGCTGAGAATTTGAATCAACAACTGCGTCCTGCACGTAGCATCTTAAGAGTTTCGTCCTGGCCACACACAGGTTCAGCAAAGGCTTAGATTGAGATGAATTAATCCTGTGTTTTGTGGCTCTTTAGGGAAAAGCAAGAAGCTTCTGCTGGCTGTTAAAAAGTTGTCGCCAAGATGAAACAACTGCTGAGTCCAGACCACAGAACCATGTGGCCTCCAGACGACCAGATGCAAAAAAAAACCTCTATGTTCATCAATAAAACTGTGTACAAAGACAGAAATGATTTTTGGCAATTTCATGAAAACCATAGCGACACAGTATTCTTTTACGTACAAAAATACATCTTGTACTGCACCCAAGAGCAGAATTAAGGATGTGTAGGGGGTCTGGGCTGCAGCTACCTTTTGGATGCAGTTGGCACTGTTCTGGTCCCATCCATAGTTGAGCCCAGATCCTCACAGCTAAAGGAAAACAGCTTTTTGGAAGTCTGAACCTACACTTGAGCCGCCTATCATCCTGTGACAGAAAACAGGAACAATGTGTAAAAACCAATTTTTCTTCCTAAAGTCACATCAGCTCGCTTTTCCAAGAACATTTAGCGGTCTGCCACATAACACTGCATTTATTGAGAGCACCCAGTAAAAGCATTCACACCCCATGAACCTTTTCAAATTCTGCCACAGAAACAACTAATTTTCTCCATATATATATATATATATATATATATATATATATATATATATATATATATATATATATATATATGTTTTTTCTGTGTCATGACTTTAGTTCAGTAAGATTGGTTGAAATGTCTGTGAACATCAGTTTTCAGCTCTTGCCACGGATTCTCAGTTGGATTTGGTTCGGAATTTGACTGGTCCGTTCCAACACATGACCGTCATTCAGTCAGAAGCATTCTGTTGTATCTCTGACTGTACGTTTAGGGCTGCTGATCTGTTGGAAGATGAGCCTCCGCCTCAGTCTCAAGTTTTTCCAGAGTCTCTAACAGGTTTTCCTCCAGGATTACCCTGAATTTATCTCCGTACATCTGTCCAGCAACTCTGACGGTGATGTGCAGTGTTGGTTATCTTCCATTATATTTTTCACATGGGCCAAAACCTAGTCTTAGCAATGCACCTTCACCCCCTACATGGCTTGTGGCAAACTGCTTTCGTGTTGCCACTCTTCCGTAAGGATTCATGGAGCACATCACTGATAGATGTCCTGTCAACAGATTCTCCCACCTGAGCTCTGGATCTCTGCAGCTCCTCCAGAGTCACCACAGGCCTCATAGTTGATCTTTGCAGAAATGCTCTGCTTGGCCGGCCTGTTAGCCTTAGTGGAAGCGTCTGCAACCTGTGGTTTTTCGTGACTTTGGCAAAGACCTAAGAAATGTTTTTTTAAATATATAGGTTGGAAAAATGGCTAGTTTCCTGTTTTTTTTAATGCTATATTTGCATACAATTTCCACAACAGAATGACACTAATGAAATGTGTTTTATTATTTTTCTTTGTTGGTTCATTTCTTTTATTTTGTCATTAGGTTGCAAATTACTTGGGGTTTTTTTTTTTTGGTTTTATTTGTTGTTATTTTTCATCAATATGTATCACGGAGTATTAATGCCAGGCTAATAAAAAAAATTAAATTACATGAATTAAGTCATAATATTATGGGAATAAAGTCATATTACAAGAAAAAAATTGTACGACAGTAGGTCGATATAATATGAGAATAAAGTTGTAATAATAAGAGAACAAACTCAATATTATGGGAATAAAGTCAAAATAATATGAGAATAAATTCATATTACCAAAATATAGTCTTAATACAAGAAAAAAGTTGTATGATGATAAAGTTGTAATAATATGAGAATAAACTCATAAGATTACCAGAATAAAGTCGTAGTCTCAGTAGAACGAAGTAGTAATTTTATGATAACTCCTACACAACAAATAAAAAATTAAAATGAGGAATGTTGAGCATCTTGTGAAGCTATTCCTTACAAACCGGTTTTATAAATAGGAAATATTTAATCTTTTATCACATCAGCATGAAATTATTATCACTAGCAGGACTTTGAAACGACTGAGCAAACAACTGAGTCTGTTTCGAAGAAAGAATCACAGACTAGATGAGCTGGTCACATCATATCTTGATAACTCTATCAAAGCTTTCCTCTTATTAAAACAACTTTTTTCTAGTCATTTTACAACATTTTTCTGGTAATATTGTCTTCTTTCTGCTAATATAACTTTATTCTTGTAATTTAAAAAAAAAAAAAAAAAAAATCTTTTCTGCCCCAATACTCTGTCGTAAATATGGACTGTTCATTCAAGAAAATATATTGTCTTTTTGTGATCTAAAATTATATATACATTTTCAGTTCTTTAACCATGAAATATATTTTTTAAAAAAAATGATAGAGTAGGTGTTTATAAGGGGAAAAAAAGGAGTCACGTAAGTTTTACGGCTCTAGACAAATTTGGTTTACAAAGCAAAAGGGCAGAAATGTCTCTTGAATTGTAAAGGTTGCTGACACATGCTTTAGTGGATATTTGGTAGGTTCCCAGTGCAGAACTTTAAAGCTTGGACTATTATCTGCTGTGACCCTTGGTTATTATAAAGCTAATGTTTAAAAACAAAATCTGAAAATAAGATTGAGGCTCAGAGAAGTGCTCTGTTTTGGGGTTATTTTTACATTTCTTCCAACTTTCCTTTTTTGTTTCTTTGTTTCAGTTTCATCAGATCAAGCTTAAGCGGTTTAAAAGTGTGTGTACGCCTGCTGTGAAGTCTGTGTGAGGCGCACGAAGGCTCTCTCTGTCTTTCTATTTAAATACCAGTCTGTGTGCAGGAGAAGGGGTCCGCATGGCTTTTGTGTGTTCGCATTGTTTATGCATCTGGCCACCGCTCGGCCCTTCAGGATCTGTCCACACTTCCATCTGCCGCCTTCTCTTACTGATAAACATCTCTTCAGGTTTCTGCTGCTTACCCGCCAGGAGCCGCAGAGAAAATCCAAACATTTCTTGGGGAAAAAAACATACAGCTGGTGCACGACTTTAGCCAAACAACAACTGGCACTTAATATTTTCTCAATTTGAGTTGGACTTAACACAATCCATCATGCCCGAATGGGCAGCAGAGCTTTTGAACACATCTGTCCCACATTAGGCGGGCTCAGCAGCCAGTAAAGCTGCCAGCGGTCCGTGATTTCCACAACTCCTGCAACGCGCAATTAAGCAGCCGCGCATGCAGCTTTTTGCAGTTTTTACAGTTATGGCAGTTTGATGTCAAGCTTTTCAATTGTAGGGAAAGATAAACATTTATGCAGCCTGCATCTTAAACTTCCAAATGCTTCATCTTTACCTTTTCTTCAGCTGAAAATATTAATCATGCATCTTAGTGTTTTTGTGGAACATTTGACGGAGTTGGAGCTTTTTTAAATCCATCAGAGTACTTCTTCTGCTCTCTTCTCTTTAGCTCATCCCACAGGTTTTCTATAGCATTTAGATCACTCTGTGTTTTGACTGTGGAAGAAGATATATTTTGTATCCAGTGAATCACTTTTTGGATATATTTTTGGTAGGGTTGTCCTGATACAACTTTTTCACCTCTGATACGATATCGATATTGCACCACTGATTATTGCCCAATTCCGATATTGACCCCATACGATATCGGCACAAATCATACATACTTTTGTTACTTATTTTGTTGTGTGGAATGTTAGAAAAGGTTTGATCAAGTGATATTACTCAAACAGAACAATAGTCAAGAATAATAAGTATGAGAACAACTGACCCATTTATTATTAATCAACGGGTCTGCATGCGGGGTACAAGCACTGCTGGATAAAAAGCTGGCGCTTTGTAAATGGCAGCTGGGGAAGATTAAATGCTGGAGCAGACTACTTATCTCGGAAATTTCAGATGCAGGCCGATATGATCCAATACTTGTTCTTTAGCTGATATTGGACCAGTTTCCAACATCAATATCGGATCGGGACAACACAAATGAAAGACCCGATGATGATCGATTTTTGAGTTACTGGTAGAGTAGCCCAGATTTTTTTTTCTTCTTTATAAAAAATATTTTATTTTGAGTCAGTCCTGGGGCTTTGGACTCTAATAAGGTTCAGAGGGCCATTGGAAGGGAAACAGGCATCACAGGTCCTTCCCCGCATTTAATAGAGGGCATCAGGTTATTTTTCATAATTCATCCTTTGCTTCACACTAAACTTGTCGCTTGGCTCCATCCACGTTACCGGGGCAGAGTTATGCTTTCTGAGGAGGGTTAGTTAGACTTTAACTTTCCAGCTCATCTGACCAAAGCACATGGTTACAATTAAAGTTCCAGTTTTGCAAACCTAACACTATTGTGATAGCAGTACAGAAGATGTTCTCCGAGCGTTAATCCCCAACATGTTAGCATATAGATATCATTTAGTTGTTTTCATGGAAACTTCGGAACCTCAAGATGCCACTTTTTACTGCTGGCTTCCAATAACCTTATCACATTGTTGCAGATCTGCCTTTTGCTGGAATGGCATATGAAGACACAGTGCCTTAAGAAAATAATACTCCAATACCATTTTCCTACACATTTAACACCAAAGCTTTCACCAGATAAGCCAGCCTACCACAGATTTCACATAGAGCTTTTGATCATTGAGCTTTTGTTCCATCCTGGCTCACAGTGAATGATGGCATGATAAATATGGGTCCTCATGCAGTCTTGTTTGTCACAAATTCACTTGTGTTTTATAAACTGCCCTGAATGAAGGCAAATATGAATATTATTGTAGCCATTTACTCATTTGTAAAAATCAGCACACATTTGCTATACTCGAATGTCATGCCCTCTTGTCGTTCTTATTTTGAAGAATGGCGAAGAGAATTCGATTTCTCTGTCGGGTCATTTTTCACCCAAAAGAAAACAGGACACTTTCATGATTTTTTTTTTTTTTAAAGACTTTTAGCAGGCCTTTGCCAGCAATGGTAATAAATGTTGAGGTGCTTCATATTATAGATAAAAATGGTTGAGAAATTTGCAGATATATGAAAAAAGACTAAATAAATCATCAATCAGGTTTAGAAAATAGAAAATGGTACCCACTGTGTTTTTTATGTGCAAAAATCAATGGAATAATACTTTTCTAAACACACAGATGCTGTTTAATTGGGAATAATGACAGCAGTTTTCAGAAAGCAAACTAATAGTCCTCCTGGGAGGTTATAGGACAAGCATATTACTATATAAGCAAACAGAACGTATTGTCTTGTCAGATATAGAATGCTAAATAAATGTACCGAGACATTGGTTGTTTGCTCAAAAGTGGTCAAATATGACAAGTGTGAGGCCAGCCAGAGCCAGAGAAGGTGGGTAAATCATGACCCCTGCTGATCAAAACAGAAAATTACCACCAGATGAGAAACAATTTTAAAAAGAGGACAACAACAACAATAATAATAAGTCTTTTTCTTGTGGTGGACATTTGCTGTTGTTTAGAGGCTTTCTATTTTCATTATTAAAATGAATTGACATTAGGATTTCACCTTAAACAGAGAGAAAAATCTGGTTTAGAGGAACATATAAACTGAGATCTAAGCCCCTAGGAGGACGATGCCAGTTCTCAATATTGTTGCTACTTGAATCTCCCATTGCTGCATCATTTTTGAAGTGCAATGTATGTAGATAATTAAAGTTTCTAGTTATTTTTTTTCGCATGGGAGCTTTCTCATCATTAGGTTTACATTTACACAAAGGTTAGCAAACCAACACTGTTAAAGGACAGTTTCACAGTTTTTACACAATCTGAAGTACCTTAGATTAACTCTATTAAAAAATTTTTTTCAAAGCATTTGCACTCATCAAATTTGGACAATAATATCCAACACTGAAAATGCATTGTTCAACGTACAGTATGCACTTGAAGATAACAAAATTTCCTATTTCTCCATCTCCATAGTTGTGTGATTGTTAATTCATGTGAACTGCACAGAGACACAACACCTTTATTGCACTGGACCAGGTGGTCCCCTCCAAAGTATTAGAACACTATTAGACAAGATATTCTTCAATTAAATTTAGCTGGTAGATCTAGAATTTTTGATCAAGAATTTTAACTTTAGAAAAAGATAACCTGATTAAATACAAATAAGACGAATAATAATTATGTTTATTCAGAGAAAAAAATCTATCCAAACCAATATAGGGCTGTAAGTAAATATAAGTACCCCCTTGTTAAATCATTATTTAACTGAGACAAACATTTTCTGTTTAATTTCACTAGCCACACCCATTCTAGATTACTGCCTGAGCTATAGTATTAAAAAAGCACTTAATTAGAACCTATCTGACAAGGAAGAAAGATAGGTAGAAAGATAGGTAGGCTTTTTAAGGGCTAAAAGCCCTTAAAAAAATCAATTATCATGCCCAGATCTTAAGAAATTCAAGAACAGATGAGAAAGGAAGTCATTGTCATCTATCATCTCTAAGGCTTTGGAACTCCAGCCACAATAAGAGCCATCATACACAAATGACAAAAACATGGAATAGCATTGAGCCTTCCCAGCGGTGGCCAACCAATTCAAATAACTCCAGTAGAACATCAATGACTCATCCAGGAAGTGACAAAACAACTGAGTCCTCCCTTGCCTCAGTTAAGGTTCAGCAATGAAAGATACACTGGGTTTCTGACCGTAGGCTTAAGTTCACTTTATCTTGTACCAGCAAATTCACCTCTGAATGGCTAAACAACAGAATCTAAGGTTCTGAAGTGTCAGAGTCTTAAATAAGCCTTAAATCTGATTGAGATGCTGTGGCATGACTTTAATCAGGCCTTTTAGGCAAAAAAATTATTCAAAATTAAAAGAATTCTGCATAGAAGAGTGGACCACAATTCCTCCAAAGTGACGTAAAATACTCTCCATCTCAAACATGTTTTTTCACGCCTGATTGTCCAGTAGACTCGGTTCAAGTGGGGACCAAAATTACAACATTTCACACTGCATTGTGTCAAATGAACCAAACCCTTTGAGCAACCTGTTAACCCCCTCACCTGTGGTGGCGCTGCACCAACAACCACTGAAGGAAACGACACAAAACCTCTGAACAAGAGACTGAGCACAACTTTTTCCTTCACAAAATGTAAACAAAAATGGAGTGGCATTAGATTTTAGTGGTTGTGTGATTTCTCTTTCGCCCTTAGCAAAAGACCACAAGCCATTTTCCCGTTAGCCCTAAACTCGCGTGTTTGTTTTGGTTGTATTTACCCAGAATGCCCTGCGCTATAGTCCACTTCCTGCTTTTGGAACGGTCTCCAGTCCACTTGGCATTCACATATGCATTTGAACCACACCAGAGTTCACTTCAAACAAACCGAGACCTAGGTTCCAGAGTTTGCTTTTATGGTCTGCATCAGAGTTCGATTACACATTTACACCTTCTCAAACAAGCTGGACGTTCTAGGCAAATAAACTAGAGTTCAATTAAAATGGACTAAACAGGGCTGGTTTGAATGCACCAGGCAAATGCATCAGGCAAAAGTTGCTGTCAAGAGTGACGCAACCAGATATTAGGCTTAAGGGGCAATTGCTTTTATCACACATCCTTTTTTAAACACTCCAATTTGTACTTACTCAGAGTATCTTCATCTGATATTAAACCAAATCGACTGAATTGATGCAGCATGCACTGATATGCCAATCCGTTGGCAAGCTGGGGTTGAATACCTTGCCTACATGTACAATTGAGAGGGGGAAGCTGGAATCAAACTGACGACCTTAGATTTCCAACCAACTACTTTCCCGCCTGTCACCCCAATAGAATCTGTAAGAGTGGAAATATTTTATCAAGGCAGTGTGTGTCCTCTCAACAGAGAAGGTCTATTACAGTGTGTCAAAGAATTTCTTTGCCCCAGTCAGATTTATCAAACTACACAAAAGGTTTTCACAAAGATTATGAGCAGAGAAAACAAACAAAAAAATGATGAGACTTTACTTTCATGTTTGCTAAAACTGCGAAACAAAGCACTGGCCTTGGAAAGGAATGTGCTCCCTGAACGCTTTTGTTTGTCTGATTCAAATTAAAGTTGCAACTGTTGATTAGTCTGTGTCCTGATAAAAGCACTGCATAAAAAAGCAATTTATTCTTCCAAAGGTAGAAAATAAAGTCTTACTGTTGCTTTTGAAATACTGTGTCCAAACTGAAGAATCTTAAATTAACTCACATAAAAATGCCTCTGTTCAAGAAAAACCTGATGTTACCGGAACGCATTTTTCATCTTTGAACCCTGGCTTCTGAAAATAAATCTGTGTATGTTGAAAACCATAAACCAACTGAAGAAACAGAGAAGTAAAACTATTAAGTTTAATTGTTAAAATTTAATTTATTTTTTTTTATTTATTTTTTTTTTAGGCTGCTGTTGCTGGTGTTGTAATGTTGTAAGGGACATTCTCTTGGCACATGTTATACCAGGTGTCTGCAACCTGTGGCACAGTTCAGGTTTTGCATTTGCCATAAATGCCTTTTTTCTTGTCATTAGGTTGGACACTGTGCATTTTATTTTATTTCTTTACATCACTGGCTATCAAAGTGAGCGAAAGAACGAGATTGAGGATAAAAGCAGGAGGAGGATTCCTAAGCAGGGTTTCTGGGCCGTTCAGACCGAATGCAAAGTCTATGTGGATGCATGTCAATGGGGCACTGAGAAGTTTCATGGTGCGTCTAGCACCACGCTTTTTATGCATTTGGTGCTGCACATTTTCAGATTTCGAGCGTTTGACCCGCGTATAGCACGTCCAAAGTGATAGACCCTAGCATTGGATGATCTAAACTATTGCAGCTGGACGTGGAGCGTCAACCAATCAGAGACTCCACTATGTGACATTGTGGGGCATTTTCCAACAGAACAGAAGGACCAAGAGCCCGGGAAGTCGCATCACACAAAAACAACAATGGAGGACAAACTCATGTTCATTGTTTGTGACTGTCCTATTATCTAATTATTATCAGTTAAGCAGGTTGTCAAACTGGGCTCTGGTGAGACAAAAGTAGTGCTGAAAGAGACCCTCATCAGCACATAGCTCCTGGAGTAGGTGGTGAAACTCACCAAACACAGAACGCCTCTGAAGTATCTGGTGGATCCAGACACGGCGCAGAGGCACCCAACCACGACGTTCTCTTGCAATTTCATCAGCCGTTGTACAAAGAGTCCGGCAGAAGAAAACAACCAAAAGTCAAGAGGTTCCTCCCAGCACACGTCTAGAGCGATTTTGACGCTAAATATGAAGTGTCTGACTTCAAAGTGCACAAGTGTCCAACTTGAGACATTTGACACCTTTTTGAAGCACAAAACACATTCAGTCTGAATGCAGCATTCAAGATAGGATGAGAAGCTCAACCAGGGGTTCAGAGTAGAACCACTATTCCTCTACATGGAGAGGAGCCAGTTGAGGTGGCTCGGGCATCTGGTTTGGATATCTCCAGGACATCTCCCTGGTGAGGTGTTCTGGGCATGTCCCATCAGGAGGAGGAGACCCAGGACATACTCGGGGGACGGTTGGCATGGGAACGTGTGGGATTCCCCCAGAGCTGCTGGCTTAGTTGCTGGGGAGAGGGAAGTCTGGGCCTCTCTGCTTAGGCTGCTGACCCTGTGACCCGACCCCAGATTAAGCAGAAGATAACAGATAGATGGAATGTTTAGACATCCTTCTCCACAAATATCAGCATCTCAGAGAAAAAAATGATCCCATCCTCTTTTTACTTTTGTTTTTCTTAAATTAAAACCTGAAAATAGAAATGAAATGTTGGTTCTAACAGCAAATTTCCTAAAGTGGATATTTATCAGAAATTATAAGTGTCTCTTTACAAAAGGTCAGGCAACATTAGAGGCTCTAAATAAGTTTTATTCAGTTGGATTGAGGACAGAAATGACCAATTGGACTGTAAAGGTTGCAAACCCCTGGTTTATACAAACTGAGCAATGTTTGAATACCACAGTCAATCTGCTGACCATGTCTTTCCCTCACTGCCACTTTGGGTGTGTCCAAATTCAGAGACTGCGTCCTTCAAAGGACCAGGTAGGCTGGATCCTTCAAATTTGGACATCCCCTGAATTTGGACACATCCAATGTAAGGCAAGGCAACTTTATTTACATAGCACCTTTTGGCCAAAGGCAACTCAAAGTGCTTCTACATACAAGTTAACAATGATGTACATTAAGATAAAACATCAAAACAGATTAGATTGAATAGATTTAAAAAAAAAACTAGGTTAACTGTAGGCAGCGGCAATTAAATTTTGTGAGGACTCTTGGAATGGTTAGTAGATTTGATTGAGATGATTTTAAAGGTCTTGATGGTTTATATTATTGAAGATCAGATGGAGTCTGGGCTTTTACTAGTAAATGCTCTATTCTGCTCTATTCTTTGAGCAATAGGTAGCCAGTGCAAGGACCTCAAAACCAGAATGATATGCTGATCTCTTTTTGTTTTTATAAGGACTATTGCAGCAGCATTCTGAAGAAATTGAAGCTGTCTTATTGATTTTTTTTGATAGTCCCGTAAAAACAGCGTTGCAATAATCAAGTCTGCTAAAAAAAAAAAAAAAAAAAAAAAAAAAAAAAAAAAAAAAAAAAAAAGCATGAACCTATTTTTCAGAACCTTGTTGGGACATCAGTCATCTAATTCTGGCAATATTTTTTAGGTTTATGATAAATTTGATGTGATTGTCAAGATTCAGATCAGGATCCATGATCACTCCTAGATTCTTGGCTTTGTTGGAGCATTTTAAGCCACCAGACTGAAGGTGCGCTCCGATTTTTAACTTTTTGGTCCAAAAACTAAAACTTCAGTTTTTATCTCTATTTTTCAAAAGAAAATTTTGACACATCCAGCTGTTAATCTGTTCAATACATTTAGTGAGTATTTGAACCTAACTGTAGTCTCTGGGTGATAGACTAATGTACAACTGTGTGTCATCAGCATAATTGTGATACTATAGCTTCTTGTTACGTAGGATTTGAATGAGTGGAACCATGTTAATGTTAAAGAGAAGAGGATCTAGGATGGAACCTTGAGGAACTCCGTAGATAATTTTATTCAGCTGAGCCTTGGACACTATGGACACAAAAAGGTTCTATCAGACAGATAGGACTTATGTATGTACCCCTCTTCTAAAGGCTACATCCAGCAGGATAATGCACCATGTCACATCTCAAACTGGTTTCTTGAATATGGCGATGAATTCTCTGTACCCCAACAGCCTCCATATTCACCTTTGGGATGTGGTGGAACAGGATATTTACATCATAGATAGCCAGTCTGCAGCAACTACATCATGCTATCATGTCAATAAGGACCAAAATCTCAGACGACTGTTTCTAACATCTTGCTGAATCGAAGTCATAAATAGTTAAGGTAGTTTTGAAGGCAAAAAAGTTCCAACCCAGGATCAGCAAGGTGTAGCTAATAAAATGGTTTATAATTATCAAATTTCCCTCAGAGTTTATGTACATACACCCTTTGTTAGCCACACTTGAGCCTAGATTCACAAAATGCCTGTTTTCCTTTGACTTGAAGGATAAATTGAGCTCTACAGTGACTTCAGTGTTTTGCTCTGCAACACGTTTTCGTATATTTGCTTTCCAGTATCTTTTATTTCTGCATCAGTCTGAAAAAGTAAGGGTGCTGCGTAGGAGAGCGTGAAGAGAAAGGGTTCTCAGGGATTCAATTCTCTGTGCAGCAGGGAGAAGAAGAAAAAAAGCTGCATTTTTGACAGGTGGGAGGTCTTCACCACTGGATCATCACACAGCCATCCATTCAGAGAAAATAATGTGTCAAGTCTTCAAAAGGTATTCAAAGAAAGTGTCAATCATGGAAGACAGGAAAACCCAGGTGGGAAGATTCCTCCCTTTCCCGTTCCTTCAACTTCCTACCAGGTTCAAAAGCCATCCGTTTGATTCAAACCCTTTTTTTTTTTTTTATTAAGCATCATCCCTTTATGTGAGTAGTTTTATATTCCTCCGATCCATCCTGACTTCTTGACAAGCTTGATCTCTCCCACATGTATCTGTAATGAAAGTCTGTCTCCTTTCAACAGCAAATAAAGACGTTTGTCGTGACTGAAACTGTGCATTGCACTCTATTAGCAACTTGCCAAAAACTATTTGTCTCTTTTGGTTCGAAGCAGGAGAATTATTCCCCACCATCGGCCTGTCACAAACAACAAAACACTAAAAATGAAAATTTAATACATACATGCTTGGCAAATAGAATGTCACAGCCCTCCATCTGCGAGACGTCTGCGAATCGTTTTGTGTTAAACTGTATTGACTGTTGTTATGTAGCATTTCACCGCGGCTAGATTATATTCATTTGTCGACTGGTGTTTTTCTGTGCCGGGGACTTATTTTGGTCTGAAAGTGGCTGTCACAGGGGAAACACAGGGGATGTGAGTAAAAACGACCATAAATGACCGGGCTGTATTCACCGCTTTTACCATGAGGGATGTCTTTTTTGATTGCAGCGCAGGAATGGAGAGGGAAACAGAGTGGAAGCAAGCATCAAAAAGCTGAGAGAAGCAGTAAGGGTAAGTCTGGATTCAGGACCTGGGTAGAGACAAACATATTACACAGCCTAGGACTTGACTTTATGCTTGCAGGGTTTAGAGAAGTCAGTATTTTAGTCGGACCAATTTAAAGTTTTAGGTGCCTCCATAGATGCCAGAGGTAACCGTGTCATTTAGTTCAAATTCAATTTAAGAATACTTTATTTATCCCAAAGGGAAATGAAATGTTGTAACTCATATCATCCAAGCATCTTCAGAGTTATTGTGGATGGTGATGCTGTTGGCAGGAAGGATTTCTGGTAGCAGTAAGTCTTGCAACAAATCTGAAAAAGCCTCTGACTGAAGATTGTTCCTTCCTTGGTTTGAGTGTCTCATTTTCAACTCTAGGAGTTCGGGTCGTAGTTCAGGGAATTTTTGAGATTTTAATCAGCTGCTCCCAGTTGTAAAAATAATACCTTGTTGCCATGATTATGCATCATAACAACATGACAAGTAAAAAAGTAAGGCCAAAAACCCTTCCAGCTGCACAGCATCCAAAACCAGTGGGAATAACGGTCCAAAAATGTAACACCTCAATCAAAAAAAAAAAAAAAAAAAAAAAAAAGAAAAAAGAATGGGGTCTCCTTAGATCAAGGGTTTCCAAAATGCGGCCCGGGGGTCTATTGCGGCTGTCTTGATGATTTTATGTGGCCCCCAATCATAATTCTGTGATGGAGCTAAGGTAGCCAGTTAATGTGCTTTTTTTTTTTACAGAAAAAACCCCCACCCACTGAGGCCTGTACAGTCAAACCCCGGTATCCGTGAGGGTTTAGCAACCACAGCCACCCACGGTTGGCTGAAATCCGCAAATACTTGGGACCCCCTCTAAAAAGCGCTTATAACTGTCTATTTTAATAGTTCAAACATCAAATATACCTTCATATGCATTAATGTGCACAGTGGAAACTGTCATAGAACTACTGCTGAATGTTTATTCTTCTTTATCCTGGCTCTTGGGGGTACAGCCAATCAGCACCAAGGAAAATAAATGTCACTCCAGGATTGACTGCTTTGCTGTGTTTTCTTTCAAATATTTGATATGCTCTATGAAAAAATCCACGAATAGGCAAATTACCTGTGAATAATTTCGAGGTACTTTCTACAGAAAAATCTGCTAATAGGTGAAGCCGTGAATACTGAACCGCGAATAAGCAGAGGTCCACTGTACCTTAATCCTAAACAAAGCTCTTACTAAAGTTACAGTTTAGTTGAACTGCTATATTTTATTTTCAGTGACTACAAGTGAAAGCAACAGCTCTCTTTTTTTCCTTTCTTTTTACTACAACTTCATTAGGTGAAGCCATGATGAATGCAACTGGGTAGTGGTCGCAAGATGGCAGTCACCTCAACAAGAAATATCGTGATGTTTTAATATAGTGAGATCCTGTACGAGATCTTGTTACTCCCCTAGTTATGATGCAATGATGCCAATAGTGATGATGGTGACCCTGTTGATGATGACACTGATGATGATGATGGTTTGTTTCAGGGTGGTCAAAGAGGAGATCAGTGACGATGAAACTCGGCTGACTGTGTCAACGGATGGGTCGTCTGTTGAATCAGAACCGCTCAGAATCACTCAGATGGACGTTCAGTCATGAAAACATGAGGATTCCTGTTAAACCTCCAGTTCTTTATTAAGAAATGTTCACATATGTTGGTTCAATCTTCAAAGAAAGTCATATAACTGCACAAATAGCAAGAAAAAACAGCCCTGTGTTTTATGATTCTGTTACATCAACAAAAATGTATTTTCTAGCTGAGAAAAAAGTCAGGACATCCCACCCCCCAACGGCTAGTCTTAATCCCATTGGCTGAACCAACTTCAGTGAGCTTCTTAAAGCCCTCTCCTAGTCTATGACATTAGACTGAGGAACGTTGGTCCCACTCATAACTTTCTGCTGTGAGGTGTTTGAAGAGTTTCCTGCATTAACAACTTCCTTCATGTCAACCCACAGCATCTCAGTGAGATCAAGATCTGGGCTTTGACTAGGTAATTCCTGGACTTTCCAGCAACAGCTGTCTTCTTGTAAAGAAATTAGACCAAATATGTAGGCCTATGATTTTACAACTGTAAAAATACTCCTGTTAAAATAGCAGATTTTCTGATGTAAAAAGGGAGACTTTGAAGAATTATTTTAAACCTTTTTCCATGTTATGACATTTGTCCTGTTCCATTCAAAAAAGCTGCAATAACCTTCTTGTTTTAAGTTATAAACTGCTAAGATAGGATTTTGTCGAATCATCTTTTGATTTATTTTCAGTATTCACTTGTTTTTGGCAGGAGTTAGCTAGCTAGAGTAAGCTAGCAAGCGTCAGCTAGCATAGCACTTGTTAGCTTGGCAACCTCTTTCAACCACCTCCCTCCTGCCCCACCCTATTTTTCTGTCAAATTTAGTAGACTCTGGCTAGCTGGAATCTGGCTAGCTCATCCCAAAAATTAAATTTTCCTCTCATTAAGTAATTTTTTGTTTGTTTTATTTGTACACTGAGTCACAGTGTTGCTGAAAAGTAAAATCAATCTACATTTTCAGCTTTTTAGCAAACCTCAGAACATTTAGGACCAAAACCGACTGGTGTTTTTATAACTTCATTCACCTTGACAAAAACTGATGTTGCCACCACGTCGACTTCCTGTGAAAATGCTAATTCCTGTTGGAATTGTACACCAAGGTTCAAGTTTGCTTTCTATAGAGTAGAACACATTTTCCTACAAACTTGTAGAATATTTTAATCAGGTCTGTATGTTTTATTTGAGAAACAGGAGAAACAGGTTTTAGTTTTAAAACCCTTTGTCCATACGCAAGGTGATTTTTGTCATATTTAGAACAAAACAAGTAGTTGACAAAAACTCATGCAGCGTCTTTTGTTCATTCAGTCCATTTTGGAGAAACTCTTGTTTGTCCCATATATTTTTTTGAATTCCTGAAAAATCTCTTTAAAATATGCAAACGTTTGTTAAATCAAAACATGCTTCAACAAAGTTTTAGTTTAAGAATGTGAACATTTATACAACCAGGCTATGGCAACTTATTTTTGTTACATTTTGCCACTTAACAGATTGTTTTTCAGTTGAGCTGAATATATATATATATATATATATATATATATATATATATATATATATATATATATATATATATATATATATATAGGTAGTAGTATATGTCACATTAAAGGTGGAAAAACTTTCTAAATAATTTAGCAAGGTCTTGCAAAACCTGGTGTTTTAACAAGAGTGTTTACACTTTGAGAGCCTGTCCATATCTGGTATAACACTTCTTTATATTGCCTTTACAGTCTTCACTTGGAAACCACAGCAGAGAAGCATCAGTGCCTTGTGGACACGCTTTATCGATCTGTTGCTCCATTTAGTTATGTAGCTGCTGGATACCTAGAGCTTAGAGGCAATCTAAATTAGTAAAAAGCTTAGTTCTATAGTTAGAATTTTTTAAAATGCCTTTTTTTTTTTTTTTATTAAATAGAGCCAAAAAAATATGATTCTCTTCAGTCAAGGTCTTCTTTTTTGGCTTTTTTCCCCCTGAACTCAAATATTTTTATTGACTCAATCACTCCTCAGCCTTGGAGATAGCTTCAGAGTGTGTAGGTCAAACCTAAGCAAAAAAAAAAAAAAAAAAGAAAGAAAGAAAACCAATAATTTGTTCAGGTTTGACACAATTAAGAGTAGAAAAAAAAAGATAAACTTTATTGTAATAAGAAAGGCACTGGCACAGATTTTCTGGTTTTTCAGACATGTTTGCTGCCTCTGTGAACTGTGTTCCACTGTTTAGGCTGCTGATCGAGTTGCCTGTGAGCTGCATCAAATTTTAATGACCGCAGGACTTTTGCGATGAAAGCAGCACCTCCTATTGCTTTCCATTTCAACATGTTCATTCCTTTCTTTGTGATGCCAAACGCTGTCCGAACCCCCTCCTATACACGTTCGTTAACGAGAACTAACAGAGCCGCATTGATAATAAAAGCTCTCATCTTTGATTTCTGCATGTTTCCAGCACTGCGGAGAAATCAAACCACGCTGATGCAACCTTGACTGAAAAATCTAGTTAGTGGACCTGCACAACAAAATAAGAGTCAAAGTGGTTGCTTAGCAACAGATGCCTCTCTCTGGCCTTCCTCCAACAGCATCTGCTGCTGGAGGATGTTTTTCATCCTATCACGGAAAATCACAGGTTGAGATGACTCAGGCTTGCTTTATTCAGTCAACAACAATATTAACAACTTGACTCCTGTAAGGTTTTTCTTTATTTTTAAGGGGTCAGAGGTCAATATTTAGGTATTACACATGCCAGAGAGTACTAGTTAGACTTTTAAAACCCCAAAGAGTCAGAACAGGACTCTGATTTTATCTTATCTGTGTCCTTAAATCAAATTTATAATTAGAGCCATGCCTGAACCCCACCAGCCGGCCATCTCCTGTGGCCTCATCTTTTATTCAAACAAGCCATCATCCACTAGTGGTCAGTACTTTTACCATCCATGGGATGGCGCCATTGCTTCACGTTAGTGAGATCCCGAGGCGTCCTCTCTGTGTCACACACAGAGAAACGACTCTCCTCACATCAGTATGGAAATGATGGGAGTTTCCAAATATGGGCTGCGATATGTACCCCTCACACTGTGGCACGAGCACTTAGGTTAGTTGATCCTTTGATGTACCTGAAATAGGCCTGCAGCAAAGTATCATTAGGGTTTCAGAGAGGGAGCGACGGATCACCTTCTGCATCAAAGCAGGTGCGCTCGCCTTTGTGTCCGCAGCGCCGCATGAAAGCTGCGCCCACAGGAGACTAGCTGCAAGTTTTCCAAGCAGAAAACACGACACGGATGGGGTGAGAATGTTTCAGCTGTTTGTTTGACGACAAACTGAAGTTTGTGACGACACAAAAAGAAACTTATGGTCATTTTTATAAAACTAAACTTTCAAATTTGAATGCATGGACTGAACTAAGTAACACGATTTGGGAATTTGTTGCGAACCAGGGGTGTGAAACTCATTTTCATTCTGGGCCACTTCAGGATCACAAAGGCCCTCAAAGGGCCAATTGTGGCAGAGTGTATTGATAAAACTACCAATTAACTAACTATCTTTTCACATCAATATAATTTGGCCATATACAAATAAAAACTGATTTGATTTGACTGATAAAATGATATTTAAGCACAAAACTGTTCCCGTCTGAGGTCTAGAGGGCCACGAAAATGGCCCACGAGCCTTGAGCTTGACATGCGAGGTATAAACGATGCTTGTCAAAAACATTTACATCCCTTGAACCTTTGTATATTTGTTCTATCCACAAACATCCATGCATCTTCTTAGGATTTTATCTGAAGGAGTGCAGAATTGTGAGTTAGAGGGAAAATAATATTGGAGTTATGATTTTGTTTTTACAAATAAAATCAAAAGTGTGACATGCATTTGTGTTTAGCTCTGCTAGCCCTGAATAGAATCCAGTCCAACTAAATGTCTTTTAAATGTCACCTTTTTAGTAAAGAGTCCATGTGTGCAATTTAATATATGTAAATTTTATAAAGGAATTGAAATTATATCATGACATATGTGAGATTTATTGTGATGATAAAAAAGTGACAATTAAAAACAAGTATTTACAATTACAATTAATTGTGTCACTACTACTACAGCCCCACAAACCCAAATACTGCTCCTAAACACACACAGCCACTTAGAAATGGACTTCCATACTCACTGGTTTATTAGAGAATGTTAATGAACAAAGAGCAAAGAACACAGCAGACAGCCGAGATGAAGCTGTGGAGAAGATAAAAGCAGCGTGTGGTTATAAAACAATATCAAGCTTTGAACATCTCAGAGCTCTGTTCGATCCATTATGTGGAAATGGAAAAAGCACAGCACACTTGCAACACTACCAAGACATAAAGCCTTAACAGTCGAGCAAGGAGAGCTTTAATCAGAAAGTATCCATGAGGCTCATGGCGACTCTGGAGGAGCTGCAGAGTTCGTTTCAGTTGGAAAATACTTTCCTAATCCCAAAGGGAAATGAAATGTTGTTGTAACTCATTTTATCTGAGGTTCTTCTAAGAGTTGTTGTAGATGCTGATGACTGTTGGAAGGAACGAGCTCCTGTAGCGGTCTGTATTACAGCGGTTCTTTAGAAGCCTCTGACTAAAGACACTCTGTTACATAACAGTCTCATAAATAGGATACTTAGGAGAGAATTCAGATTGACAGCTCAACAGACAAACTGCTGATGACTAATAGTCGCGCATTCTAGTAATATTACTTTTCTGGAAGAACAAAGCTGACTGCAATTTGCCACAAGCCCTCTAGGGGACACAGCAACTGTGAAACAAGGTGCTCTGGTTAGAAGAGAACAATAAGTAATGTTTTGGTCTATGTCCAAAATGCTGTAGGGCTGTAATGAGTCATCGAATGATTCGAGGACCTCCGTTTTTAAAATTCCTTGAGGCTTTATTAAATTATGTTTTACTAATTTAGCACACTGTGTTCCGGCCAGATGATTTGTTTTTGTGTGTTGCGCAACGCTTTCACTTCCGCCAGTAAGCTGTTGTCAAATGCTAAGTGGTATTTGCAGCTATGGAGGGAGACGGCGCGGGACAGAAAGAAGCGGCACCAAGAAAGACACAGCTCAGTGCGTGTCCTGCAAAACGGAGCTGGCGCTTCACAATAGCACATCCTCAATGCAGCAGGAAACGTTAGCGTTTAGGTCAGGAGTAAAAAATCCAACCTGACCCGCCCAAGTCCGTAAACACTGTGTCCAAGCCCGATCCAACCCAAGAGGCCCAAGCCCGAAGTAAACCTGACATATTATTTTAAACTGCTATCAGTCGGAAATCCTTCCAGACCTCCGACTTTACTCTCTGCTGTCTTATTATTGGAACTTTCCCCATTTTAGCTTTTGTTTAATATCTTCCAGCTCTGTTTTGTCGCTTGCTGCACTTGCTCATCAGGAACAATAATGACATGAAAAAAAAAAAACAAACTTCGAGTTTGAGACTGAAAGTAAAATGTAATATAAAAAAGTGTTTACTAATGCGTCAATCGAAGTTTGCTTTTTAATTTTTAAAAGTTAATGTGAAATGTTGTATTTCTCATCTGTTTTTGCACTTCAAAATATTTTATTCAATACTTCAAACTTGAGACTAAAAGTGATGTTTGAGTCGTATTGTATTTTAAGCACTAAAATGTTTTCTTATTAAAAAAAGGAACTGAATTGGTTTTTTTTTACTAGCATTTTCTCTTTCATGTTCTTTTATTAGTTAATTAATTAATTTATAACTTGATTAATCGTCTAAATAATCAATAGATTACTCAATTACTAAAATATTCGTTTACAACAGCCCTAGAAGACTGTGGCAGAAAACTTCATGTTGGTGGCAGCATCGTGCTGTCACAATAAAATAGAGGTTTGTAGTTAAAACGTGACAAAATGTGAAAAGTCCAAGGGGCATTTATGCTTCTGTCTAGTCATATACTGCACCTATGGTAACTTAACAGTCCATCCTCCCATTTTAACAGGTTTATTTTGTTTGCCTTTGCAAAGTTTGATAAACGTAACAAAATAACTTGGTTTCATAAAACTTGGTAAAGGAACCTAGATTATAAGCAGAGCAAAGAAAACCATCCTTTTTTATTTCTCAGGCATGTTTGTTAAAACTGTGAAACAAAGCATTAGCCTTGGAGAAGAATGAGTTCCCAGAGTGCTTTTGTTTTTCTGTTTCAAATTAAAGTTGAAATTGTTGATTACCCTGTATCCTGATATAAAAAAAAAAAGCTGCATAAAAAGCTATTTATTCTGGTAAAAGTGGAAAATGAAAGACCTTACTTCTGCTTTTCATGTGGTCAAAAGCAAGATGTGTTCAATATTTAAAACCCTCGATTTTATCTTTTTTTTTTTTTTCCTGAAAATCCATCTGCATGTTGTACAGTTTTAAACCTTAATTTATTTTTATTCTACACAGTGGAAACCTGATGTTTACATACATAAAAACACGCTATTTACCTCCTCTCGTTAAAATCAGACTAAACCTTTCCTGTTTTAGGTCAACTGGGATAAAAAGAGTTTTTCCTCTTTACTAAATACTAGAATAATACAAATTTTGTTTTATTACTTTTATCAAATTTAAAGTTTACCTATATTAAGATTCCTATGCATTTAAACAATTGGGGAAAGCCCAGATAATTATGTCAAGGATTTGAAAGTTTCTTAATACACAACGTTTGAGTCAACTGGATGCACAACTGTGGATGCATTTTAACACCTGAAACACATTACTTCCTTTTGTGACATCATAGAAAAATCAAAATAAACCAACCAAAATATCAAAGTCTGGTTCATCCTTGGGTATAATTTCCAGATGTCTGAAGGTGCAACTATCACACAGAAGTACAAGCAGCATAGGAATGTCCAGCCACCATACAGTTCAATCTGATTAAACTAAAACTGAAGCGTTTGTTCTTAATGTCCATCTGTACATTTGGAGGAAAATGGACGATGGTTGCAAGCCTGAGAAAACCAACCCAGCTGTGAGGCTCATGGATGGCAGTCTGATGTCTGTGCAGGAGCAACTGGTACACTTCACTAAATTTGTGAAAGTTAGGGATGCAGTGATGTGAAAATTTTGGCCGATATCAATAGCCAATATCAATATTGCTGTAATGGCCGACAACCGATATTCACAGATATGTTATTCCCAACCAAAATATCAGTGTTAATTTTATAACACTGTGAAAAAAATTAATACACCTCTAACATTGCTTCTTTTATTTAACTTTGATTTAATTAAACCCCTCACAATCCTGCACTGTCACACTGTCACAGAATCAAACAAATACCACATGGCCAACCCCATCCCCTCCCCCCCGAAACATGTACACAAACTGCAACAATGTGGAAACGAATACCCGTTACAGATATCTGGCCGGTTTCACTTATGGAATCGATACCAATTCTATCACCCAATACCGACATTAGTTCCGATATACCATGCATCCCTAGTGAAAATGTCGGAACCACATCTCAAGAATTCACCCAGGAAGTTGCAGTTTGGACACAATTAGCTTTTCCAAATGGACAATAAACATACCACCAAATTAGCTATGAAGTAGCATCAGGACGGTCCAAGTTTTGGACTTCCCATCACAAAGCAGTCCCATAGAATATTTGTGGTGAGAGCTGAAAAGGTGGACGCAAACAAGGTGGTGTGCTAACTGGACTCAGTTACACCAGTTCTGTCAGGAGGAATAGATGGGTACAAGACTACCCAAAGTATGATTTGTCATACAGTTTAAAAGGCAATTCTAAAAAATGTGTAAATCGTTCATTCTGAGATTTAATTAACAGAACTTTGGCAGACTGAACTTTGGAAAGTTCAAACTTGTTTAACGTCAAATGGAGAAAGAAAAGACTGAGTCCTTTTTGTGTGATTTTTACACAACTTTTCCAAATTTAAATCTGAAGCTTTTTTCTTTCTTTTATTAAGTTACAAAATTAAACCAATTCTACTGTCAGCAGAATGGGTCACTTTTTTGAAATTTCATAACATGATCAAATCCAATTATTGTCAAAAAATATTAACATTCTTTGTTTACAATTTTAAAAAAAGTAAATTTATGAATTTTTTTCTCTTCAATGAAACATAAAACTATTAAAACAAATTTTTTTGTACCATTACACCCATGGCAAATAATACTCCAGCATCGGCTTCCTGCATATCTGATGTTATAGCATATATAATTTGATCTCCAGTTAAGCCAGACTGCCATGAATTTATCTGGAAAAGTCCACTGATCCATTCACAAATTAAGAAGCCTTCAAGACTGAAAAAAAGCTCTACTGCAACAGAATTTAGTTTCCCCACTTCTTCCACCCCAAAAATACTCCTCCTCCATTCATTTGGCTCTGACACTAAGGAACAAAAATAAATCGCAGCTGAAACTAAGAGGTTAAGCTAAGCGAGTGTTTATTGACTCAAACTGCGGATATAAGATAAGATAAATGACTCTCCAAACATAAAATAAAACACATTCATACATTTACATAATGATAATGTCATCAGTTTGTACATACAGTAAAACACTTTGCATATCATGGCTATATGACATCATTGGCAAATGTTTTGTAATGACAGGATAGGAAATCCTTTTCTTATCTGATTGTTTTTATAATTACACACATCTGTTCGACAAATTCATGTTAAAAGGTCTTTTTTTTTATTTAGCCTTTATTTTACTATGTAAGTTGATTGAGAACAAACTTTCACTTTCAACAACATGCTCAGAAAATGTCACATCATACAACAGAATATCATACATCAAAAAACAGAAGAATATTATAAAACAAAGGAAAAAATGAAATGACCTAATGATGTACGAATTCTTGGGACCATCATAGGGATGAATTTTTTTAGAACGCGAAATCAGAGTGTTAGAAATATTGATGAGTGATCAAAGGTATGGAGGGGTTTTGCAAATGATAGTTTTATAGATGAATTTGTACCAGTTTATTAATCTGCGTATATATATCTGATTTAAAAAGCTGTGAAAATTGTATTATTTATCTGTTTCATACTTAAAATATTTACATTTTTCATTGCTGTAAAATCTAATAACACAACAAGTAGCAATTTTTGAGACATTTACTACACCAAATAAATCTACTTTGTATGAATTTTATGCCATATTGAGGGCTATATTCATCAGACCAGCAGCACTTCATGACTCCATTTTCTCAGATAACACCACATGAAAAATCTGACAAAAATAAAGTCTGAAAATTGTCTAAGCTTGTGTGGGTTGGGGTTTTGTGGCCTAATTAGTCTTATAAATCTGCTGAAAATCTAGGCAGAGGCTGCTTGTGCCACTGCAGTTTGACATATTCCAGTTTTTTCCTCGAATCACCTGGGGCATATTTTGAAGAACATAATACTGGATTGTCCAATTCATCAAGTTCAGACTTTGCAACATAATGACACAATAAAAAAGTGCATACAGCACAGAGAGGGCAAACTTTTAGGTTGTTATAACTGAGCTTATCCATTTTCCATCAAGGCCCCTTTGCTCTGCGCTCACATTAGTGCAATCCCTTATCGCTCTCATGGTCCAGACACACTCAGATCTGGGCGGCGAAGGGAACATTGAGTTTTATATAAATCAATACGATGTCCCCAACACTTTGCTGCTCCTGGCACACCAGGGGAGATTATAAAGCACTCGGCGGCGTCATCCCTTCCAATCATTTCATTCTGAGGTGGGAAATAAGGGCTGAACTGAAGGAATGGAAGGGGAGGGCACACGGTGACAAACAATGTGGTGTTCTTCAAGGTGACAAGGGCTCACTTAAATTTGCAGTTTACAGTCAATTCCCATCAGGTAGACCCATTTTTAACAGCGAATCTGGTTGCTTGTTTGCTATCTTAGAAATTTAACTAAGTGCAATCCTCCCTCCCCTTAAGGTTAGTCAGTCAACACACTGAGACCAGTGCCAGCTTTGATGTCAGTGAATGAGCTGACAAGCTGTTAGTGAAATCTCAGCTGAAGATGCTATTCATAAGACGCAAGCCTAACAAGCGGCGAGCTTAAGAAGCCTTTCAATTCGACAGGTATTCAGACTTTGGGGAGATGGGAACAGGTCGGATTAGATGGGATAGTCTGTTGCCTAAGCAACTGCAACACTCCAGTGTGTTCGAAGAGGTTGCTTTATCTGCAAGGATTACACCAGGCGCAAGGGGATGTGGAAGGGGGGGAGGTGTTTGCCTGAAGTCAAACAGTTCGGATCCAAGGCCAAACGCTGTGTCAGAACGAGGCTAAATCCTCGCTCGCTTTAAGCAACAAACAAAAGAGCCAGAGCCGTCAACAAGAGCGCAAACAAAGTTTGAGTGAATCAAATAAAAAGGTGACAAGAAGGAGGGACAAAAGATAAGAAGCGGAAAATGAGGCTAATCTATGCTAAGTCCACTCCTGGAAAAAAAAAGATTTGGAAACAGCGGCATTGCATACCTAAGCTCTCAGGTGAAAAGAAACTGGATTAGTTTTTTAAGCTGACAAAAGGAAACAGTCAAGCCACACGGGACATGTCAAAATCCCCAAGAACTCCTTCATCTCAGAGAAGTGACACTGGTTGATGTTTTTTATTTACGTCCTTGTTTGAAGATGCTGCATAAATACGTTATATGGCCCGGATCGCGCAGATGCGGTTGTTTATATTTCTGAATTTTCATAAAGAGATTTTCGGAAGCTGTGGGACGACGAGGAAACTGACACGATGCAAAGGACCGGCACAGGGCTTTCATGTCTCAAGCTCGCGAGTACCTTTGAGAAGACTTTGACTTTTGTTTCGATCACAGAAACTTTTTTTCTGCAAAACCTTTCTCTGAATTTCCTCTTCAGCAACCAGAAACTAAAGTATCAGGGAGTTGTTTGATACCCTTCATGAAACACTCTTTTTAAAAGACGTAACATTCAAAGGTGACCATTGATTTCCAGTTTTTCAGAACGGAAGATCTGAAATTTGTGTGTATGAGTCAAAAGTTTGGGTTTGACTGCTCATTGAATGGGTTTACATTTATGCATTTATTTGAAGCTCTTGTGGCTCTACAAGATGTTATCTGATAGTTCCTTGACAGCAAAGAGGGTAAAAAATGGAGTGGAAGAGAGACTCTAAATGGTCTTAGCCAGGGGTGAAACCTTGGACGACACCCTTTAGGAATCTTCCCCTCAACTACATTTTATATTTACTCAGATTGTCTTTGTCTGATAATAAAATATGTTTGATGATCTGAAACATTTCAGTTTGGCCAAAAAAGCAAAAATAAACAATCAAAAAATCCAAGTATCCTAAAGCTTTTTGAAATGTCAGAAAAACATTAAAGACTTGTGCAATTGCTGAAAAAAGATTTTGTGCTACACAGAGTTCATTTTGCCTAAGAAGTAAAATTTAGCAGCTAGAATGACAGAAAAGGCAAACCTTTCTTTGAAGAGAGGCAAAGGTCAAAGTTTAAAAGGTTGGTTGATGCTACAGTTGAACCCTGCCTATTTGTGGATCAGTATTTGTAGATTCACATATTTGTGGATTATTGTTGCAAATGTAACTTCAAATTGTTTGCAGAAAATTTGCAGATTTTTCTGTAGAGCATATCTAAAATATTTGAAAGAAAATCCAGTTTGGGAAGCTGAAATACCTAGGCGCAATGCTACTTAACACACTATTGGCTAGCATTTGCAAAGCAGCCAATCCAGGAGCTGCATTTATTTTCCTTGGTGCTGATTGGCTGTACCTCCAAGAGCGGAGATAAGATGACTGTAGATATTAGCTTCAGCGGTAGCACTAGGACGTATTCCATTGTGTTAAGGTATATTCCATTAAGGTATATTTGGTGTGTGAACTATAAAAATAGGCAGTTATGAGCATTTTTAGATGGAGACTCAAATATTCACAGATTTCAGTTATTCACGGGGTGTTGTGGTCCCTAACCCCTAAATGCCTCTATCTCTTGTTTTAAAGTTCTAAGAGTTTTTTTTTAGGTTTCAGATTGTCATGTGATACAATGTCGCTCATCTTTATTTGTTATATGCACTGTCACAGGGTTTTGAGAAAAAAATTGGGTCCAACTTTCGTGTTTTTGTTTCTCTATATACCATGCAAAATGTCAAATAAATCTTTATCTTGACTCTTGGATCTTAATAGACGAAACCAGCTGGATCTGACTGACATATACCAAACGACAGCTCCCTGTGTGATGATTATCGCCCATGTTAACCCCTTATAGCTTTTGTTGATGGTAATTTATGTACTTCAAACAACATATTCCTCTCATAGTCACTGATAAATAATCATTTGTTCTCTCCACTATCTTCTTAACACATTCCTGTCTCGTGTCCTAAAATTTCTGCCTCCAGACGAGGTTGATTTTGATCATTTGAATCTGTCCCTCAAAATATCCCAATAAATAAATAAATCATTCAGCAACATTCCTCTCTCTGTGACATCATCTCAGTAACCAGACAATTCTTTTCAGTTAATAAAGGTAATAAAGAATATGATCGGTTCAGTGAGGAATTGATCAAAAATTACAAATGCCATAAGTCATAAAGCAAAAATACATATTGATGACATGATCCTACAAATAAAACTTTAGCAAAAATTATTAATTAATTATTAATTAATTAATTTTCAGAAAATCTCTGTTAACCCTTGTCTGATGTTATCATTTATAATCATCTAAATATAGTTTGAGTTTTTATTGTCCAACAGATTCTAAACAAATTAGAGGATTTTAAATTTAAATACAGTATATACAATAGCTAACTTTAGATATTTAGTTTGCATATTAGCTGAATTAAGTACAATTAGGCATAGTTCTGACCACAAGATGGTGGCTAAGTTTCTGATAGTTCTCAGAGTGTGTGTAGAACATAAATCAGCAGGAATTAGAGTTGTACGTACAGCACCTTGAATATGTGGAAGTTTAGGTAAATTTAGAGCAATAGTTGTCCACGTTTACATTTAAAATAACGGGGTTTTTTCCCCATCAAACCAGCTTCAGCATGTCAGTAACAAGTGCAAATTAGCCTGGCAAAAACCAGCCCCTTGTTCAACACTTTGCTTTGTACAGAAGGTCTGGACCCTCAGCTATTGAAAAACGATTGCTTGTTGGAGGTGTGGTCTCTGTTGAATTTTTAAACGACTGAATCTGATTTTACCCAATCACTAACATTTAGCCATGACGTACAAACTATGCCAGCTCGAACATGAAGGAAGCTACGTTATGAAACTTACCAGAAATTACATGCACCGTAAACAACCATCGCCCACTGCAAACAAAGAAGTGCGGAGTCAAACGACATTTTTGCCAGCAATAAAATGTCTTATACATTCCTCTAGTCCAATTTTAATTGCTCAATATTTGGAAGCTTGGACAACACAGACTCTATGGCTTCGTTAATTTCCTCTGCTGCCATTGCCAAACTACATTCCTATATCGGCAGATGACAATTCTCAAACAGTGCAGAAATTGATGTCATCAATCACAACTCCTGCAAAATCAAGCTCAATGGGAGAAAACCCAGACGGAACACTGAAGGGAGATGAGAATCGAGTGGAACTGTGTAGGAAGGCAATGGTCAGGTGAGGTGTAAACTTTCCAGTAAAGGTTTTCATTTTTAAAATAGTCTTTTTCCAATAGAACAAGTGTGTCAGTCTTTCCAAAATGTTTTTTAATGATTAAAGTTTTTCATCAACATTTCAGCCTCTTCTAAATTTCTATTGATTCTAAACTTTAATCCTGTTCAGCGTAGTAAAATTCCTCCAGTCACAGTGAATTTCCATATACTTTTATGTGTTAACACCTTGTTCAAATCTGTGCCCTGCACATATTTCAGCAAATGCCACTCAAATGTCTCTGTGTTTTCATGCTGAATGTGAGATTAGAAATGGCCAACTGTTGCCTGAAGCTGCAGAGTGAGATAAAGACTTCTCTGTGTCTGCTAAAGCCTCCACTACATGAACAAAGTCTTTCTCCGAAATTATTTGGCTCATCAAGCTTCAATTACAACTCTTGGTTGACTAATCCCATGATGAAAATGGGCAAACATTACACTTAAACACACGTGCAACCACAAATGGCAGCAGAACTAACTGGATTATCTTCCTCTGAGGTGATGTCAGCAACTGGGCTTGGTTCGTTGAGGCTGTGTGTGTGTGAGCGTGGTGACATGTACACTATGTGTGTGCCAAAGCTGTACTGTGGGGAGCAGAGAAGCAGAAGATCTGCTTGACTCTTGCCACGTCTTCACAGTGGAGGCTTGGAAACTGAAGCAATGAGTGGCAGGGGGTGTGTGTGCGTGCAATGCCAAGGTGATTGGCCTCCTGAGAAAGGAAACCAAACAGTTATGGCAAAACTGCACATTCTCAGCCAAATTACATTTATGTTTTGCCAAATGAAACCTGAAATGTGAAAATATTCAGCTCCCCAATAATCTGACATCCCTAAATAAAATCTAGAAGTTACTTTATTGGTAAATAGAGTGTATCTGTGTGTAATTTATACAGAAATTCAGCTGTTCTGTGAAGAACTCAGGTTTGTTAGAGAATATTACAGCTGCAGTAACTAACTTTTATAAACAATATGTTTTTTTTTTACATATGTTAAAACTGTTACTATGTCCTGACACTATGAGACAGATAATCTGTGAAAAAATCAAGCTCCTCTGCTTTCTCCCAGTGCTATCTGCAGAAATATACCACTCAATCAGAAACAACCAATCAAAGCCAGGAAGAGGGTCTTAGTTCTGTCGATCACCCTCATGTACACACAATGTTGAAACAGTGGCACAGCATCATGTCATGGGGATGCGTATCTACTCCAGGGACTGAGAACCTCTTTACAGCTGATGTGAAGATGGATAAAGCTAAATACAGGGTAACTGTGGAAGAAAATCTGTTAGATGGTGCAAAACACTTTTCTTGCTGTCTTGATACCCTACCCACAACTTTCATTAAAGTTCTGCCTGTCATTGCATCTGACCTGATTCAAATAGTAAACTCATTCCTCTCATCGGGTGTTTCCCCTCAAGCTCTGAAAACAGCAGTTATCAAACCACTGGTAAAAAAGAACAATCTAGATAAATCACTATTGCAGAATTACAGGCCAATCTCCAACCTTCCATTCATCAGCAAAGTTATTGAAAAGGCTGCTTCAACAGTTAAATAGCTTCATAACAATGACAAACTGCTTTGACGTCCTTCAGTCAGGTTTCCATGCTCACCGCAGCACTGAGACTGCCCTCATCAACGTGTTTAATGACATCCACACAAATACACACAGTGGAAGAACCACAGTGTTGGTTCTTCTGGACCTCAGCGCAGCATTTGACGCTGTTGACCATGATATATTATTAAAACGACTGGAGAGCTGGTCAGACTCTCTGCTACAGTACTTAATTTGTTTGAATTCTACCTAAAGAACAGGGATTTCTTTATGTCAATAGGCAACTTCTCATTGGAGCGGACAAAAGTCACGTGGGGAACCCCAAGGTTCAATCATGGGACCCCTCCTATTTAATATCTACATGCTCCCATTAGCTTAGATTACAACAAATAATAGGAGTAGTTACCATAACTATGCTGGTGACATACAACTCAATAGATGCTTAGAACAAATCAATGTGTTTATGTGCCATAACTATCTTCAGTTGAACAGAAACAACACTGAACTTTTTTTATTTTTTTGGACCTAAAGAGGAATGATCTAGAGTCGGCATGCAGCTTCAGAACCAAACATGGACAAGCAGCATTCAGTTTTTATCTGGACCAAACTCCCAGAAAACTGCAAAACAGCTGAAACACTGAATTCCTTTAAATCAAGGCTGAAAACTCACCTGTTTAGAGGTGCCTTTGATTAGTAGTAAGTGGAACATTGATCAGTATATATGAAGTATATTTGCTTGATGATTTTGATGATGGCATTTGTCAAAACGTAATGTTTTTTGTTCATTAACTGCATGATGTTTTTATGCTGTAAAGCACTTTGAACTGCCTTGCTGCTAAAATGTGCTGTACAAATAAACTTGACAACAGAACAACAAATCTAAACATACAGCAAGAGCTATAATACAATGGTTTAGAGCCAAGAATATTGCCATGTAAAAATGTCCTAGTCAAATCCTAGACCTAAGTATAAATATATTTAAAGAAGAATCATTACAACATGTAAATCTCTAGCTTTGTAGAAGTGGTGTAGACATACCCAAAAAGACTTGCAGCTGTAGCTGCATGAAAAGAATGTTCAGACTGTTCATGCATATTATTGGCACATCTTTTCGAATTTTATCTGTAACAAACGTCTACTTCACAACTATGCTCTACTTTGTGTTGGTTTGTCAGTTGAACCCCAATAGAATAAATTAAAGTCTGTGCTTGAAATGTGACAAAATATGAAAAACACCAAAAGGCTTTATGAATACTTTTGCAAGTCATTGTATGTTAGGAAACAGGAAATAAAAGCATCTTTAATGTAGATTTAAACCTGGCGGATGCTCCATTAGTCTTCTGATAGGTTTATTTAGGTCGTTGTTATCCAACCAAATTAGCATGACCTCCATTTAGCCAGGGTGCTCAGCAGGTCGGTGCATTAACGGCGAAACATTAAAGGCTGCTACATTTGAGGAAACAGAGGTAAGTGAGGATTTCATTTATATGATGCTTAATTTGAGGACATCTAGGAGCTAATATGCACTCACAAAGGCAACTACATTTACTGACATGTTGGGAAAAATAAACCTGAAGCTCCACGGAACCACAGAGTGACATAAACAGTGAATCAAGAGAATCAGAGACTGGAGAGCTCCAGCGATGTTTAAAGCTGGATAAGGCTTTGAGCATCACAAGCTGTCTCTTTCTGTTTCAACTGCAACAGTAGCTGGTCGGAGTGCTTTATTTACTTCCCGAAAACCTAGGAGATCAGGTTGACATCCTATTGTCATTGAGGCAAATCCACCCTTGATGGAGCACTCACTTCCTCCCTTCATGGAGCCTTTTTCATATTTTACTTCTACGTTTTGATCCATCTCCTAAGTGAGCAGATGTCAGGAGCAGCGGAGGAGCGAGTAAAACTTTAGGTGTGAAAAACAGCTCAGAACTACTTTCATATAGGCAACGCTAACATAATCTCTAAAGATTTAAGTCTCTGTTCACGTAAAAGTCTGTTTTTGGTCAGGATCGCTTTAACGGAACCAATGCTGTGAGCTTTACATTAAATATTCTGTTTAACAGAATGTTTATCCAGAACTCATTTTATATATATATATATATATATATATATATATATATATATATATATATATATATATATATACACATACATAGATACACACACACACACACACACACACACACACACACACATCAGAGCCAGGACTTTAATTTCGATTAAATAATTACATAGATTTTAATGTGTTAAAAATTTTATGCAATTAATTTCTTTTTCTTTTTCCATACAAAAGTTCCTGTTGGAACCTTTGTAATCGCGTGTTTCTGGTTCAATTAAATCTGACGCACAAGTGACATTCACAAACAGTACTTGACAGCTGAATAGGTATAATAGCAGTTCGCAGTAATCTGATTTCTTAATTAACCTAAATAGGATATTAAAAACAATAAATATCGCTGTTGTCGAGCTCATTTGTCTATTTATTGAATAATTTAGCAGCAAAAAGGTTTTTGAATTGAAAATGTTGCTTATTTTGTCGATATATTGTTTTTGATTGAAATGTGATTCGTTGCGATTCATTAATTACACCAACACCTTTGCAGGGTTTTTCTGTTTTGGTTTTTTTGTGTTTAAATTTTTCCTGTGGGAGACATTTTATTTGTCTGTGCTTTCTTTTTTCATGGTTTGTGGTTAAATGTCAGATGTCTGAAATGAATACAAAACATTGCAAAAATTTCTCATAATAAACATATTCAACAGATGAATACCAAAAGATCTGATCACAACAAGCGATTTTCTATGCTATATTTTATAAAATTATTTAATAAAAGCACGGCTTAATTGTAGCATGTTTACCTGCTGAATTTCACCAAGAACAAATCCTAATGTCTAGAAACTGACTTCTTTTTTTGAGATATTTGTCACTCAGCAGGTCACTCACCCATAAAGCCATGCTTTCAGGTTTTTAATGGAGCCCTCTGGGACCCTTTTGATGGCTGTCATTCCAGGAGCAAACAGACTCACAGCATGCCGACTACACACAGAAAGCGAGTGCAGTGTTTGTTTTCTGGAATATATTTCTAGTCCTGTTAGAATACTCTCCGTGACAGAAATCATCTTTAAAAGTGGATTCCAAAATCCCAATGAAAATAGACAGATGCAGGACCTGGTCATGATTTTTTTCATTTTGGATCTGGCGTAACCCTCATGAGAACTGCCAAGCAATAGCTAAACATTTCCAATAATACCACTTCAAAAATGATGAGTTTTTTTTTCTGGGATGATGTTGATTCAATTACCCAAGCTGCTCCCATTAACTCCATAGTATATTAAAATATTTTCAAAAGAAGAGGAAGGGACCCGAGGAAGATGCTGAGGTAATGTTAGATGGAAATGCTCAACGTTCTTTATTGTCACGCAGTTCCCTAAAGTTTTGAGGAATATAGAAATGATAGTGATCTGCTACAGTTGTACAGTGTGAATACAGTGAATAAATGTTTTTCAAAAAACATTCAGTGTGCAATGGTCAAAATTAAACCCATGTAGTTTTTCTGCAGTCCTGTCACCGGCATGGTATTGACTCTGTTAAGTGTTTATCAAAGAGACAGGATGAGGGAAGTAACTGTCTCTATGGCAGCTAGTTTTTGCAGATCTGTAGCGCTGACCTGAAGGTAAATGTCTAAACTGTTTGTGTCCAGGATGTGTGTGGTCTGCAGAGATCTTAGCTTCCCTTTTCCTGACTCCAGACCTGTAAAAGTCCAGGATGGAGGGAAAATCAGCCCTGACGATCCTCTCTGCAGACCTGATTGTTTGTTGAAGTCTGGTGCTGTCCTGTTTTGTGAATGAGCCAAACCACACAGTGATGGACTAACACAGGACAGACTGGATAAATTGCTGCAGGAAGACCACTCGTCATCTTAGTACATTGCAGAAGCTTATCAAAACAATGCATGCCTTAGTCAAAGATAAAGATGCTCCACTTTCCTTTGGGAATATATTTCGTTTGAAATTTTCGAGAATATATATGCGTAAGATAGAATGAGACCAAAATGAGAATCACATCTTTGTGAAGAAACCAGAAAGGAGTAAAATTTTATCGTCTGGTGCCGAGGTACAGGGTGTTGTGCTGGGCTAGGGGATGTGAATAAGAGCAATGAGAAGCACCAAGGCTGTAGCAGCATCATGATTGCCTTTACGCTGAAGGAGGCTGTCCAGATGTGTGTCATCCAGTCACATTTAAATTGGTTTCACTGGTCTCAGAGAGAGAGAGAGAGAGAGAGAGAGAGAGAGAGAGACCCAATGGCAAGCTTCCTTTGGTTCCATCATTCCATGAAAATTATTTTCCTGTAGCCTCCTCCACATTAATACTACTGGAGATATTCTATGCATCTCTTATAGGAGGTATTTTTAAGTAAATTAAATATCTGATAGACAAAACTTACAAAGATGTAAAAATGGATTTGGCATAATACATCATATTTCACATTAATTATTAAAAGAAAAAGATTTGTACTTTATTCTAAGTTGAAAACTTGAAGCCAAAAGAAGGGTTCAAGTCAAGTCTACCCTGCGCCGCAACATCTGTGTCCCACTTCAGCCTCCGAGGGTTGCGGTGAATGAGAGTTATTCATATGCACCTGCATCTCCTCTCAAACTTTACATATTAATCAGCCCATACAGAGGGAAATAAAATCTGATGCTATTGTCAAGAGCAGAAAAATTTGGCACTTATTTGCTTCGGCCGGGGCTCAAAGAGCCAGAAGGGATGCGGACCGCCCAAAGACCTGCAGCAAACCCCGAAGCAAGAACAGTTGGAAGTTCTGATTGCTAATTTCAATTACAAAATAGTCAATTATATCTAGTTAAAAGTTCATGTCTTGCAATTGATTAAATGTTGAGTGGATTTGAAGGTTTGACCCGTTTAGGGTTATCTGACTGTAACACAGAGGAGAGAAAGTAGTAGGCGAGCTCACGGAAAACACAACCACCCGAGGATAACCACAGTAGTAACAGAATACATTGGAAATGGGTGAAAAGAGAGATGATGATGCGGCACATCGTTGGGGAAAAAAAAAAATGTCACCACATTGCAAAATAACTGCGTTCACCCTGCCTCTGAAGGTAAATCTGGCAAGCACACAGCAGTTATGAATAAAAGTGTCTCATCAGCCACATCTGCATTAACAATGAAATAGAAGCCTTGTGTTCAGGTGTCAAACTGACGTTTTCACCTTCTGCCAGGAGTGTCAAAAGTTATGCTCATGTCTTTGAAATGAATTATCAAGAGCTGCAGCAACTTATTGTCACAAGGGGGCTGTCACTCCTACCAGATGTCTAGCTCATCCGACACAGCTTGCCTGCTCGTCGTGCCTTCCTCCTGTCTGATGGAGACGAACAGCACAGCGAAATAATGTGGCAACAAACTCAACTGCAATCCTGAACCTGAGGAAAACACATGCCTTTCTGTTTCTGCAGGGGTTTTTTCCCAATCTGATAAAAACCGTTGTGGATTTCTCCCTCATGGTCAGGGATTGGTCTCTGCCTCAAGGGAAGGAGTTCAATCAACTGGAGCTTTGTTTGCAGTAATGTGGTGAAGAAAAAGCCTAGCCAAAAAGGAAAGCTCTATGTCTACGTTCCGACTGTCACCTGTGGACTTGAGATAAGGATCATAGTCAAAAGAATAATCTCCTAGATGTAAGAGACTCAGAGTACCTCCCTCTATAGGATGGCCACTCAGTCTTTGAGACAGAGTTATCGCTTGTCCTTTGCATTGAAAAGGCGATCTTTCCCAGGTGTGCCCTACCTCTCGCATGCTGACCTCTGGACATGGGCAGCATTCCCCCTGCAATGCTGTGACAACAAAGACGGATAGATGAATGCCTTATCTTGTGTGAGTGGGCTTTGGTATCATGGGAGAAAAAAAATTTCATTGGACATCTCTAGCTGAAACTGTCCCAAAGGTAAATGGTAATTTACCTGGAAGTAAAAGGTATAAATTCAAAATAAGCAGAATATTTTGGGGTGCTGTTTGAAAAGTTACACTGTCAAAAATTAACAGCAATGATTTGGGTTATTTAGCCTGTCATAAGAGAACAAAATGGAGGTTCATTTTCCAAAGTCATTTTTTCACCATGTTGTTCATACATTTATAAATGTCATAGCAACAAGCTGGAGAAAATACTTAGCTTGCTAACTAAATATTTAGCTATAAACTAAATATTTGGTTAGCTAGCTAAATATCTAGTTTGCAAGCTTAATATTTCACTTCAAACTAAATATTTAGCTTCAAACTAAATATTTAGTTAGCAAGCTAAATATTTAGCTCTCCTTATGTACAGCATTTCTGCTTATAAACATAGAATGAGGCTTTTTAATGGCAATACAGACATTTACCAATGGATCTACAGCAACAGTAACTATGCTAGCCAGCTCACAAGACCCAGCTTTTATTTTGATAGTCCACTTCGGGTAACTGGCAAGTGAATTTGCATGTCAGGTAAATATTTAGTTGAGAGCTAAATATTGAGCTTCAAATTAAATATTAACTAACTAACTAAATATTTAGTTTGAAGTTAATATGTAGTTTGTAAATAAATGTTTAGCTTATTTAGGTTGCTAATTAAATATGGAGGTTGCCAACTAAATATTTTGCTCCAAACTACATATTGCTGATTTAATTTTTTGTTTGAAACTGTGACATTTATAAATGAATGAATAACATGGTGAAAATCTGACTTTGAAAAATCTCTTATGACAGGCTAAATGACCCAAATTACTGCTAAGTTTTGACTGTGTAACTTGACAAACGGCACCCTATAAAAAAATAAACAAAACATGCATTTCGAGACAGACAACAAAACTAAGACAATAGCCACAATAAGGATCTAGCAAGGTATCAACACTATTGTTGAGGAAAACTAATCTCAACTTATTTGATATACAAGTGTGACTTCTGGCTCAAA
Source organism: Anableps anableps (assembly GCA_014839685.1). Lineage (NCBI taxonomy): Eukaryota > Metazoa > Chordata > Actinopteri > Cyprinodontiformes > Anablepidae > Anableps > Anableps anableps. Next base: position 6,930,939 of record CM026071.1, read on the forward strand.
AAGGAATGTCTGCTGGAAGAAACTTTAATTAGGTCAAAAGTTACAGGCAAAAGAAAGCATTGAGACGTCCCCAGGATTTGAACCCAGTATTTTACTAACTTCACAGACTAAACACAGACTTCTTTATCATAGTAAAAGACTTACACACATGTATACAGCACTTGTGTTATAAATTCAGATATCCACACAAGTTTCTATGGAAATAACCTCTACACTACATACTGTACCCATAAAAAGTAATCACCCCCTTGGATGTTTTACCTTTTCATTGTTTTTGCAAATCAAGATTACCAAAATTTAGCCTATTTGTCAAAAAAAAAGTAACAAGAGAATGTTTAATGTAAAAGTGAAAACTGACTTAGTGGAAACAAAGATAAATAAAAATACATAAAATAAGTGACTACATAATTATTCACCCCCTTCAAGTCAGTATTTAGTAGATAACAGTGAAGCCGTCTACAAGAAGGGACAGAGCAGACTGGACTTCTGGAGGAAGGTTTGCAAGGTTTGCAGCAAGATGTTGCATATCTTCTATAAGTCTATTGTTGAGAGCGTCATCTCCTCTGCCATCATCTGTTGGGGCAGCAGCATCAGAGCCAGGGACCTAAAAAGGCTCAACAACATGATAACGAAGATTGGTTCTGTTCTGGGGACGACTGTGGAACCTCTGGAGTTGATGATCCAAAGAAGGATTTTGCATAAAATCAAAAAAATTATGGACAACCCTGACCATCCTCTTCATGAGACTATCATTGGAAAAGAGTCTCTTCAGTCAGAGGCTTCTTCAAACTGGTTGTAAAACGGACCGCTACAGGAGATCTTTCTTGCCCACAGCCATCACCATCTATAATAACTCCTTGACTAAATGAGTTACATCAACATTTAATTTCCCTTTGGGATAAATCAAGTATTTTTGAATTGAATTGAATACACATTTGGCTGCAATCACAGAATGGAGTCTGTGTGAATAAGTCAAAAAGAACAAATTTTGTTCATGATTGATTTGTACAAGGAATTAAAAAGAGTAAAACATCCAAGGGGGTGAATACTTTTTTTAGACACTGTACACTGTTAACACTGGGATGACAAATAAAAAAACAATTATGGTTATTAGTAACTGAGTCTGGTTCAGAAGTAAAAAAACAAAACTTCACAAGTTGATGGGCTGAGGTTAAACAGATTCTGTGGTAAAATGGAAGTTATTACATGGAGCCAAAACAAGCTGTACAGACTGAACATGAATATACAGGTTTCCTATTAAAGTCCATAGCTTTTGGTTTATTGAATATTGTTTACATGCTGTATGTAACATGTATGGCTCAAAATAAGTTCCATTCCTTGATTAGACAAATTATTACATCATACATACATTGAATCTGTTTTTTAAAAATACAAAATACATTTTTGATGCTCAAAGGTTCTAACACTAAGCTCATCTGTCTCTTTCTTCCTAAAAGTCAAGGTATGACCAGTGTTAAGAAATTCTGCAATTATGTACCTGAAGTGTGAAATATATACACTCTTCTCAATGCAGACTGCCTCAGGCCATACTGGGTAAGTTATGGATGTGTACCGCAGTTGTAGCCGACTTTCATGCCAAACTGATCAGAGCGCCGCAGAACATTCAAAACAAAAGTACCACAACTTTTAAAAGCAATCTGTCAGCCAAGACAAAATGACCGATCCAAAACTAATACATGCAGAAAACTGCAATAATGCTTCCAAGTTGTGTCAAAAAATCTATACACATACCGACCAAGGTTCAACTATACATTTATTTAATCTTGCTTGAAAACTCTTTGGTTTTGCTTTGTTCCCAAACACAAATCACAACAGCACATTTCACAACTTGTTCCTGAACAAAAAAGGTGGCCAAGAGAAAGAAAGCCATACACTGTAGAAATTAAACTGACCAGAGGAAGCCATGATCCTGTTGTTTGACTGAGCAATTGCTTATCCTTCTCCCTTATGCCCAGTATAAAGTTGGCATAAGTCTCAAGATGCATGGAAGAGCCAATATGTCAGTGCTGAAAGCGACAAAGCAGCAAAGCAAACATGAAGTAAGGTCTTGTTTAGTAAAGGTGGTTGGAAAATACACCCTAAATTTGCAGTGTTTGGTATTATTGCTCTCAATATGTTGCACCCAACAATATTGAACTTCACACAGCAGGGAAACAGGATGGACAATATCAAACTTCACTTGACTTTAATCCTAGAAGTGAATGAAACTGGGCCCCCACCCTTAGACTGTGTCAGGATGCATTACTGGCACATTCTGCTGCCTCAAATTTATAAAGACTAACGGGGTCTGCATGTTGAGTCGAACTGCCAAAATCAGTTTTCATTGTCACAGCTGGGTGATGAAAATCACGTCATTTTGTTCTCAGCTTCATGTCATCCGCTCCTTCTATTCACAACCCCCTGGCGAACTTTTCACCCCCCTCTCCATGAGAAACTGTTGTGCGATTGGTCTGAATTTTGTGGGTGTGCTTATTTATGTGGAAAACAGCCCCAACTACTCAACTTCCAACTACTCAACTGGTTTTTCAGCCACAGAGCAGGATGGATAGTTTTGAGGAGCAATTGTCCGAAGCTGTGAGGAAGTTCGTACTGAAACATAATAATAATAATAATAATAATAATAATAATAATAATAATAATAATAATAAACACTGCTTGGTTCTGGTCTGATGCAGCGGGAGAACATCCCATCTAAGCATTCCATTCGTATTTTTTGATAACATGGAAAATAAAACGAGATTTTACAGCTTCTCAATCATTAACAACCATCTGAACTGGTGAACTGTAATAGTCGATTGAAAACAAACATCCGAAAACCACGTGACTGCGCGTCAACAGTTTGGCTTCGACTCGACCATGCAGAGACCTTAACCCCCACCGCCATTGTACACTGGCCCTACACCATAAAGATACTGCCACCACACCTTACCCAAGACCATAATCTGCTGCTCCGAAAATAAACTACTTTGACCTCACTGTGGACATTGGGATGCTGAAAGCCGTCTATAACTGTCACATTTTCTAATTTATGTTGTAAAAGGAGGTTTAGCCAGTGTACAGAAGCCCTTTGTGGGGGGGGGGGGTTCAGTCTAAAATTAAACAGTAACGAGAGCCTTTTGACAACATTTTGGGAGGTTACCTAAAATGCTTGCAATAACCTTGGGAAAGTAGTGTTTTTTTAAAAGTCATATATTTATTTATTATGTTATGTCTAAAGTTGAGTTGTGAATATACCTTACATTTGCTCAGTTTTTGTACGTGGATAGTCCTGTTTAGGCAGAAAGACCATCCAAGTGACAAACAGTGATGTGGTAGAGAGCACATTGAAAAGCTGGCACATCAAAACAACCAAAGCAGATAGAACACAAATTTACACTTTTAGGCAATATACAAATTGGATTCAACCTAACATGCAAGTTCTTTGGACAGTTGGAGGAAACTGGTGAAAAGTGATGCATTCAGAAAACATTCTGGCATGTAAATATCGTCAATTGCACATGTGGTAAATTGAAGAAATAAAAAAGTTTTCTGATAAGTTGAGAAAAAGGGTGTTATAACCCATCTACATATTGCTCAGTGTCTCTGATAAAGCTTACTCGGAGGTGTTGGAAAGAGTGCCCAACTAAACTGTTTAATCTCGTATTCAGCTGGAGCAGTATACCTTTCATTCTAGCGATTGAACAGTCGATCAGATCTTTATGTAGAAGGGTGAAAAACAAGTTGTTTTAAGTTAATGACAATCAAAAGTAAAGATAGAAAATAGGCACCCCAAAATTATTTTTTTCTTTTCAGTCCTTGATTTCTTTTTGGATTAAGTCTGTTAGAGTTTTTTCATTTGTTCAGCGCTATTCCACATCCAGTCACTAGTAGCCAGCTATCGCATTGGTGGCATAAAGGGGGCTTATGGGCACACAGAATGAGAATAAACCTTCCTGTTAAATGCTAACAATGCGTTTCATCTTTTTTCAGGTCAGTAAATGTCTTTTATTGCATATATGTTGTTGACCTTGTTGAATTGTCTCGTCGCCTCTCCTGTTTCTGGTGTTCATCAATAAGATCTCAAGTCATAGTCATGAAGACGAAGGTGTGTGATTCTAGAATCTCAGGATCTAATCTTCGCCTTTTGCCACTGATGTTCTGTTTGCATTTTCAAGCTATAATCTTTATAGCTAACTCATGTTAATGCTAGCGGACTTTGTGCATGTGTGTCAAGCTAACTGAGAAACAAGTGAAAGACTGGTGAATTCACTTCTTGTAGTATGTACTTTTCGAAATGGTTCTCATACCAAATGATATTGTTTTAGTCTCTATTTTTTGTGGAATGGAGATTTCTGTATGGTTATTTGCCAAAACCAGGGATACTCTATCGTAATGTGATTCAGTGAGTGAGTAATGGCTGCCTATGTGTGAAGCTTGGGAGAAGAGATATGCCATTAAAGGAGTATTACACTGTTTCAGCTTTGTAGCTAAAGCGTAGAGTTGTATTAAGAGACAAGCTCCTGTCATTGTGTTAAAACAATGGAAATGACTGAAAGCTAAAATGCTCAGATATTAAACTATATGTTATATGTGCAAAATAAAAATAGTAAAAACTATTAAAGAGTTGAAAGCAGATTCATATTTTATGTTGATAGGTAAAAAAAACAAAAGGTCTAAGAAAAAGGGACAAGGTATTTGAATTAATGTACTAACTAAAAAAGAAGTAATATGGTTTCGAGAATTAAAAGCCATCTGTAAAAAGATTTTGACATGTGATGAAATTCACAATGTTAAATGGAGCATGTTAAAACAATTTGAGATAATATGGCTATTTGTGATTTACTGAATATAAGGGCTATCGCAGGGCTATTTATCACAATGATACCTGAGGTATTAGATATAAAGTATTGTATATGAAGTATGTTCACTTGTGAAAAGGAGAATAACCCTTTCTGTTAAATGCTAACAGAAGCTCAACGTGTGTGTCTCCTCTTTTTTGATGTCACAGCATCGGATGTTAAGAGGACAACATTCAAATTACCCTCAGATCATCCATCAGTAAACTACCCTTGCGTAGTTTACTGACAGAGTCAAGGAGATTAGTTGTAAAGTCTACATGTGCTTTGAGGGTGTGGGATGCCGCCGAAGTAGGAGGTCCTTGTAAAGTTAGAGCTGTGTTTGCATTCTCAGCACAAAATCAAGATTCTTCCCAATGCAGGTTGAAGTTTGCCAGAGTTGTCTTGTCACATTTCCTGTTTCTGGTGTTCATCAAGAAGATCTCAAGTCATAGTCAGGAAGAGGAAGGTGTGTGATTTGGGAACCTCAGGGTCTAATCTTTGCTTTTTGCCATTGATGTTCTGTTTCCGTTTTCAAGCTATAATCTTTAGCATGTACTGGAACAGTTTGTTAGATGAGTCATCTCATCTAAAGGACCCAACATGGTCAGACCAAAGCTGAACTGTTGATGCGAGGTCACGTGGTTTTCAGATGTTCGTTTTCGCACAGACCCTTCACGGTCCACAAGACCCACCGAGCCGAGCTCCTGTGAAACCCCTCTTACCGCAGAGTACATCATGGTGTTTTGCCGTGTGTGGTTTACAATAGTAGTACAGTAAACACAGCGATCATGGCAGAGAGTTACGAGTTCACAAGTTCGGAGGAGGAGGAAATGATTGATTCGCGGAAAATTTCCTTTTCTTTTCCATGTTATCAGAAAATAGAAACAGAAGGCATCCATGGGGTCCCGTTGGAATTTAATGAAAGTACTTCCTCACGGCCTCTTACAATTGCTCCTCAAAACTATCCACACTGTTCTGTGGCTGAAAAACTAGCTTCTGAAAGTTGATGGTTGGGGTTGTTTTCTGCATAGATAGCTTGGTATGAGAACTCAGATAACCTTGAATGAGCTTCTACAGCATGACCAACTCACGCCTCTGAATTACCTGGTTTATCCAAACATGGCACAGAGGCACCCAATGATGGCATTCTCTTGTGTTCAGAAAATAAAGCCAAGCCACTCTCTCAATTTCATCCGCCGTTGTACAAAGAGACCAGAAGAGGAAAACAACCACAATTCAAGAGGCTCCTCCAATCGCGCATCTTTCCACACTTTGCTCAGATACACGTCTAGAGCAGTTTTGATGTTCAATATCAAGTGTCTAACTTGAGGTGTTGGACGACTTTTTGATGCACAAAATGCATTTGGTCTGAACATGGCATCAGGTTATGGTTCTCAACAGCAAAAAGGGTGAAATGTTCCCTCCAGTTCGTTAGTCAGTCTCTGCCTCAAGTGAAGAAGTACTATTGTCTTGTTTATGAGTAACTGTAGGAGAAAGAGAAGAATTGATGGATTGGGGCGTTGTCTAGAATAATGTGGCTGCAGCTCTAGTCTGTCATGGTGAAAACAGAGCCAGGCCAAAAAGTGATGCACTTGATATTCCACTCTATGTTCCAACCCTATGGTCATAAGATATGACTCAACTACTAACTCTGCATCAAAGGATGTCACTTGAGGTCGTCTGTGCATTTGATTAACAAGTCTCCTACGTGCCTGGCTTTTGAGGGTTTTCATGTTCTGTCCACCTGGAAGAGATGCTAGGGCAAACCCAGAATTTGCTGCAGGCATCAATTCTGGCCTGATAACACCTTGGGATCCCTCAGAATTAGCTAGTGTGCAGATGTAAAAGGGAATGTCAGAGTTTCCCTCCTGGACCTGCAACCCCTGTGACCTGATCTTGGATATTTGCAAGACAATTAGTGAATAGAAGACATAGAAAGTTAAATTCACCCTGAAAATCCAAACTATTTATCTTATATTAATATACTCTCAGTACTTTATATTGTGACCTTAAAAGCTCTCTGTCTTGGTCAATTCTTAATTATACTGAGGTATTCCAGACTTTGAAAACCAAAGGGAAGCCTAACACCTTCTCATCTTGTCAAAGCAAAAAACAATCCACTAAGCAACTCTCTGGAGAAACTCATTACAAGGTATTAGTCCAGAGTCTGTTTCTGCAACTATAGCTGGGGTGTATCTGCCAGTAATCAAGTGGTATTATGTGACTTTGTTCCAACATTCACAACAAACTACAGAATAATACACTGGATCGATGCACTTCTTGATTACAAATTTCTCCTGGGAACTGTGTTCAATATATATTGTTAAATTGATTGTTAACGTCACGCCACTGTTGCTTATATGCCAGAGGTGGGAAGAAAAATGAAACTCTGGAGAAATGTACTGAGGGAGCGAGGAGAGCTTAAGTGAAATAAAAAAGAGAAGGAAAGCTGGAGAGCTATTCAGATGAGTGAAGTGGCTGAGTGTTAAGGCAATTTATTTGGGAGTGCTGCGATGACAGGAGTGGGCGTGCGCTCGATATCATAGCAGTGCAGAGGAGGAGCTGCAAATGTACCTTTTCTCTGTCTCTGCTAGCTGTCCAGCCATTTGTCCATCCGTCTGTCTGTATGCGGGAAGAAAAGGGGGCTTGGGATGCAAAGGTGGAGATATGTCCATCAGGAGGGTGAACAGAAGAGAAAAAACCCAAGGTGATGGATGACTGAGCAGAGAAAGAAGAGGGACGCATAGAAAGGACCAAGAACAGGAGATTAGAAGCGGACTGTCTTTAAAAGCAAAATACATTTTGCCCATCAGAAGAGTCCATTGCCTATTTTCTTACAGCCACAAAGAAAACTTCTTTGTCCAAAACCAAGGAAGCGATTGAACCTTATTAGCTGTGTTAGATCATCCAATTTAAAGCTTTACCTCCGGTGGTGTATAAAGCTATGCCACAAAACAGGCACTGCTCTTAAAGATTTCAAAGTACCAAATAGTCTCTTGACACTTTAAACAATTGTGGTCATGATTGTGCCTGACTTAAGAGTCAGCTCTGAGTAAGCTCCCTGGCCCCGCCATTTAACCCCCTTTTGCAGATGATGTTAAAGTGGAAGTATTATGCAAAAACCAACTTTCTTGAGCTTTACATCATGTTATAATGTTATCCCCTCATCAAAAACATACATGGAGTGTTGCCTTGATTCTTTCATGCATGTTTGAGAAATCCTTTGATCTCCCGTGACAACCATTCAGGGGCGTAAAATGCCTGGGTGGATACAGCTCCACCTTCGAGACCCAACTCCTCCTCAGAGCTGCAGTTTCCAAGCGCCTCACAGAATACCCCTTCCCCATGACTTCCTCACTTAGCTCCTTCAGACTAGCCAGCAGCAATTAGCAAACACCAGGTGGAACTGTGCATCTGCTGAACTCACAATATGAGCTACTTCTCAGTGGAATGTTGATTAAAAACGTTATTAAAAGGTTAATAGAGGAGCGCTGTTGTGATGACTTCCTGAAGGCGGAGTTTAACAAAGAGCAGTAGTTTTTAAATAGACAGAGGCCCAATTTCAAGACGTTAAATTACAAAGTCAAATTTCTTTTAAGTCATATTTGATATATACAGCATTTTTGTAACAATTGAAAGTAACATAGTTACTTGATTGTGCTATAAAATGGCACTGTGTGCCTGGAAAAACACACAATACTGCCCCTTTAACAGACACTGAAAAAGAAAAGAGGAAATATTTTGTTTTACAGTCAAGATGATGCTGGGAACATCAAGCTTTTAAATGAGCTTCTACAACATGGCCATTGTTTTATTTTCTTGATGTTTACCCTCTTTGGTTTCAATGTTCACCCATACCTATTTCTCGATTGCCATCTACATTGTGCCATTTTTCTTCTTGAATATGGAAAGTCCAAAGTTCCGTAGTTCCTCTATATCAGATCCTTATCACTGTTCAACTCTGTACTTTAAGATGTTTCCCTACCTGCCATTCCTTCCCTTCCCTTGTCCCTTCCTCACAGTGATGTTTGTTGAAAAGGAAATTTGTGGAAGCTTTATGTAGCCCCACAGGACACAATAACTGGAGTTCTTAATGTGCAGAATTTTATTTTCAGTAAAGACAGAATAAACAAAAATGTCCCTGTTGCCTACTAGAAACATACTTCTTGGTTGAATCAGAATAATTTTGAATCATAACCTGCCAGTACTATAAATCATTTTGAGTATATCTTTATGTCTTATCCTGTTATCCTTTGAGTAGGGCTCGGCAATATGGCCTAAAAATTTAATTCCTTGTTTTTTTTCCATACTAGATCCGATTTCCGATTTCATTCAATTTATTTTTTCTTGCTTTCTTTTCTAAGAAATAAATTACAAATGACAGAAAATATTTTTATAAAGTGGCTTTTATTTCAATCATCCCTTCCGTGATGGAGTATTAGAGCCAAGCTACAAGAACTTCTGTGTAATTACAAGTAATATAGTTGTCATATCAGCAGAATAAAGAAAAAAATTGTTTTAATGAGAAAAAAGCTTGGATAATTAATTTTTATTTTTTGTGGAGTTCTCATAAAATTACTACTTCATTCTTCTAATATTACAACTTTATTCTGGTAAGATTAAGACTTTATTCTCATTATTTCGACTTTTTTTGTCATATGACTTGATTCTCATATTACTACAACTATTTTTGTTACATTGTGACTTTATTTTTATTTTTTAAAAATTGTAGCCTGACCCTAATACTTTGTCACAGAGTTGACCTGAATTCAAAGTCCAAATAAATAGAAGCTGTAAAACACGCTGGTCAAACAAGATGACCGCCTTGGGCGTGCTGACATTGCTCTGAACTATGGAAACCCAAGGAGTGCATTGGAGAAAAAAAAATCCAATTTTTTTCCAAAAATTAAATCTTCAAAAACCAAAAATTTGATTAATCAATAAAATCGATTCATCACCCAGCCCTACTGCTATCCCAGATTACCGATATTTATTAGGAAGGAAGCGGTAAGTTGACTTAAGCCACATTAGGAAGAAAAAACAGGGTAGTTGTTCTGTGCTCTAAGCTGCCCCTAGTTAACAGCTATGTTATCTATTAAACTGAACTGAATAACTAAGGTTAATAAGTAATCAGATAAGTAATCTGATTCTTCTCATATTTAAATTATAAACGGCAGAGTTTAGGGCCATGCTGTTAATGCCTCCACACCGGGACACCCCATACTGCTTCTATACTTAAACACACGTCCTAAAGCTGCCACGGAACATATAGATTGTTCTTTCTCAACACCCACAAAATGGTCGTCTCACATGATAAAGAAAATTACCACAAATGACTCACAATATATTAATCTCTGTTGTCCAGATGGTTCCTCCGCTCAGCATGTATCAGCTAATCAGTAAGTAGTCAGGAAATTGGCTGCACCCCCTGATGTGCCCTGACAACAGGTATACATTTTTAGACCTGGATAAATTTGCTTTCATGTAACAGTCATTATAGCTGAAATATAAAAAAAAAATTACTTTGACAAACAAAATGAAGTTTTTTATAAGTAAAGCATACTTATCACATTTCCACATGCTTCTCCCGATTACAGGGACAGTAAAATGGAAGGTACTTGCAAAATTCATGGACACATGACAAGAAATGTATACCATTGCCTAGATACAGAGGGTGGTTCGACTTACCCACTGGGACCTCTTACCCATCTCTCCTCAAATTCAGAATACCAAGTAAACTTGTAAAAAGATTTGATATGAAGCTATGAGAACTGCACTAAGGTAAACATACATGTTGATGATTACACAGCATATTAAACCATTAAGCTAAAGGTACAATCGAGTTGCAAAGCTTGGTCATTTTTTTTCCAAAGTGGTGGCTGTGGAGTAAAGTGAGCCAAATGCCTTGGGGTAAATTGAGTCAGTGCTTCCATGGCCTGACTCCAAAGGGTCTTCTGAGCTTTGAACCCCTGAGGTGCGCTGAGAAGCATGCCTGGGAGATGGGAGATCGTGCGATGAAGCCAGTGATAAAAAGTATGAGTGGTGTTATATAAAATACTGTAGTTCTCAACTTCTAAAATGGATCTTTTTTTGTCCATTGCTCTCTCACTTCGCCTGTCTTGGCCAATGCTCCTTCTAGAACTTGAGCAAGAAGACATGACTTAATAGGTTTCAGAATAAAATCCACATTTTGTTTGCATTGTATGTATGCATAGCCATAAATGATCAACTTTGACAGTATATATGTATAAATATACCCATATATTCATTAATATAGATAGGATTTCGAGAAATGGTAGTCTGTCTTGGTCAATTATTTAAAAAATACAGATGTTATGTTCGTTCATTTTCCAGTAGGTGCATTGTAATCTTTGTAGATTGACTTCGAATTTGCTCCGGTGTCTGGCAAAAACAGAATCGGTTCTGGTGTGGCACACGGCAGCCCTGGGAGGCAGTTACACACTTTCATTGACTATAATGGGTGCAAAATTGCTGCGGCGTCTTTTCTGTGGCGCAGCGGAGACACAAGCAGTGTCAATTGGGGGTTAGCAGACAGAAACAAGATCCCTGTTCCCAACATCTGGAAAGAGAATCGTTGCGCTGGTAGAGTGTTGGGGAGCAAATGTATAGGCCAACAAATGGCCCTTTCCTTAAACACCTACTTGGCGCAGCTTGTCTCAGCTCTACACAGTTAAAAGGGATTTCCACTAATAATGGGTACGTGGTACCCAGCCCCTTTTATAGAACCTACTTTGCTGGGGTTCCCAGCATGTCGAGTCGGGTTTAAAACGCAATGTCAGAAGACTGTCGGTCACTGATTGGTGAGGTGGTGGAGTTAACTGGTTGTGTCCCACAATCTCCTGTACTTTGAAGGATTGAAGGAATTTCTTCTGCTTTCTACTTCTCCAGAGCAGTGCTTTAAGTGTGCTGGTAAGGACCATTACACAGTACCACCACTTCTAAATTTTACCCCTCAGCGTATCGGGACTTATTTCCAGCATTCTTTGCGTACCGGGACTTCGTCCTGTGTTGTAATAGGTGGTACATCACTCTGCGTTTCCCCATCAATGCTCCACAATGCAAAGAGACAGAACCAATGTGCAGACAGTCATTGGTGAGAGGGATTAGTGAGAAATTTAATAAGCACAACTTGCATAACAAGTTGTGGAGGAGAGCTAAGAACCGTGTGTATCGGGGCATAAAAACAGAGAATCTGGCGCTGAAGAGGAAAAAAAATCAAGAGCTAGATTGGCAGATCAGCTTAAACACTTGAGGATGATGAGGCAGCGCAAGTGAATGGCATGAGTGAAGATTACTGGTGAGCATGAATATAATAGAAACAGGAGGCAGACTAATAACATGAGAGAAACTAAAGAGGACATAACAATATGGCAAGATGTTTCTAGCAATTATAGATACAGGGGACTGAACAGAATATGGCAAGATCTGAGCTGAAGTAAAAAGACAATAGATCATGATAGAAAAAAAATCTAAAGGAAATAATAAATATTCAGGAGGGGGAACACAGCAATTAACTATGAAATAAACCTCCAGAAAAGAACTAATATGGCAGAAACTATGAAACATGAATTACCTACAAGCAGAGATGGGTAGAGCACCCAAATATTGTACTCAAGTAGGAATAGCACTTAAGAAGTATCCATCCAAGAAATTACCCAAATGAAAATAAAGTATTTGGTAAAATGGCTACTCAAGTACTGAGTAACTGATCACAACATCTGATTTAATGTTTAAAAATGTCATAACCAAGAAGTATAAAGTTATGTGCAAACTTTGGTATATTAAAGACTAAAATGTATTTTTTCAACATTAATTTTCATTACCACATGAACGCCATGAAGATTGAAGTTAATAAAAGTGGCTCCAAGACACTTTGGGTTTGACTCGTGTAGATATGATTTAGAACTGGCTTTGTTCTTCTGTTCTTTGTCATTTCTGAACAATAAAACTACTGAGTTATAGAATGATAGACAGATCTCTATAAAAATATCACCCATGTTTTTGTCCCATATTTGTATGGCATGAAGGAGAGTATCACCACTCCTTAGTTTGTAGACTGTTTCGTATCGCCGCCCGCAGCCTTTTCTGGCTCTTCTTCTTCTTTGAGTCAGACAATAAGCCACAGACTGAGTATACTGTTCAACACAGCTTCCATGTCTCCATTGCTGTATTGCATTTTTGTCGTGTACAGATCATGCTGCGCTACTTTTCGTACTCTTGGGCTGTTACTCGATTGTAATAAAGGGGGCTGGTGTCTATCTCCATCAGTCATCGGGCGAAACGCGGTGTACACCCTGGTAAGGTCGACAAGAAACACACAAGACACACACTCATGCTTAAGGGCAATTTCGAGAGACAAATTAATGCAGAAAGATCCCAGGCTGGGATTCGACCCCAAGACCTTCTTGCTGTTGGGCAACAGTGCCACCAACTGCTCCACTGTGTAGCTCCACTTTCTTTCGATGCATTCTTAGCATTTCCACTGAAAGGAAACGTCCAGAAATGCAGTTTAACGTTTTTGTTTAACATCTCTATCATATGTGTTTGCCTAGAGGACAGCATAACGAAAAACAGCTCCATTTACCCCACTCTAACTCCCCTGTTTGCCATATTGACCACAGAAAGCCATTATGCTGCCGTGTTTACAGCTGGGTTGGATTCACCGTGCTTCCGTTCCTCCTCTTGACGACATTAGCCGAGTATTTCCGTATCGCTCATATTTTTTAAAACCAGTTTTTGCTGGTGTATTTTATGTCCAAAAACACATAACACATAGAGACGAGGTTCAGAAGGCTGACATCAGACTTTTGCAGCACCGAATATAGTTGTGTTTTTTTTAATGAAAATGTTTGTGCAAAAATAGCACCGAACCTGGAAGGAAAGCTAAACTGTAGCTCAGAAAGGCCAAAAGAGGGCAGACAGAAACCAAAACCAGAAAAAGGAGCAATTTGTTGTTTCAGTTTACTTTTAGCGCTGAAGCAAGAAAGTAGTTCACACATTAACTAGCACACATGCCCACACACACTCACCCAGACTGCACCTGTCTGATGTTGAGGAGAGTTTGTATGTTGGGTCACGTTGACTGAGTGCTGCAGGTGTTATTTACCCATGCCTGTATGGCCCAGCACTATGCCATGAAAAAAAAAAAAAAAAACACTGATGGGTCGGTTTCAAAGAGCCTTACCTGCTCTTTCAGCATCAAAAAGTGCACTTAGAAGCCTCTGTAATTTTCCATCCCTTTCCTCAGCCTAAATCATATTATGATGAGCAGTAGTCACTGTCTCTCTCTGTCTCTTCTCTCATCCTCTCGCCATCAGCCGCCCTTTCATCTTCAACCCTGTCTGTTTCCCTACGCGTCTGGGCGCTGGTTATTTCGCTTGTTGCACCGATGTTTTGTTGCCATAATAACAAGCCTTGACTTTGGGAAAAAAAAAAAATATATATATATATATATATATATATATATATATATATATATATATATATATATATATATATATATATATATATCTTTGTAATTAAGCTTTAAGCTCAGCATGCCCAGATCCACTTTTATTCTGGGTTTTTAGCCAAAAACACAACAGATAAAGGTGGAAATTTTCAACAGACTGACTGGATATGTAATCATTCAAAGCACCTCCATAGGAGGTCAGTGATGCGCTTGAGCACATTAAAAACAAGCAGAAGCAGTGTGCTAGCAATCAGCACACCGGTGTGATTATAGCAGGTTAAACAAGTATCTGATTGGGTTTACACGTGACCTGCAACACATAATTGCCTTGTTGAAAAACCTTGACATAAAAAAACAAGCAAGAATGTTTTTTTCATTAAAAGTAAAAATTCGTCCGATCTAGAAATGAACTAATGATGCCTGAAAAATCCTGACAATGCCCTCGAATCTCGCAAAGACATATTTTGTTTTCCCTGCTCTCTATGGCAGGCTTGACATCATTGTTAAATCCAATAACGGTGTGGAGCTATGTTTTGAGCTGTGGAAACACACCTAAGGAGTTTTGTCTGTCTGAACCCCTCCCAATTGGTTTGGTTCAATATATTTAATTTTTTTGATACATTTTTAAAAATTTGATAAATGGGTCAGTGCCGTAGTTCACTCTAGCTTTTATCACTTGAGGTTAAGTCACGAAATCTCCCTTCTACGTCGCCTGCAGCTGGTCCAAAACGGTGCTGCCTGTCTGCTTCCGGGTAAAAAGCGATGTTATTCATCGTAGACTCAAAACATTAAAAGGATTTTGCTCATTTGCTGAAAGGCATCTCGTTTTTCAAATTCTTTTAGGCTCAATTGAACAAATTTATTCTTAGTTATAAGAACAGGATTTAGGTCAGTTTCTTTCAAAATGTTTGCTCTGTTTAGCCAAGTTTAATTTAAATAAAAGCTTATTAAGGTGCAGCAAAATTGGCTTTTCAGTAAAAGTCTCTGGATAGACGAGGTTCTACTTATCAAGCAAGCTTGGTTGTAAAAAGACGAATACTTTGTCGTAAATAACATTTTCCATTGTAAAAAAAATTATGGCAAGAATTATTTTACCCTGATTAGAAATAAAATGTCTAATAAGCAAATTTCTGTCATTCTTGAACTGCAGTTGGGGCCACAAAAAATCAGTCGAAGGGAAGAAAAGTGTCCCCACAGCTTGATGCTGCCACCACCATGTTTCATGCAAGGGATACCGTGTTCAGCATGAATTGCAGTGTTTTCAGATACACGCCGCTGACTTTTTTTCCCCAACGATCCTTTTCTTCTTGCTACACATCCATAAAGACCAGGCTTGTGCAGTACATAATTAATAGATGTAAATGCATTCCAGACTTTTCCGATTTTTATTGTGAAATATTTTTAAAAACGTGTATTTATTTCCTTTTACATAACTATTTTGTGTTGGTGTATCACATAAAATACAAAGAAACTCACTGAACAAAAAAATGTGAAACAGTTCTAGGAGCAGGACTACTTTTAACAAGGCGCTGTTTACAAGATATACATTATCTGTTTGTCATTGTAAAACAACTGTCGTAAGCTGAAAACCATACTATTATGAGCCAGATGATTTTAAAAAGCAGTTTGGGGAAATTATAGCTGAGCGTTTTAAGATGAAAATTTAATTTTCTTTTTGTGTGTGTAACACAGAATATAGCAATGTTATTTAACTAAATCAAGTTAGACATCTGTGAAAAGAAAATCTCGAAGGACTCAAAGGTCACACAGCAATCCTTCCCCTCTTCTCTAAGTCTCAAAGAAACAATGAACGTTTTGTTTTTGAATAGTTTTGTTCATTCCGTGCTGAACTTGGTCAAGAATGCATGAAAATGATGGCGTTGCCATGCAGTGGTAAATTTCAGACAAATTAATTGCTTAATTGCAAAGACTATATCATCACCGGCACATTAGCATAAGCAATTCCTTGGAAGGATAGTGGTAGCATAGCGGAAAATGGTCCTGGGGGTCTTTGGAGAATTAGAAAGCCAGACTGCATGATGTGGTGGAAGGAGAAGCCTAAGCTAGCGGAACCAACATTTCAAGCCCCCCCCCCCTCCTAATTATGATTCTTGTGTGTACATTTTTTTTTTCACTCCACACTGTATCCAGCCATGTTCCAATTAGTGGGAAATCTACTGCTGGAAAAGAAGCTTTTCTTGTTAGTATTATTTTGGTACGGACAGAAAAAGAGATTATATTCAGGAATAATATACGGTTTTTGTTCTTATTTAAAATCTTTTTTTTAAATCACATCTTAACATGATTCCCAGTTATAATTTTCATGCTCTTTTTCTCCTAATTTAAACACTTTCATCCCTTTCACTTTCCAGTCTCTCCGCTTTTTCAGTTCATTTCTCAATTCTTCTTTGTCCTTCATTTCCTTTCCAACGTTGCCCACACAACCAGCTTGAAACAAACGATAAAACCTCCTAAACAAGATGACCCACCATGCAATCTTGCCAAAAAAAATGACGGATGCCCTGCTGCTTGAGCGAAATGCCCGGCCGCTAATGCCTCCCGCCGTCCGTGATGGCAGCTTGTGTGCAGAACTAAACGCCCAGCGCCGACGGCAGTCAAGGCTTGCTGAGACACTTCGTTTTCATTTCCATTTGCTCTGCGCTGGTTGCTGACTGCGGAAATGCTGGTATTAATGGGAAACAGGAAGTAATAGAATGCTCAGGGATGAAACAAACCTCATCCAAGCTCCTTCTGTGCCGTTGCGAGCTATGAACGGACAAGCTTGCGAAGCTCCCGTCAGCACTTTTTTGAAGTATTGCTTGATTAAATATATGCACCAGTCAAAGCCACAATGATTTGTTGCTTCTACATCTTCTTGTGATAAGACACATTTCCATCTGTACCCTCCTTACCTTTTTAATAAAGAATTTAAACTTCATGAGCTGTAAATAAAGTGAACTTGAAAAACAGAAGCACATTTTTGAAAGCTATTAATCATGCATCCGAATCAGATGTTCTGTTATGTCAGGGGCTTAATTGCTTTTTTAGTTGTCTGGAGTATTTTCTTTAACCTGTTCTGCTGTTTAAATATTTTATGAAGTGTAAACAGCCTTCTCAGGACTGTATTACTAAAACCCAGAGAAATCAATAATCCAGGAGTACTTTCTCCAGATGTCGCTTTTGAGTTTTAATTTCTTGACATGCAACGATCAGACCATTGTGGCTGATTTCCAGACTCCGTCTTATGCAAAGCTTTCAACCTGCCAATACCAATCTAAGCCAATTCTGATTCGTCTTTGAAAACTATTTGAAAATGCAAGAACAGCAGTGAAAATGTTTTTATTTTCTACTCTCCCTGCTGTGAGTGTGTATGAATTATTTATAGTCTCTTATTTCTACCCTTCTCAATAATAAATGGAAAAGGGTTTATTGGCAGTACAGCAATCAAACGCTTCTCAGACTTGCTGACCATCTTTTTGTATGTTCCCATTGGTATTTCAGATCATTTATCTTTTTTGAAGAAGCCCAGGTCTTTGAGGTTGGAAGGCCTCCTTGCCATCACACTAATGTTTAGCTCCCTCTGCAGATTCTCTCACAGATTTAGGTCAGGACTCTCAGGGAAAGTTGGCAAAATGATGAGGGGAGCATGTTAATTTTACCAACATGTTGGTAGAAATAAAAGATCACTTTAAATTTAAATATGCCTGATGTTGGGTAGTGTGTGACATAGCGTTAGACAACAAGCTAAAAAGCTAAGACAACATCACTCCACATGTGTAAGAGGTAAGCTGCTATAAACCAAAGTTTGACTAACATTTTAGACTAGGGGTCCCCAACCCCTGGAATCCAGTCCAAATCCAGACCCCAAAAGGGTTTTGTCCAGACTGCAAAGCATTTTCTAATTTATTTGCTATGTGGTTGTATTTAGCCATTTTATTCCTGCTGGCAGCGGCCCCTGAGTTTTGAACAGGCGTGACGGGCAGCTACATCCTGAGGGTCCTTTAAAGTGGGTTGCTAAGTTTCAAGCTTGGAAGTTTACACTCAGCAAGCTGGTGGTGCAATGATTTGATGGTGCACAGATGTGTGAGTAAAAGAAGATGGCTTTGTCAGAAATACATAAAGCTGACAACGAAAATCGCGCGTTTAATGACGTTTCAAGATAAAATATACAGAAGCATCCATTTTACCTCCGGGTGCAGAGGTTGTGCTAGACTTTTTTTTGTTGTTCATCTTCATGACTGATGGGGTCGAAAAATCCCATTATCTATATTTATCTGTCAGTTTTTTTTAAATTATAAAAGAATAAACAGCTGCATTTAATTTTTATTTGTTCTAATTAATATTGAACAAGCCGAACCGAGGATCCACATCGCGTCATCACACATCCAGCAGATGAATATATTTAACTTTTTATCTGCAGTGACAAGTTTTGAAATCACGGAACATTACTCAAAGTGAAGTGATCAGAAGTCACAAAGACTGTCTGAACGAGGGGCCACCTGATCCCGCAAATACTCAGCGGGAGGAGACCCCCGCAGTGGTTCAGCTGCAGCAGATGCGCTCCAAAGCCTACAGAACTCTTCAACGCACTCAGCTCCGATAGCAAGATGCATTGAGTTCAGTGTGCAGGTCAGAGATGATACTCAGATGGTTTTTTTTTTTTTTAATTGATTTTCCTTACCTCCAGGCATATGAATAATTGATCAGGAGCTAAAAAAAGAAAATCTATATTGTTAATTAAATGTTAAATAAAAATGAAATATGAAAATGTTTCAATGGTTGATTAAAAATGTTCAGACCGCAGACTGCTTGGATGATGGAGGTAGTGCTATTTTAGTTGGGGACCCTTGTTTTAGACAATTAAAATGAATACAGTTAACATCTTAAACTGTTACTTTAACAGCTGTCTCTGTCACTTTGAGTGTTCATGTCTTATATCCTGATGTATACCTGACCCGTTTTCTGCCTCGTTACCATCATCTTTTCCTGCCTGCCCTGATCGCATCTCTGCCTGTCTTCAACCTCTGCTTCATGTTTCTGGATCATGACATCCCACTCAGTCTCACAGATTTTGGATTTCTTCTCCCTCATCGTTCTTATCTGATGCCAACCTGGACTGAAATCAGATTTACAAAGTAATAACTTTCTCACAGTGAAGGCAGATCATACTAGCAGTGAGTGTAAGCAAGCTTGCCTTGCTATTTGAGCTTCTGCCCTCCAAGGCTTCATCAACAGCATTTTTTTCTCTGTCCTGCGGGTGAAACAATCCCTGATAAACAAACACTTTTTTCTTTCCCACATTATCAAATCTTTAAGCATTCCAGACAATCAAGGTCCGAGTTTCCAAAGAGAAAAGCCTGGGAAACCACCTCTGCTAGGAAAGCCAATACTTCCTGTTTAAACATTACTTCCTGGTTGCCTTACCAGTCATTCATCATAATGTCTCTTTTGCAGAGCTGGGCCTCAAAGCCACCCTCAAGAAACAGATCTGTTCTCACTTGCACATTTACACATTTGTCAAAATAAACAATCTTACCTTTACAGCTACAGTATGTAACTTTTATAAAGAAATATTTTTCTACATATTTGTTGAAACTGTCATGACATAGTGACAGTATGGTATGAGATAGATAATCTGTGAAAAAAATCAAGCTCCTCTGCCTTCTTCCAGTGCTATCTAGAAACAACCAACCAGAGTCAGGAGGCAGGTCTTTGCGCTGTCAATCATCGTGCCTGTGGCACCATTCATCCCCCCATCCTCCCCTCTCCCCTTGCTCTCTGCTACACTGCAGCTCACAGAGGCTAGGCTAGTTAGCATGGCCACTGATTACGACAGATAAATAGTTTTGCTGGAACATTAAGTTGTTTCTCTACCATTAGCACCTTTAACAGTGAGTAAATGAGGTTGATTGAGAGCACTAAGACACTCCTCCTGGCTCTGATTGGTTGATTTTGGTCGGGAGCGGTGCATTTCTTTCGACGGCAAAAGAGGCTCTGGGAGGAGGTTGAGGAGATCCATCTTTTCACAGATTATCTGTTTAATAACATACTGTTATGACATGGTGACAGTTTTAACAAATATGTAAAAAACATATTTTTGTAAAAGTTACATACTGCAGCTTTAATTGGTTGTGGTTTGTGTTTTGGGCCCAGAACGTACTTAAACCATTACATTAGCAGGACAAGTCTTACAAAACCATTAATGTTAAGCCTTTGTAGAAATTTCAAAAATATCCACATTCACCCTAACACCTCCATCTGTACCATATTTACAGGAAGAAATTTAGAGAAAACAATTTATTAGTAATTCTTCATTCAAACCACTTTGAACTTGAACTGTCGAGAAAAATGTCAGACCTTTAAAGTGAGATCTGGAGACTTTTTGAAGTTGAATGAAATGTATAGGCGAGAGACTCTGCTGAAAGACACCAACAAACAGCATATTGTGGATCGCCCAGCAAACAGTTGAGATTCCAAAATCTTCTAAAGATAATTTCATTGTTCTCCTATTAAAATCTAAAAAAAAAAAACGACATTCAGACTTTAATGTGATAGAGACAGCCAAGTAACTTGAGGAAGTGCAAGGAGAGTGCTAAATGACACAGGGTGGAGGACTTAAGCTGTTAATAAGCCAAATCATTCTCCCATTCCATTAGGGCTATAGGCAACAATGCCATGTTAATTGCTATGTTGACACATGACTGCTCTAATTGAAGTTCCAATTTATTTTCACAGTTTTTCTCATCAGGCATCATTTTTGTGCCCTGCTAGGAATATTAACCATGAAGCTATTTTTCTCCAGAAACATGTTTTATGTCAGATTATAACAAACAGAAAAGGCTCGAAGAGAGTATGGCTGTCCTTTGATTTTTTTTCCATACATTTTCTTTTAAGGGATACTTTGAATTTGTTTCTGTGGTGAGCTGTTGAGCAGTAAGTATCTTAGTCATTGAATAAACACCATAGAGACTTGAAGCAGGAAGTCAAGCTAACGCAGAGTCAGAGTGCGATGTATTATACAACAGACCCTCAAAACTCCAATCTCAAAAATTTCAAAATGATTTATTCTTTTTTTTTTTTTTTTTTTAAACTTTTACAATGTCATCTACTGTGTATTCAGATCACAAATATGGAGGAAAAGTAATTTGATATAATAAAAAACTGAAATTTTGCTTGATTAAAATTTTTTTTTAAAATCCCAATTTATGCTTATTTAAAACTCACGTCTTTCATTAAGTAGATTCTGTGGAGGGTCGTAAATATCCTACTCCATTCTGCAACATGTTTTAAATGGAATCTCACTGGCAATGCATCGTAACAATTGTCATCAACAACAGACATCTATATAAATATGAATTAAAATGAATTCTATTCAATTCTGTTGATGATTAAGGTATCTCACGGCACATACAAGGCAAACAGGTCTGATACACTTTTAGTTCTGTGCATTTTATCACATTTATAATAAATTACAACAGAACATGTAATCGCATTTTTAGCACAGCGTAACTTCCCACCAGAAAAGTGTTAAAAGTTGTTTGGGTAGGGTTAGGGTTAAAACTCGTTAAAATACCATTTCACTTCTTTTATATATCCTCCCAGAAGTATGTAATGTTCTTGGTGTTTTCATTTAGTATGAAGCCAGATTAGTTGGTCCTGAAGACCGAAGCTAACAGCTATTCTGAAAGAGACCAAGACCAAAGTGGACTTTTACCCTCTTAAATCAACTGTAATCTCAAAAACATCTCAGCAGTGTGTGTGAACCACATACTGAAAACGTAACATTTGAAGCGTATCGATTCAGATTAACTACCTAAAAGACAAGTAAGGTAGAGTAAAAATCAGTAAAATATTCATAACTTAAACCAATTTAATCGTTTAGTGCTTTTAATGCAGCTACTATGACTGGAAGTCATGCTGTATGCTCACTGATCACTGATGCTGCACCGTCTCCCAACTACATTTCCTGTATAAATAATCAGTGGCTCCTGTTTAGATAATCGCCAAAGCAAACATGATGATGATTTAAAGCAGCAGTTCCAAATGTTTTTTGTGCAACGGAACGGTTTAACATCAGACAATATTTTCATGAACCAGCATTTAAGGTTTGGTGGATAAATAAAACTAAATAAAATGATAAAACTGGCATAAAAACTGGGGTATTTTTTAAATATATAATACTAAATGTAAGTCCAATGTGTACTCACAACTTGATTTGCAGCATCCCTGTAACATGGAGCCAACATAACATGAGTAACATCCTGTCTGTCCCCTAACGCTCTCTGGTTGCTATGCTATTAAACATGCCTTTAAACTGAGATCTAGGACAAAAACAAATATAAAGTGCATGAAAAATACAACCCACCATAGCGCTGAATCAGTGGGAGTCCTGTGCCTTTTTTTCTGTAACAAGACGGTCCCATCGAGGGCAGTTTTAAAAGCTTCATTTCCTCATTAGAAAGTCGATTGCCACATATGCAGACCAGGCTTGGTGCATGGAAACCGCCTATTGCAATAAATCCATATTTTAAGGAGGACTCCTGGTATTGGCTATTAAAATGTAGCTTTCTTTTTCTTGGAAGTTGTAGGCTCTACTTCCTTCTCTTCACTGGACCTTTTCCCATCACAAAAAAACTTTCCAAAGGCTTTTGGGTTTCATTTTGCCAGCTTATTTACTCTTTCCGATCCATGGCCAGGGAGTTAGGGACCACTGGTTAAAAGGTTCAGAATGTAGCGTTCACATATACTCCTGTGATGTTTTTAAGAACAGAGTTGTTTTAAGACAGTAAAGTCCGCTTTGGTCTCGGCCCCTCATGGACTAGCCCTTCAACCTTTAAGACCAACAAATGAGAACTTAAATCTGCTTATAGCCTTTTCATAGAACTTCACTTCAAAAAACGTTGGCTGTACCTCTTCACAGAGCACTTTTGGTGAATATCAAAATTAATCCAGTGGCACAAAATTCCTTTTCCAATTTGCACATGTGCATGTAAAAACTAGAAATACTGTGTTATAGCTGGCAATATGTTGCAGATAAAAACTTGCATCTGTTTTCGTCTTTGTTTCGGTCCAAAGGGAGAAAAAAAAAAAGTAGAACTGAACGAGGCTCCCACCTACACCCCTATTACCACAGAAATTGTTTTGGTGTCTTAAAACCTATACAGTGGTAAATTCAAAATTAATTATGCATGACTTTGATGCATAAATTACAGGGGAAGCAAAACCCAAAAGAAAATGAAAATTGGAGGCTATCAAAGGACAGTGTCAGAAATCTTTCACTGTGTGCATAAGATGGGAAAATAAATGTTTATTTTCGGGTCACTGGGAATGTTAATTAGATTTTTTTTCTTGGTTTTACAAGCATGAATAGCGCTGGACTAAAAGCTGAATGGGATTACCTCCGCGAGGCTATCTCTGATGCATTGTAAATGACAGCTTGTCAACGGAAAGGACATTTTCAATGACAGGTTGCCGGTCGCTCTGAAGATCATATCCTCAGACCTGATGGCTGCAAGGAGAAGTGGTTTCAACCCCATTAGGGTGTACACCACACTCACTGGTATTTACACTGATTAGATATGCAGATATGCTTTAATAGCCCTGTCGTACTATTACATCTATGCATACAATAAGTATAGCCGGGAGGATATTATGTTCCATGTTAAGATGCTAATACAAAAAAAAAAAATTAACAAGCAACAGGGGTCTCAGCTTCAGTATTCATGCATAATATCTGATTGTGAGTACAGTGCTGTGAAGAAGTATTTGACCTTTACAGATTTTCTTTGCTTTTGTTTTTTTTTTGTGACACATGCTTCAGATCATCCATTGTAACAACAGACAAAAATAACCTGAGTAAATTCAAAAAGCTGTTCACTGATGATGACTTCATTTAAAGAGCTATGCAAACAACTTGGCCCTGTGTGAGAAAGTAATTGCCCCCCTTCTTAAGTCATACAGTTACCTGTGATTAATACCACTTTGGAAAACCAAGTTCAGTTTTACTAGCTTTACCATGACTAATTATAACCAAACCTGAACAGTCAACAAATCACTTAAATAGAACATGTCTGGCAACAGGGAGAAGGGCAAAAATCTCAAAACGCCAATCCAAAGAATTTTAAGAACAGATGAGAAACAGGTGATAAGTTCATAAAACCTATTGGTTGTCCTGCATCATCAATATTACAACTACCTTCTTGGACCTTTACAAATGCTGAGTCCACCAGTAGGATATCTGCATTCATTGACATGGTTGTAATGAGGGAAGCAATATCTGACACCTCGCTGACTTTTACCTTGATCTGGGAGCTCAACTCTCACTACCTTGTAACATTTACTCCTTTGAAGAATTTAGGCCCACAATTTGGACTTCCAAACAATATTATATTCAAACAACAACTACAAGGCTACAGTGGAGCCTCACCTATTCGTGGTTAAGTATTCGCAAATTCCCCTATTTGCAGATTTTTCTATGGAACTTAACATCAGATTATTCTCAGAAAATTTGTCTATTCGTGGATTTTTTCATAAAACATGTCTAAAATATTCAAAAGAAAATCCAGCTTGCGAAGCTGAAATACCTCGTCGCAGTTCTACTTGACATGCTATTGGCTGGCGTTTACAAAGCAGCCAATCCAGGAGTACCACTCATTTTCTTTGGCACTGATTGGCTGTACCCCAAAGAGCAAAGACAGTGGATGCTAGCTTCTGCGGTAGTGCCAAGATAGTTTACGCTGCATATTAATGCATCAACTTATATTTGGTGTTTGAACGATTACAATTATAACACAGTTTTAAGCTTTTTAAGGGAAGGTATCAAGTATTGCTGGATCTTTGCTGTTTGTGGGCGGTTATGGTCACTAACCCCTGCGAGTACCAGGTAGTTTGTTATACAGTTATGGAGGAAAGGATGTTACCTCATACCAGCAGCAACAGCAAAATGCTTAATTATTGTGAATTTAAAAACCAACTTTAAAAAGTGACACCAAAACAAAACGTAGAGAACTCCCAGCTATCACTAAACTCTATTTGGGAACATTAAAGTTTCTTAGGCACCTACAGTGGAAAAAATGGTGGGTCAAACCAGAACTTTATGTCAGCAGATGCATCTTTTAACAACAATCATGTCCATAGCTTGTTCTTTGTTTACCTAAATTACTCACTGGAAACAAAGTCGAGCTGAATATAGACATCGCAGGTACTGAAGAAAAATTAGCTGCCATATAAACTGTGGCATCCAGTAGGCCCAAACTTTCTCAACAGCTGCATTCAAGTACAGCTGGGATGCCACGTTGTTGAAATATCAGAAACTCAAAAGTGGTTTAAACATGTTTTTTTT
This sequence comes from Anableps anableps, assembly GCA_014839685.1. Classification (NCBI taxonomy): domain Eukaryota; kingdom Metazoa; phylum Chordata; class Actinopteri; order Cyprinodontiformes; family Anablepidae; genus Anableps; species Anableps anableps. The sequence continues at coordinate 6,956,590 of CM026071.1, forward strand.
TTTTTTTCAAAAATGTGGACAGTCTTATTTAACATTAAAACTCAGTTTTGAAGTGGAAATATTGTTGTATGTAGGCCTCCACATACTTGTGCATACTTTGCTCTGTGGAAGTACTCAAGGCGGACTCAATGCGCACTCAAAGCGGGTGTCCCATGGACATGTCTGTGTAGGGGTGGGCATTTATGGTATCATTTATCGCGATAAATTCCTTGTCATAAGAAGGTCCCTTGAATCTCAGAGTACCTGCAAATATAGTAGAAAGGATGTCAGCAAAACTGTTAGAAAGGCGTTCCCATGTTCCTGTTGAGTTTGCCTGTAAGCCCAGATCGCTGAGGGAATTGGATTGGTGGAAGGCCACTGAATTAAGGCAGTTTCTGCTCTACACAGGACCTGTAATGCTTGGTGGCTTTCTGGACTGCAATATGTACAGCAATTTTATGTTACTTTTCTCTGATATTACACTTTTGGTGAGTCCTAGACTGTCATGCCACACACATTATGCATAGAACTTACTTAGAACATTTATTAGTCACTTTGGTGAAATATATGGAAAAGATCAAATCGTTTATAATGTACACGCATTGGTCCATCTGCCAGAAGAAGTACAGAGGCATGGTCGACTCTTTTTCTGCATTTTCGTATGAAAGTTACCTGCACAAGCTGAAAACGCTAGTCAGAAAACCAGTCTTCCCACTCATCCGTCGCTTGTCAGAGATGAAAACCACTGATGCTCTTGTAAATGTTACCTCTTTTAAAAAGCAGCACTTTGTTGGGGCAGTTGTAGGTGGGCTGTCAATAAAAGCACAATATGGTGAGATGACCTGTGACAAGTGGACAATTAAAGTTTCAGCCAGAGACAATGTTTTTGTCACTGGAAAAGACATTTGCTGCATAGACAATATTGTAGAGTGCAGCGACGGAGTGTATGTAATGTACAAAGAATTCTCTGACAAGTCCTTATTCTTCACCTACCCATTCAGCTCTGACTTTCTAAATATTTATATAATTTCACAAACATCAGATATACTCAAGTATGTTAAAGTTTTAGAGCTTGTTCAGAAATGTGCTGTTCTGCCTCATGGAAATAGTTTTGTGACCATAGCCCTATTTCACACATTTTAGGGGTGCAACTCACTTGTAATATAGTTCTTTTTTAGTGAGAATGATTTTGATCATATTGGCTGTTTTGTAGTATTTATTAGCAGTTTAATAGTTAGCATACTTTTGTTATTTATTTTATTTTTATTTTTTTTTTTTTACCAAAGTTAGGGTTGGATACTGACAAACTGGCTGTGTCATCAGAAACACTACTATCTCTATGAAACTGCGTAACAACTGACTGTAAATACAGTGCTTTAGTTGTCTTTTATGTCTTGAAATACATTGCTGTGTGGTCATTACATATTATACAATATATTTGATGTCTTGAAATCCAGAGAACAGTTTGCATTGACCTTCCTTTACCCTAACTCTCAACTTCTTCTGAATGTTAATACCAGGAGTGGAAAGTTACTCGTTACATTTAGTTGTTACTGTAATTAAATACAATTTGTCTGTACTTTGTACTTTTTTAGGTTATTTGCAAAACCTGAACTTTTATTTGAGTTTGCTTTGATTAAATTATGTTACTCTGATACATTTGAAATCATATCCATTAATGAGTAGAAATAATAATAAAAAAAGAAAAAGAGAGTATTGATCCTCCAAAAAACGTATAGTATAAAAGTATAGTTCAAGTTAGCCTCTGTGAAAAAATAAAAAAAACCCATGGCTGTACTTTAGGGACCAGTTTAACTATAAGCAGGATAAAGGCAACAACTTTATCATTTATTCTAAATTTAGTTTGGTTTATGTTCAATATTATGACCATGTATTCATTCTGAATAATATTTTAACAACAAATGTAAATTCCTGTTTTACCTGCCAGTTGTGATTATATAATTTGTATTGACTAAAGCTGAAAGCAGAGGATCAGGTGCTTAGAGAGGGTTTGATATAACAGAGAAGGATGCTGAGATGATCAGCTGTAGAGAACCCTAAAGACAACAGCTGACTGAAGATATTGGACATTTATTCCATTAAAATTACATAATATACATCCCAAATATCCATGATGTCATATGCTAACATATTTTATTTTGTGTTGCATTTTTATTTAGAAAGTTGTTCCTTTAAGTGAGACCAATATGTTCTCATGTTCTTTATGAAATCCATGAGCAGAACTTTCTTCTGCTCATAAAAAACTACACTGAAATTACCGAAATTAAAATTTTAGTGTGGTACTTTTGACTTTTTACACTGTAAAATGAACTTGTATTTAAGTGAAATTTTAACAAAATAACTACATTTTTTGTACTCTTTTCACATCTGGTTATTACATTTGGTGAAAAAATTCATGAGAATGAAACAAGTGTATTGGTTCTCTGTATAGAGTAGTTAGTTATTACTCGTTAGTCACATATTTGACTAATCACTTTTGTTTTGGGATGCTTCAGAAGAGAATACTCTCCATAACTGATTCTTTGTTTCTTATCTTCTTAGATTAGGATGTTCCACGTAATCGAGTTCACGATCAGCAAAACTATAGCAGTGGTACTACAGAAGTGGTGCAGTGACGGTGTTGCCTATTGGCCAAATTATAGAAGTGATCAGTGAGTCAACAGGGCACTCAGAAACTCAGAGGAGCCTGGATCTGACTGGGAAAGATATGATGTGGGCATACTGAAATCATGTGGTAAGCTATTTAGCATTATTATTATTTAATAGAAAATGTACTTAAGTAGCAAACTATATTTTCCATGTTATGACTTCATTCCTTCCCACTGTCTGAATTTTTTTTTACCTCATTTAGATCAGTACCTTGAGGCACGTCACTGTCATGCAACACCTCAGATTTACAAACAGAAGAGGAAGAAGAGGCAATTCGACCAAAGCAGAAGCGAAAGGCGATGTTAGCATCTTGTAGTTTTATATTTCCCCATAAATTCTACTTTAACTGTTTGAAACGCACATGCAAAGACAGCCGTAATGGAAAACAGTGCTGTGCAGACATGCACAACTGGAGTATACATCAGGGGTCTTCAACTCCAGGCCTCGAGGGCTGGTGTACTGCAACTTTTAGATGTGGGAGATTCGGATGATGACAGTGAGGAAGATGAAGAAAAGAAGAGAGCCAGGGTGCAACCCAAACGCTCAACACAACCACCAGCTCCTGCTGTCCCACCACCACCTTGCTATGTGTCAAGGAAAAGTACAATTATCCTTCCTCCACCCACTCCACCAATGCAAACTGATTGTTGGCCAGCAGAACAGCAAATCTCTTCTGAAAGCCATGCCTAACTGGTGAAGAGGTAGAAATGACTCGGGCACCATTCCCTGCTCTAGTGAGTAATATATTGTATAGTTATGGAAATTGAAGTAAACATTTGAGTGTTTCCCTGTGTATGTTCTTCTTCTTGGCATATACTGACCCAGTTTCCATGGGGTATGAAAAGGCACTGAAAGTCATTAAATGGATTTTGTTAAATGTAAGGGCTTAAATGGCATTAAAGGGGGTTATGATGTGAAATCACCTTGTTTTCCCTTATCAAAAACATACCTGGAGTGTTGCTTTGATTCTTTCATGCATGTTTGACAAATCCTTGAGTCTCCCGATTCAGCTGTGCAAAATGCTTGTGGGGGGCCAAGCACCACGTCTGCTGAGCTCATCATACAAGCTACTTCTCAGATCAATGCTTCTAAGAACTTTACTTGAGACCGTCATAAACAGCATCATTTCAGTGACCACTGTGTCCAGTCGACCCGTGAACAAGAGAAAAATGGTCAATCTTTGCTCATCCTTTGCACAGAACGCAGTGCCAGAGGCAGAGGTGTGCTGGTGTCTTAACACCATGATGCAGCACTAGAGGTTAGGTCTATGGCCCGAACCTAACTGGATATTCAGACTAGGTCGAGCTACAATTATATGCTTGGTGTTTGATTCGGGCTTCTGTGGCCTGTTTTTAATAAGCCTACAATATATACATCACACAGAAAACTAAGTGAGAATATACAGTATAAAGATGATACAGAAATTTATACATTTTTACTAAAAAAAAATGATTTGCTGATTTCTCCAGACACCTTGTGTCCTGATGTTTAAAAATGAAAAGACTCCTTTTTGGCCTATGTTTAAAAAAACAAACAAAAAAAAAACAATAAAACTTTCTATTGCTGTTTACTTGTGTTGTTCTAGTTGGACTGAAATTGATTTATATTTCCATTCTTCCTAACAGCTGCAGAAGTCCATATAATAAGCTTGCTGGAATACATAAAACACCGACAAGAGCAACTTGTGGCCAAGGTAAATTACTTGACCAGCAGGCTAAACCCATCTGCCCAGGAAATGGACGTGCCTGTCCCTGTGCAGTTTCCATTATCATCAATGATAGAAGTTAAAAGTTTTGAAGACTGGCTCAAAGACCCTGCACATTTCCAACTGAAGCAGAGTTTGGTGAGTTCTTTCGTTTGTTTTTTCATAGCAATCTCACTTTACACAATGAGATTCTAATCTACAATTTTTAATGATCAGTTGTTGAGTCTTTAAAATCCTTTACATTTCAAGTATGGAAATGTAAAGGATTTTAAATTATTGTTTTTAAATAAATGTTTTCTCCCCAACATTTATACAGTTCTTATGGGAACTATTATTTAAACTTTGACTATAGAATCATAATCAACTTTTGCCTTATCTTGAGAGAGGGTGTTTGTTTGGAACCAGAAATGATCCACAGTTGACTGTTTTTGAGGATGGTGAGGAGAGGCAGTGTAGGGGGTCGTTCTCCTGAAGTCCACCGTTGTCACCACTGTCTTCAGTGGCTTAAGCTCCAGGTAGTTCTGACTGCACCAGTGGACTAGCCAATCCACTTCGTTTCTGCATCCAGACTCATCATTGTCCTGACTGATAACAGTGGTTTCGTCTGCAAACTTAAGGAGTTTCTCGGATGGGTCTGGTGCCATCATTTGTGTACCTAGAGAGGAGTGGTGAGAGAACTTACCCCTGGGGGTACTGATGTTAATGGTTCTTAAGCTGAAGAATATGCTTCCCATCCTTACCTGCTGCTGCCAATCAATGAGGAAGCTGGTGATCCACTGGCAGGTGGAGGCTGGTACTGTGAGCTTCTGTTGGAGGATGTCTGGGTTGATGGTGTTGAGAGCAGACCTGAAATCCACAATAAGGATCCTGGCATATGTCTGGATGGGTGGTCCTGACATACAGGTGGTCAAGATGGCGCAAGATAAAGTGTAGACCTAGGTTGAGTGCATCCTCTGCTGACCCGTTGGCCTGGTAAGCAAACTGGGATCCAGCAGAGGGCCTGCTTCACCACTAGGCGCTTACAGGATTTCCTGACCACAGATGTCAGAGCAACAGGTCTGTAGTCCTTTAATCTTGTGACAGTGTGTTTGTTGGGGCCCCAGATGATGAAGCATTTTAAGCAGGTGGGAACATCACAGTTTGAGAGACTGGTTAAAGATGTGTGAAGATGGGGTTAAGTTTATCAGCACAGGTTTTTAGACAGAGATGGGAAACTCCATCACAAACCAGCACTTTCTTTCCATTCAGGCATTGGATACTTAATAGATTGCATATATATATGTGAAGGAAAGGGGAGATACACTACACACAGGGCCTCTGCAGGCTGCAAAATATGATACAGGTGATTGGGTTTTGTGATCGGCAACAAAAGACAGTGATCGGTGAACACCGATCAGTCTTTCTCATGGAAATCGGCCTAAAATGATCGGTGGCTGATTGATCGGAACACCACTACTTATCAATTATATTCACTATGATCCCATTTTTAAAAGCAGTAAAATACAGTGGTTTGCAAAAATATTCATGCCACTTGAACTTTTCCATATTGCATCACATTACAACCATAAATATATTTCGTATTTCTGTCAAAAACTGACTTCCACGTAAGACCATGACTTTCTGCAGCATTTTCTGTGGATGACGGACTGGCATATTAAATGACATAATCTACCTGACCGATAGATAGCACCTTTTGAGAACAGAGCACCAGTAACAGTTTCTATATATTTTTTTGAGTATATATTAAAGAATTATGCCTGAAACAAAAGGAGTAGTTATAAACAGACGAAGTGCTGTCTATATATTTTTATGGAAAATATTATTGAATTACATTTGATTACAACTTACCTTTAGCATGTGATCACTTCTACTCCAGGGTTGTCATGTCACAATAGTCTCAGAGTTTTTGCACGATATGTATTTGAACTAGATTTTTTTTTTTTTTTTTTGTTAGCTCAACACTAAGAAATCAAGTAAATACCACATTGTAACATTTTAAGTTGACAATACACTGGTTATTTTTGTTACTCTTACAAACCTTATTCCTATATATAGAAATTCCATGTTTGAAGTATGAGACTGAGACATATTGTCTATTTTGGAGTGCATTATCACTGTGTGTATCCTGTCACATTACAAATTGTCATTATGATAGTGGATGATAACTTTAATGAAAATCTGTTTTGTGATTACAGATTCTGTCAGAAAAAAATCCTTGTCACTCGTGCTTCCACTGAGCATGATGTCTGCAAGCATGCCATCCGGTGGTTCAACGTGGCAGCAGATAGGTGAACCTCACGACGACGCAACACTACACGAGGTTCACCCTGCTGACAACATTATGTAACATACATCGCATGTTATGCCAGTTCTGGTTTATTATTTTTTTATTGTTCATTTAAATAAGTGAGTGCGTAAGTATTTTGTTATTTTTCTTAGGCACTGTTGTAATGTTTGTGAATGCAGTTGAAAATGCAGGTTGCCTTATTTGCATGTTTTTTTGTAACTGATGTAATGTTAAGTTTAGTCAAATACATATATGAATTTTCATTACATTTTTTTCATGTTTTTTGTGTCTGTTGTCTTGTTATTAGCCACTTGTAGTGATGTGTTGGTCAATCTAATGTTAGTGCCAGCTCTTTTAAGTAAACTTAATTCCACTTAATTGGTTGAATAATGTGTATACAGACAATCATATAATCACAAGGATCATACTCTTAATGCCTCATAAATCTCCAAGGCTATTGGTGGAGATAACTGTCCTGGTAGAGAGCGGGAGGGAGGCAGGGAGGGCATTCCAGCACAGTTTGTCGACAGCAGATGAGATGAAATATCCAGAGAGAACCCATGCATGTACAAGGAGAACATGCAAACCACATGCACACCCCTGGCTGGGATTCTAACACCTGCAACAGTGTTACCAACTGTGCAGCCTCAAAACTGTAAATTTATTCATAATAACCCATTTTTCAGTCTTTTGCAGCTTCACAATAAATCATTTCATGTGTATAAGGTTAAAATGGTGGTGTGTTTATGGAGTCATTTCTAGCTGGTAAGTAAGTTTTATCTGTATCTACTTTTGTTAATTAAATCATGATAAATAAAGGTTTTGGACCAAATAAGTCCACCTCTGATATGAGTATCATCAACGGGCCCTAACCGGATCCAGGCCAGATGATGACTTCCATCACCAGATCCAAAACGGATCCGGGTCGGATGAGGCATTTAATGAGTGGATCCGGATCGGATCTGGCCCAGACCTGATCCGGATCCGTGATCTTTGTCTGTTCCGGAGTGCAAGTGGACTCCGATCCGGGTCCGTTTTGTGAATCTGTTCCAGAGCCCCATGCTACCTATGCTGCATCCGGAACGGATTCAGTCCGGAGTCTGTTTGCTATCTGGGAAATCACCCTTCTTTATGTGACTGGTATCCTAAAGAAGTGTATTACAAATGGGCATGTTTTTCAAGAGCAGTATTTGTGTTTGTGGGGTTAGTTACCTAAAAAAAAGCAATAATTAGTTCTTATCGTCATGTTCATCGTTATCAAAATAGTACCACAAAGTATGGTGATATAACTTCTCAGTCCATATCGCCAACGCCTACATTCACGCAAAGGTCAGTTTTTACGACCGCATACTCGGTGTTGTGCAACATATTGCTCGCACTGTTTTGTGTGCAACACTGAGCTGATATGGTTTAGAGTCCAGTCACAAGAACGCGGCACATGACTGCCATTCTCTGTGCCGCAATGACAGGTATAAAGTGGCTGCCCTGGTGGAGAAGAAATGGGGCTAGGCACCCAGCTAGTTCATCAAACTTGCCATTAGCCATTCAAATTGTGGGAAATGAAGGAATTTGTCACAAAAATATAGGCAATGGGTACACTTGACTATGAAATCTCAACTGTCCGCGGACAGCGTGCAGGGTTCTTAGAATAGTACAGTAAAGCACACCCAAGTATGTGGGAGCCTTCCCAGATAGCAAACTGACTCCAGAGCAGATCCGGTCCGGATGTAGCGTAGGTTTCGGAACGGATCCACAAAACAGACCCGGATCAGAGTCCACTTGCACACCGGAACGGATCTGGAACAGATAAGGATAACAGATCCAAACCGATCTGAACTGGGTTATTATTATGGGTAAATGAATAGTTCTGAGGCTGCAGTTGGTAGCACTGTTGCCTTGGCCCCCTGGATGAATAATAATTCTGATTCATTACCATCGTGCATCAGTGAGACTGATACCAAATACAAATACTAACAGATGAGGAATATAAATGCAACTTACAGTAAATCAGTAATGCAGTCCAGCTTTTGACAATTTAAATTGAGACACATCATTTTGGCATTGCTTGGCTTGCACAGTTCTTCAGTCTTCTCATTCCAGCCTTTGATTTGTTTTTTTTTTTTTTTTTGACCACTTATTTGTCTGTGCCCAAATTTCACTTCCATTAACCTTGTTGTATACTACTAATAAAATTATAATTCTATACTATGTATAGTATAAAAATATGAAATGCATTAGCACAATAATTAAAATGCATGCAAAGGCTTCTTGGAGTATCATTCATCTCATCTGCCATACACAAACTGTTCTGCAATGCTCTCCCTGCAAACCTCATGCTCTGTACCAGGACACTTCCCTCCACCAATCTCTGCTTTTAACCTGGAGAGCTATGGGGCACTACAGTATGATCCTTGCGATCATACGATGGATTGTACACATATTGCTCCTGCACATGCCACAGAGACTAACTTTCTGCCCTGTATTAAAAAACCTGGATCAAACACCAGAATGTCCAACACATCATTACAAGTGGCTAATAGCAAGGCAATACACACAAAAAACATGAAGAAATGTGATCAAAATTCATCAATGTATTTGGTTAAAGAAATTATAACATTACATCGGTTACATGTTCATGTAAATTCAAAAGAAAACGTGAATTTGCTAACCTGCAATTTTAACTTTGTTCACAAACATTACAACAGCCCAGACAGAAATAACAATACACTCACACACTCATACGAACAATAAAAATATAAAGCAGAACTGGCATAACATTCTGTGATGTGTGTTACATAGATGTGTTGTGGTCAGCAGGTTGAACTTCCTGTGTACTGCATCGTCTCTTTGAGCTTCCCCTCATCTGCTGCCAGGTTGAACCAGCGGACTGAATCCTTACAGACGTCATGCTCAGTAGAAGCGCAGGCGACAGGATTCTTTATTCCAGAATCTGTAATCACAAAATCACATTTTCATTTAAGTTCTCATCCACCATCACAATTTCTAACAGGATACACAGTGATAATGCACTCCAAGAAAGACAATCTGTTCTGACCTCTTACTTCAAACATGGAATTTCCACATATAGGAATAAAGTTTGTAAGAGTAACACAAATAATCTGCATATTGTCAACTTAAAAAGTTACAATCTAGTATTTATTTGATTTCTTCGTATTGAGCTAACATAAAAATAAATATTTCTTTACATTTATTCAAAAAATGATTTCGTTGAGTGTGTCCATTGAAACACTTGCCAAGACTACATGAAAATTATTGAAATACTAATTACAAATACTTATACAGGAGCAAAGTCTTTGATGCCGTCTGGCTGAAAGACTTCTTCCCGTTAACACCTTTCCAGTTGATCATCTTCCCAACGTCATCATGGAACATGTGGGCCAGGATCTTCCATGTTACCCAGTTCGTGTCTCAGTCTCAGATTGCTGCCAGGGAGGAAATCTAAAATGAAACAAAGAAAATGTAATAGTTAAAATATAATCTCACTGTATTATACAGAAATGTTAAAACACACATTAAACCGAAAGGGGATGGCATTAATGAAATTGCTCTCTGTAAAGACCTTGATCCTACAGCATAGGAGCACTGGATAGCCTTATATAATTTATTGCATTTATAAACGGAATCATAGTCAATAGTTATGACTATTTACAAAACAAAAACATATATGTACATACAGAATCTATAAAGTATCCACGGTCTGGGTGGAAAGAAAGTGCCGGATCCTGTCGGAGTCTCCCCTCTCTAACAACCCGTGCCGATCAACTTAGCCCCATCCTCACTCACATCTCTCAAACCGTGTGAGGTTCCCACCTGCTTAAAACGCTAATTTTGTAGCACAGAGCAAAAAAGTTGGAGCACAAGCACAAAATGTGCATTGCAACTTAATCATTTTTGCATGAACAATAACCCTAAAAAGAGAAATACCTTTAAATGGGCTGATTTATTTAGATGTTTGTTATGCATTTATAGTAATGTCAGTATTTGTCCTTCATGTAGTGAGTCTGATGTGTGTCTCTCAATTGAGGCTCAGCCCTGCTCCCTTCCTTGCTTTTCATTTTAGTGTGCCTCGTCAAGATTATCACTGGCGCCCATTTAACCTCCTCTTTTAACAATTACCCGACACATCCCTGCTCAACAGTGAATTCGCAGACAATCCCACTGCTCTATAACGCAGAAAATGTCCAGGAAAAGGAGGACGTTTGGTCATCCTAATTTTGATCAGGGGTTACTGCAGCCACCTTCTTCACAGGAGCAACTGCCACACCTTTCATACCAACGATTCTAAATCTACCCACAAATATGCTCAGAACTGAATATTTAAATGACTGACCACTGTAACTAAGTCATCTTGCTTCAATAGTATACAAATATATACAGAAATACGATCAAATAAGCGTCTCTCAAGCTCAAGACGGTCGCGCGCCCCGGGCCCGTCCCTGCGCGGCTCTCCGCCCGGCGGAGACCGACGGCCGGGTTACCCGAGACGACGCTCGAATGCTAAGATTTCAAATGTTAGCTAATGCTAATATGCTACAGGTTATAGGCTAATATGCTATAGGCTACAGGAGCTAGCTTGCCCGACTCGCTATGGTCATACATTACAATGTCAAAACAGAAAACACACAGGTATTCACCTGCTTTTCTTCTCCACAAACAAGCACATGTCAACAGTTTTAGCAGTTTACTTACAGTGTAAGAAGTAATGGTCCGAAGCTGGTGACGTCTCGCTGTCCAGCTCCGAATACGGTTGTAACCGAAGAACAGTTTGAAAAGAGCGCGTACGATGTGCACATCCGCCTGGAGTGCGCCGCAGGTCCGCAGTTTTGGAGGCGGGGAATTCCGTTTGGTCTGTACGACGGACCCGCCCTCAAGCCGGGCAGGTGAGGACCCAAATGGCAACAGGACATTGTTTCACACCGCGTCATGTGCCAAAGGATTTAATAATGAGGAAACTTGTGGTACACCAATATGGAGAAATCATATGATAATACCAAAATGATCCAAAAACAAAGAAGTACTGCAACAACAAAAACATAGCAACATAGTTCTAAAAACATAAATCGCTGTGAATCATGACACTATATTAATAAACTGAATTAAATTGAATTGGGCAACATATGTAAATAAGTTAAAATGGACTCTAAAACATGTTTTTTTTTTTGTTTTTGTTTTTTGTTTTTTTTCAGTTTGTGTTTTTTCTTCAGGGGATAGTGAATGCTTATTACCATATTCGCAGGATTGTTAAAATCGGTTTACTGGAATATATCTTTGGAGGCAAGAGATTTTCTTTATTCTGGCCAAACTAAAACCTTCAAAGCCATAGAAAAAAGTAAATCTTTCTCTTTTATTTACAGTGAAAGGTTAAAGTGCAGAAACGCTTTGTATTTTTCCCAGCATTCATGCGGGTAGATGCGAGCAAGGTCTTTACATGGTTGGTTAGTCCTGCAAAGAATGATTTATCAAAGTGCGAAGCTTGAGTTGACCATCATGTTCCCCAGCCTTTAGAAAAAAGTGCTGAAGTATAGTGGCCTTCAACTTACTGCTGATCTCCAGTAATACAGAGCATGTTGTGTTTAGACTATGCCTGCAGATTCACCATCTGTTTCATATCTGCCACTCAGCTGAAAGCATTAAATAGGCTGATTATAGACATTATCAGTAAGTGCCACCCATTGTGAAAACAGATGTGAATCGCTCCAGAAATATTGGTTAGAGTGCTTCCATCCATGTGGGCTGCAATCAAATGTTCTTTATTTCTTCTTATATACGTTTTATTGAAAGGCTATGCATGTGAACAACACATAACTGATTATGTGTTCTGTCCACCAGCCAAGCAGATGAGAAACAATAGGGCAGAACAAAAGTTAAACAGTCTCTGAATCCCCCCAACCCCCGTGAGAGAAGAGCAGGCCTGTCATTTTTGCTTTCGATGAAATTACTTAAAGTAAAAAAAAAAAAAAAAAAAAAAAAAAGAAAAACTACATTTGTAATTCCTTTGCCTTCCCTTCTTTACCGGTGAACATTGATTTCAGCCAGCTTTCAAGACAACTTAAACTAATTAGGCCCTCAAAGTACAGCAGGGGAGAAGTATGCATCAATTAAATCCAGCCCTATGCTCCGATGGCATTTAGTTTTTGCGTGTTCTATTGTTAGATATTGACTAAATACCACCTACGCTTCGATCTGTCCACTTCGCCCCCCAACCTTCTCAACCTCCCCCAGCTATTAGCGTGTCTCTTATTCTCATTTCATAATGTTAGTTCTGTTACGTCTATGTCTCTTGTAAGAATGTTGGTCATCAAGATCGATGCTGTGGGAGCATCGATCTGACAAAGCAGAAAGCCTCAAGCCAAGATGAAATTTTACCTGTATGTTTGAAAAATCTAAGTATCATCTTTTTGGATTTTCACAAATAAAGATTTCACAAGTCCCATAAGTCCCATATATATATATATATATATATATATATATATATATATATATATATATATATATATATATATATATATATATATATATATATATTTTTTTTTTTTTTTTTTTTTTTTTTTAATTGACATTGGTGTAGAATAATTCAGACCAGGTTGGACTAGTCTTTACAGTTAAGTCCAAAATTATTCATACCCCTGGCAGACTTACATTTATTTTTTTTCCCTTGGCATCACCCTAATCTTAAATTCCCCCCTCATATTCTGCATCGATTTCAAGCCCAGACAAAATATTGATAATATCGATTCCAAGTTGATATC